>CM072982.1:8752500-10002500 GCA_037013635.1 Plagiodera versicolora | reverse complement strand
TCATCCATTATTGATATGCTATCTAGTTTTGAACAACTGAAAACAGTATAATGGAATTTCGATATCACTTTTAATTAATCGACGAATATTTTGTGCCAAGTTCGATTATGAGTTCTAGAAAAAATTAGTAGTAGAAAAAAGTAATTTGATTCAATATTCGAGTGAATCATTTTGATGAAGTGCATATTGAAAGAACTATCACATAATTATCAATGAGCCTCATTTCTTATTTATTACATTCGACATGACTCATAGATGAATAGAGTTCGATCAATTCCTTATCTAATAAACACCACACTAATTTTCCAAATTTTTACCAGGCTGCCGCTAGATTAGCTTGGTAAGATCTTTACTACACCTTTTTCTTTTTAGTTTCCATTCCTCATTTCATGCCGTCGACAATATCATCACTTCACCAATTACACGAGTTTATTTTCAATTCGTGAAAGTACATGTCCAAAAATTTTTTAGTTTTGGTGGACTCGCTAGGGTTAAACGAGACTGCAATTGTGAACGAATTATATGAATTTTTTTCATAAGCTTCTTTCGCGGAGATTTCATTGTTTTCAAAGGAGCCATCACAGTTTTGGTCATCGATCATTAGGTCAACCATATACAGGGGGTGCCACGGTGGATGCTACCTCAAAGGTATCTGGAAAACGAGAGGGCAACAAACTTCAGAAAATTTGGTTTGGCTGGTCATCTATCGATTGAAAATATTATCAACAATGCAGCGTTGCCGCTTCTATTGAAAAGTAGCACCAACTTTATTATTTCAAATAGAATATACTGTATATTATAGCATTCTTTGATTCGTTATTCATTTTTTAACATTTCCGCCTAATGTTTCCCCATTCCTATCTTCAACCGTTTTCGTGAAAATATTTTTCAAATTTCGTATTCAAAACATGGCTATGATTTCAGTTTCATAGCTGCGGCGTCTGGGTGCGTAACAAATGCATATTTGGAGCATAGCATAACTATCAGTTCTGTATAGAAAAGTTTATTCTGCATCATACAGAGTCGCTGGAAATTCATTATTTAACCAGTAGACACAAAAATAGGTATCTAATTGTTTCTATATAGAACAGATGCACAGACCTTCGCAATGCTACACCAGACATGAATTTTCTACGAAAGATATGGAAAATATTGATTATCTCAAAAATAGTTGAAGATGGGCATAGGGAGGTATCAGGCAAAAATATTTAAAAAAATGAGGAATGACGAAAATATGGGGTGTTCCTTTTCAAATAACAAAGATGGTGCTACTGTTCGGCAGTAAAGATAACATTGAATTGCTGAAAATATTTGTGACGTTCAATGTATCGTCCACCGTGACCTACCCTGTATTCACGATGAACCTACTAACAATCAGTACAAATTTATGTTTATTATATGTAAACAATGCATGACTTACAATTAAATTCAAATAGCCCCGAACGATACTGGAGTTAAATCCACCATCGAAATCTGATCAAAGGGGATGATGAGCGTAACACCCCAACCATACATTCACATAATGTTTCTCAGTAATGAATTTAAAATTGAAATCCAATAGAAACGTAAACTGTGCTAACAGAGAGGACTCTCGAGACTTGATAAAACGCTGTGTTTCAATTGGTTGTAGTTAAAAATTCAAATTAGTCTTGTTCTTTCCAAGCAAAATCATTAATTTGATACGAATTTATGAGGTTTGCGAAAGCGTGATGAATACCATGATATGGTATGGATAACTCGTGATTGATTTACCTTCTTTATATAGTAATGTTCCTATCAGCCAATCAAATCATTTTCAGGGTTATAAAAGACAAAATTATGCAGATTCCAGTTCTTTGTGTAGTTTTACTGGTATTCAGAAAATACTACTATTATTTCTTAAATTCATCCGAGATATGCAATCTAAAACGTGCCTTTACTATCATCGTATCATTCAGATTTTTGAAAAACAAACAAATACTCAACTAGTTCATATATTTTGAATCAAACTGTTTTAAAAATACCCAATAGGAGATAATTTATGTTCAATGACTAAAAAATCGAATATGACGTAATACAGTTTCGCAATTGAGGAGCTTGCTGCAAGAAGGATGCAGCTCCATTTTAGGTAATTGTTGGAGAATTTAAAAAAACTTATTAGGAAGCGAATAATTGTTTTTATGAAAAAAGAAATGGCAATCAATAATGTAGTTGTTCAGACAATGTTTGTTTCTAATTTGAACCAGTAATTGCTTGAATATAGGGGGGGAAAACAGTAAAAATTCTTTTTTCTGCATCTTTCTTGCACAAAACACGTAAAAAATGCGTACTCGTCACAATCTTCACACAAAAAAAACAAATTTCCTGTGAAAACTCTTATATTCAGTTACAAAAATCGAAAGGATATGAATGAATCATTATCTACTAAAACAACAGATAATCATCAAAAATTAACATTTATTCATCAAAATAGAATGAGAAAAGACTGTTTTTCAAGAAGAAAATAATAATAATGAAAACATCCTTCATTCATGCCTGATCGTCATCATCCGTTCCGGAGCTGCATCCTTCTTGCACCAAGCGAATGAGGAGGCAGATACGAAAAGCATGAAAATTCCTTTATTTATCATCGGATCAGCATCGTTTTTGCACCAGTCGAACCGCCAAATTTTCCTGAATAGAACGTATATCTCAACTCAAAATGACCAAAAAATGGAGCTGAATCCTTCTTGCAGCAAGCTCCCCAATTCTGGAAGTGATTTTGTTAATATTGTTAAAGTCGACTAATCATAATTTGTTGCCAGGTACTTCGTTTTTCTTTCTATTTCCGAATGGTACCAAAATTATCAACTATCACATCCACTGTTACAACGTTTCATTACTTTTAACTTTGCTAACAAAAGATCAACTGAGGGCATGGCATAATTTATTTACGAGGTTTGATTTGAAAGTAAAAAGCGGAACATAAAGGCGTGACTTCTTTTTGAATCTTACATTAAAAACTGCCCATTTATACATATATGATATTAATAGTAATCACCGAGAAAGGAATATTCGAATGTTTTCAATGATTGACTTTGCAGATGGTGCCCATCTGTGGTACCAGCGCGGGTGATAGTTCCGAATCTCACGACACGGCTCCGCCCTCTGGCGACGAGCCAGACAGTCCCACCGTGCCCCGCAGACGGCCACCCACGGCCGCCCTCAAAGCACAGAGGCCTCATTCGGAGTTGCTCAATCAAATACTTATCGATAAGTTCAAGGTGAGTAAATTTTCGTTTCCCTTCATGCCATCTATACAGGTAGGTATACAATATATGAAGACACATATTCTACCATTTAAATAGTTGAAAATTATCAATTTCGACAGTTGGCATTTTTGCCACATAAATAAAGATTCAAGTTGAGGATTCAAGAAACTTTTCAGCGTACAAATTATTTGCCACATTAGTTTGAATTAGTTGATTAAATAGAGCACATCATATCTGAAGATTGCGAATTGGCAAATCCAATATATCAATGACATTGTCTTATCAAACCAAACAAGGTTAATTAAATATATATATTCGATTTTTTGTTCAATTGTTTGACGTAATGCAAATATTTCATACAATTGGCGAATGAACATAAGCGATACGCCACCTGGTGACACTAAAGAATATCTAGAAATCTTGACATGCCTCTTCTCCAATCCATTTGTGTAATATTAGGTTTTGTTGATTCCACATCAAATTCTTATATTTGAATGATTGTAAAACTATAAATCGGTTGAAACAATTGCCAATAGATAGAATGGAATTCTGTTGACATTAAGGGTCACAGTCGAGCATCGTATTGTTTAGGTATCAACAAAATTGAAAGGTGATCTCACATACATGGTGTCAATTTGAAAACTTTTAATGCAAATTTCTTTTATCTATTCAATTTGGCACTTCCCAAAAATTGTCATCTGTACATGTACATTTACGAAATGCTAGCTATATATTCTGAGTAGAGTTTCATGTTGTACTATTAGATTCCCAGGTTTTTCTGAAATACAGAAAAATATGCCAAAATATTTCTTAAGCTTTCTATATTAGGATAGTGCTTGATTATACAGAAATTGTTATACAAAAACCAAAATGCTTATGTTGTTTTATTCTCGGCGTAAATATTATAACACAGTTAAATTAATGACAGGTGTTTCTTCTGGAGCTTTGATCACCTTTATCAGTGAACCCTGCGATGGAAGGTTATCTGATAAAACTATCTCCCATCCAAGTGACTTGATTTTCAAGTTACGAAGTTCACAGGATGCTATTATGGTAGAGAAAGGACAATAAACTTATAATTCATTTCATAACATGAACCATAATCTTGTCTGCAGTGGAATAATTCAACTTTGTTCATAATATTACATGTCCAGCTTTCAAAATTTCTTCACCTTCTTGAACACTTTCGAAAGTGTGCCTTTAAGGTACCCCAAACTAAATCTTGACATTCGAATCTGAAAACATACTAGGTTATCAAAATCCTGTTTACATTCTGATTGAACCATTTATATATACAACAGTATTCTAACCTATTTGATCCTATCCAACGTTAACATTTATGGTGAATGCCCACTTTGGCGCTGCATTATTAAATTCATTCGCGAATAGAAACAATATTTGAATCATTTGCTTGATGATTTGCTACTAGTTGCAACAATGAAATAATTGATGATAATATTAAAAAATATTCTCCATATGATTAACATCCTAAATAGTTAGTCATATCATTCCTCATTATTTGGTAATTATTTCAAAACTATCTAATCGAAATTCTGACCCATGATGTATATGAGATTTGTATTCCCATTACTGACATATTTCCTTATATCGTGTTGCGTAGGATTTTTAATTCGTATTGTGTCATTTCACGTACATAGGAGAGAACACAAATAGTCAAAAACTCAACAAGAGTATACAATATAAATTCTCAATTGTTATTCATTGATGTTAACTGTTACGTGAAGCTGAGAATTCTTGGATGAAAAATTATCAGAAGGTGATAAACCAAGAATTTCTTAGTTTCACGCATACCTGACACGTCATAAAAGTTGACCCTATACAATACTTTCTAACAAATAACGCTGTAGATTTTTTTCCAGAATCTATAGAATTATTCTTACTACCTGGCATAATATACAAGGAAAAACGAAAGTGAAGACATTTCAAATGCACTCCTTTTATATAATTTCTTTAAGAAATATGAATTGTCAGTATGATGTACAGGGTGGGCCAAATTGGACACTTTCAAAGGGAAAGTCCTGTTTCTGAACTAGATCAGTGAAAACTGATGGCAGTGTCTGAGGCTCAATTTTTATGACAAACTTCATGGTGAAAACTGCATATCGATATCTATAACCGTTCCTGAGTTACAGCGTGTTTTCCGAAAATGTGCATTTTCAAAAAAGTGCTGTAACTTTTTTCCTTTTGAAAATTCTTCGTTTCTATAAAGACATTTCCAAAGCACTTTTTCACGTAGAATTCAATGGTGAAACTCATTGATTTTTTCAAGTCATGTATCAAAAGTTATTGATAGAAAAATCATTTTTTCAAATGGGACAACCTGTATATTTCTCCATATTTCAATAGAACTTGAAATTACCATTCCAAAAATGTAGCACACTCAATGTTTTGCTTGGGACATCTTCGAAATACAGGGTTTTTGGGATTTTTTTATAATAATAATAATAATAATAATAATATTTATTTCTCCGATTGAAAAGTACATAAGAAAAATTCTATGCACAATAAACAGAGGAAAAGTCAAGTTCATGTTACAACAAATGTATAAATAAAATATAGAGATGTGTGAATATAAACAAAAGGTACAATCGACATATAATGGTTCACCTTATAACCTTCACACAGTTTGCCAATATAATAATAATGATAATTATTGTTTCTTTGGTGAAAGCAAAGAAAAGGTCAGGTTTATATTAAGAATCATTTAAAACATATAAATCTTAAATCTTGAAAAAAACAAAGTATCAAAGTACTCATATAAGCATTCAATTTATGTTCTTCATAGATATTGCCAAAAATAAAAAAAAATTATAATTAAATTTGAATTATTTATCCCAGACCATGGTACATCAGTATCGGGTACATAGGAGTGAGCTGTTAAACTGAGTTGTCGTTGGTGATTTCAAGTTAAGTGATCAATAAATTCTTGAACGGTGTAACAGGCCCATTGAAGCAACATTTTTTTCAGTCGACTCTTGAAAATATGAATGTTTTGCGAATTTTTGATAGCTACTGGCAGGATGTTATAGAACTTACACCCATTGTACTCTACACCCTTCTCATACATGGAAGTTCTGTGAGTCCTTGGAAGGACCAGATCTCTAGATCGTGTATTGTGGTTGTGTGTTGGACGATATGACTGAAGAATAGATTTGTGTCTGTATACATATGCACTAGCCTCCAATATATAAGTGCTGGCGACTGTGAGAATTTTGAGTTTTTTGAAGGCATCCCTACATGAGTCTCTGTATCCTACGTTAGCAATTATTCTAACCGCATATTTTTGTATGAGAAATACCCTCCGGACCGAAGCACTCATACCCCAGTTGAGAATCCCATATCGGAGGTGTGCCTGGAAGTTGGCATGGTACAGTGTTAACAATACGCTAGAGCTGCAATGATTCGACATAAATCTGATAGAGTAGCAGCTCTTCTTCAGTTTGGCACATAATGCATCTATATGATGATGCCATGCTAATTTTTTGTCTAGAACAATTCCAAGCATATTCACAGTTTCTGCTGGACTAATTGCATTGTCACTATTTTTATATAGTATTATATTTGTGTCACGTTGGTTACGAGTGTTGAATAATATGCTATTAGTCTTGGCTTTATTAAGTTTCAAATTGTTCTTTTCAGCCCATAGTATTATTTTATTGTAGATATTCTCAGCGGTCCTCCGAAGTACGTCCATGGTGTCTTCAACAATCAAAATATTTGTATCATCGGCATAACTTGTGACAAATGCCGACTTTGTATCATTTATGTATGAAATAAGGTCATTGGCAAACAGCAAGAAAAAAAAGGGGCCTAAATTCGAGCCCTGGGGAACTCCCTGGATGATATCGCATTCATTGCTAGTGCATTGGCCAATTCTCACTTTTTGCCTTCTACCTATGAGATACGATTTTACCAAGTCATGTGGTATTCCTCGTACACCTGATCTATGAAGTTTTAAAAGTAGCAGTTCATGGTCCACGCAATCGAAGGCACGTGAGAAATCTATAAAAATACCCATTACACATTTTTTCTTTTCGAGAGCATCAACAATTCTTGATTGGAATTCGCATAGTGCTGTCTCTGTACTCTTGAATTTGGTGAAGCCATGCTGCGAAAGTGACAATAGTTTATTACTTTCATAGAACAGAGTTAGTTGCTTCTTTATATTCAGTTCGAAAAGCTTCGAGAGACTTGATAGTAAACTTATTGCTCTGTAGTTGTCTAAGTCATTCTCGTCACCTTTTTTAAATATAGGGCACACTATTGCAATTTTCAAATTTGTTGGAAAGATTCCATTTGCTGAAGAGAGATTTATTAAATATGTCAAAGGTTGACAGAGCTCAAGACGACAGCACTTTAGCAGGTTATTGGAGATATAATCGTGACCAACGGAATTTGAACTCTTCAACTGAGAGATGAGCTCCAAGACGTCATTCTCACACACTGGTGACAGGAAGAAACTATTAGAATTGGTTGATACATTTTGTTCTAGGAAATTTATATCATAGACCCTGTTTTCGATTAATGGTTTGGTAAAATTGTCATTGAATTTATTAGCTAACTCTTCGTCTCTAATATTTTTACCATTTTGCTTAACAATTATTTCATTCTTCTGTTTAGGTTTTTTTGAAATCTGGTTGATAATATTCCACGTAGTTTTCGATTTATTATCAGAGTTCAGAATTTGATAGTCATGGTATTCTTTTCGTGCACAAGCCAATTTTTCTCTATAGATTTTATTGTAGTATTTGCTAATTTCTTTATAATCGTCATCCTGCCTGGCAATTGATGTATACAGGGTTACCTTATTTTTTAGGTCTTGTAGTTCAGGTGTCATGGTATAGTCATTTCCCTTTCGTTTATTTAGAGTGTATCTTCTCAGTGGAAAGGATATTTCAAAATAATGTAATAGGGTCTCTGAGAAAATATTGTAGGCTAAGTTTGGACAGTCCAGTGCATATATTTCAGACCAATTTTCGCGGTTTGAATAGCCACGAAAACTGGAGATATTATCTTTGCATAGGTCCCTACGATAGTAATAGCGTTTTTTACAGTTACTTTCTTTACTGATTCGGTCTTCCATGACTGCGAACTGTGCAAAGTGGTCAGACAGATTCAGGTCCTCAACTGTTACTTCAAAGTGTCTGCTAGATTTAATAAAAAAGTTGTCGATACAAGTCTCCGAGTTGGATGTCACTCTGGTTGGAGATTTGACACATACCTCAAGATTGAAACATGCTAGTAAGTCAAGTAGTTTTGAGAGGTTTGCGCTAGCTCTCAGGAAATTCAAGTTGAAGTCGCCCCCAATAATGATATCACTATTGACGCTACACAGCTTTGTTAACATACTATTAAAAAGATTCAAAAACTCATGAAAGTCGCCTGAGGGTGGTCTATAGATAACAACAGAAATGAGCCTCTGGGGAATTAACCTAATACTACAACATTCAAGTACCCCCTCAACACAAAAGTTATGTACATCGTACTGACAGATGTTCTCGTTTTTGACATTATCGTGTTTGAAGATAGCAACCCCACCATGTATTAGGTTCTCTCTACAAAACGAAGAGCATATGCTAAACTCTTTTAGCTTCAACACATCCAGTTGGGTTTCATTTTGCCAGTGCTCTGTTATCAACAGAAAGTCGCATTTTTGTTCACTATCGAATATATCATTTAGCATCATGATCTTATTATTCATACACTGAATGTTTTGGTGGCAAAAGGAGAGACAGTTCAGATAACTTCTCTTAGATACAGCGGTGTAATTAGGGTGCTGAGAAGTTACAGTTTCTCCAGCTCCCATCTGACAGTCCTTATTTATAATATTCATATTATGTGGGTGACATGTTATTGCCACCTGAGCCTCGAAAAAACTGTAGGCTTTCATTTGCATTTTCACTAACAACAATTCTATTGATAGTTTTCAAGGTGAAATTGTGTTTTTGGTTTGAAATTTGTGTCAGGGTGACTTTCAATTCTTCAACTATTTCCATTTTACTACCGTATTGTTCTCGGCCAGTTAAAAGAGTTAGGGAACAGCTTTTATCATTTCGTTTGAAGTATTTCATTCGATTGTGGATGATTCTAATCAATTTCCTGTCATTCGGAGACTGACATTCTACTATCATGATGACATTGGTGAATTTGCTAAGCCCTAATGTATTTTTCATAAGTTGGTACAAAGTATGATTATTACTAACATTTTTTGTATTGAACATAAAAACTATTACATCTTCCCTACCAAAATCTAACGTATCAGTGAAGGCGTTTTTTGTTGTGTCAGAGACCTCCGTATCAATTGCAATTTTTTCATATATACAATGTCTATAGTGGTCATCAATTTTGTTCAATACCTTAGAAAAACCTGAAGCGTACTGGTCACCACATATGTAAGTTTTCCTCGGTGGAAGGGAAGAATTGGTTGCATTTGATTCTCGATCTATTATAAGTTCTGGTATATCAATTGTCGTGTTTACATCAATTACTGCGCTTTCCTTATGCACAAGAATACTTTGTGCAGTTTCTAGCTCCTCCAGGAGTGATTTTTGGTTGTAGATATCTTCGGGTGTTTTTTCCGAGTTGGAGACACTGAAGGATTGCTCTTCAAGATCACTACTTAAGCTCACTATGGACAAGGATTCTTGTTCAACTGTGGCATCACCGTTCACTTGTAGTGCCGTTTCTTCTAGTTGGTTTCTTTGTTTCTGTATATTGCTCCTCCGGATCATTTGCATTTCTTTTTTGTGGGGGTTATTTTTCTTATCTATCTTGGAAATGAATTTTCTCTTCCTTTTTGCATTATCACTTTTAATTTCTTTTTCCGGTTTTTTTATCTTCCCTTGGTCTTTTGGTGGAGTTGGCAACATTGTTTTCTCATATTCATCCATTTCCGTACAGCTATCAACATCAGTCACTTTAGTATTGGGCATTTTTTGTTTACTGTTTTCATGCTCAGTTTGGGTTTGGGTGCTGATAAGACCTTCGGTGTTTTTTGCACGTTCTATTTTTATATTCAGTAATTGTTCTTGCAATTCGAGTATAGTTTTTTTATAACTTTCGATTTTACTTACAAAATCATTTTCCATTGTTAGAGCTTCTTCATAGAAAACGTCATATTTGGTATTTAATTTTACGATTATTTCCGCCTTCTGCTTACATTCATTTTGTAGTTCCTCTATAATTTTCGAATAGAATTCATCTTTATTCTGGTCATTGTCATGATCAAGATTTTCGCATTCCTTGCAGACAAGTCTGTTGTTGTGTTTATATGTATTTGGGGCTATTCTGTCATAACAACTTATGTGGAATACTCCATGACATCTCACGCATATATAGTACCCATTTTTGGGCTTTTTATCACAACATAGGAACACAAACTCACTGTTTATTACGGAGCACTCAGATACACGACACTTACTGGCGGCCATATTTTATATTCATATTCATATTTATATAGGTAGACTTTAGAACGCAAACTTTGAACAAGTAGGCTCTGGACAATTCGGCGATAAAACAGAAAGCCAAAGTTCACTAGTAGTTGTCAAATTGATTGTTGATGAATTGCCTTTATTGAAGCTGCAATAATTAGCAGTTTTTTGGTTGCAAATTCTGACGATAATTGGGTAGCCAACCAAGGACCCAAACATTGGCCGGCCAGGTCACCAGACCTAACGCCTATGGACTCTGCCGACCAACTCCAGACACGATTTGGAAGATGTAGTGATGCGAATTTTTGCTTTCTCCACTAACGTTGAATTAATGAATTCGGTGAGAAATATTCAAAAAAGGTGCCGCCTGTGTTTAAGAAAAGCTGGTGGGACATTTCGAATACCATCTCTTGTTCTTGATTGTTTCAAATTACTATTATTGTTGAAGATTTATTTTTTTATTAATAAGTATAGGACAAGACTCTTAATAAAACTTTTAGTTTTAATTACTGTTGTGGACAGCTTCTTTAACTTCACAACTACTAGTGAATTTTGGCTTTTCGTTTTATCGCCAAATTGTCCAAAGCCTACTTGTTCAAAGTTTGCGTTCTAAAGTCTACCTATAAAAAAACCTGAAAGCCCTGTATTTCAAAGATGTCTCAAGCAAAACATTGAGTGTGCTATATTTTTGGAATGGTAATTTCGAGTTCTATTGAAATATTCAGGTATATACAGGGTGTCTCATTTGAAAAAATGATTTTTTTATCAATAACTTTTGATACATGACTTGAAAAAATCAATGAGTTAAATCATTGAATTCTACGTGAAAAAGTGCTCTGGAAATGTTTTTATAGAAACGAAGAATTTTCAAAAAGAAAAAAGTTGCAGCACTTTTTCGAAAATGCACATTTTCGGAAAACACGCTGTAACTCAGGAACGGTTATAGATATCGATATGCAGTTTTCACCATGAAGTTTGTCATAAAAATTGAGCCTCAGACACTGCCATCAGTTTTCACTGATCTAGTTCAGAAACAGGACTTTCCCTTTGAAAGTGTCCAATTTGGCCCACCCTGTACACAAAAATATTCCACATCGATATCGATAGAATGAAATAGCTTATTGATAAACTACCAATAAAAAACAAAGCCGTCAGGCCACCCATAAACATAGTTTTGAAAGTATACAAAAGCAATTAAGATATAATTTGTGGGGTCTGCTTATCTTTGTTATGAGGAATGATTTACCAAAGTGAATAAAAACGGCAATGAAATTGTTTTCCAGTTCTATAATTCATTATGTGCATGACAAAACAAACAATTTAAGACGTTTACACTATTTTAAATAGTTCTGTTTACGTCAGATTCAACGGCAAATAACATATTGAAAAAATCACATCATCAAATGAACATTTTGGAAGTGAAAAAGATGAATACAATCAAATGTCGAGAAGATTTCGTATGTTCGATATGGAACATTTGTAAATAAATATTTGAAATTGGGTAACGTAAACCTCTAAATATTCCAGATATTTCAACCATTGAGGAAGTGGCACTTTACAAAAATAATGTAAACAGCAAATGGTAAACAATGTTCAGTGTATGTTGAAATGGATTTTGTTCAAATTTGCTTGTTTGGGGAAACATCCTGTCCTGAATTCCTCGCTGCTAGATAAGTCAAATCACGATTTTTCCAGAACAAGGAAAACCATTTCACAAATTACTTCACGTAATAAAATATTTCTGAGGAGAAAACTTCAACAGAAGTGTTCATGATGCTAAACAAAAGTAGTGGGACGAGAAAAACACCGAAGAAAGAAAAATACGTTGGTTCTCTGTTGATGGACAAATGAGTGTTTGGTATCAGTTAGATTCATTACTGCCCAACCTGAAAGTTCATATGCCTGAAAGCAAGATATGCACGAAAAACTGAAGATATGTCTAGAAATCATGATGATGTGATGTATGCGAAAATAGCATGATGCCAATTTCTTTTGATACAATATACAGGAATAATCGTTAACCTCCTGAAGATTCTTTAATGTTGGAAGTATTCATAACAGGATCTATTTTTTTCTTACTACGTTTCACTTCGGAATGATATTTGGAGATTGTCGGTCTTATTCTGACTCACCCTGTAGATAAATATATTTGTGAAAATAAACCCTTGCATATTTATTTTGCTGTAATTTGGAAACTGCAAATATAACATTAGAGGATAAAAATCCCAATTTTACTTCATTTATCATTTCAATATCCGTCAACTTGTGACTATCAAAGATATTTGGAAAAGAAGGCTGATGATCGTGATTTGAGACTATGACTATGAATAAGATGATAAATGAACCCTTCGGTTCTATTATTTTGATTGATAAGTGTCACCTTTACAATGCTAGGAACTCCAGGAAGTACTTGAAGACAACTTGATATGGCCCCATGACGTATCCTTGTGGACGCCCATGTCCCCGACCTTCAGATCACTACTTCATAAACCACTATACAATGTAATTTGTTGATATTAGAGTATAACGTCACGAATAATGTTGTCTAGATAGGTACCCGAGTTTGCACCAGAATTGTGCGATAAGACTGTGGTATGAGATAGTCATGTCCCACTCGATTTTTTACAACAGGAAACTGATTCTAGAAGCGGATCTTTCAGAAGCAGCGCTCTCAAATTACTATCAGGAGTCTTGAAACTTACGCGTTTGTTTCATGAAATGTGTAGTAGTGTACGTGAAAATCAAAAAAAAGTTTCGAATGTGTAAACAACCATCTGTGTCAACATACTTATTTTGCTATCACGAATCAATACAAATTTGAGTGAGTCATTTATTGAGTATTATTATCAAAAATGTCTACGTTCGCTATCGCAAATTCAGATAGTATTAAAGTCAGATGGATAGATATGAATAATTTGAATAATATGTGCTCCTGTACCAATCACATTACCTTTTCATGAGGTTAACCAAGAAGTCATCTTAATATTTTGGAATCATATCATTCAGTCGAATCCAATCAATTTTCATATCACTAATGTGATTTATCATGTTAAAAAATAGTATAGCAATCATCAGTGATATTTTATGATTCACATGTTTGTGTATACAAGGTGCATCAATAATCTATCCTTCTTGATGATGCGCCATTCTACAGGTTGTTACGTTTGAAGCCCTAAAAACAACACTACTCAGAATTTTTTCATACAGAGATTATTGTAATCGATGGAGCTCACCGGTTACACTGGAAAAAACATAAACTTCGTTTCATTTTACATTACTTTTTCAGATCCTTCGTTATTTTCATTTAATTATTCGTTTTTTCATAAACTACATCCATTTCAAAAAAGTGATTCACGAATAAATAATCGATTATCTTCTGGTGAATAAGAGCAATTTAGATTTCGATTGGTTATCTTTATTGATGTATTTCATGTATCTATGTCTTCAAGTTTTATTGACTTCTTCCGATCATACTAGCCTCAGAATAGCACGTAGAGTTTTTGCACAGTTTGCTATGAAAATCAGAAACAATTTGCATGGAGATAACTTATATTACTTTCTGTATGAATATATTCAAACTGATAATTCGTGTTTGCTCAAGATTATCAAGCAGAAACTACTAGAGTATTAGAGAATATAATTTATTCTGAGAGTTATGACTGCTTGTTAGGTTATCTGTTGCCGATTCTACTGATATGACATTCAATGCTACAATGAATATAAGGAACAAATTAATTACTACTACGTTTTTTTTTTTTCGAATGAAATGAGGGTTCAAGAGGTACTTAATTTTTGTGGGCATACAATCAACTATTGAGCCATATATTTTTTTCCAGAAACTAGTTTTCGAAATTCCTTCTATTGGAAAAAGTTGTTTTAGTATAATTTTTCTTCTCTATAGCCAAAAAACAAACGACATTCAGTCTGAACATCTGATTTGAAATAAATTATTATACATTTGTAGCTTATTTGATACTTGTATAGGGTAACTCGGTTACTTTAAAAGATACAAAAAAAGAAGTTATATCCTTCCATCATTTTTCGAGTTAAGCTTACTAGTGAATACAAAATTGGCTATCGTCTTTGATTTTTGAGTTATCGACAAAAATTTTTCCGAGCATATGAATATCATGGTTGTTTGTAAAATTATGAGAAAATGAATTTCAAATTCTTACGGCACTTTTCCGATTCATTGCTAACTCATATGCAATATCACAACTGTTATTTTTTTGAGGCGTTTCAACATATAATGGTTCTCGTAATTTGTGTCTTTAAATTCATTGAAAAAACGCAAATAGGAATGTAGTAAAGTATTACTATTTGAATATTGAAATTTGAATTTGAATATTGAAAGTTTTGTTTTGAAACTTTCCCAACGCAACTGGATTCACGAAAAAAAGTGGCTAAAAATGTAATATTATTTTTTTAACTTCGACAACAACCGTTATATTCGTTTATGTGGAAAAGAAATTATAACTCGAAATCAAAACACGATAGTCAATTTTTGTTTTTGTCAGAAAAAGATATAGAGGATGTTACCTCAATTTTTTCGTATATCCTATAGTTACCGAGTTACCCTATACAAACATCGAAATTTGCCCACTCTGTACATTAATTAATAGAAATCCAAACAAGCAAAGTACTGCAGGATACCCTGGATCATCTTTCTTTCAAATTGAGGGATTGACTGCCATGCTCAGATGGATTTTTTTCCAAAAGTATAAATCGGTGTGTTTTGGGGTTTTCCTTGAAATTTATAACGTGAAAAATAAAATAATCCCTTATTATCGCTATATTTTATTGGAATAAATTCTCGTTAGACTCATCGGTGCATTGCACCCGTACCCAACGCCCACTCAAGGTCATCGCTCTGATTTCCCAAGCACATTTGGCCATATACAAAATCAAAAAAAAATCCCAATACTCCGCGAAACCATCAGTGATATTCTTAACAATCTCTTAAGTCCAAAAGCGAAAAGCAGCTATCTTTAACCGCCATCGTACACGGGAACAGAGGTCGATTCGTTGCCAGGAAGCAGGTGTAGGGTATACAGAGTGTAAGAATAGTCCGGAATTGACTGCCTCTCGCGATAGAACGAACTTTTTCGTCGCTCGCGATTCGCATCTGTTTACCTGAAGAAAATAAACAAGTTTTGAAGTAGCTGTTACCTACTCAACCAACAAAATCAGCGGTTTGACGTGGGAAAAAACGGGGTTGGATTAATTTTTTGGTGATTCGTCATGGACGTTTTCGTGGTAATGAGTGTGTTATCGATTGTGGTAGCAATGTTTTACGTATGTGATGTTTGAAAGAACGTTCTTTGGTAGCGGTAGGTATATTTTCAGTTGATTGATTTGAAACTGATGTGATAAATTCAATGTTGAATGAGAATTTGAAAATATAGAAACAGGTGATGTCTTATTCAGGTTTTTATTTTTGAGTAGTACGCGACCGTTGAATTTGCATTTTCATTGAGATTTTGAAGAAATAATTCAATTGATCATATATCTGATATTCTTGCTTATATGTATTTCATTCAAAAATAGAGTAAATTCATTATTAAGATAGATATCCTGTATTCTTTATAATTTTACTAAACACAACTTCCACTATCTTGTGGTAATAACAGGAATAGCGTGTCAGCAACATATAGTATATTTATTGAAGAAACATAGTTTGGACAGATTTTGTTATCTTTCAATACCATTGGTGCGAAACAAAAAGTATCTAGCAAACCAGTGAACTTCAAATCTGTTAAGTGTTAGCTGGGAACATTCAGGGATCAATAATTATGGCAACACTTTCAAATTCATTTGGAAAGAAATTTTCGATACGCCGATATAGTTTGTTAATTTAATAATAAATATTGAAAAAACCGTTCAAAGGTCTTAGTGTTCATATTTTATAAGAACCTTTTTCAAAACAATTTGAATAATAAAATCAACCCAACTCTCTGTTTCGGAGTATCATTGAAAAAAAATACAATCATTAACTTTCTGGCGATCTGTTACAACTGTCTTGTTTTAATAAATAGACTATAGAATCGTAGATATTGCAAAGACTTTTGTTGACAATGTTTCTGATTGGGTTGTATTGTAGGAATTGTATCGTTTTTATTTATAATTTGTAAATTTCACCAAAAAATATATCCAAACATGCCAGCTTGACACTTATCAAAGTATAGTTGTATTGTAAGTTTCAATATCTCTAACTTTCAATACGAAAATATTCAACCTGCCAACGCTGTATAATCTGATGACAGTGATTCTGTACACCGCACTGCATTACATGATATATCGTATCAAATAACGTAGTAATATTATATCCAGGGTTGCCAACGGGAGTATTCGAAATTACTGGCATATTTGAATTCATTACTTGCAATTACTGGCATATCAGTTTATCAACGCTGGCAAATTACTGGCATTTATCAAAAGCTATGATTTTACTGATCCTTAGTAATATCAGTACATTATTGTAAATTCAAAAGTAACTTTCTCAAAAATCTTAAATGAATAAGACGAGTTTGGTGCCCCCTACCGTCCAGAAAGCCGAATCCATGATGACTAGGTCACAGATTAATAACTTATGTTGTATTAATCTTACAGGAAGCAGTGAAATATTCTAAATTGCCGCCAAATCGGATAATGAAAGCACTTTATGTATCTTGGTAGTTGATCAGAATATAAATAAGTGAAACAAGTAGTTTATTTTCAAGACAAGTTCATTTAGAAAAATCATTAAAAATAGAAACAAATATTCAAAATATTCAGAAAAATAAATAAAAATATTATTCCTGACTAGAACTTCTATACATTATGTATAAAGGAACAGGTGAGGTTTCAGGTATGTGGTAGATGCTGAAAGAGTTGTTACTTTTTTCGGTAGATAGCGCGTAGTGTTCTACATTTTTGAACACAATTTACTTACGAAAATGTTGAAAAACTGATTCATTTCTTTGGGAGTGTGATATTACTGGCAATTACTTGCATCAAAACTATTACTGGCAGTTTTACTGGCAAGACCTGAAAATACTGGCAAATGCCAGTAATTACTGGCAAAATGGCAACCCTGATTATATCGACCATCTGAGCTCTTCTTCATTTTAATTTCCTGGCGTTTCATCAAATTTCGCATATAAAGCGCATATCGGAGGAAATATGATTGTATATATTCATGTATTTCTACAGCTGTTTTATCTCTAGCAATAACTGACTGTATGAAACCAGTGGTAGTTTTCAAACTTTTCATCATAGGTCACAATGTAAAAATCATCAAACTATATAACTTCTAGAAGAAAAATCAAACTATGAATAAACAAAACTTATGCTGAATAAGCAATCTGTATTGATTTCTATTTATAACTTCTTTTTCTTTTATACATTATTATTTTCTTATTTATTTACCATTATCTATCTATTTACCATTATCTATCTATTAACAAAGGTTTATACAAAAAATACATCAAATTTCAGCTGAAACCAGAAGACAAAATGAAAAGAGAATATCAACAAGAAGGAAAAGTATAATAGTAGAAGTACACTTCAAAATTAAACCCAAGGAACTACAATTGATATCACACATACAACAGATTGAACTGACATTGTTACAAATTATTGACACAAGTGTTTTGAGATCGTTATTTGTTTTACCGATATCACAGTAGATAGAAGATATTGTGATGAAAAGTCTACGTGTATTTGAAGATATTAGACTGAATTGGTTCAAAAGAATAGAAAGTACTCATGTGGTATTTCGAAAAAAGTGTTTAACAGATTCAATAATATGAAAGTGACGTTGTGAATAAGATACCAAATAACACGCCGTATTCTAGTGTAAACCTCACAAAAGCGTCAAAAAGAGTTATAATTGAATTTATATTTTGAACTCTCTTGTACTTCTTATAATAAAACTCAATGAAATGAACTGTACTCAAATGATAATCATTCTTTGGAAATGTTGTATCCACATTTTAATGGTTATTTCTCTTATTCCGAATGATTTCACATTGACCGCAGACTTCTTTGAATGATTCTTATCAGTAGACATAAAATCACTTTATAGGTTATCTAAATACGGCTTTTTATATGAACGAATCATCGAGTGAATCGGGTAACGATAATCATGGAAATAATTCTACATTCAAAATAGACTACCATTCATCTCATTGCGTTTTTGTCTTTGCACAAAGATACTTGCGACGAAGTGTGTTTATTTCCAAGCGAAAGATGCGTTCGAGGTCATCGTCGTTAGAATTAAGCTTAGAGTTTGGAAATAAAATTATACTCTTAGTTTATTTCGGTCACAGACTGTAGTCTAGCTCTGACATTAATTTACCTAAAAACAAGATGTATCTCTAACGAATTTGTCGCCTTTCGGATTATTCAAATGTCATCTCTCATTAGTTATTATGGACATTCCTGTCAAAGACTATTCCTACCAACCATCATTTATACTTACAGTCTTTTAATGATTTATTATCATGTTATTATTTGTTTATATACCTCAATAATCTTTTCCTATTGAATACCCACTCAAAAATAATCAGCTTTGCGGATGATACAGTCATGTTCTGCGATGACGATAACTGGTTCAATCTGAAACTTAAGCTAGAACACGACCTTAAAAACTTGAAGAAATGGTTCGACTATAGATTACTCTCGATAAATTTCGATAAAACTTTCTACTTACCTTTCAGTAGCTATGATGTGTCCTTACCAGAATATAATATAGCAATATCCAACTCAACTGTCATCAGACCTGCCAAAAAAATAAAATACCTCGGCATAATACTGGATAGGCACCTGAGATGGGACCAACATGTACTACATCTCGTTAAAAAACTACGATGCATTCTCTACAAATTCAAAAAAATAATAAGCATACTCAATCATAAACAAAAAATAATTTTGTATAAAAGCTTGGTAGAATCTCACTTGACCTACGGCATAATTGGCTGGGGGGGAGTCTCTAAAACACATCTACATTCACTTGAAGTCATCCAAAGACGCTTTTTAAGATGTATTCTACAGAAAACATACGACTATCCTAGCAACCTCCTCTATGCGGAAACTGCAATACTGGATCCAAGGCAACTATTTTTCATAAATATAGCTGCAGTACAATATAAACACAGAAGCGAATTGATCACCTACATCCACAATCATGAAACCCGCCACAAAAGAAGCATCCGAGTACCAGTCATGCACAAGTCGGTTGGTCAAAGGAACTACTATTATTTAGGCCCGAAACTCTTCAACGGTCTGCCAGAAGCACTGAAATGTGAGCCGAACCCTAGAAAATTTAAAAGAGAACTCAAACTTTTAGTTCAGCATACTTCCCGTGCTGAAATACACGAGATTTTCGAAAATTGAATGCAACAATTTGATCTCTTATATTCTACACATGATTATCATACCACTAACCTCTCGTCATAGGCATCTCAAAAGACATACGTACTATGCTATTTCAGAATTGTATATTCTATGTGAAACAATACTTACCTATCATATTCATACATTTTCAATTTTATACTTTGTGTTGTGTTCAGGAGTGTTGTATTTGTCCTATATTTATAATTTGATTTATCACGCACAAGCTGTATTTACAGCTTCAGTGATTGTTTTCTGTTTATTCATGAAATATTAGTACATATTATGAATCTTTCCACTTTGGTGTATCATTATTACTGAATAAACATTATTATTATTATTATTATTATTATTATATCTAGAAAGGTCTAATCAAAATGTTACTCAAATCTAAAAACTGAACCTAACCATGTTTCTGACGGATCGACATTTTTGTGAAGAAACAATTGAGGAATTGTTTCACAATTGGTTGCTTGTTCATTTGTCCTCCTAGCAACAGTTTCTATGGTAACCGATTTCAGTGTATTTCAGATTTGATCAACCACATTAGGGATGTAAACAATGCATACATTTATATCCTTGAAGCGGATAAAAACAATAAATCAAGAACTCGAGCAAATCATAAGTGGTTGACATGTCGACATCTGCTTGCAACTTGATAGTACCATATGCCGTAGTCTCAACAACACGATTTATGTCTTCCTTCGTCGAGAAGGGATGCTTTCGTTTCGATTTAGTTTTTTTTTTGTGGGTTCCTGTCAAAATCAGGTCGGATATCGCTATGACTGGTGCCACGGGTGCCATGTGCACAGGTACGTCTATAGGCGTCAGATGCACCTGGACCGAACAGATGCTTCTTGTTTGTATCACCAGTGGCGTACTTACTCGTATATCACTAATTCTTATGACAGTTTTAGGACATATCAAACTCATTACCAACTAGTCGGAAGAATATGCGGATTCTTGTAAATTCGTCTGATGAACATGCATAGTTTGTTTCAATTGTTATTTGATTTAGTTAATGTCCACATATTAAGCGATCTCTATATTGATGAATATTTTTGTACTTACGTATTTTGGTCAAGAAACACGAATTTCATATCATCTTGGGAAAATGAATACCTACTTTTCAATTCCATTTCAACTTCATTTTCGTGTCACTTTTAAGGCAGGATACACATTCTAACAATAAAAAATATTCATTGACAAATTCATTATCGTTTACTGGGAATATCTTTTATATTTCTCGGTCTAATTAATATTCTGGGAACTTTTGCAGATATTGAAGTTATCATCAATATGAGATTCAATGTTGGCAATAGGACTTCTCAAATTTGATGATGTAAATTGGTTGTAGATTAACTTTTTAATTCATCCTGGTGACGAAATGTCTGTAAATTCATGAGATTACGACTATCAAAACCTCTAATGTGTTTTGGATGGGATCAACGTGGTATGGCAGCTTTTTAAATAAAGCCTACTCTGATTGATTTTTACGATTACAGAAAAACAGCTGAGGAATTTTAACGATTTCTAGACGACTATTAATTTTTAAAGCGAGGCAAAGATAACCGAAATACCTGATGGTTGTGTTTATACAGATCTATTTCAAATGTAATTTGTATTCTGGAAAAACTAATCCGGTGTTTGTTTTTCTTCTTCTTCGATCGACTCAAAAAAAATATACGCGGCCGTGTAGATGTATCAAATATCAGGTAAGCGTAATATAATGAAATTGGTTCAACCATTTGAATTATACTTCGATAGAGAGAGACTTAGAGAAGGAAATTCTAATAATTTCAATAAGGAGTATTAACTTTTCCTTTAATAGATTTCCTTATATGATTGGATAAACACCTTTTGTCGCGATCAGTGGATGCATATTCGTAATTTTCATCTGCACAAAATGTTTTTCAGTATACAATTATTGTCTATAGAAGTATCTATCGTGTTATAGGTGCATTACGAATTTATAGTAAATATGGTGTGATCTGAAAGAGAAAACATCAACATCTCCAATTCGAAACATGAAGTTGACATGAAATAGTAATACGTCTTAGCTCCTACATGACCTTGGGCGTATTTTTATCGAAATAATATCCGATTTATACATTTTTGTAACTTGAAGATAAGAATTAATTGCGATATTTTATGTTCATCATCGAGTTTATCCAAGTCTTCGTGACACATTTGAAAAACATTGAATATCGCAAGTATAAAATAAGGAATATATCTATTGAAATCTCAATTCACTGAAACCATTTGGGCACCGCCAATGTTTTGAGGATATCAATCAGTTGATCTCTATGAGTTTCTTACTCTTGCCTCTAATCTTATAATCGTTGGGAATATGTTATTCCGAGAAATTTGATAGTACACTAAGCGTAAGCAATAAAGTAAGAACATTTTCAAGACGAATTGAATAACAAAGACCCTCAACTTCTTTTGGATTCTGTAGAGAAAGCACATGAAAAATCACGTTGATGTCATACAAAATAATGCAAAATGTACAGGATACCATTGTTTAATCAGGAATAGAGAGAAACGAATAGGTTAGATTTTCAATGAAAAATCGCAATTTCATGACCATTCCAAATCAACGCCATTTATTTAGAGCTGTCAAAGTGGTCTTTATTCAAATCATATAATTTCGTTCACCCTGTACGCAAATGCATACCGAATCAAGTGAATCCACCGGATAGCACGTTCTGCCTGTCCCAGCTTCCACCCACCAAAGAAGAGACCAGAGGCGTAACAACCTTCATATCAAAGATATAAAGCCACCGAATGTTATCTGCCATATAATATCATAAAGGAGCTTGTCAGAATATGCACTTTTGCCGATCGTCTCTATTCCACAGTACTATGGATAATCAGTTATGATCTACTTATTTAAGGAAGATAGTTCTGACTGATTTGGTTTAGTTTCCATAACATCAATACAAAATGAAAAGTATCTAACTATTTGGTTGCGACACAACGATGTCAAATTTGAAGAGAAATCTTCGATCCGCTAATAAGGTTTGTTGATTCTACTCGAAATTTCACAAATATTGAAGAATCTGTTGAGTACAATCAATAGTTATCCCATTTCCCGATCCCGGACTCGATCGAATGCCTTGGAGATATCTAGTGCCATGTGACAGCTTCTCAGAATATGAACCGTTATCGCTCGTATTTTCTTCACGATACTCTGGAAAAACAAATTACTATTGTTCGTATTATAGGTCAGATAGGAAAAAAAATGTATAGTTGGGATGAAACACCATTCAGATATATACACAAAAATTTAAATACATACTGTAGAACAGTTTGAATGAAAGAAATTATCAAACACCTTTCAATTCAGAAATTACATTAAATGGAATATTAATAGAGCACATTGAAGTGATGCCAGTTCAATTGATCCATATGGCCTTTCATAAAATTAAATTCAAATAAGTGCTGTGTCGACTATTTTGTCATATGGCAGAGAATAACTACACGATTTATTCATGAAAGGTATTTCCTCTCAGGAATAATTATTGTAAGTAATAACGTGTTTTTTTTTCTGTAAATAATTCTACCCTTCACTTCGACTTCACTGCGGTTAGGTAGAATAGAATGATCCCCAAATACATTTTTGTACAGGATCCATTTGGGGTACGCTACGCCCCTGATGAATAGACTTTGTATTGGAACCCCGTCGTCTACCCCCTACCTAATGGTTCTTAAAACTGCCTAGTCTGGCCCGGCGTCAATCGAGCCGAGAGTACCGCCTCAGTTTCCACGTTTCACTCGACGATGGGCGAGTTCTGCAGCTAACGTATACCTGTGTAGTACCCACGCGTTCGTATCTTCGGGTTCCGAGGCGAAAACTCACGTACAGGATTAGGGCATTGACCGGCCCAGTGACTTTTGAGTGTTCGGTGAATTTTGTAAGGTGGCGTTTTTGGATACATCCTGATGAAGGGGTCGGTGGATGATGGACCAATGCCTAAAACAAGTCGCAGGGTGATGATGATCATTTCCTTCTTCTGGGTACGAAAATATTGATTGTATACAAAGGTAGAGAGTGAACGTGAAACATTCAAAAACAGTATGTGATACGAGGGGGTATCGTACAATAAGAATAGTCTTAGTATTATCGAAACCTTGATAATATAATAATGTTTCTTGACGGATGTAATACAGCAGAATCGTTCTCTCAGTATCGTGTATCGTTACCTTATGATAAAATGATGTTATAATGTTACCATGTTACCCAATAAATAATGGGAATGTATTAATGTTTCAGTTCTAATTTTAAATTTCTTAACCCGTATTCTTCCGAAGAAACTGGTTAAGAAACTAATTATAGGTATAATTATATTTTAGAACTACTTATCAAAATAATTTTTGTGAACAATTGAATCGTTTCAAAGATACATTTTTCATGGCTGAACAAACTCGAATCACTTTGTATAACACAAAATCATGATTAATCTCTAAAATATTCGATATTTTCAAGAACTGTTCTCCAACTATTACGTTTTGCAACTTTATCTTGCTCACATTGTATATTACAATATTGCAGATGACACTTATGCTCAAATCGCTATCAACAATTCTCTACCAACATCTGAAAGCGAATAAAAAATATAATTTTTACTTTTTGTCAAAATCAGACTGCTGAATTGAATGTATGAATCCATAGTCTAGCACTTGTCTAACAAATGAAGGCAATTTCTTTGTATTCATAAATTCCGTTGTCATTTATTGAATAATATCATTGAATCAAATCAATCTATATTTCTTTATTCAGGAGCTCAAAAAAAAAACAATGCCAATCAGAGTATGTGTAGTTACGTATTAAAAGAATGGTGATTGATACATGATTCATTGGAATTAACCGGGAAAGTTTCACTGTTATCGTTATCCTACTATCATACTTCATATACGTCATCATTAAATCTGTTGAAAAATAAAAAATTCCTGAAAGATTTTGGTAAATTCGTCCTTACTCATAGCATTTAAAAAATGGGATATATCAAGGCAAATACAATTACTTTTCCCATTTTCTTAGTGAATTTATAGAAAAGAACAATTTTTCAATGTTTCTACAAGTCACCTATGTATAGTGTGCTTCTCACTACTATTTAGTTTTTCGGTGATTTTGGAAACAATATGTGACAAAGCATACAGGTTCAGTGGAATTGGAGTAAAGTTGTACATTTACGGTTGTATTGTATTCAGAGTCGTTACAAATTGACTAAAATGCTTCTTTTGTTCGAAGTGTCACTGAGAAAAGAAAACTTTTCCTCATGTTATTCTATCTTGTCCATCTGATTTCTAGTAGTACAGTTAGAGGGTTTCATTCATTGCTGAAATGTCATTAATTTCTGACTGAAATGATAATAATGAGAGTAAGTCAGCTCACGAAATATACGCATAAAGATGAATATTCTCGGATACAATCAAATCAAATTCAATAGCGTTATTGAAAATACTAAATCGACGATGATGGCTGAGAAATTGAACATCGTGAAGCAATTCTGTATGTAGCAGAGATAAAAGCCAAACGTGAAAGTAGAATTCATTCGAAAATACTCGGAATTTTGCTACTTCGTCAACAGAGTATTATTATTAGTGTGTACCCTAATTTTACCACCTGCGTTACTCTCATCATTTTCAAGATAGGATCCAATTTGAAACACCCAGCAGGGGATCGTGTCGAACTCGATGATTGATACCTTTGGAAATGGCTAGGGCACACTCTTTTGCCTATTCAAATTTTGAAGGTTATTCACCTCCTAGCTATAGACTGTAACATTGTGTTCTCTTCAAAACCAAAAGTTTACCATGTATTCATGCGCTGTTTTTAACAGGCTGACCTGAAACAGCGCACCGACAACCGTCCTCAAGTCCGTCGCACGCGTTCTGACCTCGGCGGACAGCGTCTGTTGCCGCCCGACCACCCTCGCGGCACCGCCCTCCTTCGGCGCATGATGTCGTCCTCGCCGGCCGCCAGGGGGCGGCCTCAGAGCCCGCGCAAGAAGCCGCCGGACGCGCCAGGCGGCGTTGTATTGCGTCAAGGCGGAGGTGGGCTGGTTAGGCGCGGCATGCTGCGCAGGTCGCTCAGCCAGCCTGTCGACATCGACAAGTTGTCGCCTTTGATGAGGACAAAGACTGCAGGTGAGGCAACATCTTCTATAGATTGTTGAACAACTATGGGTCTAGATTAGAACTTCGGACGTACAAACTGGTCATCAAAGACATCCATTATACGTCCAATGGACGAACAAAAAGCTCATTGGGTGTACATTAAAAATGCTCATTCACATTGTCCGATGTATGTAAAATGTATTTATTACATTCTGTAAATGAAAAAAAAAAATTAAAACATTAGAAATAGTAGTGCCAAATAAATATAATGAATTAATGATCATAAATACTCATAATATGAGACTGAGAATAGGAGAAATACATAACTTGAGAAATACTAAGTTCCCTTCCCCTCATTATATACGGGATGTAACGATTTAAGAAATGAGTGTAGAACATTTCAGGGGATTATTCCTCTTTCATATTAAAATGATATTTTCTTAAAAATGATTTCATAATGTTATACACCTTCGTCATCTTGATATTGTATCAGTTTCAAAGCTGATCGAAACTCAACGATAAATACAATAAAAACCAAATAAATTCACTTACTTATGACCAAATTTGATATTTCCAATCACAGGAGGAGGAAATTTTATGATGAAGCATGTAAAATATGCCTTTTTCTTCGAGCATAAACTGACTCACACACCACACTATTTCAGAAGTTAACAGTAGATTGTCCAAAAGCACTGTGTAAGAAAAGTTTTGAAACAATGAAAACAAAACCAAACTGTGACTGAATATCCCAAACGAAGTCTTTGAACTGTGGCCCCTTGAATCTTTGCCAGATATTCAAAAATATACAATCATGGATGTCCGAGTCGTTCTAATATTTTTTCTACCCCCTCTACAGAAAATGGCGAAATTCGTACAACTCGCCAACTATTTAACTGTCTATTAAAGCACTGGAAGACGTAAAACTGTACGATTCAACTTCACCATAAAAAGAGAGCACGATCAACAACCAATACGGTAGTATATATATAACCAATAAGATAGAGCCTTCAGTCTTCAGTAGTTACCTTTGAAACGAATAACAAGCAGCGTCGCCGATAACATTCTGACGTTTCATAACTGCTATGAAGAATACGCTACTTTTCATAGCAGTTGTTGGAAAACATATTTTCATTTAATGAAATCCTAATTTTTTATGAGAATGAATGCGGTCGTAGAAAAAGTATAGTACACAACTCGAGTTGTAAGACAATTACGCACCTTTAGAATTACGTAACTTTTTCTAGTCTTGGTAATATTCCTGTTACAACTCTCGTTAAGTAATATACTATTACATCCAGTGGACGTACCAAAACGTACAATTTCTGAAACTAGAAATTCATATCCAATACTTTACGTCCATTGGTTGTCCATGTTGGGCCCATGGACATTTGGACTCCATTTGGGCCTGAATGGGACGTCTATTGTGCTGTGTAGGTGGGAATATATTCGCAATAGCAACGCTGACCGTTCAAAGTTACCATCATTGTTCTTCATTTCTAGGTCTAAGACTTGGTGGTTCCCACATCCTCAGCGAGGACGAGCACGACGCACGCTTGGGCACCTCCGACGACGAAATGATGTCCGATTCGGAATCCTCGCTAGCCTCGCTCACCGACCGCAAGAAATCCCTGGAACTTGCTATGGACGAGGAGATGGTTATTCTAGCCGAAGCGGTGTTCGACCACGTGGCCATAGAGGCGGAAGAATTGGGCTTCCGAGCGGGCGATGTCATAGAGGTCCTGGAGACTGCCAACAGGGATTGGTGGTGGGGCACCACCAAAGGCAAATCGGGGTGGTTTCCTGCTCAGTTTGTGCGTTTGAGGGTCAGCCAAGAAGACACCGTGGAAGACTGTCTAGCTGCCATGGCGTCCGGTGATCGCGTTTCCTCACAAATACGCAGGCGGACTAGTATCTCGTTGTTGTCCAACGACCAAGTGAGGACTAGTGTGGTGCGGGAGTTGGTGCATACTGAGCGAGATTTCGTGAAAGTTCTTCAAGATGTTAGTGAAGGTTACATATCAGAGTGCAGGAAGCGAACGGACATGTTCAAGGTGGAACAAATCGAATCTATTTTTATCAATATAGAACAAATTTTGAAATTCCAATCCTCATTTCTCAAAGACTTGGAAGCTTGTATAGAGTGGGATGCTCCGTACAAGAGCTGCGTGGGTAGCTGTTTTCTGAAGCATCGCGACGGGTTCAAAATGTATTCGGACTACTGCAATAGCCATCCTATAGCTACAGCTACTTTACAAGAACTTTACCAGTTCAGTAATTACAGCAAATTTTTCGAAACGTGTAGGTTGATGAGGGGTCTCATAGAGATTCCTTTGGATGGTTATCTTCTGACTCCAGTTCAGAGGATATGTAAATATCCGTTGCAGTTGGCTGAGTTGTTGAAGTATACGAAAGCAGATCATGAGGATTATGAGAATATTAAGGAAGCTTTGGAAGTTATGCGAAGCGTTGCCATGTTAATCAACGAGAGGAAAAGAAGGATGGAGAGTTTGGAGAAATTGGCAGGTTGGCAGCAAAGAGTTGAAGGATGGGAGGTAAGGAAATGTTATCATCGACAAATTTTACGCGTATGATATAATTTATTTCAACCTCTTTTAAATTCCATACTTGCAATGTTAGGATATAAAAGTTCTAGGGTTTTCATAATCTATCACACCAAATGAAAATTAAGTGAACAGAATTAGTCGAAGAGTCTTGAATAAATGAGGTTGCTTTTTCTTCAATGGAACAGATAATAAAACATGCAAAATTGTTCAGGGTTGATAAAAATGCACTAAACGATTAAGTGTATTTTTTTGTCCAGGATAATTGAAATTTCGTGCAGCTTTTTCTCTTGAGGACATTTCGACTAATCCTGTTTACTTAATTTCAATTTAGTTTCATAAATTTTGAAAAACCTTTTGTATCCTAACATTATCAAGGAAATAATGATATCCTATATTCAATTGAAACATTTATAGAGGCTCGCCGATTTTTTTTTGATTTTGTAGGGAGAAGATCTCATTGAAATAAGTTCTCAACTGATTCATCAAGGAGATGTAGTCAGAGTGACCACTGGAATGTGGACCAACAATATCACATTGTTTCTTTTTGATCACCAAATTGTTTATTGTAAAAAAGTGAGTAATAATCACCTTGATATTCATTGTAATTCAGATTTCTTGTCTAGCACAGAAATTATTATTTTTCATTATATTGCTTTTTTCAGGATATCCTGAAAAGGAGTACATATGTATATAAAGGAAGAATTTGTCTAGATACCTGTGAAATTATAGATGTACCTGATGGAAAAGGTGAGTCACGTCTTCATCTACAAAATTGTGTTCAGAGATTGTTATGATACGCCTAATTAAAATGAAATGGACTAGACCGTGATGAGTGGCTTTGAAGTTCGAAAACTTCCAGTTT
This sequence comes from Plagiodera versicolora, assembly GCA_037013635.1. Lineage (NCBI taxonomy): Eukaryota > Metazoa > Arthropoda > Insecta > Coleoptera > Chrysomelidae > Plagiodera > Plagiodera versicolora. The sequence goes on along the minus strand of CM072982.1, from coordinate 9,972,898 downwards.
GAGCCTGTTAACTGATTGAAATAATAAGTACCAGCACGTTGTTGGAGGAGGAAAGTTTCGAGATCTCTATCAAATGTCATTCTACATTTCCGAGAGATAAACCTCAACACAGAAACAGGAAGTTGTGGAGTTCAACGGTGCATTTATTTCATTAGAAAGTTCATTCACAAGTAGCATCTGTCGAGATTGCAATTTTTATTTTAATGCCCACATGACCAGGAAATTAAATAGATCAATAAATGCTATTCTACATCTACGCAATATATTTGTGTTTACGTATTTCGACTCATAAAACAGGAATTCGATGATCTTATCGTAAACAAAAAAATAGATTATGAGATAAATGAGTTTTTGGTAAACACTGATTCACTAGCGATTTAATTCCTCAACGAAACACACTGATAGTAATTAATTATCTCCATTACACATACCTCAGATTGAAAATATCAGTGAACTTAACGTTTAATGGTTTCACCTAGTGGTGAAATCGTGAACTTATGAGAAATATTTTGCTTGTTTCATATACAATTGAAGACCATATTAACATAATCCTATACTATGAATCTTCATAATTTATACCCAAAAGTGTATAAATTTTATCACTGAATATCTGCTTGAATAAATACAAATAAAAGTCTATTTAGTTAAACAAGATAGTTGTGACAGCTTGCCAGGAAGCTCTGTGTTGTTTGCTTGCTTGTTTTGCATTGCCGAAAAAGAGAGACCGGATAAGCATAATTCGAATTGTTTTGAAGAATGTTTTCGATTCATAAAACATATACACCTATAGTAAACATAGTTTTTTCAATATTTGTGAAAATTTTCACTAGGATTAATAAACTTTGTCAGCGTATCGACGATTTCTCTCCAAGAAATCTCGTATCATTGTGAAGTCACTGTGAAGTAACGCTATAAATTTTGATGCCTATGGTAAATATTCCCAGCTATGTCTCAACCGTGGTCTCAACCAATCAGAAATTGAGTGGTTAGTTGGATATTTTTTATCAGTCAGAACTATCTTTCCTAAATAAAAAAAAGTTATAGCTCTGAGATTTTTGAATCGTTCTTTATTAAATTTTAGACGAAAGCCAAGAAGAGTTTTCAATTGATCAACTAATTTTCAGATGCTCACTTGGGCGTCAGTGTCCGCCACGCTATAAAACTGTACAGCGTCGTGCGCGACAAATGGTTGCTATTTTGCTGCCGATCGGCCAATGACAAGCAACGCTGGCTGAGAATGTTCTCGGAGGAAAGGAAACTCGTTGCCCAAGACAAGGACGACGGCTTGGAGTTCCCCTCTTCTGCCAGACACTTGGCCAGGATAGCGGCCAGGTCAAAGAGGAGGCCGCCCAGGAAACCGAGAAGTGAGTATTTTGTTTATATTTTTGAGGTTCCATAAAAGTTCGTGAGTTCGTAAAAAATCTGTTTTCGATTTATTGACTATTTATTGTTTCTTGCTAAGGAAGTATTGAAATATAATGAGCGAAATTGCTATTTTTTTCAAAATTATACCATAACTAGAACGTTGAGAAATGTATCCAGTTTCTTTTCCGATTTTTCTTCTCGCTAAAGTTTCGCCAGAATAAATTCTCAAAGTTGGGGTGCTTTTAGAAATCACGCGGAGAACGCAAAGTGTTCATACGTCACAAGTACTCCCGTACTATATGCACTAGCCGCTAGCAACAATGGCCAATCATATTTCTTCACATCATCCGCAGACCGAAAAATAAGGATGATTCATAGCCCCACGTATATTTCTCCAATGGAAACTGAATCTATAAAAACCATCTAATATGGGGTTTTCATTTCAGTACATACTTGTACAATACTCGTATAATTTTCATGGATGAAACTGAAATAAATATTCACATAAGCCTCAAAAGTAGTACAACTGGCAACTTTGACAGGCGTCAAGAATCGATATAGCTGGCGAATGAGCAGCGTTGTTCTTGAAGTCTCGCCGAATATAGGGGTTTTTCAGATATTGTGATCTCGCCTATTGCGTTCATTGCCACTCTTATAGATTGCTGTCTATATCCAAGATATACAGGGCTATTCAAATTCGAGTCTATGCATGGGGATTTCGATAACGGTAAGAGATGGTTAAATGGGGGCAAAGTAGCATATTTCAGAGGTCAATCATATGGATGAAAAAAATCTGACCTAGCTTCTTTAGTTCTGGAGTTATACAGGAAAAATCGAAAATTTCGAAATTCTTCTTTTGCCTATCTCTTTTTAATTTACGAAGATTTTTTTTAAAATTGCCACTTTGCCATAGCGACTTTCTGCAGGCTATCCAAATATCTGAATAAAAATTATATACAGGGTATCATATAAATTGGGCCACTCTCAACTTTTAATTAATACGGACCTGTATTTTTTATTGCATTTTTTTGAATGCCAAGAAACATGTTTCATATTGACGTAGAATTTTCATCTAAATTACAGAGTGTTTCGAAAATATTGAACTATCAGTGATATATTCCATAATTTTTTATTCCATAACAACTGTAATAGAATCATATCAGAGAATGAGAGGTGAATCAGACAAATTGATTCTTTAAGAATAATCAATTTCAGAATTTCCAGATTATCTAGTCTCACTACTTGTGAAAATGAAATCAACAATTCCAAGAGACATTTTTCTTTACCATATAATGTAGCACTAGTAGAATAATTATTCATCCCCATGTCGATTGACCTCAGTAGGTATGAAGATCTGTTGTATGTATTCTGCTGAGAACTCACAAACATAATCTGTCACAAACATAACATCATATAGCTTTTCATATTTTATAACTAATCACCCAAGAACTTGTTTAATTATTATCAAGAATTGGAATAACAGCCATTATAAGTATTCTTCCAAATCCTAAGCACTCTATACCTTTTTCTATGATATTTTTTTTTAATTAGAGCTGGAATTAAAAAAAAAATGGTGAAATTTTACTGGTGATAGTTCAATATTTCCAAAACACTCTGTGATTCAGATGAAAATGTTACTTCAATATGAAACATGACTCTTGGCATTCAAAAAAATGCAATAAAAAATACAGTTCCGTATTTGAAAATTAAAAGTTGAGAGTGGCCCAATTTATACGATACCCTGTATATAATTTTTATTCAGATATTTGGATAGCTTGCAGAAAGTTGCTATGGCAAAGTGGCAATATTGAAAAAAAATCTTCGTAAAATATAAAGATATAGGCAAACGAAGAATTTCGAAATTTTCGATTTTTCCTGTGTAACTCCATAACTAAAGAAGCTAGGTCAGATTTTTTTTATCCATATAATTGACCTCTGAAATATGCTACTATGCCCCCATTTAACCATCCCTCTATCTCTTACCGTTATCGAAATCCCCATGCATAGACTCGAATTTGAATAGCCCTGTATATTATATCCGATACTGTGTAATTATCGAGATTAATGTGTGTATATTTTTCAGATGGCAAGAATTTCAAACACGATTCAGGTTATATGGGATCAACTCTTCAACTAAACACAACTTCCCATAATTCTCTAGGGAGAAAAGTAGGCACTTGGTTTACGTTTTCGTCTAACAAAAAAACGAGACATCGACACCACGACGTTTCCTAAGATAGAACTACTTTACTGTATGTAACACAACATGATTAGTTAACGGGCTGCCTGATAGTCATTGAATTTCGTGCCAAAAATATAACCAAAAGGAAGGTTGTGTACGCAGTAAAGGTACTGAATTTGTTGTTGTTTGTCTATACAAATTTTAGTGTGGTCAGATTTCAGCAAAAGTATAATTTTCGTATTGGAACAAATTGTATTTTCCTTGAAATGTGCTGCATCACAAACTGTTGCAATAAATTATAATATCAGTGATAAAAGGCTACTGCCGAAAGTGCTGTGCAAGATATTTAAGGTTGTTCTTGAAAACATTTAGAGAATTAAATTGTGTTCTTTGTATTAAACATGATCTCCTTATATTCTATTTTAGATTCTGAAAATAGTTCTCCCAACTCTGCCGATTTGATGGTATGGTATTTATAAGAACAATTCGAGAGTCATCTTTAGGGCCTATGTAAATAAATGAATAATTTTAAAAGGGCCTCTTCAATTTCTTCTCGATCGTGTATCACCAGACTGGCATGTTTCTTTTGTTCTTCTTCCTATCAGAACTTACATATTTATGCAACAAATTACGCACAAACCAATTTTAAAAATTTATTTCCTAATTGTATACAGGGTATATGGATTGTTGAAATTTTATTATCAGTTTTATGAATGGAATAACAGTTTTTTATAGTTCGAAAACTTCTAAAATAAGGACCAACTTTTTCATCTCATTTTGACGTAAGTTACAATTTTTTAATGAAATATTCGTTCTTTCTGTCTGGGTTACACAATTATTCTCTCTGCTATAACAAACCATCTCTCACAAACTTATAGGCATTATCTAAGCATAGGTTAAAATCCGTTGAATACCAAAAATTACATATTATAATGATTAATTCTCGTTGAATTTATTACGAGTAAACCAAATGTATCCACAGCTATCAGATTTATGTGAAATGAGCTCTCTTCATCCACTGAAACTCAACTAACGAATAAACTATATTCCGTATTTGATGTAGTATTGAGGATTCATGAAACTCCACCCTTCAAATGAGGAAAAAATGTTAAGGTTTTCACAAGAAAACTGAATTGATGTTATTCCAACATTCACTATATCGAAACATATTCTATGCATTGAGCTACTTTGCTTAGAAAAATCGATGATGATTATATTGACGTCTAAGTCGAAGTATTAGTTTTTCTTCCAATTACTCAGCTGATTGTTGATATCACCTTAGTGCTATATAAAAAGTCTTCCACTTAGTCTGACGAACCGATGCCTTTTTCTGGTTTAGAAATCAAGATACTGTAATCGTTTTTCGATATGAAAATGGCATTTGACTGAAGAAATGTTTATTTTAACTGGACCATGAACTAAATTTATGAATCTTGCATTCCTATTCATTTCTCAATATTGAGTATTTCTAATTTTTGAAAAGAGCTCATTGAATTTTCTCAAATAGACGAATTCATACTGATTACAGTAATAAATAAGTGTTGAGATGAAAGTACATTACTTTAATTCCATTCCATATCGTGTTTCTTTGGTGGTCTGCAAGATTGCAATTAGAATGCTATATGTTTCACTTTTATAATGATCGTTTTGTCAGTTACATTCAACGTATCTCTCAAAATTCATATCGGCCAAGAAATACAGATAAGTTATTATACAAGACCTTTAGAGCTCTCACTAAATACTCATTTTTAAGTCAATTTAAAATAAATATATAATTTCACTCCAAGAATTGTTTCGAATCAATAGACTTATGCTGCAATAAATTGAATTAGGATTAGTGATGGAATATATCATTATACGAAGACTTACCTTCTGGCCCACTTCAACTTTTGCTATTGCCTGTATAAGTTATATCTTCAAGAAAACTCGTTCTTTGCTTTTTTAGAGATATCCGATAACTCTTCAGAGAAAACGGACATACTCATTGTTATTTTCTTGTTGATATAGACTGATGGAGTAGAATATATTTATTTTCTTGAATAGTTGTTTGAGTTGATATTTTTATATACCTTGACTAAGTTTTTTTGTAAATAATGTGGCACCAAATACAGAGTGCTCTTGTTATGACATTGTTATAAAAGCTCTGTGAAGTTATTGTTATATTGAATTTTTCACCATGTAGGTATCCCCTATGTTTGAAATATAAAAGTTGGTGTAATAAACATATTTTCTACCAATTATTTTTTTCAATATTTAAAGCTCCTATGGTTGGTTTTCATTAATGGGAGATAGTACCAAAATGATTCAGCATACGAGAGCTTATTTGATTTATTTTTACATAGTACGTAATGCAAGTTCATTATACAAACGAATTTTAAATAGAAAAATAGATAGATGATATACATTGAAGAAAAAATATAGTGGATGATATATCAATAAATAAATTCTATTAAACAAAATTGCACAGACATAATAAAACTAATTTCCCAAACCTCGCATTTGTGAAGAGAACGTTTAAGGAATAACTAAACTAGAAAAATATTTTCTACTTTAGACTTACTGTCAATGATAATTTGAAAAAATCTTCCAATATTCCTTCTTAACATCGTACATGGACTTGTCAAGTCTACAAATTCTATATACAACTTTTTACATAAATCATAAAATTTTGTACATTAAATAATAACTTTTAGTTTAAGATTCCACGATGAATTGTAGGATGCTTCGAATCTCATGATGTCTGTCGATTTAACAGTTACCTGAAAATGAAAGAAGAATAATTCAATTAAAAAAATTGTCATCACATAAACGCTGTGTATATTGAACGAATATAAAACAGAGTTCCACACAAGACACGAAAAACGTAGGATCAGGTTTATGCAATCTGTTTATAGAGTAAGTTATATACCCGAACAGCTTAACCAGACTTCTGGAAGCTGTCAATTGAAACCAACATTATGAATTCATGACAAAATGCTCATTTCATTATTCTGTATCAACATTGTTCTCTTTTTAAAACTTCTTTCGAATCTTCGGAAACGTAATGAGCGCAGTCGGTATCGGATATCAGTACAGTTATTTGTCGAAAATCACGATATCGTAACCGGTTTCGACAAAAAAAAACAAAAACAACGTGGATGAATTCGCATAAAATCAATATTAGCTAATTGAATAGTAGTGTGGAAAAATTCAGAAAATATTTGACACCCAATTTTGTTGTCCGAGGAAAATCTACATTGGATGCAAGAATGCCATGTCACGAGAGTGATTTCACATAAGACCTTTCACGAAATATATTCGTAGTTTTTCGAATATTACTCATTTATTTCACTCACAAACTATGACTCCAAATCATCCTCCCTCTGGCTGGAGAAATACGACACCAGTCCGCCAAACTCTCCTACGGGCTCCTCGCCACCGAACGACTTGCCGTCCCCGTTATCCACGTTGTCCGCCCCCCCATCAGCCGGTTCGCCGCCCTCGTAGTCTTCCACGTAGGCAGCCGCATCGTAGCCTGCAGGCGGCAGTGCGTCCTCCACGGGCGGAGGCGGGACGTGCTCGGGCACCGCGGGATAGCCTCCATAGTAGGCGGGAGCAGTGGGGTTTGGGGGCGGGTAGGGGCTGAGAGCACGCGGGGGCGGTTGCTGCTGCAGATGGGACATGAGGTGGATAGGTCTTTGAGTTCCTAAAAAAACGAATGTGATATATCGATGGTTTAAAGCGCAGATATTGTATGTCCAAATCTGCTCATTCTCCAGAATAACGAAAAATAGGTTTTGATTTGCATTCAAGTAGAGTTCGTAATCGTTCCACGTGAGAACTGATATTTCTCAGTCATATTCGGGACATATAATATTTGCACAGACTCTAGATCTGTCTTCCTATGTTCAGAATATCACTTCACCCTGATATTGGCAAAAAGTGGACATACAATATCTGTGCTTTAAACCATCGATATGTGCAGGCTTGCTGAATATTTCTTAACATTATATGTTTTTGCCCATATGTGAAAATGATCACCACAATGTTTTCTTTTCGTGGAAATTATTACTATGTTAATCATCGAAGTGATTATTTTGTGAGTTGGAATAAATACATGGTGACAAAAATGAACAATAAGATATACACTGTGTCCAAGATAAGGATGTCTATAATGGGGATCTCGGAAACCATAAGAGATACGGAGATGGTTGAATTAGAGAAAAGTTGCGCATTTCCAAGTCTAACAATGTGCCGTTCAGAAAGTTTCGAAATTCCAATTAGTTCCAGAGATATGCCTGAAAAAACCAAATTTGCCGATTTCGTTTAATTTTTTTTTCTGACATTATTTGAAGAGATACAAGAAAACAAAAGACACTTTCTCATTGCCATTTTTCAATCCCTATTAAACAGCGTTGAGAGATTTTCCGTACGACGTTTCGTTTCGGAGAAACCACCATCAACTTAATTTTTTTATATGGCCCGTGAAAAGAAAATACCCTGTATTGAATGGCATATTTTATTACTAATACAACAATGTATGACACGATACGATTCTGCAATATTTACCATGGTTTTTATTAAAGATCGAACGTTTTGGTGTAGTGTGCCTTGAAATGATGACCTTGAGTATGGTAAAGTAGGCTATGATTACTCATTACACAATGCCCTTATAGTGCGCGAGTATCTATCGAACCGATTTCCGGGAAAATGGATAGGTACGCACACATTTAGCAGTTTCCTTACCCCCTCGTTCGCCGGACATCACGCTAGATTTTTTTTCTCAGGGGGTATTGCAAAAATTATGTTTACCGCCGTGTTTTTGAATCTGAGGATCAGTTTAGGAAATTAGTTCTTGAAGCGTGCGAGAGTATCAAACCTGATGTGCTGAGAAGTGTTTTGAATTCAACAGTTAGGTGTTATCTATGTTTAGAGAATAATGGAAATTTGTTCCAACATTCTCTATAATAGAGATTAGTTTTTTTAAGTTTCTAGTCAGAAATTCTTAACTAACAATTTTAATTGATTCACATATGATGAGACCTACCTACTTATACGAATGAAGTTCTCAAATCTCCAATAACGTGATTTTAATTTAATATTCCGAAACATAGCCTACTATACCATACTCAGCCGCACACTACACCAAAACGTTCGAACATTAATAAAAACCATTTTTTTCCGTTTTAAATATTGCAGAATCATATTATCATGTACATCGTTGAATTAGTAATAAAATATGCTATTCAATACAGGGTATTCTCTTTTCACGGGCCATATGAAAAAATAAAGTTGATGGTGGTTTCTCCGAAACGAAACGTCATACGGAAAATCTCTCAACGCTGTTTTCAAAGAATAGCAATGAGAAAGTGTCTTTTGTTTTCTCGTATCCCTTCAAATTAAAACGAAATCGGCGAAATAAATAAACAAATAATATTGAACTAAACTTCAAAAATAATTGAACCCGACAAATTATTCTAATTAACAACTTGAAAACTGCAGGTGTTGAAAATGTTGTTCATTTGTAGTCATTCATGAAAATAATTTGTCCAGTTCGTTTATTATAGACTATTTGAATATTATACATTTTTAATTGAATTCTGTTTCTTTAAATAATGCCCCGTTTGTAATAAAAATAAGAATGTACCTATGAAATCACATGACATGACATGTGTGATTTCATTGGTGCATTCTTATTTTATCTCGTTCTTATTTGCTGTATAAACTAACGTGTAACCAGTCACGGAGAGTAAAGGTGGTAAGACTCAGAAAGTATAGATTGTATCAGTGTAAAAATGTGATACAAATTGTCCACAATAGAACTTCCAAATTAGTAATAGATGATTCGTTATACGTCATTTTATGTCGAAGCTATTAAGAAATTTGAAAATAAAGTTTAAACTTTGAACGCACCGTATCTTCAACCATCAACATTTGTATAAGCGATGTTGCGCTCAATTGTTATATTTTGGTCCTCTCTACTCTCAGTTTCATTTTTTACCATATTAATGAAACACCCTGTATATTGAGAAGCTACACTCAAGAACAGATTCATTCGGTGTGGACACTGTTTTCTCTTAAAACACTCACATTTTATAATTCACTGACCAATCGCATCCAAAGCACAAGATCGAAAGGACCCATTTTTCAGCTTTAGTAAAAAAGCAGAGGATTTTCGGGACTGAGAAATTCAACTGATTGGCGATATGCCATGTGATGAAAAGCAAATGTACTGATGTCACGTAACACACAAGTGTGATCAATATCATAGAGTAAAATCAAATTTTTTTATATAGGTATGTAATTTAGTCAAACTTGAGGTCAAAAACTTCTTATTGGTCGAAAATCAAACTCGGGATGCTAAGTCAAACTTAAAATCTTGCCCTAGTAGGAGAAATCTTCACGTACCTGCAGAATGCCCATGGGGTCCATGAGGCCCAGGAGGACCGTGAGGTCCATGTGATCCAGGTGGAACATGTGGCCCAGGAGGTCCATGAGACCCAGGAGGTCCATGTGATCCAGGAGGTCCATGGGGTCCAGACGGTCCATGTGATCCAGGAGGTCCATGGGGTCCAGACGGACCATGTGACCCAGGAGGTCCATGGATTCCAGGTGGTACATGCAACCCAGGAGGTCCATGAGGTGCCGGAGGTCCTTGGGGTGCCGGAGGTCCATGTGATCCAGGTTGTCCGTGAGAATTGAGAGGAGGTCCATGAGGGCCAGGTGGCGAAGGACCATGTGGACCAGGTGGTGGAGGACCATGTGGGCCGGGTGGAGAGGGTCCATGAGGTACAGGACCCCGCATATGATGTGGAGGAATCATACTACGGGGGAAGTGATTTTGAAACATAGGTGGTCCGTAAGGTCCGGGAGCTCTTAGAGCTGGAAAAAAAAAACAACACGTTCAGTGATACCTGAAATAAATCTATTATATTTCATGTAATCAGAATTGGGAGTAGAATTTTGAATGTTGATCAAAGAGTAGTTGGAATCGGAGCTATTCAATTGTAGATTATGATTATACGAAGAATTGTGAAAGCTCTGCAAAATCTGTATAAAATATAGAATATGGCGTACATGTGACTTTGGTAGATATGTCAAAGAAATGAAGTAGTTCCACGAAGATTAATGTGAAGATTGAATCCACGTTCTTACAAAGGTGTAAAAAATGGTGCGGTGGGGGGTTGCCCAAATATTGAGGAAATTTTGGTGGTCCTCGTGTTTCGCCACCTGTAGCGCTGCCTTTTCTTTGTCAATTTATTAAAGAAAATTTCACAAGATATATTATTTTTGTTATTGATTTTATTCACCATTTTGTGAAGCTTTCTGCCTAGGCTAATTTCAATACCATAGATAAATAAATAGTTATCACAAACTACTCACCGACACCACCACTCCAATTCTGCCCGGACGGAGACCCCGCCACCCTCCTCGACTGTCCGCCCACGGTCGTGGGGGATCCGGGAGGCATTTCTTCCTCGTCATCGTCGGGCATCGTTGCAAACTGCTTCGGCCGTATCAGGCCGACAGGGAAGGAGGCCGTCTGGCCGGGCTTCGTCTGCAGCATCCGCGTGATAACGGACGGCGTCGGGGACGCCTGGGAGAAAGGTTGTGGAGGAGCAGCTATTTCTATGTTGCACAAAGGCGGTTGGGACGACGAGTCCATTGCGGGTTTCGAGAGACTCATGGGGGATTCGTCGAGAGATTTTTTGCCTTTACCTGTTGGAAAGTCCCGACATGAAAACCGACGCAGAAAGCTAATTTATTTGAATTCATCAAGAATCATTGAATCTGTATTGATTGAAAATGGTGATTTTGAACGGATTGATGGCTGGTGTCTTCAAAGGAAATTCATATTTGGAGAAAAATGAAGACGATACAAGATTATAAGGACGCACATAACAATATAATCAATTCGACTGATTGACATAAAATATTCATCATTTTGTTCGTCTCCGCTTGACCTAAATATGTAATTTGTCTATTGATAGCAGAAAATTGTCGGATTCGCGAATGCATATAAGATTGCAGCGCCAAGGTGAGCAATCACAACTTTAAATATCGACATTGCAATTTGTTGTATGTATAATCTATATTATGGAATGAATTATGATCTTATTGTTTTTTTGTTTTTTGCTCTATTTTATTGTTGAAGGGAAAATCTTGAAGTGGTTCGGAACTGAGTACAGATATCCTGTGAATTACAAAATCGAATCATATCACTTTGATGGAATATAGTTTAAACAGATGCACTTCCGCCATAGAGTTCATTAATAAAGGTGATTAAAACCTCCAGTAGAAAAAAAATTTGTCAAACTGTATCATCAGATAGATTATACTGAAAATAAAACCTGATTCTATAACGAAGGCATTTTTTTTTATAACAATTTCTGTACAATCAAGCTCTATTCTAATATCGAAAGCTGTCAGAATATTTTTACAAATTTTTTCGTCTTCTAGAAACATTCTGGAAATCTAATAGTTCAACATGATGTAGATGTACTTTAAAGACTTCAAATGAGAAATGCTAAATGAAATGAATAATGTCACGTATGTGCGATCACATTTCAATTTTGTTAATACCAGAACAATACGATGCTGGATTGTGGAAAGATGCGAATCAGTATAAACAGATTTTCCTTCTATCCATACATGATTTTTATCACCAGCTGAAGGAAAATCATGGAAATTGATATTGGAACTTTCTTTTAACGAATCGATAGTATAAAATCAATAAAACACAATACAGAACACATGGATTGTAGAAGAGCTTTGTCAAGATTCCTAGTTACTCCCTAATGACATCAGGTGGTGTATGGTTTATGTTCATTTGTGAAAAGCATCGAAGGAAACTTTATGAGGCTTCAGGAGTGAATTTCTTTCATCAGAATGGATTACCTCAAAAAGTGTTGAGTTTTTGAATTTGAGTTTGTTAGGTCAAAATACGTGGATACTAACAAGAATGCCTGTCCGAATGTAGATTAAACTTATTTTACTGTATTTGATCTGAAATAATAATTATTTTCCTTACCTCTACCTTTTCTCTTTTTCGGAGAGTCGTCGGAGCTGCTTTTCGATAGCTCATCAAAAAAGGGTAAATTAACACCCATAGGCGGTTCCGATAGTTCATCATTTTCTTCATCGTTCCTGATTATCTTACCGACATTACTGACGATAGGTTCGTGTATTATAGTGGATGGGAATGCCTTGACTTTCGGCTTCCTACCACGTTTAGCTGGATGCGGATTTTCCAAGGTCAAGTTTGCTGGCAATGATGAGTGTGACTCTCCGCCCATAGCAGCCATGTTTCTATCCATTTCCACTCTTTCATCTACCATTGAAAAATGTTTATCTTTGTCATAATTCTTAATAGTCTCTGTCATATGATTTTCAATTGAGACTGAATCTTCATTTTTGGTAAAGCTGCCTTCTTTCGTAATATTAGGAGTAAAATTAGTGAATCCTTTTGCCAATATTGATTTCTGGAGTGTTTCTTTAAGCTTCTCTATTGTCTTTGATTTCCCTGATTTCAGTTCTGAAGATACTGTTTCAATACTCAATTTTTGTTTCTCTAGTTCTTCGATGATTTTCGAAGGTCTATCACTCACAGCAGACGATAATTTGTTATTTTCCCCATTTTCAGTTTTATCCTTTTCATTATCGTTTGTTTTCATTTCAATTTTTCCCGGTGGCTTATTTTCCGCTTCTTTCGTCAAAAGCGGTTTCTTGATATATATTTTCGGAACAAATGGGGCTCTCCTTCCTTTTTGCTTACTTTTTTCTTCTTCTGAATCTACATCCTGCTCTTCTTCTTCAACATGTTCATCTTCTACTTCATCACTGTCTTTTTCATCTTCTTCATTTGCTACAAAGTCTTCATCATCTTCATCGTCACTGACTATTCTTCGAGCGTATTTATTTCTCCTTTTTCTTTCCTAAAACAAAAAAGGATAAGGTAATAAGGGAGGTGGATAATTCAATCTGGAAATGTGAAAATATATCATTTGAAATACCTCTTCACTATCAGATCCCAAAGTATCAACATATGTGGTTTTTTTTCCTCTTGTTCTTCTTCCCCTACCCATGTCCTCCTCACTCGAAGTTGTAAGACCACCATATTTTATTTTGGGTTTCTTCTTTTTAGTTATATCTGGGAGATCTAGTTCATCTAGAATGCTCTGCTTCCTCGATTTCTTCTTTTTTACATGACCAGACCTGAAATCAGGTACCAGGAGTAAATATAATTGAAAACTTTAATTTATGGCATTTCAATCCGATAAATTCACCTTGTTTTATTTTTTTTTCTGCCCCACGATCCATCACTTTCGGAAGAATCTGATTCGGATACGTATTTAGTTTTTTTCTTCTTTTTAGGCACATCTTCATCCTCGTCATCATCGTTTACTGAAAGAGATATATAATATTTCAATGTCATTTAACACTACCAACGAAATATATACTAATAAAACTTACTGAAGTCCGTATCAAACTTGGTAACTCTGTTGCGTGTAGATCTTCGAACTGGCAAATTTTTTCTCTTGGAACGACGTAAATAGTCATCACTGTCACTTTCTTCATCAAATTCGTCTTCTTCAGAACTTGAACTGAAACAAATTATTCTTATGAAGGTAGTGTTTATATTTTACAATATATAATGGATATTAGCAAACGATTGCAGTTTCAAGTAAAATTTGGAAAGAAATTTACCTGCTGCCTTTAAAATCCTCATCAGCATCGTCATCATCATCACTACTATCCAAACTACACATTTTCCTTGCTTTTTTCTTAGTTTTCACCACAGGCGGTGGTTTATCAATTTCATCCTCTGATTCGTCCTCTTCATCTTTTGGTTCTTCTTCTTTGGTATCCCCTTTTAGTTCAGACGGTTCATCAACTCTCAGTTGATCTTCATGACGTTCCTTCTCTTTTTTATCGTCCTCATCGGCTTTTACAATTGTTGCCATATCTTTACCTCTAGACGGTGGTGCTGAAGAGGAAAACCCAAAAATTTTACAATGTTCTATACAGTTATTCTCAACACATATTCAGGAATTTGAGAAGATTCAAAAGATTGTGCGAATATTTATTCATGTGTGTTGAAAATGAGCGAACTTGAATATTAGGCAGGATCACAAAATCATGAATTTGCTTCAAAGATGCGTCAACATCAAATATAATAATAAAAATAGAGTATGGAATTTCCCCAAAAAATATTATGTGATATTCGGAAAAACCTCACAATACAACCGATACAACCACTATTGGCGAATGAATTTAAGATTGCAGCAGTGGGCAGTCACAGAACAATAAATGTTGACAATGGATAGTTTTATTGCATTAGGTTATACCGGGTGTAAATTTGAAAACTTTCAATGCGAATATCTCGCGACATAAAGAAGTTTGAAAAACGCCGTTCAGCACAAATGCTAGAGTTAGGGGGAAATAGAATCACCATATTTCAGTGAAGGGGTGAGTCACAGTTGCTAGTTGTACTAATTTTAGGGCTTCTGCGGATATTTTATAGTTTCGTCCACGAAAATTATACATGTATTGTGTAAGTATGTAGTAAAATGAAAACCATATGTTTTATGGTTATAGATTTAACCTGGTTCAACCTTAATATTCTGGATGTCGTGAAATATTTTCAAAAGAATTGTCATCTCGCCCATTGTAAAAGTGGTTTATATTGCCATTATAGTGATTTATTGGTTTGTTTTACCGTTGTCTTGTTTTAACTCTATACTTTACACAGAAATGTCGACAAGTTTCATTTTCTAATTTTCGCCAGTATGTGTCAACAATTTTGTCAATATGTAATAATGTAATATGAACTAACATCGTCAAAATATTTTTGAGTAATTGCAGAACGCCACTGAATAACAGAAAACTCGACTTCAACTAACCGCTTTCCTTTTCCTTCTCGTTCATCTCATCCTGAATAGCGTTTTTAATCATCTCATCGTACTCGTTGAACTTGTAACTCTTCGCTTGCCTCCTCTGCCTCAGCTGGTAGATTGGCTCATCACTGTCGCTCTCTGATTCCGACGACTCCGACTGCTGCGTGCTGGAAGCGCTGCCCTCCGCCGAGTGTCTACGTTTTTTCTTCGGCTGCTGCTGCTGATCTTTAGCGGGCAAGACGTTGTTCAAACTGATGCCGACATAGGCTAGCCGCTCTTTGCGGCGGTCCTCAAGCCCTTTTTTCGTCAGTTTTTTGTCATAGTCGACCAGTTTGGCGTGGAGGTTAGCGACTAAGTTTACCTGAATGATTTTTCTTGTATAGAAAATTATGATCTTGACTTCCATGGAAGCAAGGGTTACTTTAATGACATTTCTATTTCTAAATTTATTATTACGATTAATAATAATGTTGTGTAAGCGGTGAATTGCTGATTTTCAGGTATTTTCAACAATAATTAACCTATCAAATCGGATTATCTCTTTCAGTTTGATGTGGCTGTTTTTATTTACTTTCATTATGCTAAATATTGATTGAATAAATTCATAGCTACTCGCAGAAATGACCCGAATGAATCGTATCGACAATTGGCGTAAGAAAATTTTTCTAGTAATCTGCGAACCTTATAATAGGGTGCGTTTCACTAAGAGTTCACAATGCTTAAAATACTCACACTCACTCATTCAGTCATTCCACATGGCTGAATCTTCTTATATCAACTTATGTAACTAATTGAATGTACATATTGAGTTTCTATAAAGATTAATAATTACATGAGTAAAATTTTCAAAATCTCAAGTGTATTAAGTGACAAGAATTATTTACCTGAAATGATTTTTAAATCCTTCATCTGAATAACGAGTAAACACATTATCTTAATCGGTAATACGTGGTATAAGTTTTCGTTTTTCACGATTATAATTTTGTAAAATTGTATTCCATTCTACATGGACGAACTAGTACTTTGTAGAGCATTTTTTTGACACACCAATGAATTTCCAACTGTCGCTGTAAAATCCATTTCAAATATATTCGAACATAAATTATTTAAATACTTCTCTAAAAGTTAAGTATGTGTCTTTTTGTTTTTATTGAATCGAAATTGTAATACGCATGTCCACTCGAGAGTTATGTGCGCAGTGGACAAGTCAGGCATGGCAGGCAATTAGATTTTTTACCACGTTTTGAATGATACAAAAAACTTGAACACTATGAAGTTCTTTGAATGCAATTGAAGTATTCCAAAGGTAATCTACGTTATTAGATGTTGATCAATTTAAATTCGAAAAACAGTATTTTTCAGATATTGAGTTGAAGTGATTATTTTCTGGAGCCGGATCTGGTCGCATTCGATTCCGTCAAAATTTGACATTGGCAGGAGAGCTCATCATTGGATAAACAGAGCGGTGAATTGCAAGTCTGTGCAGGGTCCCTGCGCACTTGTCTTATAAAAAAATAAATTAATGGACACCAACATCAAAGGGACCGACAGCAAGTGAAACTACTGTTTAGTCAATAATATTTTACAAAACGTATCATTTTTCTGGCCCCCCAACTTGACATAAAATTTATCAATGACCTATGTCCGTTACTATACCTGAAAAAATATGACATACTCACGTGTTGACAGGGTGGACAAAACCAATCACCTTCAGGAATGCTCAGCAGAGGTGGTCGTAGGCAAGAACAATGCCATCCATTATCACATTTATCACAGAGCAACACCATCTCAGGATGATCAGATTTCCCGCACTTCTGACAAGGAAAATCTTCCTCTTCATCTTCCTCCTCATCTGATTCTGAAACGACAACAGACTCTCAAAATATACTCAACTCACTGTTGGCTAACTCACTTTCACCGTAGCTTTTCCTGGCAGTTCTGGCCCTCTTCGGCAACTGATATTCATCTTCTATGTCACTTTCAGGTGAGAATTCGTGATCGGATTTGAACTCCAATGGAGGGTCCTCTTCTTCTATAGCTTCTTCTTCTTCTTCCACCCATTCCTCGACTTCTTCACTTGACTCGCTACTAGATCGCCAGGGTCGGTGTTCATCGAAAGTTTTCCTCATCTTCTTCTTCTTTTTCTTTTTGGTATCATCGGGGCCTTCATCGGCCCCAGAAGAGATGTTGATCACACTTTTTTGTTTCTCGAAACTATCCTGCAAATAATAGAGTTGGAGTATTCATGTAAGCAAATCGAATTCAATAATTACTTTTCCCTTCTTGGAAATTTTCTTTTCTTTCTCTTCCTTCGATTTTTCCTCTGATCTTTTTGTTTCAGCTTGTTCTCTAATCTTGATCTGAGCTATCCTTCTAGACTGTCTCGTCGTTCTCTCAGGAGTAGTTTCATATATATTCAATCCGGCAAGGAGTCTTTCTGAAATTCAACAAGCATAATGTACAGGGTAAGTTCTAAAATAGGTATATGAAATATATACATACTATTCTTATTTTCAGGATGTCTAACAATGGGTTTTTTGGGTTTAACTGTCTTGGCTGGTTTCGCGCTATTGGAATCATCATCACTGACATTTATGGACATCTGTTCTTTCACAGGTGTCGATATACTATTGGAGTCATCATCACTGATCGTAACTGGCGCCTTCACCACTTTTTTTCTCACAGTCAAACCCCTCTTCTTTTTCGGCAGCTTTTCAGTCGATGTTTTGGATTCGACATTCTCATCTGAAATGTCTATGACCTCATCGCTACTACTGATTTGCTGTTCTTTTTGCTGCTCGATGCTTCTGCGCAGTGACGTGTCGATTTGACGTTTACCCTAGAAAGGAACACATATTTGAACAGTTCAAATGGCGTCGCCAGGATAGCCGGACGTGTGTTCATTAATCGAAATGAATTAGTTATATCAAACGTTAATTTGAACTGTACGAGATGCTAGGAATCGTCCTTATTTTTCCGGCCTGCTGAAGAAATATAATCAATAACGCTTGGCAACGCTGTAAAAAATCATTCTGACGCTATCAGTTGGCATCAAGTCCAACGCTTATATGTACGGGAGTACTGGTGACGTATCAACGTTGTGGGTTCTCCGCATAATATCTTATCGTACTCCAACTTAGGGAATTTATTCTGGCAAAACTATTGCAAGAAGAAAATAAGAGAAAAAATCAGGTACATTCCTCAACGTTATGCTTGTCGTTGTATATTTTCCAGATTAGTAATTCCACATATTGAATGATCAAAAATATGTTAAACATTTTACATTCAATATTCAACAGCATTCAAATATTTGAACAATTAATACTACTAGGTCTACAACAACTCGCCTAAAGAATTCGTCATTTTTATTATAAATGTGTATAATATAGAGAACTGAAATATTCATCAAGGCATTGTTCATTTGAAATCTTTACAGCTCACCTTCAATTTCATTCTTTTGCCTTCTCCTAGTTCCTCCACAGTCACCTCTTCATTTGAACCTGCAGGTCTTCCCCTCTTCCTCATACTTCTCACTGGTGAAATGATTGATGTTGGAGAATTAATTGTCGATTCATTGAAATCCAATGAGAAATTTTTCAAATTTACTGTTTCATTAGGTAACGCTGTCTCGCTATTTACGGAATTTACTGATGCTGCTTCGTCTTCATCTTTTTCGTCATTTGATGCTGCAAGAGGATCTTTTTCTTCTTGTGGAAGGTCTTGGATGCTGTTACTATCTGTTGATTCGGGAAAAGTAATCACCGAATCGGCAATCGATACCGGAGATGAAACTTGTGATGAGTTGGGGGTAGCAACTGTGCTAGTTTTGCTCTTATTAAGGCGTTTGCAATCCTGATCAGTTGGGTTTTCTTCTTGAAGTACCGGTTCTTCTGCAAAACAAAATTCTTTAACAGAGCTTCCTAATCAATTCATGTGAAGTTGAGGAAGACTTCATTGAAAACCAATATTTTTCTTGTGTGCTAGAAAAGTTTTGAAATATATCTCTATAGCATTGTTGTGAAAAATCTATAGTTATCTGTTATCTCATAGGTTTTAAGGTTTTTAATCTAAAATTTTATGCATCAAAACATCATCTCAAAACTCACGTTTTTCTTCTGCTAGCTTAAGTTTTTTAGTAGTCGCAGCAGGTATTGTATCAGAATTCACTGTTTTGGATCTTCCTTTTCTACCTTTCAAATAAACTACCTCAGTCTTGAATTCTTCTTTATTATCATAATCTTGTTGACCAACAGAGATTTCTGTAACATTAGTACTATTTTTTCTGTTTCTCACAGATCTTAAAGAACTTTTTGGTTTATCTTGCATAAGTTTTTTATACGTTTCCTCCATTTCTGCAGATGAATTAATAATTTTTTTATCTGATACATTTTCATTGCTTATCAATTCTAGAGGAGAGGTCTTCAAAGTTTCTATTGTCTGTAGGGTTTTCTCAGTTTCTTGTTCTCCATTTATATCATTATTTTCACTAGTATTGTCTTCACCACATACATACGCTACTTTTTTCACACATGGTTTTTCAATGTCAGGATCCTCATCAGATTCCCTCAAAGGAATGATGATTTCATCAACTTTCTTATGGCCATTGTCTATTCCAGCTGATTTCAGTATTGTGTTTTCATTAGTCATGATATTGATTATAGATGTTCCTTTACTGTTACTCTGATCATCTTTTTTATTGATCTCTTTCTGATCAGTGATTTCATGGTTGTCTCTTTTTGATTCACTACTACTGATCTCTGATTTGTTTTCACTGTCACCTTTTGTGCATTCATCTTGTTCTTTATCTCCTGTTTTCAGAGTATTATTTGTATGAGATACTTGACCAAACTCCATAGTCAGAGATGAAGATATATTTGTTGTTTTGATTCCAGGTGATCCAAAAAAAAATATGGACTTTTTGGGTGTATCAGGTGGTGTACTACCTGCTTGGGTTTCAGAATTTTTACTCAAATTTCTGGGTGAGCTTGGTATACCTGTATTATTGTCATTCCTAACCTCACTAGTTGATTCACTAGGTATTTTCTCAGGATCATTATTGTCTTCACTTCTCTCTAAACTATTTTTAAAATTTTTGTTTTCTGATTTTTCACTATTTATTACAGTATCTTCATTGCCAGTTTGACAATCTTCACCACTTCCCTCACCATGGAAATGCATAGTTTGTTCTTCTATGACTTCCCCTACAATTGGATCATCTTTTGCAGTATTCTCACTAACTGTATTTGATGTCACTGATGATTTCAATAAATCTTCAGAACTGACAGACTTCAAGTGAACTTTCAATATTTTTTCCTTTCTTTCTTCCTCATCCTCACTACTGAATCTTGGCCTCTTTGCATTTTCATCTATCAGTTCTTTGAGATTCTTGATTCTCAATGCAGGTTTTGTGTCATCTTCAGTTTCCTTTTCACTCTCATTTTGAATTTCTTCTTTGTCAGTACTATCCCTTGTATCTGTATTATTTTTGGAATCACTAAGCTGACCAGTGTCTATAATGGGTTTTTCAGATAATGAGTTACTATCTTCATTTGCAGCTGAGTCAGAACTGACCTTATAGTCTCCATCACTTAGTTTGTTTATGAGACATACAAGACCTTCTCTATCTCTGGAAAATTTAGAAAAGCATTAATAATAGATGATGTGTAGGAAAATGTAGAACAAGTTATCAAAAAGTTGAAAGAAAAAATGATTTACTAACTTTGCAATAAGAGTCCATGTTTCTTCATCTATATCTTCTTTATAAACTCTGATTTGGTAATTTTCATCACTATGAAACCAATAGGCATGCCCTGCCTTATCTCTACCTAATGGCAAGGATCTCAACTCACTACTGCTGAGTTTATTAATGTCATTTTTGAATTTGACATTGTGATCAAATTGCATTTCCAAGAGTTCCTGAAAATCATCAATGGTTCAAATTCAAAAGTCAAGTTGCAATGTTGATTGTAGGCATCTATAGATTCTTTCACATCAGAAGTATTTGCTTTGCAAAGTGTTTGACTATATTTTGTATGGATACTTCTATTGCTATTTAGAATTTCTAGAATTAAGTGTATATATTCTATAAGAGACACCTACCTTGAGAGCTCTTATCTTAGATGATAGTTTTGCCTTTTTAAAGCCAAAACGTTCAATTTCCCAAGCATCCTTGGTACTGAAAGTGTGACAAACTGTGACAAGGTATTTCTCCCATTTTTCATTACTAACACTTTTCTTCACTTTTCTCAACAGTTTCACAAATAAATTCAATAAATTTGGATGAACTAAAAAAAATATTTCAAGTATACATGTATATACAAGTGTTAATTTGTCAAACACTGTTTATTCAAGCTTCCAACCAGATGACTCTACAGTTGTATAAAAATTCAAATAATTTGTATCTTCCAATGTTAACAAAATACCCTTAATTAACTGCTTTATATTTGTATGTGAGTGTCTGAGAGTAATATGTTGATGTAAAAATTCAAAATAAAATTGAGGAGGTGGGTTTTATTTTGCTGTTATAATGTAAAGTTATATGACTTGAAGTTCACTGATCCATACATCTAGCCGATATCAAAACAATTATTTTACTGTTTAATTAATTCTATTGCAATTGTAGCATCAATTTTATCAACAATAATTCATACACTAATAAAAATATAGGGGGCTAGCCAATAACAGACTATTCATTGTAAAAACTATAAATCAAAAAGGTTCATTTTGAGCTATTGAGTGTTTCATCAATTCCTGACGTCTGAATCATACATATTTCATTAATACATAAAATTCTCAACCATGTATAATTGAAATTCTTCAAAAATTTCAAAACAATAGCACTAAAATCAAACAATTCTGATACCTTCTTCCGTATTTTCAAGCATCTGTTGCAACTCAAGGATGTCTAAACTTGGTAATCCACATTGGTTACCAAATTTCTCTAAGAATGAACAAATAACTGCGAAATTTGGATCGTTTTCACAAGCTTCAACATCAGACGCCATTACATCGGCTGTTTGACAGATCGCACGATCGCACAATCCAAACGTACACAGACCACTAATGTGCAAGAAAATAAACACTAATGATTAATGGAATGTGATAATGACAATATCTTCATGATAGTAAAACCTAAAGAAACAAAATGAAATCATGATAAAATATAACTTGATTCACTGTCGGTATCGAAAAAGCCCATAACAATACAAACGCCATACCATTCATTACTTTGAAGACAATGTTGCCAAATAATTCACAAATATGCATATTATTCCGATGGGATAACGTCTCTATTTAGAGGAAGGTTGGAAAATATACTGTGTGCATGTTTCTACATTATAATGAATTGTATGTATTTCACATTTTAGTAGCTAATGCTTTTTCAAAATTTCTTCAGTATCACAGTATGAACTTCGATACAGCATATGCGGCACGTCATAAAACTGGTGTGTTTTCAGGACTGATGGAAAAATAACTTCGAACTATTCTGCTCTGTCAATTTGTATTGTGTTCGTTGGACGTTCAAGTTGATGATTCGTATTGTGTTTTGTATTGGTAATTTATTGATTATATCGAAAAAGCATTTTTAGGTCACGATAGTATCATAGCCCATAGGTCTTGCAACTCGTTTGGTGGGGGGTGGGCGGTGGCCCAAACCACCCAAACAATGAGGAAATTTTTGTGTTCTCATGTTTCGCCACCTGCAGCGCTGTCCTCTATTGTCACTTTGTCAGCCAATCACACATCAGATCTGATCAGATTTTTGAAAGTAGGAATGATTTTTATTTATTCAAGATAATTCTGCAAGATTGATTCACCATTCAAGTCCTAACTGTTTGTTTTGTTGTCAAAGATTGATCACGTGATATCCTGCTAGCGGATAATTATGGCAACTTTTTCTTCAAAACTGGTGCCACCCCCCACCACTCAAAAATGCCATAGTCTCCAGACCTATGTGTACGACCGTGATATATAATCGGGTGTGTCGTCACGTGCAGATGCTGTAATAATACAATTACTCTGCTAATGGCATCTAGGCATCACTAACATAGAACAAACTTGACAAAAACAATGTGATGTTTTGTGACCTGTGTCATTGGAACATTTTAAATATTTCACTTAACCTAGAATTTGAACTATAGCACCCGCAGTTTTGAAGATTTATACTCAATTTGAATGCTTATAATAAAATAAAAGTCAACTCTTTATTGTTGTATTTGCTAGGTTTGCATTGAAATTCTGACAAGATGGATTCTCAAACTCATAATGCACTCAACTTAGGCAAGTAATATCTCGGTCAGAATAGCTGCTTTCATGGATTTGCAAGATTACGCTATTTCAAATTAACCACTTTACTTTTGGAATAAAATTCACCAAATAGATGTGTATTGATTTCAGTCTCATAAACTATGGATTGTTAAAAAATGAAACAAAGCATTCTATGTTATATGTTCAGTGTATATAAATATTTTTGTTGATGTGTTATCTGGTGAAATAGAAGACGAAAAATTCAATCACATAAAGATTCAAGGATACCATCATTACAATTGATAAAGAACACCATGATATTTTATTCACATATTACATTTTATATTAGAATCTCCCACTACCTTTGTGTCCAATATATTCAGATATGTTTGTCTGAATGTAGATATTTTTTCAGATTTATCGGAACAGCACAGTTTTATTCGGTTCTATAACAACCTTCCAGAGGTAAGTCATATTCCATATATCATTATTTTATTTCTCCAGTTCATATTCATAAGTATGATTACTTTATGGAGAATTTATGCTTGTGACAACTATTTAATGTTATACAGGGTCGCTGATATGTATGGAAACGGTCGATTATTTCCTAAAGTAAGATAGCTAGCGAGAAATG
Source organism: Plagiodera versicolora (assembly GCA_037013635.1). Lineage (NCBI taxonomy): Eukaryota > Metazoa > Arthropoda > Insecta > Coleoptera > Chrysomelidae > Plagiodera > Plagiodera versicolora. The sequence goes on along the minus strand of CM072982.1, from coordinate 9,948,594 downwards.
TTAGGATACAAAAGTTGTAGGGTTTTTCAAAATCCATTAAACTAATGAAAAATCAAGTATACAGGATGAGTCAAAAAGTCAGGACGAAACAAAGTTGCTCGTTCTCTAATGGGACGCCCTGTATATTATTCCACATTTCAATTCTGCTCGAAATTCTGAACAAAATTGATGAAGCGCTTCATTTCCTAAATTCAACCAATTTCGAGATATCGAATTCTGAAAATAACTTTTTACTACTCTCAAATTTATTAAAAAAGCACGAAATGATGCATATTTATTATGAAAGTCACAAAAGGTGGAGTATATGGATATTATGATTACAATTTAATTATAATTTTTTTACAGAAAATAAAAAAGCATAATTGTTCAGGGTTGATTAAAATGCAATTAAAACAATAAAATGTATTTGTTTATGAATGTCCAGGATATTTAAAATTTTATGAAAACAATAGTTAAGACAGGAGGAAAAGAGAGAAAACAAGTTTTAATAAACAACAAAGTTTTCTTTGAAATTCTATTTAATAAGGTGCTCAAAGTGTTTACCATTTACCTCCTGACAGTAATGAAGTATAAGTTATTTTCAAAATTCGATATCTCGAAATCGGTTGAATTTAGGATATGAAGCGCTTCATCAATTTTGTTCAGAATTTCGAGCAGAATTGAAATGTGGAATAATATACAGGGCGTCCCATTAGAGAAAAAGCAACTTTGTTTCGTCCTGACTTTTTGACTCATCCTGTATACTTAATTTTCCATTAGTTTAATGGATTTTGAAAAACCCTACAACTTTTGTATCCTAACATTTTTCGCTAGCTATCTTACTTTAGGAAATAATCGACCGTTTCCATACATATCAGCGACCCTGTATGATGTTCCACATGATTTTTTTTCTCATTATTGTAACCCACAGCAGAATACAAATGGAATTGAAGTTTTTCATTCAGCAACCTGTGAAGCATAATAATTTTTTAAAAATATTACAATAGGTGACAATTATATCTCTTGAAATGGGCATTCTCTTCAAATGTTGCTGAATCTCTTTATTGAAGATACCCCATAGAATAATTGAGAATTAGACATATTCTAAATGATTGATTGAAAAGCCAAATTTTTGTATAAATAATACTTTATTGATAAAAAACACAATAACTTAACAGTCACAAAATAAACATCAAGTTAATTTTTATCTTAGCCAATAATTTTCTCTTTCAAATTCTGTGCACCCTGTTTTACCTTATTACCAAACCTTTTCCACCAAGATAATTCCTCTGGAGCCTCAGTTGAAACTTCAGTTTGTTCAGGTTTTACAATTCTCTCAGGTTTCCCATCCAGATTTCCTGATTCAGATGGAGCTACAACAATAGGTGTAATTATAGGTTCCTGTACTGATTTATGCACTGGTTGTTGTACAAGTTCTTGGACTGGTATTTCTTGTATTAGTTCGTGTACTGGTTTGTGTGTGAGATGTGGTTGTTGAACTCTTCGCCCTTTAATGCCACTATAAACTGGTCTATGTTGAACTTTAACGGCGCCTTGCTCATAACGACCTCCAAATTGATTTTGGTAGTGATTATACGAATGTAAATATCGATGATCTGCATAAATTGGTTCCAAGTTTTGTTCTACCACACGACTTTGAGGTATCTGGCTGTGATAACCATGAGGTCCAGGAACATTAGGATAGGGATTGACTAATTGATTATGATAGGAATCAAATTTACGATATGGTGGGTTATGATTTTCATATCGAGTGTCGAATCTGTGTACATACATCATGTCGTTACCAGATGGTGCATCTATGCCTCTGTTGTTACCGTAATTTCCGTGGTAGTTGGATCCAATGCTTCCACTTTGTGGATTCGATGATTCATATAAAGGTGCTTCTTGTACAATTGAGGGACGATTATGAGTATGCTTACTAAGAGCATCGATTAATGAATCACCAACTTGCTCAGCTTCGGCGATAGTTTGAGTTGAAACAGGGTCTTGATTTGACAATTGATTTTTTGGTCGAGCAGAAGTCTCGACATTCTTCTGATTTTTAATAGTTACGTCTATTTCTTTGCGGATCAGTGATTGGAAATAATCCTCTATTCCAGCCAGTACTATTTTTTGTTCGTTAGATTCTATTGTATCAATACGGAAACACTTCCTCAACATTTCATCAGGAATTTCTGATGAAACCTTGTTATATGTTACTTCAGGATCATCACCCTGGGAAACTTTTTTAGCTATGTCATTTTTTAAATTCTTGCTAATGCTCCAGGCAGTGTTGGTTACTGATATGTCAACGTATTGACTACACCAATCATCGGAATTATTCGATACCTCTATCGGAGTTTTTGGTTGTTCTTGGTTTATAGTGATCTCGTTATGATTGGCTGGCAGAATAACTCTCCTAGCCTCGTCTATTTGATTCTTAATCAACGTTTTGAGATATTCATTGAGTCCAGCAAGTACAGTCTCCTGATATTTTAATTCTATTTTCTCCACTTCAAAGCACTTCTCTAACATCTCCTTTGGAATACCTGCCAACACTTTTTCGAGGATATACGATGAATCGGCTGTGATGCCATCGTTTTGAGATATTATTTTGCTTATATTTTCTTTCATTTCTTTACCAAGAGACCATGGTGCATCCATATAGGACGTATCAACATATTTGTCACACCAGTTAGTAACATAAATTACATGTTGAATATCACATGGTTTTGGTTCTATTAAGCTAACTGAATTATTGTCCTCTATTTGGTCAACTGATTTTCCTACTTGTTGACAATCACGATGATTACCAGTTTGCTGATCCACCTGTTTCTGGGGAACCTGTGTAGTATGACTTTCTTCCATTTGCTGATTGATTATTAGATCGTCTGATTGTTGTCCAATTGGTTCTGATTTAGTTATTTTCGATCTATCAACATCTTCCTCTACTTGTGTGACATCTTCGTTTTCCTGAACATCTGATTGCTGTTCTTGATTCAGTAACAGTAACTTTCCAATGTCGGTATTTTCGTTTTCTACTTGTTGTCCTGATTCATTGGGTGATCGATAATGAGATTGAAATGGTAATTTTTCAAAACCACTGCCTTCGACTTGTTGACTCAAATCGGCTTGCTGTCCAATTAGTTCTTGATTGGGTAGCAATAGATTACCTTGCATTGTAGAGTCATCATCTTCTATTTGTTGTCCAGCTTCAATGGGTGATTGATACTGTGATTGAGATTGTAATTTTCTATAACTACCATCTTCAACTTGTTCAGGCAAATCGGCTTGCTGTCCAATTAGTTCTTGATTGGGTAGCAATAGATTACCGTGCTTTGTAGAGTCATCATCTTCTATCTGTTGTCCAACTTCAATGGGTGATTGATACTGTGATTGAGAATGTAATTTTCCATAAACACTGCCTTCAACTTGTTGAGTCAAATCGGCTTGCTGTCCAATTAGTTCTTGATTGGGTAGCAATAGATTACCTTGCTTTGTAGAGTCATCATCTTCTATTTGTTGTCCAGCTTCAATGGGCGATTGATACTGTGATTGAGATTGTAATTTTCCATAAACACTGCCTTCCACTTGTTGAGTCAAATCGGCTTGCTGTCCCATCAGTTCTTGATTGGGAAGCAATAGATTTCCGTACCTTGTAGAGTCATCATCTTCTATCTGTTGTCCAGCTTCAATGGGTGATTGATATTGCGATTGAGATTGTAATTTTCCATAAACACTGCCTTCCACTTGTTGAGTCAAATCGTCTTGCTGTCCAATCAGTTCTTGATTGGGAAGCAATAGATTTCCGTACCTTGTAGAGTCATCATCTTCTATCTGTTGTCCAGCTTCAATGGGTGATTGATACTGCGATTGAGATTGTAATTCTCCATAAACACTGCCTTCCACTTGTTGAGTCAAATCAGCTTGCTGTCCCATCAGTTCTTGATTGGGAAGCAATAGATTTCCGTACCTTGTAGAGTCATCATCTTCTATCTGTTGTCCAGCTTCAATGGGTGATTGATACTGCGATTGAGATTGTAATTTTCCATAAACACTGCCTTCCACTTGTTGAGTCAAATCGGCTTGCTGTCCAATCAGTTCTTGATTGGGTAGCAATAGATTACCGTGCTTTGTAGAGTCATCATCTTCTATCTGTTGTCCAACTTCAATGGGTGATTGATACTGCGATTGAGAATGTAATTTTCCATAAACACTGCCTTCAACTTGTTGAGTCAAATCGGCTTGCTGTCCAATTAGTTCTTGATTGGGTAGCAATAGATTACCTTGTTTTGTAGAGTCATCATCTTCTATTTGTTGTCCAGCTTCAATGGGTGATTGATACTGTGATTGAGATTGTAATTTTTTATAACTACTATCTTCAACTTGTTGAGTCAAATCGTCTTGCTGTCCAATCAGTTCTTGATTGGGAAGCAATAGATTTCCGTACCTTGTAGAGTCATCATCTTCTATCTGTTGTCCAGCTTCAATGGGTGATTGATACTGCGATTGAGATTGTAATTTTCCATAAACACTGCCTTCCACTTGTTGAGTCAAATCGGCTTGCTGTCCAATCAGTTCTTGATTGGGAAGCAATAGATTTCCGTACCTTGTAGAGTCATCATCTTCTATCTGCTGTCCAGCTTCAATGAATGATTGATACTGCGATTGAGATTGTAATTTTCCATGAACACTGCCTTCCACTTGTTGAGTCAAATCGGCTTGCTGTCCAATCAGTTCTTGATTGGGAAGCAATAGATTTCCGTACCTTGTAGAGTCATCATCTTCTATCTGTTGTCCAGTTTCCGAGGGCTCTTGATTCTGATTATTGACTGAAAATCTTCCATAGCCGACATTTTCAGCTGGTTGATTCGAATTGAAGTCCTCTATTAGCTGTCCAACTTCTTCTAATTGTTCTTGTTGTAAGTCTGAACTTTCCAGATCTTGTCCAAGTTCAACATGTCGTCCAAATTCTTCTCGATTTTTTTCATATCCTGTGTAATGGGTATGGGTTCTGTGACTCCTTTTTGCTCTATAGCCGTGGTAGCCATCGCAATCTTCTCCAGCTCTAAAAGGAATTATATTCGTCATTCTCGTTTTCCGTAATTGTTATTGGTTATAATCATACATGTTCTGTTGCTGATTCTGGAATCCCCTGACTGATCTGTAATTTGAACTACTACTGCCACTGTGAGAATTATGAGATTCGAAAGATCGTTGCAGTCCTTGTCTGAGTTGATTCATTAGAGATTCTTGTAGTTGTGTCCTCAACCTGTTGAGGAAGATGTATGTAATGGAATATTGAGGTTAATAAATATTCGTATGCATGTTGTTATGCATTTCAAGAGATCATTGATTACCTTTCCATTTGAGCGCTATCAAAGTTTCCATATGCAGCATATGACCCACTGGCGCTATACTCTTGAAGATTTCTAGTCAAGTTCCTATTCAGCTCATTGGATAGCTCTTGCAGAGATGATTGATAGTTGGAAGGATTGTAACCATTCGCAGATGTCGAATAGGTGGAATGTTGTTCTTTGTTGATGGCAGCTTGCAACTGCCTTGAAAGTTGTTGTTGGAGGTTTTGTTGGAGTTGGGCAATGTTACCAGAACTTTGGACTCCGTAACCAGAACTTTGGGCTTCGTAACCAGAACTTCGAGATCCTAACAGGTGTATCAGTGTAAGTAGCAAACCAAATGGGGTTCATGCGATCTACTAACCTTCTTGGTAGTTATAACCTCCGTTATTTACGTAGTTTGATCCATGTGTCGGTGGTGAAGTATACAAGCTATAAATTGAACTTCGGGGAGTTGTATATACTTCATAGTTTTGTGGAGTGCTGCTATAAGCATAGCTGTTACCATAACTGGACTGGCTTAAGTAAGATTGTTGGGAAGACCAACTGAAAAATAATTCATTGTACATCGTTCAAATACTTTCTATCGCTGATTTGTTGAAGTGAAGTTTGAGTCAATTAATAGAACTCTTGATATCCATCTAAGTCATTTTATAGATAAGTGGAATTGACAATAGCTATTTGTGTATTAAGAGCGGAAAGTGATACTTTGCCGCAACACACTTTCTGGTCGAATCGCACAGAAGATTACGATCACATTAATTTCATACAAATAATTCAAGAAACAAACATGAAATTCACTTTTTTACTTTCAAAGTGCTTCGAAGCATCGAATATGGTGGCCACAGGGTTGAAGATTTTAGAGTTTTGGATTTTTCGCTAACATTTTTTTATATTCTCTTGTTTTGTTTTACCTCTGGATATAGTTAGCAGAAGATTAGGGGAAATATTTTTAGCAAAATTTGCTATATCCGGAGTTGTGCTTGAAAATTCACTGTCACTATCTATTTTTCAAAGAGCTTTTTATAAACAAACAAATTTTTCATAAACAACAAAGACGTTTCATCAATTTCATAGTTGACTGTACAAAATAGTAAGTGGATACTATATATTGGTGTATAATATACTGCCCACCTTCTGAACGTTATATTTTTACTAGATGAATTTCATAAAATAAGGTTTAATTTCATTCGAAATATCTTCAAATATTAAATTTCAACTATAATATTCAGACTGCCCTACAGTTTGTTTTGATATACCTATTATTTACTACCTTTCTTTAGTTATTTCAGTATTGTAAACAAGCGAACGGAAAAGTACGCTCTAAAGCGGAAATAATATCAAATTATGACATCACGAAAAACATCACCTTTGTGGTTACATTTGGTAGTGCAAAAGCCTAATTTGGGTAGTGATCGTAGAAAAACTCTTGAGTTCTCTCCTTTCAGCCGCTATACATATATTACGTACACGCTTTGCCTCGAGTCTTCATAATGAATTCGACTTACCTGGTCTTATAACTTTCGATGTCCCTGTTCAACTTGTTTATCAAGTTCCTCTCAACTTGAGCCTTTAAATTCTCCAAATCGCTTAGTGCATAATTGTATTCGCTCGAAACCTGACCGCTCGATCCTAGAGAATACATGTACCCGTTTTTCAGCTGCTGAGTACCGTAGTTCCTTCTGATGTTCTCGTCCAAAAGATACGTTAGATTACTGCGCAATTCGTTGCGCAGCCTCTCCAGAAGCACATCAGTGTTGGTTAAATAATAAGTTGAGCCCGAGGAGAAGTATTTCCTCTTGGTTTCGTCGAGCAACTGGTTGAGATTCTGATCCATTTCGTTCTGGACTCTGCTGGCGATGCTGGTGATGCTTTCTGGGTGTATCACTGGAGTATAGCGGGTGTTGGTATTGACGGTCTGGTAATCGGAGTTCATCGTTTGATAAACGGGACGGCTGTTGTCGTTGGCTGGTAATGAAGGGTAGATCCTGAGGTATGAGGGACGAACGGTCGTACTGTATCCGTAAGTGCCTGTATCAGAAAAATGATCATATTATCACATAACATATTGTTCATCCTGTTTTTCTGAAGTGATTCTAAAGCCTGTTCATTTAAGGAAGTTGGAAATAGTTAGGCATTAATAATTATGGCAATATTTCAGTGACTTCACAACGTTGCCAAATATTTTTGGAGATAAATCTTTGATCTGCTGAAAATTTCGTTCATTTTAGTCGACATTTCACAAGTACATGTTGTTTTTTTTTTATTTTGATATTTCGGTGACAACCTAAATGATTAAAGCATTCTGTGAAGAATAGTGGCATATTGTTGATTGAATATTTTTAACAAAAAAGGTAATTTGAAAATATCAATAATATACAGAAAGTGAATTGAAAGCACTGTGGAGAATTTCTGCTAAATCAACGCTGTCACAACTGTCTTGCTTAAATAAATACTATATTTAGCATATTTAGTATATGAATGCATGTTAATTATACAGGGTGTTCCTTAAAGACATGCTAATATGTGAAGGGGATATTCTTTGACACATATTAAGAAAAAAACTTCCCATAAACGTATGTCCTAAAAGTCTTAACTTCTGAGATACAGGGTGATAAAATTATGGAAAAAAATCGCCACTTATAGAGAAAATTAAAAATTTCGGACATTACAAAATGCAATTTGATGCATAGTAGACATGTACCAAATTTTCTAAAGATGTCTATAATATTATCTCAGTTATAATCAAAAAACTGTTTTTTTTTTTAATTTTATCACCCTGTATCTCAAAAATTAATACTTTTAGGACATTTTTTTCCCAGAATGTGTCAAGGAATCACCTCTTCAAATATTAGCATGTCTTTAAGGAACACCCTGTATAAAGGAAAATAGTCATACGAGTAATTTTCTGAGAAGTTGAAATTAATTGGTTATGAATAAATTATCGAAACCTTCTTCATTTGTAGGCTGGTATCAAAATCTGGATCTATATTATTTCTGATAATAGTCATTAGTTGGTGTTACCTTGTTGATTTTGTTGACTGTAATATTGATTGGACGAACTTGAACTACTATGATATTGAGTCCTCAGTTGATCCAATAAAGAGTTTTCTACTTGATTCTTCAGATCGTTTAACTCTTGGTTATTGTAATTCGCAGTCGAATGTAATCTTCCTCCATCTAAAGAATATGACATACCATTTCTTATCATTTGCTGTCCATACCTGAAACAATAAAATCAGATATTCAGAAGGGTAACATATACCCCTCCTAGGGGGTTCAACTACGAGCGCTACGAATAGTCCTTGAAAGTGTCCCCCTTGCGATTAACATTGACCAGTTATTCCGATTCCTCATATTGTTTACTGAAAGGAAGATATTGAGGATGGGAAGTTTTCAAACTGACACCCTGTATAATTGAATTCAACTTGATCCAAGAAAAAAAGTGATGCCACTGAACTGAATGTTTATATAATGTCAGTTTTGATAACTTTCGTCCAAAAAAGACTATGTCTCTGCTTTTCTCACCTAGTTACGAGTTCACTGTTGAGTCTCTCAGTTAAATTTCGTCTTAGCTCATCTTCTAACTGAGCCATATTGACTCGAGATTGAGCATACATATTGTTGACACGTATAGCTTCTCGGAGATCGTTCTCCAAGTCCTGTTGCAGACGAGACGTTAGGACTCTGATATTCGATGCTGAAGTGCTAGAACTTGATCCATAGCTATTTGACCCGTATCCTGAAAAACAATACGAATGATAAGGGGTGCCCCAATGAGTTTATTCGTGACATCTGCAGTAGATATTAATAAAGAAATAACTTTCATGAACCACACCACTATTAAATGAAATTTTACCCATTTTTCAAAAAATAAATTAAATCATCTAATGAGAGTTAAACATTAGTTTCTGAGATATCTAGACTTTCAAAATCCATTTCGTAACCGTGAAATCCACTGTAGACTTCCGCACCTATCAAAGGTACCTTCCATAATATAAAAAGTTGGAGGTAGTCAATACGTTATAGTGCTTAGGTGACAACCAACTTCTATCTTTCATGATCATTCATTTCCAGGTGTATGTATGAAATGTATAATCGTATTATACAATTGGGTATACTGGATGAATAAACCAATCGTCGAGAAGTATTCGAACTATCGTCGAGTAAAATAATGTAGTGAATGTTTTCATCCCCTATTACTCTATTTCTACAATGATTCCCAACTGTACTGATTCAGAAATTTTCTCGGTCGGTATATTTACCTGACGAATATCCAGAGGAGTAACCTCTACTTCCTACGAGACGATCACTACGGGCCAGTCCATCAACTGCCAAACTGTTGGTATCGTAGCCGCTGTAGTCGTTTGTCGCTCTCATTACTCCCGAAGAGCTCAGATCGGAATCACTTCCATAACCTACTGTGTACTGGCTGCCGTATTGGCTGTTCCTCAGATTGGGATTCACGTATTCAGTGTGTTCACTGTTGGCGTCTACTCGAGGTTTAGTCTGACCGTCAAGGTCACCGTCTTTCTTGAAATAACCTGAAAGTTGTCATGAAACGTTCAGATTTTGTTTCTGTTGGAATACGATAAATGTGAAACAGGTGGAAAGGGGCAATAAGGGGTAATAACATTTCAAACTGATGTCATTTTTGTCGAATTACTACTCTTCTGATACTTTAAAACTAGCAGTTGATGAATAACTATAGTTTGTTTACTAGCAAGATAGTTGTGCCAGAAAGTGAAGTGTTGCTGCTTGCTGCTTACCTTTTTTTCAACGATTCTCCGAAACAAAAATTGGGTCGAGTTCATTATTCAAATTGCATTGAAAAATGTTCTAGATTTATAAAATATATTCCTCTAAATTTACTAATTATTGACTGCAGATAACTGTTGAACAGTTTTTCTCAATGTTTATAAAAATCGTTGTGAAGTAACAGTGAAGTGTTACCATAATTATTGATGCCTACATGTCTCAACCAAACAGAAAATTAGTGGTTAGCTAGATACTTTTCATTTTGCACTATTTGATATTGATAGATGAGTAAATATGTCAGAACATCTTCCTTAAATAAATAGACTATACAAACAATTCGTCTGCCGATGACACTCTTTCATAAGACGAGCAAAGAGTAACGATAGGTCTTTGAAGGAATATCTACCTCTACACCTCCATTAATATAGTAGTCACTAAATTGATTTATTTATACTATAATTCGATGCTGATTTGTTATTCATAATTCTACTGCCTAAACGTTTGCTGATTGTGATTTCTTTGAACTCAATAATAAGTTAGCCTCACCAATTTTCGTTTCCTTTTTTCAATCGTGAATTTTGCTAGCTCAACCATAAAGCTAGCAGAACTAAATATCAAAAAAATATTCATAGAATATGTGTTCGAATTCACTATACTTTTTTTTTTTGTTTGCAAACAAGGTTAATGTAACATATTGTCGCGCAACTCACCTTGATCATCAGTTTTGTGTTGGAGTTCGTTGTTTTTGAACGAAGATGAGGACGTTTTGTAATTGTACTCTTGGTGGTAATATCCATTTGGAACAGCTAACGTACTGCTTAGCACTGCCAGACACAGTACCGGCAATTTCATCGTTGGCTGTTGTAGAATAAATGATAAATAAATAGTAATTCAAAAATAACCTGGAACAGCTCAATTTCATTTGTTGGTTTGCTTAACAGTATCACAATAGCATTTCTTATGTTGATCAAATTGAACTCAATCATAACTAAAAAAATATTTTGAAAAAGTACAATACACGTATTGTTTCAGATTATTCGAAAGAATTTTTCCCAATAATTGGATTGCAGTCGATTACTTGCTACGGGGCTGATTAGAATAAGAAACATATTCCAATACGACAGGCAATGTTGCGAATGTTCCGAAGTAAAGAAAAAAATCTACCCTTTGATTCATACAAAATTTTCCAAACGTATTCCACAATCGTTTTGCTACTGAATTGAGAATAAAAATCTTGATCAAGGTTCCATACGATATCCTTTACATTTAGAACTTTCAAGAGGGTTCTTTCAATTGGGAGGAGTTGCACGAAGAAAATGATATTTCCAAATTATGAGTTATCAAGTTGACCTGTTCCAGGAATTTGAATGAAATTGAATGGAATAAGTATTTTGAATTCAATCCAATTTCTGTTAGATTTCTAAACTTCTTGTTTCAGTAAACACCTAAAATCATATTATATCACACGAATATTATTTTCAATTTTATGATGATATCTCATTCATACTTGTGCCAACTTTTACGAGTAAATAATTCTTGGTACATGTGTACAAATTTTTATCAACTGGGGTCATATATCATCGAAAACAAAATCTTATTATAAGCGTGTTATCTATACTTAACATGAATTCCATATTAATTTGAGATCATCTTCTTATGAATGTAAGATACCATGTACTCAGTATATTATGAATATCACCCACGGAGTTCAAAAGTTTAAAACATATCGTATATTGATATGTTTTCCCCAAAATAATTTGTGTTTTGCATTAATTGAAATGAAAAATATCATCAAGACATAAACTGAAAATTAAATGACCGAGATTACAACAGCAATATTACCTTACAGAAAATATTTTTTCATGAATTGGAAGCAATTATCATTTTATATTGATAAAGTACCGAAATTGATTTTTTATCACATTAGGTCCCATGCTGGATTTTATATATTTCAACAATCTTTGAGATATGACGTAATTGACTTTACATACGTACCACACATCAAATTGTTGTAGTGTACAAGAAATTTAACAATGGATGGATTAGCAGAAGATGAACTCTTGAGTATGGCTTCTCAACTCTTTAGATTCAACATCTATGGATTAACTTTTAATGAGAATATTTGGAATGCTGAGTTTTTAACACCAAATCGCTATCTGTTATGAGAACAAATATGATAGGAGTGCAGAAATATCGAATCAGAACGAATTAAATATGTTAAAAACAAGTTGCATTCACATTATCATCGGCCAGTTAATGGACAGCATTTTGGATATTCATAGAAATTTGTGTTTCAAAAATGTCGTTTTATCAGATTTCTTCGTTTTTTAATAAATTTTTGTTGAAAAAAAAAACGATAACAAATATAAATTTGATATATGGAATACTTTCAATGAATAATAATCTTACCCGCGAAGTATTTTTCACTTGTTCACGAATTCGCACAAAATCATACTGTACGTCCATATGAATCTATTCAATATATGTATTTGGACTTATCTGTATCGACCCCCACTTGAACGATTCAACGATTCTCGTTATTAACAAGTAAATAAAACAATTGTAGCAATTAATTTAATTCAAAAAAAATATTGCATGTTATGAATCTGGGATGTCAGGGTAAGGTTACAATTCTTGTTGAATTATCTTATTTGACGATTAATGATCGTTGCTGTTCAGAAATGTTTTTCTCTATTCGAAGCCCTTTGAAATTACAGTATATTACTAAATCTGGATAGATATATAATTGGTGAAAGTAAAATTTTAAACATCTCCGATGGGCTTGAATATCTTCAAATAACGAAAATATATCTAGTTTTCTTGCAAATAATCGAAATTCTGGTATTCGATAACAAAACATAAACTCTAAACTGGTCTAAAAATTGAATGAGCTCCGGATTTAATAAATGAAGTGCAATATTTCCCCTGAACGAATATTGTGATCTACATTTTTGGATATTTTTGAAAAGCTATTGAATAGTTTCGGAGCTAAAAAAATTATGTGTATTCAGTAGATCAATTTGCTTCTAATGATGAATGTCTTGAATTTCAGTTTCAGAAATCGATTCTGGATAATAAGGAGAAAGTATGTAGGGTGATTGACCTAACTAATCCATAAGAGGTTTATGGAGAACTAACAGATATATCGACTTTTTTTGTGGCAGATACAGCTAAATGTGATCTATTTCCCTAAAATATTTTCAATACCCTGTTACTTCCGGTTGAACCGGTAGTGATAACAATTTGGGTTTTCAAATGGAATACCCTGTTTATTTTTACATTTTCGAATTCTACGTAGAATTTCGGATCGCTCCTGTATCGTGATTTGTTTTTGAAATATTCCATTTTTTCGAAAAAAATTTACAGATTAGACTGACTAACTAAAATATCTGTATTATCTACAACTCTTATGAAAGAGAGTTCAATCTCCGTGTACACATTATTAAAAGGGTATTCTATTAGGTACCCCTAACAGTTTTACAAAAGGGTGTTGAAAATTTCGGAACCCAATAATTTCCTTATTTCAAATAGAAGGACCATGACACTATCCGACGTAAAATTTCATTTCCTATCGATATGAATGAGAATACCATATTGTTAAAATGGATATTTACAGAGATATCAACAAAAATATTGAAATACGCTCATTCGTCTCATGTGTGTTTTTGCAAGTGTGCTTCGGATGGTTTTGAATTTCACATTTCAAAATTTCATACCTTTAATGAATTAGGTGAATCACCCTGTATATGATTTTCCAAAATGATTTGACTATTGCAATGTTATTACAAATGAAGATCGTGAAATCCACATTGATGGCACATATTCAATAAGCAACAAAATATTCACACGAATTTATTTATCAGTATGTAGGAGAAATTGCTGGAGAAAAAAATCTATTCGGAGAATCCTCGTTAGGTCTTATCAATAATATTGCGGCTTTCTTAGACTTTTCCTCTTCTAGGAAACAAAAAGAGGTCAATTAGATATCAATAACTTGGAAAAGAACGTGGGATAATAAATTTTATCAGTTGTTTATTATGTCAAGAACATCTCTGAATTGGAATAACTTGCAACTCAATCAATAATAACAATTATGGCCTCGAATTTATTATGTCTTATTTCAATGCATCTTAATATCAAAAAATATTGGAATTCTTCAAACCAACGGAACTAATAGCTTTAGTTTTGCATTCGGAGGTAATTGAAAATATTTATTTATTGAACGGACAAGCCAATTATACCATTACAAACAGAACGTACAATATACAGATAATAAAACTAAGAACTGAGTAAAAAAAAACAAATAACATGTGTTCACATGACAGCAGTTATGGTAAAAAAAAAAAAAACGAAAAATTATAACTCTTTCACACATATATACACAAGGTGAGCCAATTGAAGTTTTCCACTAAAATGTTCCAGATTTGAAATCAAAATATAATTGGTTTACGATAGGAATAATTCCAACCTCAATAGCTGAGTGATGAGAATTTTGAAAGGGAAAACGATATCATCTTGCCAATTCAAGCAAAGATTTTCATTATTCGCTCAGCAATAATGAGTTGTTTGAGTATAAAACATTTTTATTTCAAAAATGAATGTTTCGACTATGAATGCACCAAACCTTAACATGTTATTGTAAAAGTTTTTTTTTTCAGAAATCTGCCTCAACCATTCGTTTCTTCAATCGCACTGATTATTACACAGTACATGGAGACGACACTACTATCACTGCAGAATTCCTCTCACTGATAGTCAAACACATGGGAGAGTTCCAGAAACTGGCCTACGTGTGTCTCAACAAAAATCAATTCGAAAATTTTTTGAGGGAACTCCTTTTAGTTCGACAATATCGCGTGGAAGTTTATGTGAATTCCTCACAGAAAAACAATGATTGGCAGCTGGAATACAAAGGATCTCCAGGGAATATATCGCAATTTGAGGACATATTGTTTGAAAATGCCAATATCGATTACACTAGTTGTGTTATGGGTGTGAAGATTCTTCAAAACAAGGTACTGAATATTCTCAATTATATTCCGACATGTCTAAATTATGCCAAGATAAGTCAGTAATTACTGGTATTTCGAATCCGATTCCGACACATATTCACAAAATATATTAATAATAATAAAATCAACTAATCACCCAACATGCCATACTTCAGCCTGAATTCGAATTATTTATTGCAAATAACATCATTATTGAGATGTAATTAGAAACAGTTTTACGAATTTCATCAATCGATAATTCATAGTATGTGACTGTGAGCTATTGATCAATAGTCGGTGACTATTGTGTGTGCTGATTGTTCTTGTTGAATAGTAAGAAAAATGTGACTGGTTGATGACCGATATACGACATACGAAAGAAAGCTATATTTTTAGGTATTGGCTATAAGTTGTGTGAATATCACCGATGCGAAGTTCGAAGTTTGCGAAATCAGCGACAACGATTTATTTTCTGAACTGGAAGCCCTCATAGCCCAAATAGGCCCCAAGGAATGCCTAATTCCAACAGGCGACACACCAGAACTAACTTCTTTGAAAGCTCTTCTCGACCGTAACAGCATCCTGGTAGCGACCGCGAAACGATCGGATTTCACCGAAGATGCCATCATTCAAGATTTAAACAGGCTTCTCTTCTTTCACAAAGATCAACAACGGAACGCAGCTTGTCATGGCGAAATCAAACTCACTGAAGCAATGGGGTGTCTGCAAGCTGTAATCAAATTCCTGAATTTGACAGGAGACGAAAGTAATTTCAATCAATTCAAGCTGAGTACTTTGGACGTTCGTAGGTTCGTTAGGCTCGATAATGCTGCCTTGTACGCTCTTAACGTTTTTCCTAAACTAACGTCGAATAATGTAGAAACCATTCAGAGTATCACAGCTTCGAAATCTTCTAGCTTGAAGGGTCTGTTGGATAATTGTATAACTCCACAGGTACAGTTCTGAATAAATAAGGTGCAGTCGATGTTATTATGGATGGTTTTAGGGAAGAAGAATGTTGGATCAATGGATCAAACAACCTTTGAAAGATTACAATTCAATAAACGATCGCTTGGAAATTGTAGAGGCTCTTGTGAAAGATACCGAGACTAGAACATGTCTTCTCACGAATGTTATTCCTGGAATTTATGATTTGACACCCTTGTTGAAAAAGTTGTCCTGTAGGAAGATTTCTTTACAGGATTGCTATCGAATATATCAGACTTTAAATAACGTACCTAAGATTGTGCAAGTAAGTATTCTTATGACAATCTCTTCTCACTGGAAATGTATAGCGAATTACCACATTAGAGCTAGTTGGTTAGCTGATGAGGTAAACCTTTTTCATATCAAAACTGTAAATCAGAATATAAATGATTTTTCTGAGGTTTTGGTCAACTATGAACCACCTAATTAAATGTTCAAATATGGTGATTTCGCTTTTATTAACATTCGGATTATATTTGGACTCATTCGTAATCATTTTCAAACGCGGAGCATTTCCTGACAACTTTCGAACACAGAGGCGAAAAGTTTCTATGAAGGTATGTCCTAAAATGCACCCTCTCTGAGATACAGGGTATCAAAATTACGAAAAAGAAACTCTGTTCACAAGTCATGGTTTATCAATGAGATGATGACATTTCTTATGCCTGAAAGTCAAGGATTCTGAGATATTTGCGAAAAACTCTCGCGCCTGGAAGACGAGTGTTGTGAACTCATACTTTACTTCGAGGTCAAATAATGAGTAATAGGTATAGAATAAATGTTTTACGATGATGACACTTGTGTATTTAATAAAATGGTGGTCCATTTTAACACTTGCTTAGATTTTTTTGTTTCTATCAATGTACTCAATAAACCGTTTCGTTCAAGTAGATATCAATAAACAATAATTGTATTTCTTCATCGATAACATGAATTTGAATGGGTTCTTGATTTCAGTTTTTCCCAAATTTTATTTCTGGCCTAACTCTCATCTGAGATATTCTTATCTGAGTGGAGTATTACGTTTGTCAGTTGATCTTTCAAAATAGTAGCGATATAGTATGGTCACTTATCGGCCAATTTACAACCAAATAAAATCTGATAAAAAAACGGAGTTTGTCGTTGTTTGCGATTATTGCACAAATATATCCCGAAGATATCTTCAATTTTTCGCAAAAATCTCAGAAACCTTGACTTTCAGGCATATGAAATGTTATGACTTTTAGGTTAAGAATTGTTCAGTCTAATTGATATCAAACAGTTAATCGTCCATCAACTTGTCTAAATGGCCATATACCACCATAACTACGCCACTGGTTTACGAAAAACATCTTAATTTTTTTAATTTATTTTTTGTTCTTTTGACACCCTGTTTCTCAGAGGAAGTGCATTTTAGGGTATACCTTTATAGAAACTTTTCAGCTCGTAATGAGGTGAGGAATCTGAATTCGGAGTTTGTCGGTCTTATTCCGACTCACCCTGTATATTGTTATTGATGAAAATACCAATACACAGTGTTCAATCTGATGAATCATAAACTATGTTCATCTAGGAACTTAGGCATATCGAGAATAAATGTATCAGAGACCTGTTGATAAACCCCATAAATGAAATACTCGAGGATATGGAGAATTACCAAGCCATGATAGAACAAACTCTTGACCTGGAGTTAGTAAACAATGGAGAATATTTAATCAAGAGTTCTTTCGATGATGAACTAAACGGTGTGTTGTAAAAATCTAAACGGTTACATTTCAACTTATGCGATATTTCCACGTTTCAGAACTGAATAAGAAAAAGAGTAAAGTGAGTGAAAAAATGCAAAGACTCTTGAGAATCGCAGCTGATGATTTAGGCTTGGAAGAAGGCAAAACTATAAAATTAGAAAGTAACGAACAGCATGGTTACTTTTTCAGAGTAACTATGAAGGAAGAGCAAGTACTTAGGAGAAGTAAAAATTATAGAATAATTGATGCTATCAAAGGAGGAGTTAGGTTCACAAATAACAAATTAACAGATTTGAATGATGAATACAGTAATTTGAACATTGAATACAAAGCGAGGCAAATATCAGTAGTAGATGAGGTATTGGAAGTGGCATGTGAGTAATATTGATGTATTAAAATGTTTACCACTCATACAGGGTGATTCACACAACTGATTAATTATGGATTTATAAAGAATTAATAGGGGTATTAACTTGAAATTTTGGTTGCAGCTACTGGTAGTTGAAACCTATTTTCATAAAATATTTTCAATACGCTGTTATTTCCAATATATTTCTGAGATTTCCATATTTTTGAAAAATTTTAACAGGTTGACTGATTAACTGAAATGTTTGTATTATCTACAATTTCGAATGTGAATGATGAAAAGAACACTCGTTCGATATTTTAATCAGCCAAGAATGTGGAAGGTTTATTCGTCTCATGTGTATTTTCACAAGCATGCTTCGAATGGTTATGAATTTCATATTTGTCAAATAATAGGAATAGATATCTCTATTAGTTTTCCATAAATATTTTATGAATTATTTTGGCGAATTACCCTGTATAAATCATTTCTTCTGCAATTCGATTGTGAGGACACCACAAAACTATAAGACTGTTGAAAAACTTTAGGGTATTTAGTTAATCATTGCAATTCCTAATTCCCATAGTGATGATCTTTTTTCGATCTATCGATCTCAGTTCATCGTGTGGAATAGTTCTTAATATGAAATATTTTTTCTTTGACTTTTTTAAGCTGGGTATGCTGACAGTTTGAGAAGTTTGAATAATCTTACTGCTACTCTCGATGTTTTTGTCGCATTTGCAACGGCAGCGATATCTGCACGCATTCCGTATGTAAGACCTAAACTGTATCGACCAGGAACAGGCATATTAAAACTCAAGCAAGTTCGACACCCTTGTTTGGAAGCTCAAGATAGCATTTCTTTCATTCCTAACGATGTCGATTTCGAGAAAGATGACAAAACCCTCTACGTAATAACTGGTAAGAGAATAAGATAATAATTGTATGAAACATTCGCAGTGAGATAGTGTTGTTCCAGGTCCGAATATGTGTGGTAAAAGTACATACATTAGAAGTATAGGGACTGTTGTGCTTATGGCACATATAGGAAGCTTAGTACCATGCAAGGAAGCACATATTTCTCTAGTTGATGGAATATTGGTGAGAGTAGGTGCAGATGATTGCCAATTGAAAGGATTATCTACTTTCATGTTGGAAATGATAGAAACTTCATCTATCATAAAGGTTGGATGTGAATGATCTCCAATGTAGGTAATTATATGTTATTGTGTTATAGAGTGCTACCCCGAACTCTCTGGTTATTGTTGATGAATTAGGAAGAGGAACGTCAACTTATGACGGTTGCGGTTTAGCGTGGTCCATTGCAGAGTAAGTGACAGCATGACATTTCAAACGATACCAGCATGACCTATATTGATAAATCAAAATCGAAATAGAATGTAAAATTCTCATGATGGTTTCTCTTTTTTTAGAAGAATTATTGGAACATATGCATTGGCTGTTTATTTTAGATAAAAACAATTTTGTTTTCCATCGAAATTTACACACCATAACTTTCTTACTGGATCCATTGAAACATTTACGTGAAACAGCGATATCGTAAATATAATTTTCAAAAACCTAACAACACGAGAAAAATTGTTTTTTCCAAAAGAAAAGAAAATAAGTGAAGAGAGTCGTGGGACGAAAATTTAAAAAATGTTTCGACGATTTTCAGGCATTTGGTGAAGGAATCTCAGTGCTTCTCACTATTCGCCACACATTATCACGAGCTGAACAGGATGACTGAAATTTACGAAAAGATAGGCAACTTGCATGTCACAGCTATTACTACTGAAGAAACCGTTACACCACTATACACTATCAAAGAAGGAGAATGCGATAAAAGTTATGGCATACATTGTGCTAGAATGGTTGGATTTCCAGAGGATGTTATACAGGTGATTTGAATTTATTGAATTGTTTCTTTTTACATTGTGACTTGAAATATATATATATTTTTTTATATAAATATATATATGCTTATGATGATAGTGTGTATCTGCCAAATAGGAATTGATTCTACAGTAAGTTAACGAGGACGTGTTTGACAAAATTCTTATATACATACAAACAACATGTGTCATGATTGAATGAAATATAGATTGCTGCATTCGAAAGAAAAAATAAATGACTGTTGAAAACTTATGTTGAAAAAATGCACTAATAAAAATATCGCCGAGAGTGTGTTTGCACATCGTTCACTTATCGAATTTATTTATACACTGTATGAAACATTTCATTGATTCCAAA
This sequence comes from Plagiodera versicolora, assembly GCA_037013635.1. Lineage (NCBI taxonomy): Eukaryota > Metazoa > Arthropoda > Insecta > Coleoptera > Chrysomelidae > Plagiodera > Plagiodera versicolora. Next base: position 9,928,196 of record CM072982.1, on the reverse strand, counting down.
TTTCAATATGTTTATATTAACTGTTTGTGTTGTTCATATTGTATATTCTCAAACTTGTGATTATTGATTTCGTTTTATTATGTTTTATCGAATTGTGTAGTGTCTCCTATCTGCTGCTTGGATAACAACAAGGCTGTGTTTTTTATGTATATATCCAGATAATTGCTTATTTGTCTTTTCAATATTTAAAATGTTCGTATTCATATTTCAGAATGATATTGAATCTTTAATAGTTATACATTCAATTATTAACCGCATAATTTTATACTTCAGAATGCATTGGCGTATCAAAGACAGTTGGAACACCACAGTGGAATGAAGTTCATTAATGACCTTGAGAAAGAAAAGAGGAGAAAAATTGTTGAAGTAAGTATGTTGATATCTTTAACTATGACATTCAATTCATATGTTGCATTTTCTAGGAAGGTGAACTAATTGTCAAACAAACCATGAAAGAAATAAAAAGCATGGATATTGAAAGTATGTCTGATGATGATTTGTATAAAAAATTGCAAGAAATGAGAAGCGTTTTGGAGAGCAAAGATAATTTGTTTGTAAAAGGATTACTGTCTGACTGATTCATATCATTGTATTCTTCAAATATGTTTTATGAATAAAATTTTTTATGAAACTCCATTTCTATAATTTTCTGATCGATTTACTGAACTAATCGATATTTGCGATAGTTCCAAAATGCAGAAATAATTTCACGTTATATTACATGTGATTTCATTCATGAATTACATTTCATTGTATTTATTCTGTTCCTTCTGGAAAGTCTTGTGACTCTTGAACTACTTCATATAGTTCAACACTTGATGCATCGAATCCGTCCACCACCATTTCACCTTCGATTGTACCATCATCTATATAAATTAAATAAACAAAATATATTTGTTGAATGAAGAACCATAATGCATCTAATACATAAATTGAAACGTAAGTAAACAACAGTGGTTCCATCGATATGATAGAAACGTGAAAGATGAGCCGTATAACATTTGAATGAGCAGTAAGTGGCATACATTATTTTTGTATAATATACATATGACCAAAATAAGAATAACTACTTCAATTTACTCCTACCTTCTTCTGTGAGAGTCTCAAAGATATTTTGCAAAATATGTTGCAAAGCGTGAGATGCAATGGCACTCGTAGTAGATCCTTCTGTTTCAAGAGTAGCTGGAGATTCTTCCATTTGAACAGCCTTAGCTGATTCACCGACATTTGTAACGTCCCCAAAGTCGACGTGAGGAATGACTGTTTCATAATTGATTTTAACCATTTTGGAGCTGACGGGATTGTTTTAAATATTATTCAACGAATTTCGACAATTATGCAATGCTATATCTAGAATATTTGGTGACATGTTTGTTGCTTTCTGATGTATCATCAAAACAAATGAGATTTGAACTGAAAAATGATCAATTCAATTATTCTGTGAAATTGTTCCCATTATAAAATGAGGTATTTAAAAGGACGTGTATATTATATCTAATAACATACTCAGTTTGTTTAACTTCATAGGCCTCATCGGCATTATATTCATCGTAATGTTCTTCTTCATGATGAATTTGTTTGCTGTGTTCCGCCAATTTTTTGATAACTTTTCGAGTATAGTATCCTTTGTAAGCAGCCTTATATAATAGCTATTAGAAAGATAATTTGATAAGTGCAGTGAAGCAAACCTTTATAAGAGTTGCTGCCCTGTTTGCTTCTTCATTTGTAACTCCAGTTTGCTTGTAAAGATAAATTGCACTTCTTGCAGCTACCCTCCAATCAATCATTCCACTGAGAAGTTCTTTTTCCTAACGAGTCACATATTAATTATGGTCCATAGATTTCTTTTCAATATCTCCTACTATACCCTTTCTTTTCTAACTTTGAATTCCCTATAAGCTCGTTGGATGATTTTGGCTGCTTGTTCTCCTTGTTCCGGTTTTATATTTGCTTCGTTTATTATATCAGATATAATATTGATTTCTTCAACTTCTTCTACGGTATATAATTACCTGAGTATCTATCATGGATATTCAATGATATATGGTTTGTATGAATCAATCATATCAGCATGAATTGTTAGTTACAAAATTAAATACGGTATCCTCAAGTTTTTTTATGTGGAAAAGTAACTACTAAATTCATGCAAGAACTGCGAATTGATGCAAAATACATATTCCTCTAGATATCAATTGAACTGGTATATGTTTTATTTAGGATAGTGAAATGCTTCATAAATTTTAGAGCAGAAGCTCTCTAGGATCTCAAAATATTCAAGAAAATCTGCAAACGGAACTCAGTTGACGGTGCATTATTATTTTGAGAAATGTTGATACCAATTCTGTCATTTCTACCTCTAGTTTACCTTGTAAAATTTAGAAAACTTCCTGATATACCCTTAATTCACACGTCTCTGTTTAGTTGAACAATATGATACCTGTCACTTTGTCACGAGGTACGTGCTCATCCTGATCCCTGATTTTGCTTTTAAATGTTTCTTGAATTATACTAACGATGCGTTTAGCTTCTAGAATGTCCATTCCTGTACCCTTCAGTAGTTCAGCAGTAGTGGTACTTATTTCAGTTATGCTCTGCACTAATCTTGCTGCAACTATAATGAATGTTGAAAGTGGAGATTCGGCACACGTTATCAGGACTTGCAGCATTCACGTTACCCTTGATTTCTTACCTCTTGCATTTTCTCTGGTGATGAGAAGGGCTTCTAAGTAGTCAGCAACGAACGTGTACATATTCTCTGGACTGCATCGCAATACCTTTAACACAGTGAATTTGCTGTGAAACCGAATGAGTAGTGTACGATAATTTTTCTTCGTACTTCTCTTGATATGTCAGTCATCAGCTCTCGTAGACCGTCAGGAATAATGTAAATGTGCTTAGCAGCATGTCGTTGAAGCATAACATTCATATCAATAAGGAATTCGTAGCAATACTATTTTTAGAAATCTGACAGGGGGTGACTGGATATTCAAGTATACAGGGTGTAACAAAATAAGTGTATGTTGAATATTTCGCTCAAAGTTCGCAGCAAAAATTTATTTTGCAATAAATCACACAGATAAGAGTACATCATCAAAATGGAATGGGATTAGTATTGTAGTAAACCAAATAAATTACTGGCTAAGTGTCTTTTCGATAGCAGAAAAAATCACGTCGGTTCCGATTTTGTAACTCTTTTAGTGTTCTTGAAGGAAATTTTGAAACCAATTTTATGGTCCTCCTTGAAGGGGCTGCATCTCAGCGAAATATGATCAAATAATGAGGTTTCTTTACATGAAAGACTCTCTTTTTCTACGAGAAATCACCTCCCGAAATGTTTTACACTTATTTTGTTACACCTTGTATACAGAGTATACATATATTTATCTCGTGATTGATTATAGACAGGAGATAGTGTTTATTATATTCTACTACAAACGATTCAATTCATCAAGCTATTTTTTAGTGAACAACACTTCCATATTACGTAATTTGATGTCTCGGATTCCATGATTTTATTGAGAACAACCAATTCTTCGAGATAATACAATCTTTCTGGCTCTCCAAAGTTATAAAGCATAATTCATATAGCGTAACAGCCATTTTGCGAACATATATTCACAAAAACTTTCAGTTAATTCCAATGGAAAAAACGAAAATGAAACTGATTCAAATGATGATGCAATCGGGATGAATTAAACTCCATTATACTTAAAATGTTTATCGAGAACTTATGTTTTGAGTTCATAATAAAGGTTTATTCTCCGTACTTGGGTAAAGGGTTGTCAATAGAGCCGACACTGTAAAGAAAAATACGAATATTGTAATAATTTTTAGTGAATATTGAAGATTAGGTATAACTCTCAATTGTGAATTTCCCCTTCTATACTCACCGAAAACTATGGATCCTAAGAAGAATATAGGTGGAGCACAGCCTATTTGTAGTAATAGAGGTAGAATGACATTCCCCACAACAGTCCCAACTCTCCCAAACATCAAATGAAAACATAAAGCACTTGTTCTGAAAATAAAAATTTCACATTCTTAATGATCTGGAATCTATTAAAAATGATTGTTGATCCAACATAACTCCTATTATTGACTAATTAGTAGGATTCACAACTCACCTCAACGACGTTGGGAACAATTCCAAAGTTGTAGTAGTCAGGATGTTGTCAGAAATACAACCGAGAGAGAGATGTAAAGAATATAGTATCAAGACTGTCAACGGGTTTGGTGAGAAATATACTGCAGAGCAGAAGCATCCAGAAGCGATCGAAAGAATAACTACAATAAAAATTGATAGAGAACAATCAGTATCTAAAAATCTATGACTAATACTTTGTGGAAACTGATTTAAATTTTGACAATAACAGCAAATGTGTATACTTCCTAATAAACCACCAAATAATTAGAAACTCACGTGTCAACGTCTTTTTTCCTAATAAATTCACCATTGTTCCTGCCAAACTGAAAGTTGCCACCCGAGCTAATCCAACTATCATGGAGTTCACGTACACTGACGTGTTTTCCAAATTCTAAGAATAAGATGATTAGCGTTATAATTCCAAAGGCTATGGAAATAATAAAATAGATTTTGTCGATACAGTGCTTCTCAAAAGTCCTCTCCCTCCCTCTTATCTTTGCAACCATTATACATACAGAATTGACATTTGGAAACAAAATATAAAGATTATGATCTTTTGTACTAGTGATATAGATAACAATATCGGCAATGACGACGTTACGAAACCATTGTGACCAATAATTTCAAATGGTATCGAAAAAAACCTATTCAATGGTACTAGTTTCTTTGTGTTTATGATAATTTTAATGGCTCATTAGTAAATATGAAAATTTTCCCCACAGAAAATAATCCAAAGGTGTTAGATCCGGTAATCGAGGTGGCCATTTCATTGAACCTCGTCGTCCAATCCATCTACCACGATAAACTTCATCCAAATACCGTCTTACTGCACCGTATTAGTGTGGAGGAGCACAGTCCAGAGGCGGAGCTGGCATTTTGATTTCAGTATTAACTGATTTAATTCATCGCAGCTTTTCGTTTTTCACAATCGGGTTGCCAAAACTGTCATAATCATTTTGATACATTTCAAAAAAGGTTTTGCTTGCCGTAGGGTTCCATTTAAAATTATTGGTCACAATAGCTTTGTGACGTTATATCCGCAAATTTTGTCATCTATCATCACTAGTAGATAAGTTTACAACCTTCAATATTCATTTTTCAAATTTCACTTGTTAATGTATAATCGTCCCAAAGATAAGAAGAGGAAGGGGATTTTTGAGAAGCACTGTATATTTATCTAAAGGAACTGGAAATGGGGAAAAAGCAATATTTAATTATACTCACCACTTTACAACCTTCCTCTACTGCGACGTTTGTCCTTCTCAGCTCTTTCAGGATCGAACAAACGTCTGAGCTGCTGTTTTTGTTATGATTGTGTTCATAATCGCTGGTCGCTTGAAATATTTGTGGTAGCCATAGCTTTACCAAATTCATACTGAAAACAAGGTGAAACAATTGAAAATCTACTTCTAAATTTATTTATTTTGAAAACCTCATAGCTTACCTCATGGTAATGAGAAATGCATTACTACATATTAGAATAATCTTAAAAATGTGTGGAGAAGTCAGGAACGGTTTCATCTGAATTAATCCTTCTTTTATTACTTTTACTGGAGTTTTTTGAAGGTTTTCGTCTTTTTTGAAGTATGTCTCTTCTACTAATCGTTTTATCTAGAAAAATTTACGTTTTCAACATATCTTTTGTGTTATGCTTTGTGTCTTACTGGATATGTTTGTCCTGGTTTTCCTGAATTCATTTCATAAACCTTTCGGAAAATATCAAGTGCTTGTTTGTTCTGGCCTATGGACATCAAGAATTTTGGACTCTCGGGCATAAATAAGTAAATTATTCCACTAATAATAGGAGGAAGTGCGCATACCATCAAAAATATGTTCCAGGAGTGATACTCTGAAAATCTACAGTTATTTCCAAGAACATAAACACATAACTAGGAATTATACCGATTATTCCGAATGGTGAAAATTCGAATGTTCTCGGCAATATTCCCCAAGCCATCAACGGTAAAACTATATTAGAAAAACTGAGCATCATTCCTCTAACTATTTGAATTCTAGCTCTATATTTCGAAGAGTGGAACTCTGACAGGTGTGATACTGAAGCTGAATAGGGTCCATTGATTCTGGAACGTAGAAACATTCAATATCGATGGAGAACAAATTTATGAAGAAAAATAGTCAACAATATGTTGAATCCATTTAATGAATGACATTAAATACGTACATGAGCCCTCCTAAAAATTTCGCTATCGATAATGCCGTAATATTTGTGGTCATCGAAACTATAATAGCTAAAAACCCGTTACATATGTAACCGTATACTATAACGTTTTTCCTCCCCAAAGTATCACATACTCTTCCCCAAAATAAAGCACTTGCTACCATTCCTGAAACAAAAAAAACGGGTGCTGCTTCAGAAAAAAATAATAAATGGGTCGTTTTTACTCAAGGTAGTACAAAATAAAAATTAAATGCTTCATCATTGAAGTACTAGAGCAGTGGTTCTTAACCTTTAACTCATGAGGGACCATTCCACCAAATTTCTGTCTTGCAAAGTACCACATAATTGGTTATATACATATACATATTTTTTATTTTGTCTCTATTTATTGAATAATTGTGTTAACTCAACTCGTCACGTTACTTGTTCATTACAATGTCTTCGCGGACCACTTAGAATGCCTCATGGACCACCGGCTAAGAACCACTGTACTAGAGGATATCCATTGAGCTGGCAATAATTCGTTTTGACCTTTGAAATTCAATACGATAGTTTAGTTCACAATTTATTCTGAAATTGCAACTTTGTGATAAGTGATTGTCACTCGTTTCTTTGTATATATGATAATATTTTTTAAAAATTGGGTCAAATTTGCCGACCCCTAAAATCTGCCGCCATAGGCTTCAGCCTTCTCAGCCTGCTGTTAAATCCACCACTGTACCAAATAATCGTGTCGCTACGATGATTCTGAAGGTTATGTCAGAAAAATCTCAGTAAGATCATCATATATGCTGGTTTGAATGTGAGTTTTTCTACTATGTGCGAATTCAGCACAAGCTAATTAGAGAGGATTTCAAAAGACTTACAATAAGTTGAAGACGAATTGAAGTAATTTTAAAAATATTTCATCTTCCATAGAGCTGACCACACTGTGTATTTCATCCAGCAATAGACTATAACACTTGGTTTCTAGATTCTTCAAAGTAGTCGATGATACGTTATATAAAATGGTTACCTGCGAAAGACATGGCATTCAACATGCCTTTATCCTTGAGAGTAAGGTTGAGATCACAGTTTGCTATTGGCAAAACATAGGATAGGGATATCACTTCGAATATTTCAGCCATGGATGGAAAAATCATAGCTAACGCTAAGATGATGTTGAATTTTCCGAATCCTGTGGCTTTGATAGCTTCCTCAAATGTTGCTGACTCCAAGTCTGAAAAGAAAAGTATTTTTTCATTATATTAAAACAACGATGCAATCAGAATGAACACAAATGAATGAAATGAAAATCTTCAAATACATCACAATGTGGTTTGTCTAGGGTAACTCGGTAATTATAAGAGATACGAAAAAAATTAGGTCGCATTCTCGATTGCTTTTTTCGAGGTAAATTCACTGGCGAAAATAAAAATTGGCTATCGTCTTTTGTTTACGAGTTATAAGTTGGCTATTTCGATTTTGGTTAGTGAAGTTGGGGAAAATTAAAAAAAAACTGTTCAATTTTGAATTATGACCTAAAGTTAAATTTTTTTTATGGAAATCATAGTAGGCTATGGTTTTATTGAAAAGGATTATCTTTACCTTTTTAACCATGTATTTATTACATGTTGGGTCGCTTTCGATGTACGAGTCAACATTCCTCTTAGTGTTTGTTATTCATTTCAAGTGATAATGTCTGAATGTCTCAAGAAAATTACATAAAGCATATTAGAGTATCTTATTCGAAGTAATAACAATTGTAATATTGTTTATCAATGAATCGCTCTCCAGAGAAAAGACAACCGTATGAAGCTATTTTTAAGAATTTGAAAACTTATCATTCAATGAGCTGAGTTACGTATAATCCTTTATGATTCCGCCTATTCGTGAAAAATAATAGAAAATTGTATAGACAAATGAAGTGTCATTTTCGCTATTGAAGACTAGTACATTGAAAGCGACTCAATACGGATGAACAGTAAAAAAATAACCCGTTTCAACTGAACCATAGATACCTATGATTTCCATTTGAGAAAATACAGCTCAAAATTGAACAGTTTTTCAGAATTTTTTTTCTACGGCACTAGATTCAACGAAAAAAAAATGCCTTAAGAATGTAGAAAGTTGTTTCTTCCTAACTTCACAAACCATGATAATCGTATGTGTCCAAAAGTCGAAAAATAGAATTTTGTTTATAACTCGAAAAAAAAAAAGATTTTATCACGAGAAAAGTAATCCAAGATGCGACATCCACTTTTTTCTATCTCGTATAGTTGCCAAGTTACCCCACACAAATATCGAAATTTGCCCACCCTTTACATGTGTGCATGTGAAACTCCAAAAATTGGACTATGGCACTTGATTTTTACCCACTCATTAGAGCAGGCGTAGTAGCTTGAAACTTCATCTTCGACATATAAATACATATTTTCTTTCTTTAAAGTCATCAATAATATTGATCGATTTTGTGGTTTCATTCATAATCAAACGTGAAAGATATTGTGATATATACAAAAAATGAAATCTATTGAGCGTGATAATCATTTCTTGCTTACCTGCTTTTTCTACTTCCTGTTTGTTCTGGAGAAGACGCTGCCCACCCTCGACGATGCATTTTTCCGTATCTGCGAATTTAACGTCGCCATCTTTCGTTAACAAGAAGTCCATTTCATCCAATCCCGAGTATAAGTTTTTTCCTATCTTCCGATTTCCTCTTCATAAATCGAACTGAAAAATAAAAACTCAGATTCATACCACACCACTTCACTTTTTTTACGAGGGATCAAGAGAGCAATCTGGAGTGGTTAAAATCCTAGATAAGATATTTCATTCTGATTTCATAATGAAGAGTGAACCAATGAAGAATCTGAAAGGATTTTCTTCGTGATAAATTTTTACTCATACGACTTTTGATTTTATTACTCAGGGTTCGGAGAATCCCTATGTAAATACAACGGATAAATCAACTTTGATTATATTACTAAAAATAAAATTATATTTGTATATGCTTATAGTGCGTGGTCTTCGACAATTTCTCTAAGATATCGAATACAGCATCCGCGGCGTGTCACAAAATGGGCGTGTCTTTCAAATCTAGTAGTTCAACAACTTCAATCATAATTTTATTGAATGTTTGATAACTTCATTCTCCAAATGATGAACTATTCTTATATAAAATTTTACCATCAAAACATTTGATATTCGATTGGCTGTAACTGGCTGTGACATCAGTTGCAGATATTCTATACCGAAATGCAATTTTTCCTTTTAGATAAATACACGTGATCTGACTTTATTCTATATATAGAGTCCGTTCACAAGCAGAGTTATATGTCTAACATATATTGTTCAATTGAACAACCTTCATTTAATATTATATTGAATCGTTTTTTCTCAACAAAACGTTGCTTCTCGATGATATCAGATGTTGATATGTGGTCAAGAAGAGAATGATTTTTTTTTTCAATATGCAAGATGCATTCGAGCAGATGTTAAATATTATTGAATGACATGTTCAATAAGGTTTCATACAGAAATGCGTTGTTATATCTATATTTATAATAATGTGTCAAAGTTGTTACGAAATCAAAAACAGTTTCTGATAATGATTTTGAAGGTTGAGTAAAATTGCACAGCAAGCAATGTAGTAGATAGCATGGATTAATGATTTTATTTTATAGAAACATCTGTCGAGAATCAAACCAAAGGCATAGCCTAATCCACTATTTTGTTTTATAACACGCTGATTAGGAAAAAAATATATATTTTTGAAAGAAAACAAGAGGAAGAGGATCACAAATAGCTCACTATAATCACCATAAAACACGTATAGACTGTCACACATATAGCTAGCAGGAAGACAAGTTAATAGGGTCATCAACTTCAACTCTTATACTGAATGTTATATAAAAGCGAATGTTCTTTTTTATACCAAATCACTACGAATGCAGAAAACAGCTGCAAGAATTCTAAGATCATTTTTATATGATAAGCGAACACTGTGAGATTGTTCGAAATTCAGGACTCCATTTTTGATAGTGTGCATGCGACTAACCTTGTTCTGATCTGGAATCGTGTCCACGAACAGAGTAACATATTTTAAATAATTCCTTACTTTCGACACCTATTTATATGAATATAGAAATCATCTTGAGAACAGATGTGCATAACCTAAAACTCAGATTCAGAAATTATTTTATCATGCCCAGGGAATATTTCTCATATTAAGCACCCTGGCCATTTGAAAGATCAAGGGATGATTATGGGAATATACCAATTGATGTTGAAAAAAATTTAAACTGGCATATACCCTTCAAGAAGGTTGAATATTGTGAATTGATCTGAATGCCTTCTACTGAACACCCAATACGTCTAATGTGAGGTCATTTTAAGATTATTATTATCATTGATACATCACTGTGATCAGAAAGTAAAGTGGATTTGTACATTTTGTTTTCATCTGTATAGCCGTCAAGACCTTCATGGATTCAGTTTTAATCTGCTCAATCGTGTCAAAACATCCCCGCATTAGCCTCTTGAAATTGCTGAATAATCAGAAGTTGCACCATTCGAATCAGGTGGTTGCGAAAAAAGATCAAGGGATGATTATGGGAATATATCAATTGATGTTGAAAAAAAAATTAAACTGGCATATACCCTTTAAGAAGGTTGAATATTGTGAATTGATCTGAATGCCTTCTACTGAACACCCAATACGTCTAATGTGAGGTCATTTTAAGATTATTATTATCATTGATACATCACTGTGATCAGAAAGTAAAGTGGATTTGTACATTTTGTTTTCATCTGTATAGCCGTCAAGACCTTCATGGATTCAGTTTTAATCTGCTCAATCGTGTCAAAACATCCCCGCATTAGTCTCTTGAAATTGCTGAATAATCAGAAGTTGCACCATTCGAATCAGGTGGTTGCGAAACGATATGAGTCGACTTTTCGGCAAAAAAGTCGCGAAGAACCAAAACACAATGACATGGTGCATTGCTGTGATGAAGGAACCCAAAAGTTGTTCGCTGGAGATTTGACGCGTTTGAAACAAAAAACATCCTTCAAAATGGTTTTGGCTGAGACGAATGATATTTTGATACTATCAACGAGATCTCTAATTAAGAATCGACGATTTTCAAGCATCAAATCTTTAATTTTGTAGACTTGTTCCTTGTCGGTAGACATTGATGGTCGTCCAAAGGCCTTCCACACATAGTAAACGTGTCGACACAAGAATATTCGTTCCGCAAACAGAATTTGATACAAGTTGTTTGCTCAACAAAATCTTTAATGAAAACGTGTGATTCAGAGATAATTGAAACTTTCGAAAAACAGACTTGCCTTCATAATGCTTGGGAGTTTTGAATGACAAATTCACCTTTTTTATCACATTTGTATGTCGATGGAACTTTCATCTTTGAAATGCTGTAAGGAACACGTAGCTATTTCTTATTCTGAATCACCGACTATACTCCGGTAAAAGAGAACTTGATGGATCAGATTCTAGAAGAGGAAATCTGATCCCCAGTGAACAGGTATGGGTGAGGATCAATAAAATGTAAAATGACAATGCATTTTATTCTGATAATATATTTGAAATGGTGACACTTATGAATTCAAATGAAACTATATACATACGGTGATTACTCTTCAGTTTATAATTATCACTTAAGTATTTTGCCTCTGGTATCTGGGAATAAAAATACCGTCGAAGCTGATCCTGTAAACATAGGAATGTTAAAGGTATATTTTCTTGTCATTTTTAGTATATCTAATATTCTTCAATTATTATCTGGTAAAATCATCTCGTTGTCTGTCTCCAATTTTTAATAAGAAAGGATGTCATATGGCAGTACCTTGTTCGAAGAACATTTTCAATATTTGATCAATCAAGTTATACCTTAGATTTCGAATAACTTCCTCGGTAATCGAGAATAGTAAATCGGGCAATCTTAGCGGCTATTTAATATCTCCATGCCTTTCAATCCATCATTCATGTCAACATTTTGTTAGTATCAAAATCGTATTCAACTATCGCATTTTTTTATCATTAAATATCTCAAATTCAGAAACTTCCTGAACAAGTTGCCATACTATCATCTTCTCACCAAAAATTTCAAGGATCTTTTATAAAACAGAGAGGGAGCACGATGGAGATATTCGATAACTGAGTATTTTATAATTTTTATTTCTACTATCTATCGAAAACATACTTCATTAAATCGTAAACTTGTCATCACGAAACAGAAACTCACCAATAGTCAGGAGCCCGAAGAATAAAAATGGTGGAAGGCATCCAGACTTCAATAAATAAGGAAAAACTGAACTGCCTATCACTGATCCAAGACGAGCACTCATCAAATTCAACGACAGTGCTGATGTTCTACAAAATTTAAAATGTATACTTTCCTCTAACGATATATTCTCTTTTTCGAGATTTTTGATTCAATATCGATATGATTGACTGTTCAGTAGAGTATGTCGATCAATCTAGATTACCTGCGGGCTGCACATAAGAAAAACCTAACTTTCACGGACTGAGAATAACAGATAACGTGAAGTTCCTTGTATGTACTGGGTGGGCAAATTTCTATGTTAGTATAGGGCAACTCGGTAATAATAATAATAATAATAATAATAATAATAATAATAATAATAATAATAATAATAATAATAATAATAATAATAATAATTAATAATAATAATAATAATAATAATAATAATAATAATAATAATAATAATAATAATAATAATAATAATGATAATAATAATAATAATAATAATAATAATAATAATAATAATAATAATAATAATAATAATAATAATAATAATAATAAGCATTTATTGCCCAACAGAAACCATTTACAAGGCGATATAATGATTTAAATATAACGAGATGACAATCAAAATTCAGGTTCATTTTTCATTTCATAATGTGGTCGCATTTTTTTCTCGGTTTGGTAAAAACCTATGCAATTATTCATTCAACTGAGAACAACACAAATAAGATTTTTTGAATTAAAGGACTCTTTTTGTTATTGGTTTGAAATGAAATCTTATATTTCATGAAAAAGTATAAAGGTTTTACTTGATTGTTTACTCAAAATCTCTCAGTGTGAAAAAGGAGTTTGTCTATAATTCCTCTATACTGCTTTGCTAAAACTGACTATTCGTAAACATAGAATTTATACATTGAGGTCCTAAAGTAACGGATAAATTCATTTTCTACGTAATTATGAATGCAAATGAAAAATTCTGAAACAAGAAAATTTTTATATATAAAACTATATGAACTGAATAAAATTATTCACTTGCCCCTTCAACCCTCTAGGGATAACAGCTACCCCTATAGAAATATTGAATGAAAGGGATAGCTTGTGATAACGCGTTTAAAGGGGTTTTCAATTCTCTATGTAGCAATATAGCGCGTTTCGATTTCTGGACGTGGATACTTAAGAAAAAAGTAATTTTATTTCATACAAATAAGTAGCCCTCGAGTCGAATACCTGTAACGATTGACTAGTTATTTTTTGACAAAAAAGTAAAATCAGTGAGATTCAAAAGTCACAAAAAGATCAAACATATTTGACATTTATATTAGTTCGCACGACGTCGTTAACAATTTTTAGTTATTAATCGTTTATTTCGGCATTACTAAATATTAATATAATCTTTTTTAAAATGAGCCTTTCTGAGACCCAAAGAATCGAGATATTAATATTATTTGGAGTGGGTGATGAAACAAGAACGCATTTTGAAGTATGCAGATTACTTAATGAGAGGTATCATGATCGTCATATTTCGTATCACGTAATTAAGTTTGTGAGAAAAGAATGCAGGGTGAATTTTACAATATTACCTTATGTTTAGGCAATAAATGATTGAAATTCTGGTTTTCAGTGCATCACATAGCCGGAACAGCGATAGTCGTTGTAAACGATTGGTATTTCTTGCTTTAAATAGCCAACTTGATAAGAAAAAAATGTCATTGAGAGTTTTCAGCAAGTTATAAAGTCAAAAGTGATAATGATTCAGATTATACACTAGGGATGTCCAATAAATTCGACAATAATAATACAAGTAAAAGTGAGTCGTATTCGAGTTGTGAATATAGCCAAAACACTTGTTCAATAAATTAGTAGCCCCTGGAAGGTCCAATCAGGGAGCTGTGAGTTAATCAAATTATTCGAATATTGAATACGACGAATGTAAGGAGAACCTATCCGATATAGAACCATAACAAAACGAAATCAACTACGTTCAGGATTTTATATCAAGCGATATTATACATGAGATGTCGAAAATTATGTCGAAAAACCTGTATAGTATATTGATTTTGGGACACTCTTCATTCCTGAAAATTCTATTTCCAAATGCTGTTTCAATAATTTAAAGCACCCCGAAAATTTATGACGCCCAATGGTAAAAAGCTGCTAATTGATTGCTTTGAAGTCTCTCTCATAATATATCAGACGAAAAAAAAAAAAGATTATTTTACTGTGTTCCGAGAATGATAATCACTCACTATAATCAAACAAACTTATGTTCGATCTCAGTATGTGCGATTATGTTTATATGATCCGAATGTGAGTTATTTCAAGTATAGTCACGTTGAACTCACCCATAATACGCAAAACGAATAAAAGTAATGGAAGACATAGTCTTGGCAGATTCTTGACTTGGTCTTCAGATAGTCCTGAGTTGATCTAGAATGGTAGGTAGGCGTCCGAAGGGCTAGTTCGGACGCCTATGCTACGATTCTTCTTGATTACCCTAATTTCTCCTGAAGACTGGCTTTCCAGCATTACTGTGTATTAGGGGTAAGCAATTGTATTTTCTCATTTGTTCTCGTTTGTAGCGTTGAACATTTTTTGAGGGATGTACCATCAAAATTGTTATTGAATTATATGTTTCTTTTGTATTTCATTATATACTTGAAATAATTCTATTTATATTTCCTGAGTACGACCCAAGCGACAGGGGTGACCCCCAAAAACACCCCCTGTGTGCGACAATATGTTGTAATTCAAAATTTCCATTTTCACATCATTTTGGAAATTCTTGCAATGTGAAATAATTTGAATAAAAATACATCTTGTCGTTTACGCATATTTTCCAATTATTACCTGTTTCCATTGTCTGGCGCGTAATGCGATCAATTGTTAATTTAGTGTGAGTGATGAGAAATCATTCCGAAAATTCGTTTTTTCAACGAAGTATTGGTCAAACTCAAGGATTCATCAAATTAAAAATCGAATAGATGCAAATCAGTCCTCAAAATAAAAAAAAATGGGTCTTTACTTACATTCTATAGTTCTACTCTAGGAATTGTCTCATCGAAAACTGTTACAGAAACATCCACACGATTACTTATAAAACTCTCAAACACTCGCGAACATTTTACAACAAATCCTGAATACCCACTTATATGCGACTCTTAACTGAAGATCTGAAACCCAGACTCATTACGACTATATACATATCTGTAAGGGGTTCGAGGAGTGAAGAAAATCAACTTGGATTCTCCGTCCCCACTCCGCTAGCAATAAACTACATTTTTATAATTCAATATTTTCAGGTTCTCGTTAAGTGCTTATACCACGTTAGTTTCATGAAAAATCGTCTATAGATGCCGGAGTCAGGGTCGGATCCAAACTACTTTTCGTAAGCAATCATGAAATCAACATTTTATTCATGAAAAAAACTGGGAAAGTGGAGGAGATATCGATTTCAGACTGAGAAGCTTCAATTAAGAAATTATCAGATCCAGATCGGGGGAAAATATGCAGTTAAAAGATCTACAGCTATGTGAGAAGCTGCCCACTTCATGGACAGATTATTGAATTATTAGATGTATGAAATATCAATGTCTCATTCCTTCCATTGATAAGTCGACGAAACAATGATGACGTATCAATAAATTCACATTTCATCGATATCTATCTTTCTATCGAAGTAAACCCCACAAATTTGAGAATTTCATAAAAACCAACGCATTATTATACTAGCTCTATATGATGTCAAGGTGTTTCGTGAAATATTGTGTATTATGGGTAAATTAGTTCCATTCGTTTTCTATTTTGTTTACTTCGAGCAATCACTCATTACCGATTAGCATCAACAAACAAATTATTTTCAACAACTACAAAAAGATAACAAACATCATATGTTTCGAGGGACGATATTTCTACGTCCACTAAGTAATCAAAGCCACTATTTTTCATACCGTTTCTAAACATTCGAGTTCAATTATGGATTCGTAGATAATTGAAGAAAATACATATTTTTTCAATGAAATTGAAACTTACATATGTGTATTCAAAATGCAAGAATGAATTGTGGACAGTTTGCAGTAAATAACTGAATAGCAATTAAAGCATTACCGATAACTACTTTCTGAACTAGATTAAAGAATAAGCTATTCTCGATATTCCTTTTCAGATATAGTAATTTATAGTATATTCATTTAAGCATGATAGTTGTAACAGCTCGCCAGAAAGTGTCTTCTTTTTTCTCAACGATACTCCGAAACTGAAGATAAGGTTTAGTTTATAATTCACAATGTTTTGAATTTTTTTCGATATATAAATTATATACCGGATGATTTAGTAAAGGTGACGAGGTACTGTATCTGGGGAACTATTTATCGTAGAAACTTGTGGTAAAAAAATTTATCACAAGAGAAAACCCTGAAAATTATTTCAATGCTTTCAGAATAATGATAGCAGATCAAAAATTTGATGTTCAATGGTTATCTGCATATTTCGCACTACTGGCATTGAAAAATGACCAAATATATTCAAATAAATAGAATATGATGGGCTAGTGACTACTAAACTATTGTAACATGATTATAATAACTTTGAGAAGAGGAAGGAACAAAATTCAAATTTGGTATCTACCTACCTAAAAGATGTTGGGAATATTTCCAAAGCCAACGTCATCGATATATTGCCACAAACCCCTGAACCTGATAGAGATGCTGCAAACAGTGTCATTATGGTGGGCATATCTTGACAAGCGTAAATGGTAATAGATGAGATTCCTGATATTGTTGCTAAAATACCTAAAATAAAATGCTGATTAATAATAATATGCGTATGGATGAGGAAGGTCAAGATTGTTCTTGACTTACCAAAACACATTTTTTCACTTATTTTACCAATAATCAGTGCTACCAAACCATAAAGTCCAACTTGAGCCAATCCAAATAGAGTAGAGTTCTGATAGACTGCAGAATTGTCTAGATTCTGAAAGAAGCAAATAATTGAAATAGTCAAAATTTTAAATAACTTAGAGTTGTGTTTTTTATGGGCCACCTTGTATGTGCAAGTAGAAAATACTTTCATGTACCATTCTTACATGATATATTATTGAATTCATATATCATACAGTACTCATAAAGTACTGGATTCTTAGCCGAACTATTCATTTCAGGATAGAGGTTCTTTG
The DNA here is from genome assembly GCA_037013635.1 of Plagiodera versicolora. Taxonomy (NCBI): domain Eukaryota; kingdom Metazoa; phylum Arthropoda; class Insecta; order Coleoptera; family Chrysomelidae; genus Plagiodera; species Plagiodera versicolora. The sequence continues at coordinate 9,910,431 of CM072982.1, read as the reverse complement.
GATCACATATCTGCCAGTACTATTAATTGTTGCCAAACTTTTGTAGCTCTTGGAAATAATGCACGAATAAAAAAATATAATAGACGGCTTTTAGCGTTTTCTCTAAAAATCAGACGCATTCTAGACAAATCGTACGTGTGACATATTTCGAATTTCCAATGTGTATTGTTATAATTGAATAAAGTCGAGAGTTTTACATTTGGAGGAAAATATTACGTGGATAAATCTTTATATTTAATTCTCCTCTACAGAGGCTTAGAATTGAGAACCACATGTTCTGGGAAATTCCGCAATGTATCCAATCGAGAAAATGTTCCGAGAGAGTTCTTCAATTGCCAAGCCGTTACTTCTTATTCGAGGACAATAAAAATGTTTGTGTGGGTTTTCAATTGACATTTACCAACGGTGAATAATTTTTAGCGCTCCACTTATGCTATATTAAAACAGTGGAAAATCCAAATAGGAAAATCCCCTATTTAATTCAACACAAACGAGCAAACAAGTTTCCAGAAATTTAATCATGCTCTTTTTAATTGGACTTAAAAAGATCGTGTCACGAAACAGGCGTGCAAGTCGATTCACACGGTGTTTTCCTCTGGTAATTATTCATCTGACTTTTCATAGTGCATCACTTTCTTATGCAATATACAGTGACATTTATAAAGTACGTAATAAATAAAAGAAATCTTTATTAATATTTTTCGAATTGTCGTCAATTTAGGCTCGTCTCAAAATCAACTTAGCCTCTATTAGATATACTGATTTTCAGTTTAATAAAAATTGCCTTTATCGAAATCAGAAGAATCTTAGGAGTTATATTTTTCTAAAAATAACTAATATTCTGGGTTAAACAAGGATCATCTTCGTTAAAGCTCATTGAACAATGTGAAGGTGAGAAAAATTTTGATTTTTCATAAATTTTTAGCATAACCAGAATTGGTTTGGAAATTCCATGCAATGTTACGATAGACAAAACCATTGAAAATTTTCAAATTTTCTCTACATCATATAAAATTCGTTCGTGAGAAAATTTTGTAAAAAATATTTCAAGGGAAATGTATGGAGAAACCGTCCTGTGCCTTGAAAGGAAAAGAGGACACGTTGAGATGTATTTTGTGATTTCATCTGAAATGTTACTTATTTTCCGAAAAATATAACTTGGGATTTTTTATAATTTTGAGAGGACGATTTTTGAAGAAATAACATTTTTTCGAAAGGATACTGATAAATATTTCCTCATGTGTCGCGAACTTTTGTAGTGTCACTGTATAAATAAATTGAAATAACAATTTCTCAAAATTTTTTTGATCAACTATGACATCTACTCTCTTGTCTTGAATTTTTATTGTATCAGTTAATATTTCTCGGCATTTTCCATATCAATGTATCACCTTCAATCAACAAAAACAATTTTCTAATTTTTATTGTCTAGAACTAGAAGTTATATGAGGTTTCCACCTAATTAGCGTCATCCATGAAAAAGTCACGATTCTTGGTGTTTTTTTTTCTATACACAACAAGTTGATTCATTCTTATGTAAGTAATTTGTTTATTTCCAATCAGTATTTTATATTCTGATTATCATAATTCAGGTATCTTGAATGAATGAACACGGTATTATTATGACACCTTGAAAATATTCTTCATCCACTGACGTAGCAATGTCAATGTTATGTCTATATAACAATGCACATATACTATATAACAGACTATAATTATAACCATTACAATCAATCAGAAATTATAGAGTATCTTGGCTTGTATCTCAATCAATCAATAAATTTATTTATAACCGTCCCATCCTTAGATGACCTCGATCAAGTATGTAAATCACATTAGATGGCAATAAATTAACGAAACGTCACACATTCAATCTATGATCTTCAAATTTTGAAACTGCGTACAAAAACGATGGAAAAATTTTTGAATGTGAATATTTTTTACCAATTTTTCATTATGATGAATTGAGATAGCTTTTGAGGAAATAAATTCAGTATACCGACTGTCCGTTTTTCGAGTCCACTATGATTATCTCGTTTATCCATATACGAAGTTGGTTATTTGGGCAAGGTTGCGTATTTCCATCTGATGATGATGGAAGAAAAGAGAATATTGATTTTTTTAGGATAAACTAATTGTACTATTCATTTATAACTGAAACTTTTTCGTGGAGATTTCGACTATGGCATCATCTTCTCAATCAATTTCAGAATGGCGGACAACCACCTGTCAACTTTGCTGTGTATTATGAACGCCATCATGAATTTCATTTTCAATTTCAGTTTCAAAAACATAATCAGGTATCGTGTTTTATTACCTTTACTACGATGGAAATACAATATCACGATTTTACCAAAAAGTGATCCAGATGAAACATCCTGTTGTCAATAAGGTTTTGACGGTTTGATCAGATTGCAATTCTTCTTGTATGTGTATGTATTCACTAGTGAATTAAATATAGGTCGACCCAATCGCCTTGTATCCTTTGAACAATTATTTGTAGGGAACAATGGGAAATAAAATTCGCAAAACATTACAGCCGACCTTGATGATGATGAACACGACTCTCAGGCACGGCATTAGAAGAAGGCATGTGTCAAAAATCAGGTGGTCAATTCGAACATATATTATTATAATGTAACATTCATTAAGTTTATTATAGATATGTTCTTATTGTATTTCATTTTGATTATTTATTTTTTTTTTATTGATCAAAAATCCGCATCAGCCAATCGGCTATTAGCAGAGACATAAAAAAAAAATATCATTTGTTATATGAGAAATAGTAAATTAGTCTCTCTTAAGAATGCGATAACATTTTCGGCTCTGCAGTCAGTAAAAATTCTTTTGAAATCCCCAGGAATATTATTATTCAGTCTTTGTGCTGAGAAGAGAGGGCACTCCAGTAGTATGTGCTTGACAGATATAGGCACTCCACAGGCAAAACACTCCGGTTGAGGATCTCCCGTAATCAGATGCTCATGTGTCAGACGAGTGTGACCTAGACGAAGTCGAGTGATGACTACCTGATGAAACCGATTGAGAGAAGAACTGGACCATGGTTGCATTGATGGTTTGATCTCATATAGTTTGGGGGCCTTTGCTTGCCAATGTTGATTCCAAGTATTAATCATTTTTGAGTGAAAGTAAGGTTTCAGATCTGTTGCCAATGATCCCACGCAAGGGGCGAGTGCTGGGTTCCTTGAGGCTTCTCTCGCTTGTTTATCAGCTGTTTCATTTCCTCTAATGCCTGTATGAGAAGGAACCCAGAGAAAAATCACCGACCTGCTCGAGCCCATTGATTTCAATTCCTCTCTGATCGATTGTGCCAGACAGTGCTGTGTGTACATATTTGAGATTATGTGCAGAGAGTTGAGAGAGTCAGTAATTATCAGTATATTCTTTTCAGGAGACGTTTTTATATACTGAAGGGCATTTGAGATTGCTTGAAGTTCTCCGGTGAGGATGCTGGCTGTTTCAGGTAGTTTGCTTTCTCTCATAATGTTATCCGTTACAAATGCGCAGGCCACACCACTTTCTGTCTTGGATGCGTCAGTGAAGATTTTTTTATATGAAGGATATTGGGAGATTATAGATTGATAGGTTGCTTGAATCAATTGCGTATTGGTTTCGTGTTTATCATAAGAGGATAATTGGGTATTTAAGGTAGGTGGAGGAATGAGCCAAGGTGGAGATGTGTGAGTATCGGGAGATTGAATTGTAGGTATTTCTTGGAGTTGGATAAGAGTAAGAGAGCGTTTGATTCTTTCGTAGGAAGGGAGATGTCTTTTGGCATGTTGACTTATGGGAAAGTATCTGATTGGATGGATATTCTTCTCTTGACGTTTTGCTGCATATGATAAGCCCATGTCCTGTCTCCTTAAGTTCAAAGGTAGTTCGCCGAGTTCACAGAGTAGACTGTCAACAGGTGATGTTCTGTACGCACCAGAGATGATGCGGAGTGCATTATTCTGCACAGTGTTCAAGACTTTGAGAGTAGAGGGGGTGGCTGATGAATATGATATGCAGCCATAATCCAGCCTTGAACGAATCAAGACCCTGTACAGTGTCAATAGCATTCCGCCATCTGTACCCCAATGTTTATTGGATAGGCATCTCAGAAGATTCAGTCTCTTTTGGCATGTAGCAGACAGGTAATTGATGTGGGACTTCCAAGTGAGTGATTGATCGAATATTAATCCCAGGTACTTTATTTCGGTGGCGTAGGATAGTATTTGATTGTTAATTCTGAGGGTTGGTAAATCTTGAAGTTGGATTGATCGTTTGGAAAACACAATACATGTGGTTTTCTCTGCAGAGAAGTTGAGTCCGCTTCGCGAGGACCAGGACTCCAGATTCACAAGCTCTTGTTGCAAAAGACAGGCTAGGCTCTGTATATTCCTTCCCTTCACATACATGATGAGGTCATCGGCATATAGTCTTGCGTGAATGGGTCTCTGAAGATTTTCGAGTATGTCGTTTATTCCTATGAGAAACAGAGTGGGACTTATCACGGAACCTTGAGGGGTGCCGTTTTGTAGATGTCGGATTGATGACAAATTTCCATTAGTTTTTACTCGAAACATTCTGTTCGTTAGAAAATTTTTTATGAAAGCCAGGATGTTTCCTTGATATCCCCATGTCTCCAAGGTCTTGAGTATCTTGTGATGCCATGCCATATCAAAGGCTTTATATAAATCGAAGTAGATTGCAAAACATTTCTGATTGTTCGAAAATGCTTCATTTATATTGGTTTCAAGGTCTATGATGTTGTCCAAAGTGGATTTCATTGGTCGAAAGCCCACCTGTTCCATGATCAGTTGGTTGTTCTTCTCCATGTTCCATATGAGACGTTTATTGATGATTTTCTCAAATAATTTGCATAGAGCACATGTGAGTGAAATCGGTCGGTATGAATCAGTTTTGTTGGGAGGTTTGTGCTGTTTCAGGATGGGCACCACATCAGCTAATTTCCATAGTTCGGGGAAAGAATGTTGTGTCCAGATCATGTTGAAAAATTCCAGAAGAAAGTCGTGGGATTCTTCGGGTAGATGTTTGAGGAAAGACATAGGTATATCATCGGGACCAGCGGATGTATCTTTCAATGTAGCAATTGCATGTAGTATTTCGGATTCGGAGATTGGTGCATTGATGGGATCGTCATTTGGAATAATGCGTATTGGATTCCTTTCTTCTTTTTCTTTGAATGATAGGAATGTTTTATTGTAATTGTGATCAGCTGAGATTTCACAGAAATTTTTGGATAGCTCTTCCACAATTTCAAAAGGGGTGGTTATTGTTTTCCCTTCCAGTTCAAGTTCTTGGATGCCGTGGTGAGTGTTTGTACCAGTAATTTTCTTAATTTTACGCCAAACTTTGCTGAGTGGGGTATTTATGTTGATAGTTTGTACATATCTATGCCAAGAATCTTTTTTAGCTTTGTTGGTTACTAGTTTGACAATTGCTCTCTTTTTCTTCAAGTCTATCAGGTTGTCTGGGGTGTTGTTGCGTTTGAAAGTGTTTAATGCTCTTTTACTCTGTTTTATTGCATTATCACAATCAGAATTCCACCAGGGTACAATTTTTTTCTTGTCTATATGTTTCGTCTTTCCCACTGCCTGTGAAGCTGATTGTATTAGAATTTCGTTGAATCGGGAAAGTATGTTATCAATGGAGTCGTCCATTGAGATTGTACCTATTTTCGCCTTTATCAATTCTTGAAAGAGATTCCAATTAGCTGTATCAAGTTTCCATCTTGGTTCAGGTAAGTGGGGTGATTTGATGCATTTATTGTTGGTTATTATAATCGGATAGTGGTCACTTCCATATAGGTCTTCAGCAACGGTCCATGTATGATCGATTAAGATAGATGTGCTACAGATAGTAAGGTCGATGGTTGACAAGCTTCCTGAGGCAACGTTGAAATGGGTATAGCTACCATCATTTAAGAGTGCAAGGTTCGTATTATTGATTAAATTAGCTATTTTGCGTCCCATGGTTGTAGTTGTTTGAGACCCCCAAATGATGTTATGTCCATTGAAGTCTCCTAAGATCATTTTGGGTGAAGGGATCTGATCAATCAGATTACGTAGATCATTCTCCTGTATGTCAGTGTTTGGAGGAATATATATATTACAAATATGCAGTTTCTGTGTTGTGCCAATTTCTACAGCGACTGCTTCCAAGGTTGTCGTGATTGGGATTTGCTTTGAGTTGAGGTGGAATTTCGAGTAGATGGAGACCCCTCCGGATGCACGATTTCTTTCTGTTCGGTTTCTATAATATGAACTATATGATTTTAGGTCCTGATGATAGGAATCCTTGAAATTTGTCTCTTGTAAACATATGATATCAGGGGAGTGTTGATTAATCAGAAGTTGCAGCATGGGCAGTCGTGTTCGGAATCCGTTAATATTCCATTGCAAAATTGTATTGTACATATTCATCGGTTTGACAGAAAGAGTGGATCAGGGAATGGATGAATCGCTTTCAGTATCTACGCCACCTGAAACAATTTGCTTCATCAGTCTATTCTTCAGTTTAGTATATTTGGTTTTGAATTTTTTATCAGGTAATTGGGGGCGAATTTCTTCAAGCATTGTAACAATGTTCATCGGTTCTGTGGTGTAGTCATTGGCGAGAACTAATAAATTTTTAGCTCCATTGGAGTTTTCTATAAAATGTTCAAGTTGTTGACTATTGAGAGGGAATTGAGGGGTGTGGTTATCTATAAAATCCCTAACGCTATCAGGGACTTTACAGCTGATATCCAATTGAGTCTTCTCGGCTTTATATTTCTTCATCTGATTGTAAGATGGCGTTGCAAATATTCTTTGAGAGTCTTCTGGTGTTGGTGTCAATATATCAGAAACAGTCCGCTTATTTGAGGTACAATCTGTTGAAGGTACTTGAGGAGGATCTAGTACAATATCATCAATGAGATGTATTTTTCCTTTAGTGCCTGTTGAAAGAGCTGCTGTTTCTGATGGATTTGAAGCATGAATTATTGCTCTTGTGGTGTACTCACTATTGGTATTTCCAGCAGTTGGTTGGAGTACTTGTGAAATCGGATGATGTTGAGATGATGAGGTATTGGAGTATTGGGGTGCAGCTTCAGGGATTGCGGGAAGAGGATTGGGAGCTCATAGGACCTGGGCATTGTGATGCATTGTGTCCGGTTTGTTTGCACTTGAAGCAGGCATAGTTTTCCCTCGTGATGAAGATTCTGTATGGAATTTCGTCAAACTCCAAGTCAATATGCTCTGGAATTGGATTATTATCAGGCGGAGAGATATATACTTGTCTTCTGAAGCTAAGAATGTGGTTATAGTCTGGATCTGGAGCACCAATCTTCAAATACGACATGGGAGACATGAGTTTTAGTCCCATATTTTGGAGAGTATCTGTTAGGATCTCATGAGGAATAGTAGGACTCACATTTGAAAGGAAGAGTCTTTCCGATGGAGTGATCAGTCGACGTGCAGGTATTATTGTGCCATTGATCGTGATAGCACCGTGATCCTTCAAGAAATTATCTACCAAATCTTTTCTGTTCAGATAAACACAGATCCTGTTGTTTGAGATTCGCGAGCAGAAAGTGATGTTCTTTGGGTTCACTATGGGTCCAAGCTTCAGTAGATAGTCTTGAATTTTGAGTCCGTCTAACGAAGTGAATACAATTGCTTGGTCTTTTCTGGGTGGTTGGTTTGAAGTTTGAGATAAGGCAGTTGAGTATGATTTTGTGTTAGAAGTTCTGTTGCTGTTGTGAACTGCATCATTCGTGTTTTCAGTAATGGTAGCATTGAAGTTGATGGTTTGTTTTTTAGTATCAGCGCTCATCCCGAACGCAATCTGAGTCCGCCCCTGGCGAGTCTCAGATATACGAGATAAGGCAGTTGATACGCGGCTGTTGGTGTTGTTTTAATTCGGTTGATTTGAGTCAATCGTGATGTTTCCGAATCACGGTAAATGCCAATAATATAAAAGGAATATATATGTCTATTCAACTTCACTTTTCACTGTTTGAAATAATTAAATTGTTAATTCTGACACTTTTTTCTTCACAATAATCGGGACCGCAAGCAGAACACATTAAGTCGTACTACGTGCAGGACCGGAATCCTTGATTATTTATTGTTTAGTTGAAAATTATTTTTTGTTTTGTCAACAAAAGTTATTCAGCGCCAACGTCAAGACAGATTGATCAAACTATCAAAATTTGACATAGTACAATGTTTTATCCATAGGGCTCCTCGTGAAAAATTATGAAATTTTTTTCAGGCAAAACCGTGATATTCCACCACCATGTGTGATACATCTTCATTAATAGAATTAGAAACGTTACTTGAAAATTGCGGTCATAAGAAAAACCAAAATTGACAGGTATTTCTTTACCAGTTTGGAAATCATTGAAGAGGAGATGCCACCCAGTTAACACAAACATCTATGGGATGTCGCATTCAAGTCATACATCACTGATATTGCCACGGGATTCCTCATATGAAAGATTATTCACATTCGTTCGTCTCATTTTGTTGGATGTGAGATCTATTTGGTGATGAATTAGCGAAGCACTCCAACATAACAGGGGCATTTATATTTGAATCAAAAACTTCAGTCGAAGAGAATCAAAATTCTATGTATCCGAGTTTTGAGAGTGATTCGCATTAAGTAGAATGAAATTACATTACAATTATTTTTCATTTGTGATTTGGAAATTATTTGTACCGCCTATACGTTATATTGACGTATTTTTAAATCTGCTTCTTCTAATTCATTGTATTCTTCATTTGATGTTCTTTACTTTGATAGTGAAATTTGATCGAGCCGTTATGTCTTTGAAAAAGTACTCGATCAAGACTATTTTGTTATTCGGGCACAAGTTGCGTGTTTTATATAGGCATCGAGAAAATCAGCAATTTTTGGCAGTTTTTTCACTCCTGATGCTATAAATCTTGACTTCCTAAATTATTTATGTGTCTTCAAAATGTGAAGCCTACTGGGCCAGCTTGGAAGAAAATATCACTTTTTTCCCAACCAAATATTTAAAATTTACATTTCGCCCAACTTTGACTGTCTGTATTGAGAAAAAACCCGTGCATAATCACATTCTCATAGATACAGCGCACAATGTGAATACAAGAATATGATTGACTAGGAAATTTCCAGCATACGCTATTGCCAAGTGAATTTCAAAGAGGTGTTGATGATCCGATCTGCTCCCAGAATGATACCCAAAAATTATGGTATCACCCATATCACTATCACTATTTCGTCATTAATTTCTAAGATCTGAAAATAGTCATTTTGTTTGATAATCTCTTCACAATGATTCCTTAAAAAATGAAAGGGTGTGCTTATTTCATGCACAGGCGGCAACGCTGGTGCAACATGTGACGAGATTGTAATATGGCGGTTTGTTTTCTTCCACGTTCTGTTACTTTCATTGTTCTTTCTAATTATTTGCTTCTACTGGATGAGAAGAGTTGAAAAGGCGTATTCATAAATCGATATAAATTAGTTGTATCGAATGTTATTTCGAACAATTTATAGTAGTGTTGTAAAAACAAAGTATAGTAGTTGCAGTTTCTGTTATATTTTTACTTGCAAGCAGAAGGGATGGGCTATGCCAGACTCGTTTGAATAAGGAAAGTTTATGCGGATTCTGCGAAAAAAAACCAACATATTACGTGATATAAATCAACTGGCTGACTGAGGCTATTGTAATTCAGGAGAATAGAATAGTGGATGAGAACACATGAGTTTTTGTAATTCATTTCTTGAAAAGGTGATTGTTCTTCCAACACAATTATTCAGAATAATACGTATATTGATTCATTTTTATTTCAGTCATTGGGTTATAACTCATTGATCACACTCACACTTGATCACATATGACTCAATGTAGGAGGAGACGAATAAAATCGGAAATTTTATTATGTTCCTGAAAACAGTGAAAATGTTATTGGTGTAGCCAATACCAATAACCCAGAAGCTAGAATTGATAATAATGATATCAATATGGCCTGAGCATTGTTTTTAAAATAAAATATGAACCATTCTTCAGTGAATCATTCAGCCATCAATAATCAAGTTTTTTTAAAGATTCAGGTAATTTATTTGATGTGAATATACGAAAACTCCTTTTCAACCTCTATAAATAAACTTAACATTGACAACATGAACTGATATGTTTTTTATTAATTTTCAGATGCTGTTACACAAAAATTTGAGGTGTTTGAGATACTAAAAAGATAGTGACTACAAATCAGAGAAAATTGCAAGAATAAAGCAGTGAGTGATGTGAGTTTTTTCATGTTGAAGTGAAATTTCAGTTACTTAAAAAGTCATATTTATCGTATAGTCGTATTTATGATTTTCCGAAGGTTGCCCAAAAATATATGTTATTGAAATCTTGATCATAAGCATTTTTCTTAAATCCCATTTCCTACTGAAAGATTCATGAACTGATTCAGAATGAGATTCGTAATCAAATAAAATGGAGTATTCTTGTGAAACCTATTATTTCGTCTATGTGACGTGAATGCGACTTCATTATTAATTCCGAAAATTGAGTATATGTGACCTCCTTCAGAACCACAATATTCTCCTCATAAGGAATTCCAGATAAAAGAATGTGAGGCAGTTCAAACTTCAAACAAAAACGAATTGTGAGTAATCCAATGCATCAATTTTTATTGTGAGGCTGAATGAAAATCAAAAAACGACCATAAGGGTCCTGAATAGAAGTCATTGTGATGTTAGTGAGAATCTCAATTCGAGTCACGGCTGTGATCTGGAACATGAATGTGATGCCCAATCACATCTCTGAGACGAATTTGTGTTAACTGGGCATATTCTGAAAATGTCCAGGATGATTAGTTCTTCCTAAAGAATTTAAAACGAAATAAATCTAAACTATTAGGAATATTTCCAGTTTCTTTCCAGATTAATATCCAGCATAGAAAACGCAACTTTGTCCCAATTTAACCAACCTCACTCGGAAAACTGACAGCTTGTATTTGTATAGGGTTATTTCAAACATTCCAATGAATATATTAGTTTATTTGAAGTTAGAGTATTTGACGATGCTGCTTATAAATGAAATACTCAAATACTTGATAGTTATTCCACGTGAAATGCAATATCTTTATATAATAATTCTTTGTTTGGTTGAAAATTTGTTCCCCACTTGAATAAAGCATTACATTGGGTCACATTAAAGTAACTTACCACTGAACAAGATTCACTCGTATCATTAGACGGTACCAAGGAATGTATCATGTCGCATATATGGGAAGTTGTACCATGGCTTTGCTGATAGTCGTTTGTAGCTTGTAGTAACTGTGGTAGCCACAGTTTCATTGTGTTATAGCTAAAAATCAATTAAATTGGCTCATTCAATGAAATCAAACTCACAAACTCCCTAGTAGGTACAACACTTGTCTTGTTCTTGCGAAAAATACAAACAGTTATTGTTCTTTCAAGATAATATTCTCAAGACTAATGCGAACGATAAACAATATTCAAGATGTAGAAGTAAAGTCGTGAATTGGTTGCATCATTATTCAAATATTTTTTATTGAAATATCAAAACGACGACTTTATACATGGATTTTATTATAATACACTTTCAGAAAAATATATTGGGGGTATAGGCAAAAATCTATGAGAGGAGCAAGGAAAGCAACAGAGCCACTAAAGTTATACGAGGAGAAATTGTGATACTATCTTATATTATAGTGGGCTATATTTTCGCTCTCATTGAACCATAATACTGTAAAGGCATTATTTCAAATGCTGTATATACGCTATGAAATGATTTCTGATTAAACTTTGAAGCTTGTATAATTTACCTCATCATCAACATGAATACGTTCGCGCAAGATAAAATCAATTTAAAGACATGTTCTCTTGTGAACAATGGCTTCACAGTTTTTATGAAACCTCTGATGATATGTATGCTACGTCTTCTAAAAGTTTCTGGCGATCCATTTGGCAAACCCTCATTCACCAGAGATTTTATCTAAAATGAATGAAATTTACTTACTAAATTTACTGAAATTATCAACGAAACCAAAGTACTAGAAGTGAAGATACTTCATTCGAAAAACTTACTGGATATTGTTCTTTGGGCTTATTAAAGTTCATACTATATACTCTTCGGAAAACATCCAAAGCTTCTTCGTTTCTTCCTTTGGTCATCAAGAACTTGGGACTCTCTGGCATGAAGAGAAAAATAATACCACCTGTCATAGCAGGAGCTGAACACACCAACAGAAATATGTTCCAGGAACGGATTTCTGAGAAAAGTACAATCTAATCAAATACAGGTCTGAAATATATTTCTCTTCAATCTATTTTTTAATTATATCATACATATACTACGACTCACGATTGAATTCATTCGAACATACAGAGCTTCTCAAAAGTCCCCTTCCTTCTCTTATCTTTGGATTATACAGACATACACAAGTGAAATTTGATAATTGGATATTGAAGGTTTCAAATTTTTCCACAAGTGATAATATGTATGTGATTTAAAAATCATTATATTCTTAGAGAAATTGCTCGAAGTGACCTCCATTTACTTCCTGACAGTGAAATATCAGATTTTCAAACTCTTCTCGTAGTTTTTCAAATGTGTCTGAGGAAACGTATTGTTTGAATGTGAGACTGTTTCCGGAAACAAGGAAGTAAATGGAGGCCACAATGGTTTTTAAATCTGTAATTATTATCATATCAGGGTACATATGAAAATATGCCTCGCAGTACTGTGTACCTTTTGCAAAAATGCATGTAACTACCTGTATTTTGTATGCAATAAACATATATTATTATTATTATTATTTTATCGAATAGATTCATGTTTACCAATGGGATATTGAAACTGTCATGTAGAAAAAAAACATTGAATATGTGACGTACTTTTTTCCGACTGTAATCTATCATCACTTTGATATTTATTTTCCAAATTTCATTTTGTATATATAATCGTTCCAAAGATAAGATGGGGGAGGGGACTTTTGAGAAGCACGGTACAGTAAACACTATCAATTTTATACTCACCTATGAATCCGAATAAAGAAAAATGCAAATCTACTGGAAGTATCGACCATGAGAGTAGAGGCATAACAATAGCTCCTAGAGCTACGATTATACCCCTGATGAGTTGTACCCTGGACCTATATTTAGATGAATGAAATTCTGCCAGTAAAGACGCAACTGCTGAAAACGGACCATTTACTCTGGAAATCATAACAAAAGTACATTCATCAATAAACAATCTCATCGAACATTGTTCCTGGTGTCTCAAAATAAGCAATCTTTGAAGTCTGCGAAGCGAACAAGAGATCTAATTCAACTCACATTCTTGTTTTCATGTTTATTTGAATATAATCAAGGTCCTCGAAAATTACTGCTATGAAATTCGTCTTCACGAATATGCAAGGAAGATATATCTTAAAAATAATAAAAAAAGTTTATGGAACCAGTTTTTGGTGAATATAATAAGCATTTCAATTGATGTTAGTGGTAAATAAAGAACCCGAACAAACTTCATTGTGAAAAATGAGATGTTTAACAATGGAGGAATATTGAGATATGCAAACTGGAGAACCTGAATCCTGAGTTTTGTCGAAAAAGGAAGAAGAAATATTTCAAGTGTTGGAAATCAAACTATCATTTGAGAGCAGTACTGTCCAAAGATCTTCGAAGTTATATTCAAGAAAGTATAATTCATATTCTATGCCTGACTCCTCTTAAGTCATCGATCCCGTTGCGTATAAATATAAGTTGATCTTGTTCAATTTGTAGAATTCAAAACTCTTTGATGAATAACACTCACATGAATCCACCTACGAATTTAGCCGATAAAAGCATGTAAAAATTTTGTGAAAGAGAAGCCATTACTATACAACACCAATCCATGAAGTATCCGCATACCATAATCTTCCTTCTACCAAAAATATCACTGAGGTATCCCCAGAAAAAGCCACTCAATATCATACCTACACAAAAATTCATCAACAGAATAAGATTAGGTGTCATCATTTCGTTCGAGGGTCTCACCTGCGAAACTGGCAGAATTTAGGATTCCTTTCTGTTCCAAAGTGAGATCTAGATCACATGCTGCTATTGGTAATACATAAGAAAGATTTGTCGTTTCGAAAACCTGAGACCAAGCTGTTGGAATAAGACACAAGCACAAAAGAAGATTGAATTTTCCAAATCCCGCAGCTGTGATAGCGGTTTCAAAGTCAGCATCTGGAATCATATATTAACATAACATTATTAATGGAAACTGTATTCTCTATATTATATATTTATACTTTTACAGTGTGACTAGATAAGAATGGTAAGTGGTGTATTTCGGAAACAATTCGTCGTAGAGAGTTCGTGTCAAATTTTATTATGAAAGTGGTCAAGAGATATTATTGTCTTGGATGTCCAGGATGACCGCTAGGGGGCATACTCGTTCTCGAAACTTTCAAAGTGATTTTTCACCGAAATATTCCTTGTGAACTCACAAAATAAATGTATACATCTTATGACCTTTATTGGAGTATTTTTTCAATACACTTTTTGGCGTATCTATTGAAATGAAGTGGTGAGGGCGGTTCAAAGTTCTCTCAAATTACTAGATATGATCCCAAAACAACTCAACGGATTTAAAAAAACTCAGTCTCGTTAGAAAAAACATTGATTGATCTATCGAACCCATATTATTTCAAATGTATGAGTGATTTCACTAGCAGATATCTTTTGATAACAAAAATTGCAAGATTCTTCGTAGAATCAAATTCAATACAAAGACTTCTTTTTTGTAAAAATGTAGTAAAACAATACCAAAATGATCTAGTTAAATCTCGTTCCTAGTCCAAAATTTCGAAGAATTAAATTTTGTTATAATGTCTGAAGTTTTTGTTTGTCTAATCAACATGAAAATCATGTTATTGTTTATATTTTCAACAATGATATTGTTCATTCAGTAACAGTTTGGGGTATAATGAGCAAAACAATCGAAAAGTATGGAAAAGTACGAAGTGAAGGCCATAAAAGGAAAACAAAAGCCTAGAATATTGAAATCATGTTTCTAATGTTTTCTCTAACGTCCAACATCCAATGACAATACTTGATCTGTCGGTCGAAGTTTAATCGTAAGTGAAGATTCATGTAAAATCAAATGATATGAGTGCAGTCTAATGTGTGTGTGTAGAAGAGAGAATGCATTGGAATGTTCCGTTTGTTACAGAAATTGAGTGCAGTCTAGGAATTTGCAACAATGAATGCGTTGTATCAAGTTTGCTGTGCAATATACACTAATTACTATGTCACTTGAAGTATTATGTGGATATTCTGGGATTTTATTCTTCTTTCATGGCCTTCACTTCATAGTCTGCATACTTGCAACTATTTTGCTCATTATGCCTCGAAATGAGAAACAACAAATTAATCATGCAGTGATAAAAAGTTTATATCAAGTTAATTATCAATTTGATATCAAATAGTTGCCAAACGAATTGAACTTGTGAAAACTTATGAAAATATTTGGCCAGTCGCATATTTTGCTTCCTGTTTGACTAGACCAATCCACGTGTACGATGCATGGTGGTTGTCGTTTATTAAGCATTGTGGATATATCAAATACAAAAATTATATCTTCAATTCAGAAATATAATGTGGGAAGTCGCATGTTAACACTCGACTTTTTTTATTATTCGCATCAGTGACTTGAAGAAACTTGAGACGAACAAAAATAATAGCCACAAATATTTATTGGATAATTATCTGACATGCTGGAATTTGCAATAATGGATTCGCATAGGAAATCAATCCAATTGATTGATTTGTTCATATGTAAATTAGGTATCAAATAACGAATAAGAATTTATTCATTCATATATTCACAAAAACATCATTGAATAAGGTTGATCTACTATTTTTACAAAACGAAAACGATAATTGCTATTTTTTAAGACTAGATCACGAAACGTGTTGTGACGAGTTTTCAGGATTCTGTGGGTCCATTTGAATTTCCATCCACCTAATCTTCAATACACAAAATAATGAATGTGATATTTCACATCTACATGATCTAGTACCTCCATAAGGAATATCTTCAGCAAAATATCTACTAAGCTACATTATTGTACTCACTGTAATGTGTAGTTTTAGGTTTATTTCCAATTTTGGCAACCTCTAATGTTCTTGGAGAAGCATCAATATCCATATTGCATCAATGGTTCATTTCAGCGTATTATAGTAGTGAAGATATTGCAAATTTACACGAAAGAATGACGAAATTTCCATACTGTATCTGTGGAATTTGAATAGGGATTGCTTTATCATTGAACAAACATAAACTTTTTGGTCTTTCAATAATATGACGTCGACCATCTGACAGGTGTACTATTGTGTTATACTCTATGAGGACAATGTATATATGCACTCGTTTCTGTCTATCGTTTTTAGATTAAGGTGACCGATTCTCTTTCATGATTATAATTAGAAAATCACCACTTAGAAAAATGCTTTAAAAGTAATAAGATTTTTATTCGTTTATTCATTCAGAGTATTCAAGAAAACACAAACAATTGAAAAATATTGACTTAGTGAAACTAGGTCAGTATATTAAAAGCGGTCTTTATAAATGATAAATATTGACTCCCCCACCAGAGTCACTAAATCATCTAATAGCTTACTCGATGTAATATTGCTATCGAATGATGAACAAAATTTTATTTGTGATACTAGGGATGCATCGAATATTTCGGAACACTGCCTCACAACTTGCAAGATGAGTGGAAAAATTTCTCGAGAAACTAAAAAATTTTCAACTATGAGGAATATGAAACGAATAGATAAGACCCTTTTGGAGCAATACCTGCATAGTGCGCCTTTTGAAAGCGTGTATTGTGTCCAGGATGTAAACAGAAAGATAAATCATGTGAATCAATTAATTTTAAACATATTCGATGTTTTGGCACCATTAAGAACAATATCTATTGAAAACCAGAAACCTCCTTGGATAACAGATATCGTTGAAATGATGATAGAACTTAGGGAAAAAGCATATCGTAGATACAAAAAAACAAAAAACATAGATCACTGGAACTATTATGAACAGCTGAGGAATCAAGTAAATATTGCCATACGAAACGAGAAAAAGAGTTATATAGAATTTTGTGCTAGAAACAATAATAACAGTAGTAATGTGGAAAAGATTACAAAATTTGAATATTTACAACAAAAAAGATCATATCTCCCTACCAGCCTGTCTTGATAATCCATCCAGAATAAACCATCACTTTTTACAGCCTTCATTGAATTAGTCGGAACCTGATCAAAATCTATTGAATAATTATAATCAGAATACGAAGTGTCATTTTGAGGAACTCTTTGAATTCAAAACTGTTACCATGGAAGAAGTCTATGTATCTTTATCAGAAGTGAAGTCATTAGCTACAGGTCCCGACTTGATCAATTTAGAAATGATATTACTTTGGTGCCCGACAATTCTACCTGTTTTGACTAATATTGTGAACACTTGCCTGCTATAAAATATATTCCCCGATATCTGAAAAGTTTTAAGAATAATGGCGTTGCCCAAAAAAGTGAAGTATTGAGTTACAATGATCTCCGACCAGTTAGTATATTGGCATGTATGTCGAAAGTAATGGAGAGAATAATGTACAATCAGATAAGACTTCATCTGGAAAAATATTCCATATTACCAACTGTACAATCAGGGTTCAGATCAGGATTCAGTTGTACGACAGCTTTACTTAATATTGTCGATGATATCTTAAGTGCTACAGATGCAGGAAAAACAACAGTGCTGATACTTTTAGATTACTCTAAGGCGTTCGATACTATAAACCACCAGGTTTTGCTTTCCATTCTTCATTTTGTAGACTTTTCGGCCAATGCAATCACACTCATGGCTAATTATATACAAAATAGGTGCCAATTCGTGGAAACAACTGTCGGACAATCTACAAGGGAAGTTGTGACTAGTGGTGTTCCCCAGGGATCTATCCTAGGCCCATTGCTGTTCAGTATATACACTAGTAACTTTTTATCTAGTATAAAAACTTGCAAATCTCACTTTTATGCTGATGATACACAGCTGTATCACACATTCATTCCTGATGATTGGTTTTTGGCGCAACAAGCAATTACAGAAGACTTGGATCAGCTAGTAAGGCTTTCTACATTGCATTACTTGAAAATCAATGCGATTAAATCAAATGTCATGATTTTTGGAAAGAACAAACAACACATCAAATCTGTTATGGATATACATATCCAAGGTGAAGAATTGTCTTTTGTTGAAAATGTGAAAAATTTGGGTTTGTATCTGGACACAGATCTTCGTTTCGAAAAGCATATTAGTACTTGTATCCAAAAAGCATATTGTTCCTTGAAAATGCTCTATCCTCATAAACACTTGCTTTCAACTACAACCAAAAGGATGTTGAGTGATACGCTGGTCTTGAGTCATTTTGATTTTTGCGATACACTATACGGCCCTTGTCTGCTTAGAAGGGATATTGATCGTGTGGAGAAAGTGCAGAAATCCTGTCTCAGATTCATCTATGGTATCCGCAAATATGATCCAGTATCGCACATGTTGAAACCTTCAAAGTGGTTGAAAATGCAAGATCGGCGGAAACTCCATTTTCTAGTTCTGTCACACTCAATGATTCATAAAGAGAGTCCTCCATACCTTTACAATAAAATAACATATAGGACTGATGTTCATAATCTGAATTTAAGGCATAGGGGTCGCATCACTCCTCCACCTTATAGAACCACCATATTTCAAAGAAGCTTCTCGTACAATATTTACAAAATGTTTAATGAAGTCCAAACTCCACTCAAGCAAATGAAGACATTGGCATTTAAAAAGAAAATCAGAGAAAATATTTTGGCTACATATATGTGACTCTTTTCACGCACAGCAGTAATTATTTTGTTAGTTATTCCGTTTATAAGTTAACGAACAATTTAGAATATGAGATTTCTTATTTTGGGGCTGAACTAGAACTTTTCCAAATTGTTTTCAGCTCCATTTTGCATGATTGTATTCAACCTTGTTGTAAATGTTATTTTTGTAATGCAAATAAATATTATTATCATTATTATTATTATTATTATTATTATTATTATTTTAAACTCGAGATTCTATCGTCAACAGCCTTTGATTGAACATTAAAATTGACCAGTGCATATTCAAAAAATTTTGCAGGTATCTCTTCTTTTTTATTGAATAATTTGAAAATAGACCTCATTGGATACAAAAATACAGGCACTATTTTCAGGAGTTCTTACTGTTTCGTCTTTCGTTATTACACAGGACACAAAACACAGATCACCTCTGAAACTATAAAATTAACTACCGGGTGATTCTTCAAGGTGACTCGCCCCTATAACTTTTTTATTATTGGAGATAGAAGAACAAAATTCGGGGGTTGTGTATTCTATGTCAATTCGCATTATTTGACGTATTCACTTGCTTTGCAGAACTTCCGGTTTGACCGGAAATGACCTCAACTTTCGATTTTCAAATGGAACACCTTATATATTTCTACTTATTTCGATCGAGGATGACATTATCTATCCAACAAAACTTTGTTTGTGAATATTTGACGTATGAAAGAATCTTTATTTTCATTCAGGTATTGGGCTTCTTGCAATTATTGAGAAAGATAGTGGAAATAAAGTGGAAGTGTGTGGTATCAAATTGTTCGTAAGAAAATGATATTTCACAAAAACACGACGAGCCACCCTCTTTCCATTTGAAAAAATCGAGTTAACTGGAAAAAATTATATTTGTAACATTGAAAAAATTATTGAAACGACTCTGAAGTCAGATGCCTCAAAGTTGTATTTTTCCCATGTCACTTGATCAAAAAGGAAGCGTTTCAATCGATCCATGGCACGCTAGATCGAAAAATAAAAATTGAAATGAAAATTCTTTCATACGTCAAATATTCACAAACTAAGTTTTTTTGGATAGATAATGTCATCCTCGATCGAAATGAAAATATATAGGGTGTTCCATTTGAAAATCGAAAGTTGAGGCCATTTCCGGTCAAACCAGAAGTACTGCAAAGCAAGTGAATACGTCAAATAATGCGAATTGATATATGATACACAACCCTCGAATTTTATTCTTCTATCTCCAATAATAAAAAAGTTATAAGGGCGAGCCACCTTGAAGAATCACCCGGTATGTTATAAATACTCTATTCTCAGTAGCTCTTTCTAGTTCTCCTTGTATAGATAGTCTATTTATTCAAGCAAGATAGTTCTGACAGCTCGTTAGAAAGTGCAGTGTTGTTGCTTGTCTTTTTTTGAACGATACTCAAAAACAGGAAGTTAGGTTAAGTTTATCATTGTTTTATCAATTGATTCGAAAAATGTTCCCGATTCATGAAATATATACATCAAATTTGAATAACTATTGACTATAGAAAACCATCGAATGATGTTATTAGCAGATCAAAGATTTCTCTTCAAATAAAGTTGACATCGTCGTGATGTTATAGATGGATAATCCCAGCTATGTCTTAGCCGATTGGAAGTTTACTAGTTCGTTAGATACTTTTTATTCTTGCAGTTATGGTATTGAAAGATAACCAAATCTGTCAGAACTATATTCCTTAGATAAATAGACTATAGTTTCATTGAATTATTCAATTCATGAACTTGAAAGTTTCACATGAGTCTCACATCTTCCTGTATAACCATAATCTAATGATTCAGACTTACCGCATAATTTGAAGATACACTTCAACAAGAAAAAGCTCCTGATTCAAATAGTGTTACTTCATCTTTCAATATACAATTTTTCAGAATAGTTAGTAACTGTACTAGTCTCACGATATATAGTAGGTAGGAAACACTTTATATTTGTTGCCTTATCTCGTTGGATTAATATTCAGAATTCAGTTAACAAATATCGCTCTAATGGATGTCAGACATGGTGATAGCGATTCTTTGAGTTACGAATACTTGGTGAATATTTATTGTATTGCTATTTTAAAAAACTCGAACATTTGGACTATTTGGAATCAATCCACGTTTCTTGGATGAAACCTCTGGAAACTGATCACATTATTCATCAATCGAACTGTATTATAATCAGAATGTATGTGACCACAGAAGTGAACATGGTAGCAAGTATGCTCTGATTGATGTGGAAGAAACCAGCAGCGGATATGGTTGGTTTGAGTTGCTTCATGAATTTCCCAGTCCGAAGTAAATCTTTTCGCAATTGACAGTGCTCTAAAACAGACGTTCTTTTGTGGCATGACATGAATACTTCTTCACCACTTTTTTCCATCTTGTCGCAAGCCATTATCAAAGCTATAGTGGAAACCTGAAAAGTATAAGAGTTGAAGAATTACAGTACTAATAACAATTAGTTCGACACTCAATGGCAGGCCACACAACCAAAACTACAAAAAAACAAACCAAACGTGGGACCGTGGCGAAATAAATCAATGAAAAGGAGAGAAGGAGTGATAATGACTCGGCTTCGTTTAGGACACACCAAGCTCACACACGAATTCCCGCTGTCTCGAGAAGATGAACCAACTTGTGAAATTTGTGAAGTTCAACTAACAGTGAAACATATTATAGTGCAATGACCCTCATTTCAAATTCAAAGAGACACATTCAACATATCTTCTTCCTTCAAAGAAATATTAGAGTGTAGTAATGTTAAGAATATGTATCATTCCATTTCTGTATACCTTTGATTTACTTAGGAATTCATAAATGTAATTTATCAACCCAAAGGATTGATTAGGTTATTCGTGAATAAAAATAATTAGTTCGAATATATCGATTTCATTTTATTCCACCGATTACTGTGACTGTTACTTAGCACGTCTGAAAGATAGGCTTCTCAAAAGGCCGATTGGGTGATTCGAGCTCTCAACTGAATACATTAGGAAATTAATGGAGATGAAAGTGCAACTTGTGTGAAATGATTACATTGAAAAACAAATTGTAAACTCATGAATGAATGAGGTCGAACGAAAAAGAAAGAAAATGTTCATTGTTGATCTAGATTGGGGTACCTTCAATTCTATGGGGTGTAGGAGAATATGGAGATGTGCAACAATCAAATAATTAAGAGTTATTCATTGGAATATCAGAATGTGATCAGCGACATGTCTCGACGAGAGTTTTACACTCGTATATTGGTAAGATTTGTTTTTTCTTATACAGAAAATTGAATCTTGAAAAATGAATGGACTGGACAAATATTCCTAATTAAAAACTTAATTACTGC
Organism: Plagiodera versicolora; assembly: GCA_037013635.1. Taxonomy (NCBI): domain Eukaryota; kingdom Metazoa; phylum Arthropoda; class Insecta; order Coleoptera; family Chrysomelidae; genus Plagiodera; species Plagiodera versicolora. The sequence goes on along the minus strand of CM072982.1, from coordinate 9,888,122 downwards.
AGGATGTGTTCAAAATGTTATCCATTTACTTCCTGGCAGAAGTAGATTCTGTGTTTCTTCCAAACACTTTGTTGGATCTGCATCTTAATTCTGTTGCATTCGTCGGATATTTTTTCATGAAGTTCATCAACTAATTCGCATTTGAAGTAATCCCATATGTGAAAATTCATAGGAATCAGATCTGGTGATCACCTGCTGTGATTAAGTTGTTGATCAGGATAATTTGTCCAGATCATTTAGTTTTGGAAATTTAATTTAACATCATCTTTTTATGCATTTTTATTTGTATTAATGAAAAAAAAATCAAGGATGATGCTTTTTGAATTGTACTTTTGAAATATTGAAACGATGTCGCAAGATCCTTTCAAAAAAATTGAGGAGGGGAAGAGGTGAAAGAATTAACCAATTTTTTTTCAATTGACGTGTTCTTCAATTTTGTCTTCAATAACAGATATTGAAGGGGGGTAAAACTTCATCATCTGCACTGTGTCTTGATGAAAATACTAATTAATTGCTACTTACTATGTAGATAAGACGGTAAACGGTGTAGAATACAATGAATATTCTTGTTCCATGGCTTGATTTCGGTAATAAACCTTCAATTATCATAACTACTTTGGTGTAATCCAGGAGTGCCAAAACTGTGTTCACCAGAATGAATAATATCTGCCAACCATGAATAATATTCACTTGATCTACCAGAATGTACAAAGTTTGGTACACCGAGAAGACTTTCTTCAACTTTTTATTAGTTGTTCCAGTTTGTACTACTGAGAACACTTCATCATAAGAAGTTGCCAGTATAATTTCGCGCAGAATGTTGTATCTGTGCTCAATGAACTTCATTATATTACAGATGAATACCAGCTCGAAGAATTGATAGTACGAAGCAATTGTGTATAAGAAGTTGATGAGAATATCATACTTGTTCATTCCTATTATTGCACAGGTCACATTTTCTGCTATCACGACTATGAGCAATATTACATGGGAAACCACTGTTTGAGGCCAAGAAAACTTCATGTTACTTCTCACCAAATGAAGTTGTGTTTTGAGTTCTGTCTCTATTATATTCAGTGAATCGAAAAATATGTTCCAGTTTAAATAAAATTTTCGCCAGTTTCCATAAAAGCATCCAAAAACGAATACGAATACGAGGACCAGCCTGGACACATCTAGAGTTATTTCCACCAAAGTTTTATCTGTATAGGTACGATAGTGTTGATGAATGGCGCTCACGAAAAAAGTTAATAAAATCAGGAAGAGTACGATTTGGTGTACAACTTTAGCTGTACTGTATTTGTCTTCCACACTGCTGTGGAGCGGAGTTTGGCCTAAGAACTGTCCAATTTTGAATTGGGTTTTTATGATACGCACATCAGCGAGTTCAATTTCAACCATGTTCAGCTTGCAATACTTGCTGAAGAAGGGACGGAATAAAGTAATGTAGGGTTGTCAGTTGACTTGATAAATTGTTTACTTCTGGTAATTGGATGAAAAGTATATTCCATGGAAAATTATACCTATGGATAGATAATTTTGAAGGAAGTTCTATCAGAACAATTATTTGAAAATCATTATTATTGCTCATTAGGGGTTATTTTCATTCTTGGAGCTTGAAAACAGATGGGAAACTTTTCCCTGTATGATAAAATTCTATTGATGATTCAGGAAATATTTGCTATTTGGATTCAAATTACATTCTACTCAGAAGAAAATGGAATGAATTCAACAAACACTGGATTATCAATAATGTTGAAAGACAGTCTCAATATGGACTGAATTTCAAAATTTATTTCTCAGGTCGCGGTTGAATATCAAATCTTATTATCTTCATTCGTGAAAGAAGAGTGATGCCTACACTTTATACTATTATACAGGGTGGCCCATTAGTGAGTGGAAGTGGAATCACTCACTTGGGGATAGGAATACAAAGAAATGTTTCGAATAAATGTTGCTACATTTGCGCAGATATACGATCCTAAAATATTTTGAGATATAAAGGATGATTAGGCTGAGCGGGGCAACATAGTGTTCGTTTTTTTACCTATATATTTTTCCTCCGTTAAATTTGGATGTGATATTCAAAGGTTGCTTGATGAAAACGTGAAAATTTTCGAATCGTAAACTGAAAATGCTATTTCCTCAGAAACAATCGATTTTAGAGGGTATATCATATGGACGAAATCTGAAGGCCTAAAATAGTCCTACAAGATGGTGGGATAATATGATGGGTATTCCATTTGAAAAAATGAAGTTATCGGTAATTTAAATCTCCTGAATTATCGTTTCTCCTGAAAACACCCTGTATCAATCTACTGTGTTCAGACATTGTGATCATCCTTTATCTTCGTATTCATCAATTTTGGCACCCTTTTATCACTGTGAACGTTTTTTCGATACCATTTATGGTGCACAAAATATGGTCGAATATTCATAATTTCCGTTCCAGATTGACAACGTCGCAAATTATTGGAAAAACAAAGATGGTATTGGATGCAGAATTTCACGCAGAGTTTAACGGTGGAAAAATATATAGGGTGTTCCATTCAAAAAAAGTAAACACTATGTTGCCCCGCTCAGGCTAATCATCCTGTATATTTCAAAATATTTTAGGATTGTATATCTGCGCAAATTTAGCAACATTTATCTGAAACATTTTTTGTATTCCCATTCCTAAATGGGTAATTCCACTTCCACACACTAATGGGCCACCCTGTATAATAGTATAAAGTGTAGGCATCACTCTTCTTTTACGAATGAAGATAATAAGATTTGATATTCAACCGCGACTTGAGAAATGAATTTTAATATTCAGTCCATATTGAGACTTTCTTTCAACTGCGTTATTTTATACGAAAGCGCCACCTTACAGATTTGTTAGAGATCTTATTTCGCAGAAATCTTACCGACATTTCGAAAATATAATTTTGTTGATATGCACATTGATAGATGGCGATAGCATGTCAAAGTTCTTAAATATGATTCAAATTCAACGATATATTACACAGGGTGTTCCTGGAAGATTTTCAATACATTATTCATAATTAGATATTACAACGTAAACGATTATTTCATGTGGGAGTAATGATAAAAGAGTTCGAACGCAAAAGTTTGTCGAAACATGCTAACATTAAGTGGTTCTGTCACGGCTGCACAGAGATTAAAGCTCATTTCGGAAGAAGTACATGCGAAAACAATTAATGTGCTGGAAAATACTGAAATCATGATGAATTTCATGAATCAACAAGAAAAGCCAACGTATTGACAAATTCTAAAAAATAAAATCAATATAGAACCACTTATATATCGAGTCTAAATATAATCAGAACAGTGCAGATCAAAAAGTGTGTTGAAACAAAAAATCCGCCCTTCTGATATTGCCGTTTATGTGAAAAAACTTAGGGAGGTATCATACGGATCTGTGGTATTGTGGTAGTACACTGCGAGGACAATTAGTACTTGGAAAATCAGAAAAACAAAACCATAAGCGACAAGGGCAATGATTATGTAATCACAACTGGAAATAGAGTCGATCCGAAATCAAAAATAATCAATGTGAAGGAAGATGACGTAGTTGAAAGGGACGAAATCGTCGCTAAAATTGCCATTCAACACTCACCAGATAACATGAAAGACGGTTTGAAGTTCATGAAGAGGTACAAATCGACCAATAATAAAAGTGACCAATGTAATGTTATTCTAGAAGTCAGACCTGATGTTTTCAAGTAACAATGATATATTGGAGATGAAGAGTGCTCAAACAGTCAAATATTCAGGAATTGTAGGTAATAGACAACCATCTGAAGTGGAATGAACATTTAAATATCGTTGTGAAAAAACTCCGCTACTTCTTGGCAAAGTTCAGATATCTGAGAAAGTACTTTGATATGCAACATCTCAAAATAATTTATTTTGCCCTGATACATACTCACTTGATGTATGAAAAATCTAGAAGTCATGCAAAAGTGGATATTGAAAATCATTCTACGGAAGGGTTGCGCTCACCCGAGCGATGGTACACTCTCATGGTATACCAGCATAGGCATATGTTTCTGAGTAGGAAAGTGTGCCATTCTCATGATACCCGATTCAAAATAGGAGCTGTGATGGTCCCAAGAACTTTCAAAACTATTGGTCAGAGATGTCACGCATTTATTGGCCCTAAGTTGTATAACAAGATGATTGATAGATGCGTTCCGAGATCATCCATCAAAAATAGAAATCAGTACCCTCTCTGGTTTGATACTTCTATAATACGTGATATCAAAATGAAAAGTAAATTACACCGTGATTGTAAAGAATACGAGAGTGTGGAGTTGTATCAGAGATTTTCTCAGCTCAGACGTAGGATCGATGACATTGACCAATCATATAAACAATTTGTTAGGTCAGCTGAGACAATTCCAATAAATTTTGGGCATTCCTTAATCGGAAAAGAGGAGATACGTCTATAATAATAGATGTCATAGATGGGGATATGCAGCTACCGAATAGGGATATTATACAGGCAATGGAAAATGGTGAAACCTACAAATACCTAGGATTTCAACAAGCTAGGTTGCTTGACCACAAACAAGCGAAGGGGAGACTCCAGAACGAATACACCAAAAGGGTCATTAATAAAATCGGAATTGAATACAGGCAACTTAATTCAGGAAATCAACACATACGCAACGCCTGTCTTGACATATTCTTTTGGAATTCTAAAATGGACGAGGTCAGAACTGGAAGGCATTCAGAGGCTGACGCGAACAATGATGACGACACACAACCACAACCATCCAAAGTCATCCACCATCAGAACAACGCTATCACGAAGGATAGCGTTGATTGACCTCATCAATCTACACTCTCAACAGATAATTAAACTACGTGACTTCTTTCACAGTAAAGCCGAAACGTCAATGCTCCATCGAATTACTTCCAAAGCTGATAGACTACTCCCTTTCGAACCTCACGTCGCTCGACGCAGACTTTAAGGTAGTTTTGGACACTGAGAAGATGGAACAATGGTCACAAAAGGCATTGCACGGGCGACACCATCACGACCTTAATCAACCTCATATTGACAAGAAAGCTTCAAACAGATGGCTTACTAGTGGAACCCTCTTCCCAGAAACCAAAGGATTTATGTTAACTATTTCAAGATCAAGTCATCAATACTGATAATTACAAGAAGTTTTTCATAAAGGATCCTAACACTCAGTCCGATAAATGCAGAAAGTGTCAGCAAACATCGATGAAAACGAGGTTCTATGGGCTATTAAGCAACTGAGACCCAAGAAAATTACCGGACCTGATCACATTTATGCTTTTGTTGTTAAAGATTGTGCTCCTGTTTTGGCATATCCTCTGATGATACTTGTTAATATTTGCATCAGATCGTTTGCATTTTCCAACCTGTGGAAGTGCTCAAAGGTATGTCCTATTCTCAAGCACGGGAACAAACATGAGATAACCAATTTCAGGCATCAGAAGACAGTTCGTTTTTTATGAAGGCTTTAGGAAAGACGAATATATCGCGTCATCAGAAGTCCTTCAAGGGTCTATTCTGGGGCCTCTTCTATTCAATATATTATATAAAACGATATTGCTGATAGGTTGACGTAGCTTGTTTGCTGTATGCCGATGATATAAAAATGTTTAAGCACATTTGTTCTAGTGGGGATTGTGATCACCTGATGCAGAACTTGCTGAATGTTGAAAATTGGTGTATTGCAAACATCTTGAATATTTTAAATGTCAAGTGATGTCTTTCACTCTGAAATCAATTTTTATACGTAGTGATTACAAAACTAACGATACTATTCTGGCCGCAGAGCAAAAAGCAGCTGGACAGGAGGCAGTGGGCCCCAATGTAACATTGGAGAGCCCACAGACCCCTGGACAGCTGCAACCAAGCGGGGGGGACGAGGACCTACACGGCCCGTTCCTACCTAAAAGAAAAAGCGGGGCATACCGCAAAAAGCTGGCAAAGCTAAGGAGGTGGGAGGCAGGAGGTGACTCCAGACCCCCGCTCCAAGCTAGCCAGCATAAAGAGCCAACCCCGGGAATGTCGAAGAGGAAGAAGGGTCCCGACGCGACCCCGCCCTCGACCTCCAGGGTTGACAAAAAGCCGCGACGCATGCCTCCAAATGGGAAGAAGCGCCAGCGGTAAAAGCCGTGATCCCGCTGTCGGGGGGGACCGAAGGGAAGGAGGGGGTAGTGGCCCCTTGGGTGCAGCCGGTAGAGGCGTGCCTGGGGGGGTGGGACTCACCGCCGCCCAAAGGACCAATCCCCTGACGGTCATCGCCACGGCCGGGGAGTACCCTGAGGCTTTATTGTCCCAGGAGGACTTCACCCGGTTCAGGGCGGTGTTCAGGGATCTGTCAAAAAAGACACCCCCCTCTGAGATGCCCAGGTTGGAGGCGTCGTTCATCAAGGGTGGGGTGTTTGTATTTGTGGCCTCCGACGAAAAGTCGAAGGAGTGGTTACTGTCCAAAGTGGCAACTCTTGAGACTGGAGGCCCAACGCTTAAAGTGGGAGGAGTGGAGCTCCTGCAAAGGCGGTACAAGGCCACGGTATGGCTCCCCGGACCACCGGAAGAGCCAGCCGAAGTGCTTAGCCGGCTAGGGGCCTACAACCCCACTTTAAATACTAGTGCGTGGCGGGTGGTCAACCAGCCAGCACTCATAACAGACTCCGGAAGGCAGGGAGAGGTGGGCAAGTATGTCCAAATCTACCAGCTGCCGGAGTCTCAAGTCAAGGCTCTCAACAGCCTTGACAACAGGCCCTGGTTGGAGCTGGAAAGGGTCACCTTTAAGGTGACACTTCCGACCAACCAGGACGATAAGGAGGTAAGAGAGATGGAGGAGGAATAGTCCTGATGGCTCCGCATCCACTCAAAATCACTCAAATTAACTTGCAACACAGTAAAGGCGACTCTGCTGTAGTGCAGAGGGGCATGACTGCGGAGCACACAGGCCCAACACTAGCCCAAGAACCTTGGGTAGTGAAAGGCACTATAAGGGGAATGGGAGGGCTTTTATGTTTCAGAGACACCGAATCAACCAGACCCAGAGCATGCATCATCGCCAAAGGAATCAATCTTGTGCCACTGTGGGAACTCTGCACGGGGGACCTAATGGTGGTCATCACTGAATTCGACAACATAGGGAAAGTGGTGATAGCATCAGCATACTTTCCACATGATAATCCAAACGTACCACCTCGGGAGGTGATACAACTGGTAGACTACTGCAAGGTAAGGAAGCTTCCCGTACTGATAGGGTGCGATGCCAACTCGCATCATGTTATCTGGGGGAGCACGAACACCAACCAAAGGGGCAACGACCTTTTGGAATACCTGGCAGCAACGGACTTAGATATCCTCAACGTCGGCAACACACCGACCTTTCACAATGCTCGGAGAGAGGAAGTACTGGACTTAACCCTGTGTACTAGAAATCTCTGCGACAAGATCACCAACTGGAGGGTCTCTGAGGAGCCGTCGCTGTCGGACCATGAGCAAATCAGATTCGAAATAGCGACGGACATGCGAATAGAAACTCAGTGGAAAAGAAATCCTAGACTTACCAACTGGGAAAGGTATGCAGAAGAACTCCAAGAGGCACTCAAGGAATGCCCTAAGGAAATTGACGATATACCTACATTGGATAGGGCCGCCAAGTTTCTAGAAGAGGGACTGCGATCAGCCTATGAAGGCAACTGTCTACTGAGGAGAATGAGACCTAGAGGTCAAGTTCACTGGTGGAATGATAAGCTGGCAAGTATGAGGCAGAAAATTATCTGCATCAGGCAAGAAGCCAGGAAACGTAAAGATCCAGCGAGATGGGATCATCTCAGACAAATGAGGGATCAATACAGAACAGAAATTAGGAAGGCCCAACAGACTAGTTGGACCTCTTTCTGTGAAGAGATTAGTGCAGGGACTGAGGCAGCCAGGCTGGATAAAATACTCTCACAAAATCCAGAGGCTATACTCGGCTCCCTTAAACTACCCAATGGCAGGTTCTCCACCTCAGACGAAGAGACCCTGGAATGCCTGATGAAGACACACTCTCCCAGCTTCCTGGAGGATCGAGAAGGGAGTCACAATGATCAGCAGGAAGAAAGGAGGACAAGGGAGAGCTCAGTCAGAGTGAAGGCACAAGTCTGGCGTCGCAATCGTGAGCTCGCTAACAAAATTGTTACTCCGGACAAGGTAAGATGGGCAATTAGATCCTTCAAACCATACAAGTCACCAGGGCCAGACGGAATATACCCTGTGCTTCTGAAAAAGGCGGGTCAGTCCATTATAGGGCCCCTGACCAGAGTGGTAAGGGCTAGCCTTATACTTGGACACGTACCTGCTGCCTGGCAAGGAGCAAGGGTTGTGTTTATTCCAAAACCAGGAAGAGGCGGATACACTTCTACGAAGGATTTCCGCCCAATAAGCCTGACATCGTTCATGCTGAAGACTCGTCGATAGATATATCAGAGACGAGGTACTCCGGACGAAACCACTTCACATGAACCAATTTGCCTATAGAGCGGGACTCTCCACCGAGACTGCTCTATTGAAGGTCAAACAGCTGATACAACCCCAACTCGAGAATGGAGGTTTTTCATGGACATAGAGGGTGCGTTCAATCATACGGCCAGTGGCGTCATCAAAGATGCCATAGAGAAGTTTGACACACCTACAAGGCTAGTTGACTGGGTAAGCCACATGCTGAGAAACAGACAACTGGAAGCGAATAAGGGCAACACAACAATTAGAGGAAATGTTTCCTCGGGATGCCCACAGGGTGGGGTCATGTCACCCTTGTTGTGGAGCCTGGTAGTAGACAGCCTATTGGTGGGACTCAGCCGAGGGGGCACACAGGTAGTGGGATACGCTGATGACATAATGATCATAAGGCGCGGACCCTTTCTGGGCCCACTCATGGAGGCCACACAAGAAGCAATAGGGACTATAGAAAGCTGGTGCAGGAAAACTGGACTTAATGTCAACCCCAGTAAAACGGAGGTTATGGTTTTCACCAGAAAATATAAATGGAACAGACAATGTTCGTTGACACTGAATGGAAAGGCTCTTGAGCTAGCCAGAGAAGTGAAATATCTGAGAGTCACCCTAGATAGTAAGCTAACATGAGGAAGACACCTAGAGAGCAACTTAGGAGGGCTATGGGCAGCAGTTGGGGCATCAAACGAAGCACAATGAAATGGCTTTACGAGGTAATTCTAAAACCCAGACTCATGTACGCCTCTGTAGTCTGGTGGGATAGAACGAAGCTAAAAACGGCGGCGAAACAATTGGAGAGGTTGAGAGGTCTGGTAACGAGGTGCGCTGTGGGCGCAAGTGCGTCAGCGCCTACAGCAGCCCTTGGGGCAGCCCTAGGGATAGGACCGATTCAACTGGATATTGAAGCCGCTGCCGCAAAAGCGATGCAAAGAGCTAAAGACATCCTCTCAGAAGGGAAATACAAGAAGAAGAAACCGGAGATCATGAGACAAGGAGGCATCTTCGAAATGCTCACTGACAAGATGGTCACGAGGTATCTCTTTGATAAAAAATACCGCATCAGTCTCACAAGTAAAATTGAGTGGATTGAAGAACGGGCGAAACTACCTACCAGTGGGGACATCTGGTACACGGACGGCTCCAAGGCAGGAGACGAAACAGGTGCCGGAGTGTATCGGCGCCGAGGAGGGGAGAAGCACATCTTTCCGCTCGGGAGCCATACCACGGTTCTACAAACCGAACTGGTGGCAGTGCTGAACAGCGCGCTCCAGGCATTGGATGTCAGAAGCCAGGAGCACCTGTACATCTGTACGGACAGCAAGAGCGCCTTAGAAGTTCTTGAAGGGTACACCACAACATCAAAAGTGGTGTACGATTGTTATCAAACCTTAAATCGCCTGGCCGAAGTCGGACCTGTAACCTTGATGTGGCTGCCGGGTCACAAAGGGATAAAGGGCAACGAGATTGCAGACGAACTGGCCAGACTAGCGCGATTAGAGAGGTTTATAGGACCAGAACCGGCAACTGGAATTTGCAACACAGTCATCAGGAAGAAGATTGATGACTGGACTGCGGCAAAGCGCAGGGAGGCATGGAAAAATGCCCCTGGGTGCAGAATAGCCAAGACCTTCATTAGACCAGATCAAATGAAGAAATGGGAAGAACAACTACTCACGCTGAGTAGAAAGAACGCAAAAGTGATCATCGGTATTCTGACCGATCACGGTACTCTGCGGAAGCACAGACACAGAATGGGATTGGAAGAAAACCCATTATGTAGATTCTGTGAACTAGAAGATGAAACTTCACTGCATATCATCTTCCAATGCCCTGCAGTAATGGAGAAGAGGCGCCTTCGCCTAGGCGACCCAGATCCACAGGGATTTCAATGCGAGGAAGGCACTATCAGGAATATCCTGACCTTTTGGGGGGAGATCTTCGATTAAAGCCACCAGCTATCTGAGGGACGTCAAGGGATTACCCATACGTCTGGAGGCGCTCCGTGCCCCAACTCCACAGTCGACACTAGGTCGACAATAATAATAATAAAAATTCTGGCTAGATCTCAAACATTCTCTAACCTAGGGGTTACTTTTGATCCACACTTGACATTTTCCTCACATATAGATAAAGTGATTTCTTCGGCTCACAAAATGTATGGCTTCATTGCACGTAATGGTAAAAAATTTCCAAATGCGTCAAACATTGTATTATGCTTTGGGCGATCAAAACTTGAATTGAGTCAGTGCAGCGACAATTTCTGAAATGATTTCAATTTCAAAATAGATAATATTTATCCACCGATCGGCTTCCTTCATGATCGACTTCTTGGCCGTAAATCAATAACATTCATACATCATTTGATAAATAATGAGATAGACTGTTCTGAACTATCAAGTATGTTGAACTTTTACATTCCCAGAACACGAACGAATGTCTTAAGTTCCTCTCCTTTGCTTGTAATGTGTTGCATAGATAATGGATAGATAATTTGATATTTTTCACTGTTCATTGCGGCATTTTGAGTCTTGCGTTGAGAATGTACAATTCTAATTGCTTGTTGATCTACAATCTTTGTTTTGTTCTCATTTTGTCTATTGTTTCTGTTTCTTTTGTTTTCTTCTCCTGTTCTGTAATTGGGTTATCTTGCAAAACAGTGTGAAATAAATAGATAAATAAATAATCCAGAGCTGGTACCATGGGATATCCCACATTAGAGGCAAAAAAAATTTGTTTTCAATCTGGAGTTGTCAGATTCGTTATATCTCATATTCACTTCAGTGCCTTTTTGGATTGATGACGTTTTTTTATCCACTAGAATTTTTTTTGTATTTGACTATCAGCCTTCATATAATCCATCAAGAATCTGTCAACTAGCTCTCATTCAGAATGCATTATTCCAATTATTATTCCAATTGGAATATACTTTTTTCATGGTCTCATTACTTACCGCTTTGTGTTCTGTTCTCCTCATGCATATAAATGAGAAAACGAAAACTTCCTCGATACGAGGATATTAAAATTCGATAAACATTATTTTGTGTTCAATCGAAAAGACGTTCTGGAAACATAGAAATTCATTTATCTTTCTATTTGGTTATTAATGGTAACTCCAATCATGACAGAACAGAAAGAATTGAAAATTGAATATTCTGTAGAAGGTATCTTTATTTTCTATTCAATTGTATGTTGATTGAATATCCTCAGCCAACTATTAAGGGATACTGGGTACAAAATTAATGGTTGGTTGAAATTAACAAATGCTCCCTGAGTTTATCCAATGGGTGACCACTGATTCGCCACCGTCAGGTGATAACCGGAAGCGCCCCTCTCACTTAGTATAATAGTAATGTGAATGCTTTCACATCCTTGATTAGACTGATTATAAGACAAGGAAAAAATCTAACGATAACGATTGCTTATATCTTGTATGTTTGGAAAATTTCGGCAATAGTCGACCAAATGAACAATGGATACAATGTATCGAAAGTAAAATGTGGTCCCATGCAGAATGCGTGGTTGATGATATGAATTATTTGTGCCATAATTACGAGTCTAAGTAAGCGAATAATACTGAATCGTCTGATTTTGAAAAAAGAATCAAAATTTATTCGATTTATCCCCCTGTATCACATGTTTCTACCTAGATCTCGATTGTTTTGAAGCCCAAGAATATTCTGGAATAGAAGAAGATGGAAGAAGTGGGATATTCGTGAATTAAGTTGGACTTTCAATCATCTAAAGTAAACAGACAGTGACAATGAATTAGTGAACAATTAGTGAACTGAAGATAGCAAACTTGAAACGCGAGTCAGAAGAAAGGGGTCTGAAGACCACTGGAACGAAAGCGGTGCTACAGCTTCTTCTGAAAGAGTATCTGACTGACTTTGATGGAGATCCAGAGACAAAAATCAGCGGCTTCGCTGATGAATCGGTGATTTGTGAAGAAATTGCAAATCAGATTTCTGCACAACGTGAAGAATCATCGGCGCGGAACAGATTTCGGCTCAATATCTGGCCCTACGTGAAGAGTTTTTGGTGCAGCTGGTGGCTCAGTAAGAAAAAAGGGCGACTCAGATTGCTCACCAGAAATTTGGTAGAAGAATAGAAAGAGTAACATCGTTGTTGAGATAAATAATTGAAATAAATAGTGTTCGTTAGCATTTGTAATTGAAAATTGATAACTCATCAGTGTAACAGTCTGAATAGACTGCTACAAGTTATCAATAATTTATTTTTATTTCAAGTTGAGCAGTGTATCAAAAATTCGATATATTTGAATATTTCACAAGTTTTTGTTTGATTTTTTTTTGAGAGTGGAAATATGGGATAAGGTATCTACCGGTGGAGAATATATAGACGTTCGTGAAAGAGTTTCAATTGATAGTTGGTTAGCAGTGGAAATTTTCCAATATTTTATACAGACATATCTGTCTTCCTGCGAAGGGATTATCTTTTTGGAAAATATAACTTTTATTTTGGGATTGTGGAATTGGCGATTTCTGTCGGTGCAAAATTTTGGTTCCCAGAATAATTTCTCCTTGGGAGGATTAATTCCACAGCGTCTAACACTATTTAATATCCAAGAGGGGCTATTCACGCTACTAACATCGAGAGTAAGGCCTTCAACCCCATGGCCAGGGGTTTTTGTCTTTGTTGTTTGTTTTTTTTTTCTTTTGCGTATCTCCCTCCTAACCGGCTTATTCTACATTTTGTCAACGATCTTTCTGGAAGAATTTGACGACTTTCTTTTGGGCCTTACTGGATTGAAGCTGTTGGCTTCTGATTTCCGAAGATCAGTACAAGGTGATTCAAGGGTATTCATCCCTGCTCGTGGAGTATAAGAAAACAGAAATTGTCTACCCTCGCTGAATTACACGCAAGTTTATGACCACAACTTATTGAGAATTTATGAATTTGTTATTTTTGAATAATTATTATTCTTCTGTATGTGGAGAACTATTGAGACGTGTATTTATGAGTATTTTTCTTGAGAACAACATTTTCGTTTTAAACCATTATTGAAATCATTATTGAATTTTCTCGTATCGATATTGCCAATAGTGATCCTCAATCCAGTATCTACAATAGTTCAGATCAGTTAATTTTCTACTCCATATATGTTTCTTTCATGTTGCTGTGAATGATTTTTTTTATCCGAATATACAGCATTTCGTCAAACCAGATAATATTGTTCCATTTTTCTTCATTACTTTTTTTTAACCTACAGGGTGATAGTTATATATGTTGAGTCTAGTCATTGATGTTCAATTGACATATTGGTGAGCATCAGTTTATAAAATAAATTCAGGGACAATTTGTCTGGCGCCCCTACTCTTTCTTCGAACTGTTATTAGTTCAAATAATTAATTTTTGAACAACCTCCTCCATCCTCCACTGTTCAAGCTAGAGTACCTATTGATTTCCATCATAGGCCAAGAATATTTCTGAACCCGGAACATGTTTTTTTTATTTTGTTTATTTAACCCGAAAGTAGGGTTATATCAGTCAGAAATTAGTCTCTTGTTCATTGGAACCCACGAATAACATGACGATATATTCATTGATTCAATTACTCAAACTACCGATCCCTTATATTAATTTGTTTTCTCGAAATATATAATTTCTCAGGATTCAAAATGCTGAGATTTGTTCGTGTTTACATTCATACAAGTTCAAATATATAATTTGTTCATTCAACATTTAGGTAATATCATTTTCATCTGAAATCCCCGTGTTTTGTTACTTATGACTCACAACGTGTTACTTTTGTACTGCCTACGAGGTCGAAAGTAACAACTCAGCTAGAAATCATGATGTAAGTGCAAAGTGTTGAGTTTGTACCCAGTCTCCCCTACTACCACTTATTTTCATCCCAATCGCCACCCCCTCATCTCCACTTGTTTTCAATCTAAAAATATCACAAGCTGTGGTTTGCCCTACAATGAGACCTAATTACACTTCTCCACCATGCAAGCCTGATTCCATTCTAGGGATATACCCACATATTTCACTAGAAAGTTCTGTTCTCTTATGCCGTATGTTCATTGAATTTCTTCACTATTATACGTGAGGTGAGGCTCAATAAGATCTGATACTCCACTGACGACATAAGGTAGATTTAATATCAGCTCTTATAAAAGCTAACAAGATTTCATTGCAGTATTTGGATAAGGGGAAATATAGTGTGCAGAAACTCTCTTCTCTTAGATAATTTAATTAAAACTCGTACAACGATGTCTTCTTCAAAGGGCTGTATGGTTGAATCAACATAAAATAATCCCTAGTTTCTGTTAGGCAGGAGAGTTTCTGGATACCCTGTTTTGAATTAGTTCACCGTAGATGTTCTTAATTGAAGAACAAACTGTATCAGGTACATCAACAATATTTTATATTTTTCACAGTATAGTGTATAAATAAATACATAAAATAAATATCAGTCTTGAATTTGATTTCATCATTTGACAATTTGAATTCTATGTCGATACTATCATTACGTCAATAAATAGTATACACTCTTATATTTTTTGGCGTCCATATTGATATTATCGAATACATGTCTGATTATCATGTAAAAAATTATGAATCCAAAGCACACATTCATACAGAGAACAATGAAGTTTTCTTTGACATCTCTAGCAGCTTTCTGGTAGTAGAAAATATTTTCTTCTGTCATATCTGAAAATAAAGATTAACAATGTAATATTCAGCAAAACATATCATTTCGATTATTAATTTTCTCAACAAAAAACAACTGAATTGAATGTCTCACACAAAGTTATGGAACTATAATTAATATTCACGATAGCAGTGAATCACGAAAAATGGGATAATACTGAAATGAATTCTCCACCCTTATGCTCGGATTGTTTTGTCAGGTCATTAGCTTGTTTACTCTCAAAATCCAGAGCTTCGTGCTAAATCTCGAAGAGAGGCGATAAAAAAATGGTTCAATAACCAGTGATGGACTGTTCTGATTTTTCTTTTACTTCTTCTAGATATTCATTTATCCAAAATTAATATTTTTTCAGGAGCAATGGTGGAAAATTTGAGAATATATTTTCAGTTAGAGGAAATAACCTTCATTCGAATTATTTCTCCTTCTTCCTTGATATATTCAGAACGTTGAAAAATAGCACTTCAGCGACCAAAAGAAAAATGAATGTGTAAATTCCTGTCTGAATCTCACATAAAAACGAAGGAATTTGGAGTTATGTAGGGCCATTTAGAACATTAAACATCCTCGTTTTAAATATTATATGTTATAAGGATTGAAATATTATTTTGTTTATCGAAATGTATCTCGTCGTTCTCATTCGTCATCAAAAGTGAAAAACTACAGTTGGCTATGTCTAGATGAAGAAGGTAATGAATAATAATTCCCCAATTTGATACTCTCTAAAAACATAACATTGTGTGATGACGAAATCTATAAAAGTGGTTTAATCAAAAACTGTTGACGAAGAATAGTATCATATTGTATTTCACTACTCACCTAGAATCCTCTATTATATTATATTATTAGTACGTCGTTTAACATTCGATGACGTACTAGTGTCATATTCAAATGGATGACAGCTAAAGAATCCAATGTACTGAATCCAAGAACTGTAACAAAAATGTTGGTTTGTATCACATTCGTGTTGAATAAACTGATTATGATTTGCACATAGCCCGACGAAAAACAATCTATCTTATCGCATTGGTATACAGAGGATGTGATAATAACTAATATTACTGCATAGATCAATATTTGATTATTGTGGCCCAAGGTAAATATAGCGCCTCAAATTAAAATATTCGCCCAGTGTATAGGGATCATTATCAATTTTGATGGGACATCACTCATCAATCAACAAATATATATGAGGTTATATCCACCAATACAGAGCGATATGTAGATTTGGAACTAATTCCTTTTCGGCGTTGGTTTGTATTCGTTTAAGAAAACCTATGATTTTGACGAATATTATCCAACTGTTTTAGATATTTCGTACTAACAAGACAAAATTCCATTGTATTACGCATGTATTGTTTGTTGAATGACGTTTCTCCCAATAAATGAATTGTGAGACATAGAACGATTAAATAGCCACCTAGATTCCTCGATTTTACTCCTCTGAATCATTTTTATGGAGTTATTTGAATAACGAAGGGAATTACAATGTTTCAGATAAGACCATAAGGTCATGCAGAATGTTCTAGGAAAAGTATAATATCGCCTTATTATAATAAATGAATGCTGATCAATTTCAGAATACAATTCAACTGTGAAATGATTCACTTGATTCAGAAATAAACAATGATGAGATCTACTACTACTACAAATTCTACTTTCAAGCTCGTTCTGCTTCAAGTGTACTGATTTTCAATCGAATAGTGAAAGAAATCGAAGTTTCAAATTGTGATTAGATATGATTAATTCTTTGATCGAACCTGTGATTGCCTTTACCAAGGAAGTAACTATCGATTAATCGTTACATCAGAGAGAGAAAGTCGATCTTTAAATGCGTTAAGGTTATGGTCAGATGTTGTAAATACTTTCACTCTCTGTTGTCACAGTGCAATCTATGAACAATTATGCAAATTTGAAATAATCATAGACAGTACAGAATAAACTAATGAAAATGCGGATTCAAAAACAAAGCATACCTGAGACATGAAGTGGATATTAATCTGGAATAATAGATCGTTTCGAATGAATTATTGGAAAATAGTCATATTTCCAGGAGATACTATATCGTATTATATAGGCTGTCTATAATCTCTTCTGCCAAAGGGGAACTATAGGTGCTAGAGGTTATTTTATGTCATTGATATATTCAAAATTGTCGTTTCCCACAAATTTCAAACTTTGTATATTCAATAAACAGTTGCTAAATTTTTGTGTTAGATACAGAAAAAAAGTGAAAAATCGAACATATTTAATAAAAATCCCCGTTGGTCTCTTCTACTAGTACGCTTGTAATGGTTGTGAAACATAACTGTTCATTAATTATACAAAGTATGAAATTCTCAAGTAACGGCATTTTTGGATTTTGAATTTATAGAAAACTCGTATAAAGAGGGCCGTTACTCACTTAGGAAACAATTTCAGTATAAAAAATCGCGTACGTGTAGTTTCCGTTTGGCAGAAGAATTTTCGACACCATGTAAATACTTTTAGTGAAAGATGAACCTTTTTGAGTTAGTTTCATCTTCGAATTCAGTTGAAATCATCCCGTACTATTTTCCCGCACGAATCAAACCAACAATAGTATATTATTTGAAATGATGACTAAATGAATGAATAGAATCGTTGATAGAATGTCATTCGAAATAATATATCAGAAGGGGTAGGAAATGTATTATGATTTCTTTCACATCGAGAAAAGCGTTCTACTTTTTCGAGTCATACACATAAAGTTACCTATTGATTTTCACTTGTTCAACATTGTATCTAGTCATTATTTATCCAGTTTGCTTCAACTGATTTTGAGAACTCAGCCCTGAAACAACGTCATTATAAACAACATATATTTTCCTATAATCAAAAGACATTAACTGAACATTCTAAACCACTACCTATTACATGAATTCCTTATCATTTCACCGTATATGTCCTGTTCGAATGTTTATTTTGCATATCAAGGACTTCGTGACACTGTGGTATAAATAATAAGTTTTATTGAAATATTAAGTAAATCAAGTTGGAAAACAAGCAATAACCATTAATGAATTGGATAATGAACATCAACAATTTCGTACAATGGTACACTATAATGATTCGTAAACTCATTGAACATATATTTCATTTACTCGTATAACGAAATGACGCTGATAAAGATTATCTGAACAAATAATTCATTTCACAAGTTGTGGTGATATAGCTCTATTAGATATCAAAAATTCTGAGTATGCCTCAATTAATTCTGAAAATTGGGAGATATCATAAGTCGACATGAATAGTTGATATGAAATATCCCCAGGAAGGTGAAAATTGATCACTTGAACCAGATGGTAATATCAACTTGCTCATTTTGAATGACATACCCTATATTTATTAATTAACTTTCATTAATATTTTATATATCTTACTTAAATTCGATCGTTTCAGACAGTGAAAAAATCATAGAGGAGGTTGCTGGTTGGAAAAAACTACTTTGCAACATAAAATTATGATAGACATAAACGATAATATATTGATTCCACTTGGTTCAAGTCGGATCTACTTGAGAATTTGCTCACAAATTAAGACAACACAGTAATTTCACGAAACTTCATTCCTTTATGCTAATATATTTTTATTATTGAAATTTCGTAAAATACTTTCACAAACCCTTCGAAATCAACACATTCTGCACACCAGGGTGCAAAGTGAAGAGAGAAATATTTCAGGAAGTCTGAGAAAAGTTAGACACCATCTATATTACTGTATGGTAACAAATGTCGGACATTTTCACATTCTCATTAACAAACATTTCATTAAATTGACCATTAGAAATATTCAGTTCTTCAATTGAAAATATCAATAGAACATTTATGATCGTTTGAAGCATTATCAATTATAATCAATTATTATTTTTGGTACAAATTTTCGAGTTTGGTTCATAACTTCCTCAAATGAAAACCAATTTCAAATCAAATTGAAGTTACTGATGTGGAGTGCTGAATAGATTGAAAGGAATGTAGCTGAAAACATTTCTCTTGACAAATTTTGTGTACTCCAAAACATTTTCCAGATGAACACACCGTACATACATCAATCTGGGTTGTTGATAATTTGCTAGCTGACAATCTCATATTGATTGTGGAAAGTCATTAAGTAGCATTAAAAAAATAGAAACAGTTAATTGCTCGAAGTTAATAGGAAAAATTCCATGTGATATTAACGCATAAGATGGAAAGGTCGAGTCAACAAAAATATAATACATATATTGTTTCAAATATTCATCCCCAAATCCAACCATAGCAGGTATCAATGATTGTTAACCACAACCTGATCAATCATTTTCTACGTTGGAAACAGTTCAATAACAATGTTTTCATGAAAAATAATGAGAATATCGAGGGATAATTATAGCCAAGGAATGTTTCAATGTATACAGAATGATTGATGGAGGTTAATGGCAAATATCCGCTAAAAATGCTTGGAAAATAGCATCTTCATCAAGAAAACAGTCAACAGTTTCATCTTGCAGCAATTCTAAAAGATTCACAGTGAGTCACAAATCCAATTGTATACACGTGTAATGGTTTTTAATTGTTGATTGTAATAGTTTGACGTATCTCTTACATATTTTTAATGAAAAAACTTCGTGAAAAGAGTTCAATTCTGTAAAAATATGAATTTTACTCTCATCCAATACTCAATGAATCGCATATAGAAAAATATACAGGGTGCGCAATTCGGTAACTATAGTAGATACGAAAAAATAGAGGTCGCATGCTCGATCGCTTTTTTCGAGATAAGTTCACTGGCGAAAACAAAATACAAACAAACAAAAGTTCGATTTTTTGACTTTTCGACTCATACCAGTATCTTGGTTGTTAGTGAAGTTTAAGGGAAAATAACTTTCACATTCCTCGGGAAACTCGATAACAAAAGATGATAGCCAATTTTCGTTTTCGCCTGTCAACTTATCTCGAAAAAAGCGATTGAAGATGTGATCTCCATTTAACCGTGTTGCCCTATATAAACATAATTTTCATTCAATTTATTTCATTATCTCCCCATTTTATTTGAGACACCCTGTATTGATCGGAAAATGGGGAGTTAGAAACAGATAAATCCATAAGTTTACTCAATCTACCAATTTTATTATAATATAATTATTTTTTCATTGCGAGTATACAAAGACTAGTGAAAATACAAACATTGCCATTTCCTACCTTATTCAACTATTCCAAAATGCTCAATAGTAACAACCTTTAGAAACGAATTGTTATGTATACAGAATTCTAGTGAAATTGCGATAACACTTCACGAAAATGTCAGTACTATTATACACCAACTTTCTAACTACCGCTAGTATATTCGACTATTTTGTTAATTGCGGTAGGTAACTCTCACTCTTATACTACATCTTAGTAGAATCGCGTGGCGTGTATAAATAACTTACGGAAAACATGGAGGGGGATGGATATTTCTGTTTTGGAATGCCTACAATGCAATGTTGCTCAATTCATTTTCATTTCCATCCCTCGAAGTGGAATGTCATGGGCTGCACCACCCCCAAAAGTTCAGGGATTGATCAAGAGATTGTGTATCAAAGAATAGAATATCCTAGTAGGATATAGGAAGTTATAGTAATTTTGAACTCATCATGCAATCGAGATTTTGATGCGAATTGTTATTGTCATTTACGTATTTTTAGTTAAAAAAACACGAATTTGAAGGGAAAATTGATACTTTTCGCGATATTTAACATACATTTTTATAATATGAATGATACTGCATTTCTAATATTAATATGAGAATGAATGCATGGTAAATCCTTATGTCCTTTCGTGTCTCGTCAATGAAGAAATCTGCGATAAAGCTCTACAATCTTCTTCGAAAACGTTCGAGAAAAAAAGGTGAAATTTCAGACTTCAAAGTGGAATACGTCGAAAAGTAAAAGTTTTCCTCACGAAACTATCATCAAATTCTTGTTTTTTGAACCAAAATAGAACTCAATATTGTTGAACAGATAACAAGGTGCTGCACAAATGCCAACTTATTCAAATCACAATTTGAATCTATTTTGGATACAACTAGATTACTTAGCATTTTTTTTGTACTGAAATTCGGAGTGCGCATGTTCAAGTCGAACCTGATTGCATTGTATTTCATTTCGAAAAATTCCACATTGGTGGGAAAACTCATCAATTGGAGCAATAGATTGGTGACTCACAGGTCTGCAAGGTTGCTTGCTTATTCGTCTTTCAAAGAAAAAAAAAGTGGACATCAACATCAGAGGGACCGACAGCAAGTGACGCTAGTGTATGTTTTTGTATTGTTGGGGTGCAAGAAAGATGTGATATTTTTACTGCGTATCGATAACGAAATAATTCGAATGCATTTTTCTCATTGATTCCATTTCTATTTTCATCTTATTGTAAACGGAATCCAATTCACTGCATTAATTTCATCTTCTTCATACTTCCGATAGTTCAATATTAATTTCTTATATTGATGATTTTTTACTGTGTGAAAGAACTTCTCAAGGATTATGTGTCTATTCAAATTTATAATACGAATTCTTTTTCAGGGTAGGAAACTGCTTAGGAGTAGAAATTTATAATGATAGGCTTTCTCTTGTAGATGCCCATAGACAGTAAACTTCAGGATTACGAGAAAGATAGACTAGTTTATGCGTGAATTCGGAATGTTCCTGCTGAACTTTCTTTGATTCCGCCATTGAAATACGACAAGAAAAATATAAATCAACCCAGAAATGGGTAGGGGCTGGATCGTGAACGAGCTGAAAAGGAGGTGAAATTATTTTTACCTACCCTACCTACTTCTAACGATGTCATTATGGAATCAGGAAGCGTATCGAAATAGCACTCATTCCTAAATGCAAATTAGTTCTTTCTTCAGAAACAATAAGCTTCCAATTCATGAACACAGTTTGGCTTTGTCAATTTCTCAGCTTTTAACAATTCAACAGATGCATGTAATCTTTGCTGTTATGAAAATTCTTTATCATTGTCATAATCACAAGAATTTTTAAAATGGCGATATTATAGTTGAGATGAGAAATATTATGGTTATTGCTGATCGAATGCTCGTATTGAGATAAAAAATGAACTTTACATTCAGCATTTTGAATCCTATGATTTTCCTGGCGATCAATAAAAATAGACCAATGAATGATATCTAAAATCTTCAACTTGTTTATACGGGAAAAACATGCTCTTTCTGGTCTTGCAGGCTTATGGAGTAGCAGTGAGCAAAGTTCAATCACAGTCTCCTCCAATCTCTTCCAAATATTCTGACGATCGGCCGTCGAGAAATAGTCCTATAAGCGCTGATCGGTCACAGACGAAGAAATTAATACAAGTCAAATGTGCGTCCTACAACAATGGTATTGAAAAGTGGTAATACAATCAAATAATCAGCGACTAGCAATAGGGTTGGTGGATGGTTGAATAAATGTTTCATTCCCTTCAAAATTTGATTTATTCATCATTAAAAATCTTTCTGGAGGTATGCTCATTTTACTCATACAATGATAACAAGTAACTTGCTTTTTTAGTGTTCGAAACTTAGATTAATAAAAGAGTGTTACAAATCACGAACTTGTTCTTCTCATGATCTCAGGATGTCTTAGATGAAATGGTATGTTTTCTCAATGCTATCATTCAGAATGGATAAAATACGATGATGTTCGTTTTACAGTACCATCAACATATACAGGGTGGGGCACCCTATACGACACAGTCTCTGTAAATTAAACCATTGGATATTTCGGAAATTTCTTCTTTTCATCATCTGTATATTCAAGGCTGAAGATTGAAAAAATACAGTGTGTTCTATTTAAAATGAAATCTCCATTTGAAATTATAAGAAAGTGACAATGAATTTTGAACGTCCTGTATGATATTGGGAATTGGGTTCTATCGGAATCAATAGCCTGAAACCTCTTTGATGCTTGGTCAGAATTGAAAGGGATGGTTTCCATACATTTCGATGTTATTCAGTCTTCAATTGTACTCGAAAACGGTTATAGTTAGGTACATGGTACCCTCCATGAAATCGTATTATTTTTCCCTGAACTATCCAAAACTGTAACAAAATACCGGGTGTTCCTTTTGAAAAAACACAACTTTGATATGTCACACTTTTTTGGGCTACCCTGTATACTCCAAAATAATTTCCTTTTGCAGCCTCAATGAATATACAGATAATGAAAAGAAGACATTTCCGAAATATTCAATGGTTTGGTTTACAGAGACCGTGTCGTATGTGGTGCCCCACCCTGTATAACTATATCTACACTTGAAGATCGTAACGACAATGGGTTAGATAACGGTTTATATGCTTTCAAATAAAATACCGCCACGTGAATGCACCCCAAGGAATTTGTTGCGACAAAATGAACTCTGCAGGTGTTGTCCCAAAGGGATCAGTAAGTGAGGTGATATTGAATTATACAGGCTGGCCCAACGAAAACGTACCGGAAGGTATAACTACCAGGAAGAGATTTTATCGAGAAAAACCTGAAACATGTCAACTGTATATATGAGGGGGACAACTTTTGACGCAAATAGTGTAGCCCAAACTTTACCCTCCTAAACGGGGGTAGCATCCCCTAAATTGTTTCAAATGGGAATGGGGGTCAAATGATACTTCATTGAAAAGCCCTTTTGTCCTGAAGGAAATCTGTAGGAAAAGCTACTGAGGCAGCTTTCTCAACGTATTAACTTACATTATCGAACATTCAAGATAAAATCCAAAAAATAACAATAAAAGAACGCCACAACCTTCATGATTAGTAAGGTCCTTTGAATCATGTAACATATCCTAGCGTTACCAGAATCTGAAATGCAAAATCCCCGACTGAAATTTCATTGATATAATAAAGTGTCATTTGAAGTGAATTCGAATCGGTTGAGCACGAAAAATTTATGAGTTGCGTTATTTCATAAAAGGATTTGTTGGTGTAAAGCTCAAAGCGGCTTTTTGAACGAGTGCAAGCTCTGTCCTAATCAAACAAATAATTCATATCGGGAATTCAATCCGTTATGAAGTTCCCAACTTTGACAGAGATAATCAACCTTCTGTTTGATCACAAACAAGGATGTTTCAGATTTCAAACATGTGGAGATCATATGCTGCTTGATTAAACATATTTGAAAGTTCAACGTGACAAATATCTGCCATTATTATTTATTAATACAATTGTTTATCTGATTAATGATTGATTTGTTTATATTCAGTTACAGGAAGCATTCGAATTGTTGTCAATGAATGTTCATTAAATGGGTATGGAATCGGTACAGTATCTGAATATTAAAACAATTGCGATTCAGTGCGATACCCTTGAATGTTATAGTTGGATATCTCAAAAAAATATTGTATGACTATGAATATAGTCTCGAATATATACATTATTGGTCAGATATCTTTAGTATTTGTTAAAAAAAAACATGAAACATGTATTGGTTTCTACTGACAATTAGCAGTTTGAATCATTTTCAGATACAGTGAAATCACTGTCACACCTTTTATGTACTAAAATTCGGAGTGCGCATATTCTCTCCTACGTTACCTGCTCTTTGTGTTTCGCCGACGTTTTGAATGGTACAAAAAACGTGAAAACTCTAAAGTTCCCTAAATGCAACTCAAGTATTTCAATAGAGAATTCACGTGATTTCGTCCGCATTTTATGTCAGATATTGAGTTGGGGTTATTATTTTTTGAAGCCCGACCTGATCGCATTCGATTCAGTGAAAATTTTACATTGGCGTGTTTATCATCAGTTGAACAACTCGCAGGTATGTGCAAGGTTTTCTGTGCACTCATCTTATGAAAAATTAAACTTGTGGACACCAACATCGAAGGGACCAATAGCTAGTTTCACTACTGTATGTTTATATTAGCTCTTTCGTGTAACACAGACATCTTGCACGAAATGTGTTCTGTTTCTTCAATTTAGGGAAGTTATAACTGAAAAGCAATGTTCCAAATGATCATCATCTACTTTTCGACCACAAGTAAGGTGATCTTGAAATCTTCGAGAGATCTGAATTTCCAAATCTTATTTATTAGAATATAACTTTGAATAATTCAGATATGTCAAAAACAAGTCATCTGTAAGAAAATCAGTGTGATACGGTTGAACTCTGTATTGTTGGTACCAAATTGATTGATTTGACAATGCCAAATTAATTTCGAAAGAAATCTTTGATCTGCTGATGGAGTTTGTCAATTTCAGTCGAAGTTTGCGAAAGTATTGAAAAAACTATCCAACGATTATCCACAGCCAATATTTATCCAATTTTGGTGTATTGTATATCTCATTAATTGAAGATATCGTTCTGTTTTGTATTATCATCAAGAAAAATACAAGCTATCTTACTTAAATAAATAGATTATAATATAACATCGACAATACTACTACCAACAGTTGCATCTATTTTAATGAGCAATAATGTACAGATATCAGTGATTTCTTCGTATGATTCAACTGCTATGTGTGTGTTCTGTAGCTTCCCTTTCATGGTTATAATGGGTATGACCAATAGAGGATAATAAACATATCAGACTGATTGATTTCATTGAGTATCGACAGCAATCTAACGATCACCTCAAGATCTAATGACAATTGAATCACTCCATTTTTGGTAAATAGCAATAAAGAGGCAAGGAAAAGTGAATGACCTTGATCTAAACAGATCTTTTTTTCCAATATTAATGAGATATATCCAGTAGCAGTCTTGACCTGTAGAAATAGATGTTTGTCTTGACAATGCCATACAGAAACAAAATGAGATTAGTAGAACAAAATAACTTCCATAATTTCATCACATACATAACATACGGAATGATTCTTCAATTTCAGAGCACCATAGCCAATTGCGATGATGATATATAGATCATTTTACTGAAGTATTTCAAGTTAATACAACATTTGAATTTGAAGAAAAATCATATTGAAAACTAGCGACCCGCCCAACTTCGCACGGGTGCAATGCTGATACTAAATACACCACAGGAAAACTGTGAAAGTTGTATATGAAAATATAGCGGCCCGCTACGACACACATGAACATGGCCTTTGTCACTCACTGAAAAAATCATTGAAATCGATCCAGTAGTTTTGATTTATTCATTACTGCCTGTGGCCCCCACGCGTTGAATTTGGTATAAAACAATTCCCCTCTTCCTATACCATACCTATCTTTGGAATATCCAAATTCATACACTACATTTTCACCTCTCACAGCAGTTAATATACAAGGTGGCCCACGAGGTTTTGAGCAGTATACAGGGTTTTTCACTTAAAACTCCGCACGTCGATATCTCGAAAACGAATATAAATATTCAATTTCTGTAAAAAGTAATCAATAGATGGAATCGAGTAGATTATTTCCACAGTTTGAGAAATTCGACGCCTACTAAGAGCTGAGCGTCGCGACGCGTCGAAAATATAAATCGATTGCAACGACTTCAAAATTACGCGCATGTGAAAGTACATGTACATACAATTGATTATGTAATAATAAAATGTGAATATTTCAATTTCATTTTGTTTCGATCATTCACCACACATTTTCAGAGGTCGAGCGATAACGTATTTCCGTATTTGCAGTAACATTTTCAGATAAAAGCATTCGCTGTTTTTGGGATGAATCAAGTAGACTCTGTCAGGAGTTGTACCGTAGACCGTAGTAGGTACCTTGTTTTCGCCATTGAAAAGTTTTAGAACTCTGGTTTCATGTATAGTAACTTGGACCTCTGTCAAATGTCAGTGTTCTCACGAAATACTAACTTGAAGAATGCTGTCAATGTTGTATCCCGCAAGTTATAAACAACTTCTTATACAGGGTGGCCCAACGAAAACATACCGGAAGGTATAACTACCAGGAAGATATTTTATCGAAAAAAACGTCAACTCTATATATAAGGAGGACAAGTTTTGACGGAAAAAGTGTAGCCCAAACTTCACCCTCCTAAGCGGGGGTAGCATCCCCTAAATTTTTCAGATAGCAATTGGGGTCAAATGATACCTCGTTGAGAAGCGCTTTTTGATTCCCTATACGTTGCTATTTCATTCTTGAAATTCCGTCTACAAAGATATGGAACTTTGAAATGTCGCTAGTGCATTTCTCAAAAAATGCAAAAAGTAAATCAATTTCTTTCAAAAACTTACCGTTTTGTTGAAGTAAATGTTAAAAATGTTGTCCACCAACCTCCATACAATGATACAGATTATCTTCAAACCGTTGTCGCACATTTTGCAGTACTTGAGGTGTTACTTCACGACATACGTTAATGATTCGTTCTCGCAGGTCTTTCATGGTGTCGGGTGGAGTGCTGCGGATTGCGGATCCTGTTGGAATATCAGTTCCTCTTCAATGTATGTAGGGTTGTTCTCTGTGATATTAGTTCAAGCTGGATCAATGGCATTTTCCCGCAAATCGAGATACATGTCACGTATCAAATTTTCAGGAAGAAAAACGGACCAACAAGGGAATCTCCAAATATACCAGCCCATGCGTTTAATTTTTGAGGATTTTACGTATGGTACCTCAGGAAATATTCTAGGATTAGAGTCAGCCCAGTTACAAAAGTTATGCCGATTAACTATACCGTTTAAAAGAGGTACTCTCATCGGAAAAACAAATATAAATGAGAAATCAGCATTATGGTTTGCTCGTTCAGTTATGATTCCGCAAAACTGCATGCGTCGGTCAAAGTTGAGGGGGGAAGTCCATAGAGAAGCCTGAAAATCGGTCATTTTTGAGATTTTTTTTAAGGTGATGAAATAATGCAATTGTTTTTGAACTTCAACATAACTTTATTCAATCTTAGTAGAGTACAAAAAAATATATTTTTTTTCAAAATGGCGGCTCAGGATCAATTTTCGTCTGCTGCCTCCGACGCGATGTCCCAAACTGCTGCATTCATCATTCATCAACCATTGATCTGAAACACAAAAATTAAAGTGTTTTCTTCTTAGGACATATTAACGCGAAGGATAAACCTATAAAATTGAAATGAAAGTATAAAATTCAATTCAAAATAGACCCTTTTGACCCCAAAAAAATACAGATCAATGTCAGCATTCAGTGAATTTTGGGATTTAAATCGGGATGGAATAATAAAGGAGCAACAAGAGTATGCCTATAATGACCATTTTTCATTGTGAATATATTTTCATCATTCATCAATTTAGAAATAGAAAATAAAATAAGAAGTGTTATAATAAAACGTGGAAATCAAGTGACGAATCATCAAGTGAGTAAAAAAAAATTAGGTAAATATAATGAGCATACTTTGCAGAAAAAAGAAATGCAAGATGCTGAAGAAAAAAGTTGGCAGAAGAAACAGTTATAGGATCAAGATGTAAAGTTACCATTCCAAATGCCCCTCATAGATTAGGAGAAGTTATGTATTCTGGTGAAGTAAAAGGGCTCTCTGGATATTGGATAGGAGTCAAATATGATGAACCCCTGGGTAAAAATAATAGAACGTGCAATGGAGTGAAATATTTTGAATGTCTTGATAAATATGGAGCTTTTGTGAGGCTATTATGTGTTACCTGTGGTGAATTTCCTGAAGTAGATTATGATTTTAATGAAGAAATTTGAAATTATACACATGAGCTTTAATCAAACATTATGTTATAAAATATCTCGATGAATAAAACAGTTTTATATGCAATAAAAAAAATGGAGATAGTTTGTGGTTGATACAAATTAGACAAGAAAAAGGAGTTCATCCTGGAAAATCATGGGATAAAATAGCGAAAATTAGTTAGAAGAGAAAAACAAGCAAGAAAATTGACTTACCTCGAGTTCTCCCACAACAATCCAGAACATGGCAGTCAGAGGCAGTAAAAGAGCCAAAGAAATCCATTACTGAAAAAAAAAGACTCAAAGGGAACAGTCAAGTCGAAGTTGTCTTTTGGAAGCTCCCAGTTCATATTTCAAGGATAATTTTCACTTCAAGAAAGAAGACTCAAGGTATTACCTGTCCTTTTCACAATTCCAAGTCAAAATTGAACGAACTCTATTCTTATTCTGCACTGAACTTTCATTAAAAACAATAACTTCACATAACTTCATTCACTGTTGTCTGTATTTACATTCCATCATAGCAAGTAAGATGTCGCAGGTTTTCAAACTTGTTACCTGTTATTGTGTGTGATTTCTGTTGCCAGTATAGACATTCAATCTTGTTTTTCTTTCATCATTCCCCAGTAAACAATACAAGTTTCGAAATTCATTTGAAAAACCATATATAAAAATCACCAACAGAGGCGCTGTTTGAATCCACCTGAGAAGTCTTACAGGCGTACCGAACTGAGTTCTTGGAGGAGGGATCCTAGTTGAGAAAGGAAAAAGATTCAAGCGACATAGGCGTCACAGCTGGGACACTTTCAACGAGGGGCTTGGTAATTATATATTGTGTTGATTTGATCTGTATTCCATTCATTCTTCATTTGATATTGTTTTCCGTTGCATATCGTAACAAGATACATTTATATAAATTATTCAATCTATCAACCGCGGTCAACTAAAGATCAGATCATTACAATATATACTTACATACTAACTCGAATATGATAAGTATATGAGTATTTCCCAGAAGCGCTCCGACTACCTGACAATACGCACTCGGGCCCGCTCTATTATATTAAACATAACTTCGTTAATATTCGAGATTCTTTTCTTTCCTTTCGTCAGTACATGCTCAACATTATCAGATTATCGAAAAAAAAAATGATTTTTTGAAAATTCTATATGGACTTCCTCCCTTTTCAGTTCCTGCAATAATTGAATCTTGTACTTTTTCAATACTCTCAGGACACGACTGACACCCGTTGCACCAGCCAGTTGTCTTGTACTCATAGCACAGTCCATTGCAACTTGCCCCAACACTGTTTCTTCCACAGGTTAATTTAATACTGGATAATCACCCTGCCTTTTTTTATTTTGAACAGTTTCGCGAAATTTCGCCACCAATTCGTGCATAATTTTACCAGAAACATGTCTATATTTAAAATAAAGTTCAATCATTTCCACTCTTCCTGGAATAGTGTACATCATGATTTATAGAATAAAATTTCAAAGCACTCAAACACAAGGTGCAAGACAGCTAGCAACTACTGAGTATATTTTAATGAAAAAAAATTTTTGGCATACCAAAAATCGCAAATTTTATACTCAATAAAAACTACCAACTAGCTGGAATCAACAAAAAAGCGAATTATTTTTAGGAAAATATTCCCAACATTTACTATCGATTTCTTGTATTTTTTGAGAAATGCACTAGCGACATTTCAAAGGTCCTTTGCAACGAGTAGACGGAATTCCTAAAATAAAAAAGCAATGGGTTTTTCAACGAGGTATTATTTGATCCCCATTCCAATTTTAAAAAATTCAGGGGATGCTACCCTAGGATGATAGGAGGGTAAAGTTTGGGCTATACTTTTTGCGTCAAAAGTTGTCTCCCTCATATACAAAGTTGGCGTTTTTCTCGATAAAATCTCTGGTAGTTATACCTTCCGGTACGTTTTCTTTGGGCCACCCTGTATATTGTTCTCAGTGAAATATACTCTTTGTCCATTTTCTGAATGAACTGCAAGGTAGACAATTGTAGGAGCCCGGTCGTGCATGATAAAATTCTCCATACAGATTCAGAGCTGCAGATGTAACGTCCGTAGTGATATTTTTCCACTTGATTTGGTGATTCCTTTTTTAATGTACTTAGTAACATATTGGATTGACTTCATTGAATTGCGCTACGTTGCTACGTTGATGAGGGCATTCAAAAGGATATCATGGTTTCGGACGGTTCCGTCATCTCTAGTACTTGTTTGACTTTGGAACGACTTCGGAAATGTTTTGCTGCATTTAGAACCGCACATACACGGAGAATTCGGATTAAAAGTCCCGCACTGGCCGTGTACCATGTTCCTTCACGATTTTTTACAGGATAGGATATTCATCTTTATCTGGTAATTCAGCTGAAATAACCCTGTCAATTTGGTTTGGTCTAATTTTGTTCACTAACCACATCAGCAGGTGTACATGTGGCAAGCCAATTTCTACCATTCTACTCTGTTAACTATATCGTATCTGTCTTGTGGAGTTGAATTAGTCTTAATATTTTCTTTGATCTCCTTCCAATTTAGGATACATGTTGCAGTTATAAATAAATCAGGTTCGCCGTAATTTCTGACGTGAATCATGGCGTCTTGCAATTTTTCGTGTAAATATCGAGGTCCACCTGTGAATGATGAAGGTAGTACTGCCTAATGCCGTTACAGTATTCATTCGCCTGTGAAGTATCCTGAAGATGAACGTAATTTTCGGCTCTCAATTTAGTTTGATTATTACGGATGTAGGCCAATCTCTAGGATTCAATTTTCATATCTAAGCAAAGTATTGGAATTGTTACGTCCTGTCATTATACGATAGCTATAGTAGTCCATTGAAATGACACTGTTTTACACAAAGGTGTAGCACCGATTGGGTCAACTTGAGAAATTGAATGGCATAACTATTTTCTCCACGACATAGCTTCAAAGGATATTGTGAGCTGTCATAAGTTTGTTTAGCCGAAGGAAACTTGTGGAGAAAGTTCTGTGAGGAGGTAATGAATACCTCCACATGTTCCAGAACCCACAAAGTGATGGCGAAAGAAGGTATGTAAATCAGGTAGGGTTTCTGATGAAAAACGACATCACCTACAAGTATATTGCTTCTAATAGAGGCACACTCTCAAGCTGCATCGATTCTAGATGGCCCAGCATTGTCGTACAGGTCACTGAGCATGCCCAGGAGGACAAGTGCTTTGGACTGGAAGTTGGCTGCTGAAATTACAGGGCCAAATAGAATTAGGTGGGTCTCCTGGGTAAAATGGGATTTTTCCCATCCTACTTCAAAGGGGGCAGGAATTATTAATTCCATACCTATGTGAGATATACAAGGCTTGGATAGCCTTAAGATACATACCCACGGAATGGCAGAAAGGGGGAATCATCTACATACCCGAAGTGGGAAGACTAGATGACATGACTCCCAAGTCATATCGCCCTATCTGCTTGGTGTCCTTTATGATGAAAACACTGCAGAGACTCATAGACAGATATTATTATTGGAGATGGAATTGTATCAATAAATTCTCTCAATGAATGCCAATATGCGTATCACCCAGGAAAGTCAACAAAATTGGCACTGGACGAGGACGACCGTAACAGACTCCTAATAAAATACCTAGAGGATAAAGAGTTAGCTATGACGACGTTTGTCGATATTGAGGAAGCCTTTAATGTTGCATCTACAAAACCTATCTTCAAAGCTTTAGAGAGGAGAGGAGTACCATCCCCCCTGTAGCAGTGGATAAACGCCAGCTTGGAGAAAAGGTTGATCATATCTTCCATAGGCGGGACTACTGTCACAGCTAGAGCTGGCAGGGAATGCACGCAGGGATGGGTATCATCACCCCTTCTGTGGGCCATCCTAGTGAATGATTCACTGAGAAAGCTGCATTGCTTAGGCTATGTCGACGACCTTGCGATTATCGCTAGAGATAAATTTGCAGGAACAGGCCCGAAACATACACAGACTGCTCTAAACATAGTTAATATATGGTATCAAGAGGAGGAACTATCTGTTAATCCCTTTGAAAACATCATAGTTGTTTCCACCAGAAAGAAAATTCTGAGAGGGCTCAAATCACCAGTTGTAAATGAGGTGGAAATTCCTATACAAGAGGCAAAATACTTGGGAGTCATCTTCGACCACAAGTTGCCATGGAACCAACACCTGCAAAATACAATAAGAAGAGCATTATGGCCCCCAATCTGTGCAGAAGAATGTGCGGAGAAAACTAGGTGCTCCAAAAATAGTAATGTGGCTATTTACAAGAATCATCAGACCTATGATACTATACGGTGCGGTGGGATGATGGGCAAGAACTCACCAGGCGGGGGCCGTTCAAAGGCTTAGTGGCATCCAAAGGCAAGCTTGCCCGGCTGCCACGGGGAGTATGCCGTCACTCTTTATCCATATACAGGGTGAAGCAGTGGTAATTAGAGGGCATTTCCTGTCAGCAGACTACATGGCAAGATATACAACGAGCTATACAAAGAGTTGGATAACGACCTCGTTATGGGAATGCCATGAGATGAGATGCTTCCCAAATATAGCTTCGAAAAGAAATTCAAAACTACAATAACAAGCAGGGAGGCATGGTAAGGAGGTCCTCTAATCAATGCGGAACTAGCCTGTTATACAGATGGCTCAAAAACAGATCAAGGCGTAGACGCAGGCATATACATAGCCAAGCCAAAGACCAGGATCTCACTGAGCTTGGGGGAACATCCGACAGTATTCCAGGTAGAAGTTGCAGCAATACAGCATGGAGCAGAGGAGTTACTTAAGTAGGAGCCTAAAGAATATATCATTGCCATTTACTCCGACAGTCAAGCGGCTAACAAAGCAATTAGCTCTAGTCAAGTTGACTCCAACTTTATCTGGGATTGCATAAAAACCTTACAGGAATTTGGCAGTCAAAACAGACTATGCCTTGCATGGATACCAGGCCACACAGGTTATGAGGGCAACGAAGAGGCTGATGCGCTAGCCCGAAAGGGAGCACGAGGAGCTCTAATCGGTCCAAAATCTTTCTGTGGCTTGGCCAAAGCAATAAGGATAACACTCAACAGTGCCTGGACAAACAAGTAATTCCATGAATGGTTGAAAAAGGCACCGGAAATGAGACAGGCCAAAGAGTTCATCAAAGAACCATCACCAAGTTTTCAGAATACCTGCTAAGCCACACAATAGGCGAACAATCAGAATCATGGTTGGGCTCCTGACCGGGCACTGTAGACTCAATAAACACATGAACAACATCGGACTCACAGAAATAGCCATTTGTAGGTTCTGTCAAGAAGATGAGGAAACCTCAGAACACTTCTGTCCTACTGCGAAGGGCTGTCAAGACTGAGCTTTTCTGTGTTGGGGGAAAAGAAACCACGAATTGGCACATGAATTATCAACCGATTCTGGACAGCTATTTCGAACAACCAAGAATAATCAGTTGCACAATGTCGGTTCATTTTTTCCATAAGAATATTGATAAAAATATATCAACTATAATTTCCATACTCGAACACAAGAAATGTATAATGAAATATAATGTGGATCGAACTCAGAATAACCCTTTTAGCCAGAGCTCTGCATCAGAAACGATAGCGAAAGCCAGAACGGGTCAGATAAGAGAAAATCCACGGAGAAGAATCCAAGTTCTCACTTCAGATTCCAATCTCGAATGTAATCCAAGAGTTGTCACTCGACGTTTTCACGAGATTACCTAAACGAAAATGATACAGAAGAAGAACCTTTCCATGCACTGTTTTTCAATGGAATATTTGATGTTTTGCACTTTCAAAAAGGACCGGTTGGCTTATTTTAGGAAAGGTTACCATAAATATTATTCAGCATCCCAGAAGAAGAAAATAATTAAGTATTCAAGATTCAGGGTGCAAGTTTTCTCGATTTTTTCAATTGTCCGTATTTTTTTAAATATGAAACTTTTTTTCATTTATATATGTTCCTGTTTATATTTATAACTTGGCCTATTGCCCGATTTTGACTTGACGTCAACTTCAGGGACACACTGAATATACAAATATACAAAGAAATCCACTGTCTTTTAGTATTTCGTGGCTCATGGAATATTGAAGAATGAAGGTGTTTTTTTATTTAAATCTTTTACTAATACTGAAAGATATGTGCCCCGAAAGTATTAGCTATTTGTAGTTATAGTATAGTTCATCAGAGCACAATTTTGAGTATTTCACTCACATTGAATGGACAATGATATTTTTTCGAAGTGGTCTATAACTGAATCTTATCAGAAGATATCAGATGACAACCCCAAAAATATAAAATTTCATCAGCCACAGATATATATGAATGAGTACTCGTCAAATATGCCATGAATATTCCAAATGGATATCACAGAAATATGCTCAGTGAACATCTATAGATATTCGCAGGATATTCCTGAGGTGATCGAAGCATATACTATCATGAATATAATCATCTTGGTTAGCCTAACCCTTCGGTTTTATTTTCCAGCTTTTCCTGCATCTGTTGAGATGCAAGATCCAAGAGGGTTGCGATTGTGAAAATCTGACGTGCCTTGTGTATACAGTGCTTCTCGAAAGTCCCCTCTCCCATTTATCTTCGGAACGATTATACTCATACAAGTGAAATTTGCAAACTGAATTTCTTTATTAGTGATGATAGATGACAAAATGGGTAAAAATTACATCACAAGGATATTGTAACCAATAATTTCAAATGGAACCCTACGGCAAGCGACACCTCTTCTAAAAGGTATCGAAATAACCTATTCAATGATATCGATTCTGTTTGTGATCATGGCAATTTTGGCAACCCGCTTGTATAAAACCCAAAGGTGCGAAGAATCAAATCAATTAATACTGAAATCAAAATTCCCACTTCTGGATGGTGCTAAACAGTATCGAGGTAGATGAATTGGATGACGGCTATGAATGGCCACCTTGATTACCAAACCTCATATTGGAATTTTTTCTGTTGGGTTACCTTGAATCGAAGGCTTACGCCACCTAACCTGACAATATTGACGTTCTGAAATAACGTATCGTTGCAGAATGTGAGGCTGTTTTCGCACATACATTTGAAAAAGTACGAGAAGAGTTTAAAAATAGGACACTGTCAGAAAGTAAAAGGAGGTCACTTCGAGCAATTTGCTTTTGGTAGATACTGATTTCTGGAGCTGTTATTGATATCATACTGAATGTAATTTTAATTTTCATGTTTACTAATAAGCCATCTAAATTGGTGTCTTATCCATGTAAGAATTGAAATAATAGTATTATAATCTAGTTATCATTCTCTTTTGATCAATTGATTCATTTTTTATCCATTCATGTCTTCGAGTAATAAAACAAGTTGCCAAATGAACAGTTGAATATTGAAAAGTGTGAAACACCGAATCCTTAAAATTGAACTTTCCACGACTGCCGAAATTAATAACGTGGCCGTGCCATTCATTCAGTTGCAACTTCAGTGCTTTCTGTTGAATGAATTCCTGGAGTCTGCGTCCCTCTTGGCTCTTCTTCGGCCCTTCGTCGGTGAGCAGTGTTGCGTCGCACATTCCTCAATCCGGATGCCATCCAGAAGTTACGAGTTTTCGCAACGTTTCAACTGTTTTCAGCGGGAGATACGTGAGTTTGCTGTTTGTGCCTAACAACTTTTTTCTTGTCGTTTTGTGATGTCTGGAATTGATTCGTGAATGTTCAAACTTTCTAGTTTATTCAAAAACATATCACAAAGATAAAAAAAAATATGTCTCTTCCTTTTCCTTCCATTTTGCGCTTTTCGGTGGTAATGAGTTTCTATTTTTTTATATTTCAAGTAAATTGATTCAAAAGTTTTGTCAGTCACGATGAAAACGAGAAATCATTTTAGGGTAGGTGATTTCAATCGAATTCTTGACTGATTCTTCTATGTTTTGGAGCTATGTTTTTGATTTTTTCGAACTTTGCTGTAGGCAAATTTAGTGACAGGGCTTTATATTTTTGCTGTAGTCAATCCTTAATCAGTTGATACAAAATATGTCTCATCCTCAAATACGCAGGAAAATTACTCAACCAATGTAGCGAACATTTATTGAAAGAACTCAAGTGTGATTTTTCTCAACTGAATTTTTTTCACTGATAATCGATACCACGGAAAGAAAATGGAGGAGAAAATTATTCTGATGCATAATATCAACTCAATTGGATATTCAAGTGTTTATATTATTTTTATATTGCAAATTATCTACGTACTTCTAGATAAAGTGTGAGAATAAAGTGAAAGATTGATTATTGTTCACCTATTTCGGTTTCTAAACAACAGAGCGTCAGTAACTTCTGTACCTCTAATCAAAAATTAATATGGATGATAAATGCTTCGGATAATGCTACAAATAATTTTAATTAATCAACATCCTATTATTCTTTGAAAAATCTTCAACTCATAAAAATCTAACTAGAAATGATAGTGATGTGTCGATGAGAAATATTTATCAGTTGTTATCAATTGTGGTCTGGATTTTGTAGTTCAGTCAACGTTGTTGTTAGTCAATTAATACTTTCCAAGATATACCACTTTGAAGCACAAATTTCCAGCTTCTTTTCTTGATTAAAGAACTTTGAGATCATTCTTAGATAAACATTGGAAATCCAGCATTTTTCATAATATAAACATGCATGTTGAATCATCCTACATATTTGACGAATGGTTTGGTGGTTTGTCACTATTCAAGCAATACTGCATTTTTACTGTTTTCTTAGCATATGTCACGATGTTGAGAAATTTGCCAGTGAGCTGTGCAATTCTGTTTCGGACTTCAAAGAAGAATATCTCGGAAATTATCAATTTCCCCACGATAATATTATTGAATTCTTTTTATTTTCACAAAGATACGTATGTACCAAAAAAAAATCCAGATTGCATCATAAATGCGAAATAGTCATATCTTTCATAACTAGGAATCTAACCTATATCCATATTGAGAGAGGATTTGGTAGATTAATTATAGTTAACTCAGTGAAGAATTATGAGAGAAACGTTATTCAATTTCTACGTTATTATTCCAACATGTAATACATAGTAGTACTGTATAGGAATCGTCCATTGGGGACAAGTCACGATAGTGATGTACATTGGCCGGTGCAATCGTGACGCAAGTACGAACTTCGACAGACTTATCGAACTGTCGGAGTATTATTATTATATATATAATATATATATTGAACTAATATCAGTGATATTCCATAATTTTTTTATTCCATGACAACTGTAATTGAATCATATCAGAGAATGAGAGGTGAATCAGACAGATTGATTCTTCAAGATTAATCAATTTCAGAATTTCCAGATTATCTAGTCTCACTACTTGTTCGGAATAACAATAAAATGTAATCAACAATTCCAAGAGACATTTTTCTTTACCATAATGTAGCACTATGTTGATTTTCTTCCAAATCCTAGGCACTCTATACTCTATTCTATGATATACTTTTCAAATTGGAGCTGGAATTGAAAAAAAATTTGAAATTTTACTGATAATAGTTCAATATTTCCAAAACACTCTGTAATTCAGATAAAAATGTTACTTCAATATGAAACATGACTCTTGGCATTCACAAAAATGCAATGAAAATACAGGTCCGTATTTGAAAATTAAAAGTTGAGAGTGGCCCAATTTAGATAGATAGATAGATAGATATATACTTTATTGTCCAAGAATATTCTTATTGACAAAGTAAGTTATAAAATATAAATATATATTTGGTCATATGTTATTAAATATAGAACAGATAGGTGCAAATACAATACACACAGTCAAATAAAGAATGAAGAATGAAAGAAAGGAAATATTAACAATAATAACAAATAATAACAAGAAAGAAACATAATAACTTTGCATAATATAAATGCAATTGAATCACATTATATGTATATATATATAAAAACATCTCAGCAAGCATATAACAACATGTTAATCTACATGCAAGTGCACTGAAGAAACTAATGATAATAATAATAATAATATGCAACATCATTTTACGGCCTTTGAAGCATGTCAACATAATATTCCTGCAGGCTATAGTATGCTGTCTCAAGAAGCAGATTTTTAACCGATTTTCGGAAAATTTTATGATCCAATATAATCTTGATTAGCTGTGGTAGGTTATTGAACATTTTCTTCCCTTCATATATATTAGAGTGTTTTGTTAAATTCAGTTTAGGTATTGGCAAATGAATATTATGATTCCTACTCTGTCTGGTATTGTAAGATCTATCTTCACGAGTAACAGTAACGCATCTCTTGTGAATCAGGCACACCACTTCCAGAATAAAAATGCTCACTACAGTCAGAATCCTCTGTTGTACAAAGAGATGTCTACAGCTATCTCTATAGTTAACTCTACACAAATATCTAAGAGATCTCTTTTGCAGTACGAATACCTGATTAAGGAGTTCTTGATTACAAAATCCCCAAAACGCAATGCCATATCGTAGATGGGATTCTACTAGGGCAAAGTAAGTCGATCTGGCTGTGGATATGTCGAGTTCATTTGCGACAACCCTTACAGCATATGATCCAGAGGCTAACTTCTTACATAATGATGTAATATGTTCATTGAATTTCAACTTATTATCAATATGCAATCCAAGAAACCTAGTACAGTGTGTTTCTGCGATATTGATACCATCCAGTTGCAAGTTATCATAGCTGAATTTAAAGTTTACAATTTTCGTCTTATCCACATTAAAACAGAGAAAGTTTGAGTCACACCATTGTTTAACCTTGGATAAATCCGAAGAGACCACTTGTTTCAAAATTTCTGTGTTTTTTCCATGCCATAATAAGGTGGTATCGTCTGCAAAAATTGTGAAGGATCCGCTGATATTTATTGTAGTGAGATCGTTAATATATAGTAAAAACAAAATAGGTCCTAAAACAGATCCCTGAGGTACTCCGCAGTGTGTAGCCTTACTATCAGAACACACATTGTTTATTTTTACTATTTGTGATCTATTATCAAGGTATGACCTGAACCACTCGAGATTTGCCCCTCCTATCCCATAGCGATGCATTTTCTGCAGCAGTATTCCATGATTAACACAATCAAATGCCTTTGAAAAATCACAGAACACCGCCGCAATAGCTTCACCTTCATTCAAACTCATGTATACTTGTTCCAAAAATGAGAAGATTGCGTCATTAGTATTTTTGGAAGTTTGAAACCCAAATTGACATTCATTTATTATATTTCCATTTGTTAAAAATTTCAACAATCTTTTCTTCACTAATTTTTCTATGATCTTCGAAATTGTGGACAACAACGAGATTGGTCTGAAATTTGAAGGAGTGGTGGTATCACCACCCTTATGAAGAGGCATAACAAGTGCCGTCTTTAAACCTGAGGGAAAAACTCCAGTTTCGAAAGAATTATTTATTAGTTCTGCTAGTACCGAGAGCACCCTGAATGGTAAGTTTTGTAGAAGTCTTCTAGTTAATCCATCTAATCCAGAGGACTTATCGTTTTTTATTTCCATCAGTGTTTGTTTTATTTCATGAACATTTGTTGGTGTTAATGTAAAATGGGCATGGCACTGAGTATTATCAAGGTAGCTCAAAGGATCTTGTTGGTATACTAGATTAGCTGTTAACTTTTTGGCAATCGAACAGTAGTAGTCATTAAGGGCATTCGGGTTGATGTCAATACTCTCCGCTGATGTCGATATGCTTCCCTTCCCCCGTAATTCATTTATTATTGCCCATTTCTCTTTAGGTTTGTTTTTTGATTGTTCAATTCTTTTGGAGTAATAGTTATTTTTAGCTAGTTTAATCAAATTTCTATAAATATTCCTATATTTATTAAAATATTCCAAAAAATGTATATTTGTTGTGAATTTTTTTATTGTACGCAGGGATCTAAAATTTTTCGAAGAAATTTTCAATCCTGTTGTTATCCAGGGCTTTTTATTCTTTATCTTCAATTGTTTTAGTGGAAAGCATTCATCAAATTTATACATTAATATTTGTTGAAAGGTAGTAACAGGGTCAGGAGCAGTTATTATATTATTCCAGTTTGACTGTTCACATGATAGTTTGAATTTTTCATAGTTTTTTTTACTGAAGATTCTACCTTCTCTGAATTTAACATTTCTCTTCTCTGCATTGAGTGAAAATTTGAATTGGATTGCTTCATGATCGGACAAGCCTGCAGAAATAACTCTAGTATCTGATTTGTCAGTAAAATTTGAGCATACATAATCAATCAGTGTAGCAGACTTGTCAGTGATTCTAGTCGGCTCGTCAATATGCATTTTTAGACTGAAACTAATGAATAAATTTTGTAAGATATTAGTGAAATTGCAATTTTGAGAGAAATCTATATTAAAATCTCCTGCAAGAATTATTTTCGATTTGAGTGGTAGACATGATAAAAGCATTTCCAGTCTTTCAAGAAATATGTGTGTATCACCCGCACCTGAAGGCGCTCTATAAATACATATAATATACAGATTATTCTTCTTATTGTAGCCTATTGAGAACTCAAATTCACCCTCCACTAACATATTATCATATTTGTGTACATCAACTAATGGGTATTCGTCCGACATACTTTTATGTACGAGAATCATTGTCCCTCCATGTAACATTTGTTTTCGACAAAATTTCGAGGTAATGAGATAATCAGGAATGAAACATGGTTCATCATTCGTTAACCAATGTTCAGTTAAAAGTAAAAATGTTGGAAATTTCTCAGATTCCAAGAATATTGAGAGTTCATCAATTTTGTTACGAACAGATTGGATATTCAGCAGAATTAATGAAGTATTTTGTTGATGACTAAATGTTGAAAATAGACTAACATTTTTAGAATTATCATTCCTTATGTTATTTTTACGTGTGTTAGACAAACATCTAAAAAACTTTCTTGTGCCCTAGAACATTCACCTGAGCCATTATTCACAATATAACACTCTGAGTAATTTTGTTCATGAATTTCTCCCTGATTTACATCATTAATGAAATCGTTATTGATGGTTTCAGATTCAATAGGTGTTGTGTTTATGTGAATTAAATTTTTTCGGCATTTTTGCCCAAATCTTATTTCATTTATTAACTTCATGGCTATTTGGTTTTTTGATAGTGTCCATTTGTTTCCATGATTAATATTCATTAATATAGCCCTACCTTCAGAATAACTATCCAATCGGGCCATGTAGTTTCCCAGTATTTGATTGAATTT
Source organism: Plagiodera versicolora (assembly GCA_037013635.1). Classification (NCBI taxonomy): domain Eukaryota; kingdom Metazoa; phylum Arthropoda; class Insecta; order Coleoptera; family Chrysomelidae; genus Plagiodera; species Plagiodera versicolora. The sequence continues at coordinate 9,846,095 of CM072982.1, read as the reverse complement.
CAATATTGAAGAAAGATAGCGTGACTTAGAATGTGCAGGAATAGTATTTATTAAAATATTTGTGTAATGACATTGTTTCAACTTACTATTCATTAACTTAATTGAAGGGTATCTGTTTTTCATAATATCATTCAACCCACCTTGTATAATAACAAAATCATTCAACGTAAAATTTTTCGTTAAGTCAATATATCAGATATAATATCATTCATACAAGCTCCTGGTTTAATTATAGTTTGAACATAAAATTTATTGTCAAGTCGGTTATTTATTAATTTACCCATATTGCGTCCACCTTCATCGCATAGTACCAGTACTCTATGCATCATATTTTTCTCCTTGATTGTATTGTTTCGTCCTTGTTCTCCATCATCCTTCTTTGATGTAGCAGTTATGTTATCCTTACAACTTGCTCCCAACTTGTCAATTTTCTTTACTTCTGCTCTAAGGTCCTCTATTTCTTGGCAATAGGCCTCCTTATCTTTTTCAAGTGTTTTTATTGTCTCCACCATAATTCTGCTTATGTCACTCAGTTCCTGTACTTCTTTTTCAAATTGTTGAAGTTTTTCATTGCTTTGTTGCAAATTCAGACTGAGTAATGTATTAGTTTTTTCCATACTACAAATTTTTTTATTCAACAATGCAACTGTATCTCTTTGCTCATTCACCTTATTTATACATATGTCCTCCACAGTTAGCTCACTTGCTTCTGATTTTTTTCCTACCATTGTGTCTACGCCACTGGAATGCACTTCAGTGGCTGTGGATTTGTGAGTCATAGGTATGCCATCTGTTTGTGTACTATTTGTTTTTGTAGCATTACTTTTTTGTTGTAGCTCTTTCTGTAGTTTTTTTATTTTATCTTCCATTTCTTTTGTTTCCTTGTTTTTACTCTCTATAAGGTTGTTCATTTCAGATTCCAAATCTATTGTTTGTTGTAAATACCTGTTTTTTTCCTCTTTCAGTTTCTCCATGTAATTGGTTTTTATTTCACTGTCTTCAATTAATTCACTTATTGTTTTTTCCAACAAGTTTGTGTCTTCTTGGTAGCTCGTTGTTCCTTCTTCACAACATTTAATTTTGTTGTCTTTCACAAAGACGACTTTTTTCTTATAATTTGCTAATAAACAGCTCCTATGAAAAACACTACCGCACTCAGTGCATACATAGTGCACAAATGGTTTGTTTTTACAACATTTATAACTTATTCCCTGAGAGCAGTGGGCACGTGTTCCCTCTGCCATGGTTGGATTATTATTATTACGATACCCTGTATATAATTTTTATTCAGATATTTGGATGGCCCACAGAAAGTTGCTATGGCAAAGTGGCAACATTTGAAAAAAATCTTCGCAAAATAAAAAGATATAGGCAAAAGAAAAATTTCGAAATTTCGATTTCTCCTGTATAACTCCAGAACTAAAGAAGCTAGGTCAGATTTTTTTATCCATATAATTGACCTCTGAAATATGCTACTTTGCCCCTATTTAACCATCCCTCTATCTCTTACCGTTATCGAAATCCCCATGCATAGACTCGAATTTGAATAGCACTGTATATATATATATATATTATTATTCGGCACAAATATGAGCAACTCTGTCTCGATTCAACCAACTTTGTACCTTTTAAGATAAGCGATATCCCCATAAAAGCACACGAAAAAACGGACAGTCTTAATCTCTGAATTTTCGACTGTGTTCAAAACATTGATATTCGGATGTTCCGAAATTCCTTGAAGGAGTTAGGACGACAAAATCTACCAACAAGCTAAAGTAACATAGGAATGATTTTTTTTATTGGTGCCCCATTTTACCCAATCAAAGCACGCCTGAGCATCTCGGGATTTTTTGTTTTTTATTAAACTTGAAATATTTGTGGAGTATCAGGTACTTTTTACATTGAATCATGTTTCTTCAAAGGTTTCATGATAAATTGTCATTAACTACAAAAAATTATCTCTTCTACACTGATATCATTCCCAGTACGTGGAAAATAAATGAATCATTCATCAGACATTGAAAAGACATTTTCAGAAATGTGTTCGCACCATTACTCTAGTATCTTGGGAAATTTCACATGCCATAAAAACCGGCTGCGTATGCATTGTGCTGTGATAAGTTTGAAAGGAAATTTTATACGATCCACTCCACAAGAATACAAATACATCATGGAATATTTCGCGATTACATTGTAGGATTTTCTACAACATATCCACTCATATCCGTATCATCTTCCAAACCAACAGGAAAGGGCTTAGCTAGCGTATTCATCATCTATAAGATCAATTCAGTTGAACCTGACTAGAAATACAAAACTGAGTTCGTGACAATAACTTTGGAAAGGCGATGGACTGGAGATCTCCATAGTCAGCTAAACTCAATCGAAGTGAATAAATTTCTACAAAAGCTTTTCTTACTGTAGTGGAATATAAAAGGAGGCATGAAATTGGAATTCTATATTGTAATATTCACACACCAATGTGAAAAGTTTTATGTAGCGCTCATTTTCGTTATGGGTTTTCATACGAAAATCATACAGGGTCTTTATTGATAGTATGATGATTCTGGTCATCTGAGTGAAGGAGCCTCAACGACTCAAACTCAACTTTTCGACTATAGAATGCCAAAGTTTGAAGCAAGGAAGAATGTTTTGATAAGTTTGGCATGACTGACTGTTAAACGATGATAGGTATTTAATGTACTTTCCTGTGAGTCCCTGGGACAATTGACCTGTTGAGTAGCCTGTATTCTTTAAATAAATAAATAAATAAATTACTGGACAGTTCTGATGTACTGAATACATTTTTATTTTCTGAACAAATATGGTATTCCCTTTAGTTACGTGACATTTCTGGTATTAAAAATTAGAATTCATATACAGTGCAAACCCTTCTTTAATTCCATTCCATTGAGGACAAAATTGAGGAACGCTCTGATGTAAAATTTTAAACGAGGTGTTTTTTTGACAACGAAAAAAAAAAGGGGGGTCGTTCCGTACGTCGTTGAAAAGGATGTTGAGAGTAACATTAAATATCATCAGTTTAATTTTGTTAAATGGAAACATACAAGAAATATTATTGAATTGACTCATTAACAATAACTCAACTGGACGAATTATTCCAATTTATCTTGGTTACTACAGGAGATGTCAAAAATGGTTTTCATTTGCCTCTGGCAGAATGAAGTTCTTGATTGGAATAATTTGTCCAGATGATCAATTTTTTAAGATTCAATTCAATATCATTTGTCTTCATTTATTTTTTATATTTTCATTATATAAGAACTCTCAATATTTAAATTCTTCTTGCAGGATTATTCAACGATGTATGGCACGACACCCTCTGCTTTTCAAAGATATTGGAGTGGTAGCTGTCAAGGAGAGGGGGTGAAAGTTCAATAGTTCTTTTCTTGTCAAAACATATCTTGTTCGAAATAAAGATTCAAGTGTCCGAGCATGGTTCAATTTTGTCTTCAATGACGGAGATTGGAGGGGGATAAGACTTATCATTCATATTGTATTTATATATCGCTTGGGAATACTTCATGTAACAACAGAAAAAAAAATTATTCTAGGAAGCTCACCTTATAAAAATTGAGTTATTTCAATAGAGTAACACAAAGTTTCCTCGAACACTCGAAGGAATAATCAATTCCATGAAAATGGCAAACTCAATAATAAAACTTCGACGACATGTAATTGATTCGTAATTGAAGTCTGTCACTTGAAGACTGAAATTTCGATCGTCTCAGCAAATTTCTCAACGTGAACACGCTTTTGCTAATGAATTTTTAATAACTGGAAACAAAGTGACTCGCAATATAAAGAGAAGAGTATGTTCAAAATCCACTCTCGATTGTGATACACTTCAACGAGAAAGATATTTATGAAAAACTAGCTGACCCGGCAAACGTTGTTTTGCCATATAAATAATTTTTAAGTAATTTCTAGTGTAGACAAAAAATAGCTTACTTATTTTAAGTATGTAAGAATGTGGTATATGCCTGAAATAGGCATGGAGCACTGTGAACAATGAGGGAATATAAAAATAACAAAAGGCAAACATTATTTTCAAGTTATTATAATTCATTCCTTAAAATTATATATCATTAATCAATCAATTACAACAGTTGAGTCTTTCCAATATCAATTGCAGAACACAGTTATGCGAGGAGTAATCAATATTTAATATACGCCCTATATAAACGCATGGCACTCACGCCAGAATTAAGAAACAAAAATAATGATTAGTACTCGTACGAAGTCAAAGAAGCCGCCAGGGTCAACGTGGACTCGAGTTATATGTGTCAACATCCCTTTCGACCAATGAAAACAGTGAATCAGGAAAGCATCGGCACTTGATTGGTCGAAGGGTTATGGACACTCGGAAGCTATAAATCATCTTTTTTACTTATCAGACAGCCCTCGCGAAGTTCAGTCTGGATATCAGTGGTGTAGTGTGGTGTGTTGAATTAAGAAATTTTATTAAATTAATCGAAATATGGCGACCGTGGGCGAATGAAAATAATTGAGTGCTAAACAACGGCGTAATAATGATTCGATTGCCTTTCAAGGAAAACTTTCTCGCATATGATTTCAAACGTATTTTTAAAAATAATAAATTCATAAAATAAGGTATCCCCGCCTATGGAAGATCAAACAAAATTGTCGGTAAGGGTTCGGAGTGAGTTTTTATATTCTGCAATTGATATTGGAAGAACTATAACACTAACAAATTGAATTGGCACATCTGTAGGTATAATAGGAATCCCTGGTATTAATATATTTTCACTTCGGAACTTGCTATTCAAAATGCTGGATTCGGTCACGTTTTCCATTAATTTTTGAATGACTAATCGCGTACCGTTGCACAGCCGGGGCGGGACTGCCTCGCTGTCGTCGCACTACAATGGCTATCAAAAAATAAGGGTTGATCGTAGAAGGGTGAAAATTGGGGATCGTATGTATTTTTGTATGTCGTATCATAAAAAAATAGAAATTGAAAATTTTGTCTGAAAAATAAAAAAAAAATTAGGGGTGGACTACCCCTAACATTTAGGGCGATGAAAAATAGATGTTGGCCGATTCTCATAGATACCGGATAAGCACAAAAAATTTCATCAAAATCGGTCGAGCCGTTTCGGAGGAGTTTGGCAACGAAAACTGTGACACGAGAATTTTATATATTAGATGATTATCAATAAAAAGAAATATTCAACGGATCAGTAAAAATGTTCATCAAGTAAGCAGGAAATGTTCGGGATGAATTGATTTTTTTATTACTCAACCTGAAACTCAGTGCTTTGAAACAAAAAACATCACTTCTCAATTCAAAAAAGACTTACAATATTTCATTCTACTGTTGATTCTGACAAACAAGAATGACAGATAAACGAAAGATCTTGAGATGTATTGATTTCAGCTGATTCAATAGTAAATTCAATAATCTCCAATATTTTGATAATCATATTTTGATGACGCATACTCGTGGAAAATATATAGATATGCTTATATGTACAGGGTGGGCAAATTCCGATGTTCAGTTCACTGGCGACAACAAAAATCGAATATTCTTTTATTTCCAAGTTATAAATAAAAGTTTGATTTCTCGACTTCTCGACACCTTCGAATAAAAATTTTTCCTTGTAATTTTTTCTACTGGATTGAGCGAAAAAAAGTAACTCAATAATGTGAAAGTTATTATTTCTTAACTCACTCGAACTTTTGTTGTAACTCGAAAACAAAAGACGAAAACCAATTATTGTTTTCTCTAGTGAACTCAACTCGAAATAAGATAGCGAGAAGGCCACCTTCATTCTCTCGTATTTCCTATAGTTACCGAATTACCCTGTACAAATATCGATTTGGCAACCCTGTTCAGGATGAAATGAATTATTGGAGGGTAGCTCCTAAATCCTTCCATATCATGGAAATTTTGTTGAGAATGAATTTTAGTGCTCGATGTATCAAATTCCAAAATAGATTCTTTCGGTTCACCTATTTTCAGGTCACTTTCCAGAGAACTCGAATATGATTCAATAGCAGGGGCTATTTTTTATTCCGATAGGATAGTTTCAATATCTTTTCGGTCGATTTCTTCATCATGATCTCAATAACTTGAAACAACAAACTCACAGAGTTATAATTTTCCATCATTCGTACTACCACCGTCGAAAATTCCATATTCCGCTGCTCGTAACACTTATATTCTTAGTTATCTCTTTCAATCCACCGATTGGCTGTTCTCAAATAACTTCTTGTTGATTACACTTCGAATATATCTGATCTTTTCACCATCAGTTTTCAATCGACCATAAAAATTAATTTCGGGATCGAGTTTCAGATGGCAAAGGAAACTCACTCGTTCGACTGAAAATTAAACTGACAAGACAGAAAGGCAAGCAGAATCGTTACAAGAGAGATTAAATATTTCACACCACTTATACGATTAAACAGTCTCGAACAGGGTGGCTGATAGAAATCTTCAAATTCACCTTAGAGTAGATGTGAATAGATGTCATCAGTTCAGAGGAAGATATTTCATGAGTTAACTCCAATTCAAGTGATTTGGCAACTGCCTACAGTCTGTCTAAAATGTACCGGCAATTGTTAAATGAAATGCAAATTTTACATTTGAATATCAACATTTATCTTGTCGCCTTTGTCAACGCTGTTTGCAGTCCTAGAAACATTATTTAAAAACGCTGATATTGCCTTCAGTTCCTTCCAAGAATTTTGTTTCATGGATCAATGCGATTGGAAATGGGTTTCATGGGGTGGCAATATGAGTTTGAGCAAAAAAAATCCAACGGAGCTAAATCAGGTGAATATGGTGATTATTATTATTATTATTGTCGACCTAGTGTCGACTGTGGAGTTGGGGCACGTAGCGTCTCCAGACGTATGGGTAATCCCTTGACGTCCCTCAGATAGCTGGTGGCTCTACTCGAAGATCTCCCCCCAAAAGGTCAGGATATTCCTGATAGTGCCTTCCTCGCATTGAAACCCCTGTGGATCTGGGGCGCCTAGGTGAAGGCGCCTCTTCTCCATTACTGCAGGGCATTGGAAGATGATATGCAGTGAAGTTTCATCTTCTAGTTCACAGAATCTACATAATGGGTTTTCTTCCAATCTCATTCTGTGTCTGTGCTTCCGCAGAGTACCGTGATCAGTCAGAATACCGATGATCACTTTTGCGTTCTTCCTACTCAGCGTGAGTAGTTGTTCTTCCCATTTCTTCATTTGATCTGGTCTAATGAAGATCTTGGCTATTCTGCACCCAGGGGCATTTCTCCATACCTCCCTACGCTTTGCCGCAGTCCAGTCATCAATCTTCTTCCTGATGACTGTGTTGCAAATTCCAGTTGCCGGTTCTGGTCCTATAAACCTCTCTAATCGCGCTAGTCTGGCCAGTTCGTCTGCAATCTCGTTGCCCTTTATCCCTTTGTGACCCGGCAGCCACATCAAGGTTACAGGTCCGACTTCGGCCAGGCGATTTAAGGTTTGATAACAATCGTACACCAATTTTGATGTTGTGGTGTACCCTTCAAGAACTTCTAAGGCGCTTTTGCTGTCCGTACAGATGTACAGGTGCTCCTGGCTTCTGACATCCAATGCCTGAAGCGCGCTGTTCAGCACTGCCACCAGTTCGGTTTGTAGAACCGTGGTATGGCTCCCGAGCGGAATGATGTGCTTCTCCCCTCCTCGGCGCCGATACACTCCGGCACCTGTTTCGTCTCCTACCTTGGAGCCATCCGTATACCAGATGTCCCCACTGGTAGGTAGTTTCGCCCGTTCTTCAATCCACTCAATTTTACTTGTGAGACTGATGCGGTATTTTTTATCGAAGAGATACCTCGTGACCATCTTGTCAGTGGGCATTTCGAAGATGGTGATTATTCGATGATATTTATTGCGTGTTTGGCTTTGAATTCGCTCTGAATTGTGACTGGGTGATGGCGCGTTATCGTCGTGTAATATCGAAGAGACGTTCTTCTTCAATTCTGCCGCTTTTGGCGGATTTTTTCACGCTAACGCCTCACTACGCCCAAATAGTACTCCTTATTGACCGTTTGTATCATTGGAACGAATTCATGAGCATCAGCTTGACTCTTGAGCGACTTTGGTGTGGTTTTTTGGATTTGGTTCATTTTTCTTCCTCCATTCTGATTGTTTTTTTGTTTGCATGTCATACTCGTAGACCCACGTCACATCACCAGTTATGCTACGTTTCATGAAAGCTGGAATTCTCACGATCAAGCGTGTCCGAAGAAACATGCACATGGTACTGTTTTAGTAGAACATTCGATTCTCAAACACAATTTTCTTCACTACGTCGATGTTCAGTTTGGTGATAAAGGACGAAGGTCGTCCAGAACACGGCATGTCTCACGGGCTTTTGATAAAACTGATGATTCAGTTATTCCTAACATTTACAACGCGTCAGCACATGAAATTTCGTTCGCAGCACAAAATTCAAGACAAACTATTTGTTTAATTTGTTCCTCCATTGTAAAAATCATCATGAGTGAGAACTTGGCACCATACTGAAAGACAGTGCTGCCAACCTAGAAGAACATGTTTTTGAATCTCTTCAGCGCGGGCAGTTCGAATTAAAAATGTGGGAGTGAAGCTGTGTGCAAGTGGCTGAACCAAAGAATGAAACTTATGTATTTCGTGCACATTTTTATTTTTCAATCGCAGAGCGCTTTCGACCTAGAAGGTCATCTTCAGTGCTTGCTTGTCAAGAAAGCACAAGAAAAGTCCATAAAATATAAACATGTAGAAACATCCACGTCCACTGTTTAAAACAAATTAAAATAAATTTAAAAAGAAAGGTCACAAAGTAAAACAGGTTAAAAGTCTTGAAAGTAATGAAAAATGAGTGAGTTCTTAATTTCTAGAACAGGTCACCTGTCGATTTCATAAAATTCAGTTTTGTTGTTGTGACTATTTAGTCCTGTATCAAACTCCGGTAAATGATTCCGAATGTTTATTCCAATTCGTTGTTCTGGAATATTATACAGGTCTGTTGGTAATCCAATAGCTTTTATCGATTGAAAAATCTCACCATTGTTTAAAAAATCTAGATGACTTGTCCCCTACTAGTAAAATTGAAGATATACTTCAGTTAACTGCTCAGAAATGATTCGACATGTTCCTTCGATATACCATTCTGTATATTTCGTCGTTTATTGCAAAATCAAGTTAAACAATTCAAATAATAAAAGCAACTAACTAATGTATACTTGAAAATATCAAGACGAATCATCCAGAATAAGTAGATACATCCTTTGTATTTTTCCAATATCTGGAAAGAATCTTACAAAGGAAATCTGATCATATCCGTCAATCGTTGGATCCTTTTCCATGACGTTTTATTTCTCTCAATTTTGGATTCATGAATTCTGTCTGCACGAATTCATGTTCATTCTGAGAGAAAAAATATAATAGAGCATTCCGATGTCCAAAATATCGAATGTCCTCAAAATAAATAGAAACGGACTGAAATGCCGAGAGTCTAGAGGAAGGAAATAAAGTTTCTACGATCTTTACAGATTGTCAACTGCTAGAGCATATCCGTTTAATTCTGAAGATTATGGAGTGCTTCTCCAAAGTCCCCTCTCCCCTATTATCTTTGGAACGATTATACATACACAAGTGAAATTTGGAAAGTAAATATTGAAGGTTGTGAAATTTACTAATAGTAAAGATAGATCACAAAATCGGCAAAGCTGTTGAATACATACACATTCATATGAATAGTCGATATATTTTGATTTCATTCCTAGTTCTGTTTGAAAAAACATTCGTCTACTGCAAGTCGAGTCTCGAGATGTTTGGATGCCTATTGTTTCAATCTGTATGAATGGAGTTCAGAATCCTGTTAGACGTTCTTTAATGCTCACGTATTCGATATTGATTACTGAATACACCATTCAGGACCCGTTTTTATCTCAAACTGGCAGAACTAATGCATATAGATTAGGCTACAACTGATATATCAACCCAACACAGAGACCAAAAAAGTTTCTCCTCCATCTGAAATATAATTCACGATAGCGGGAAAAATCAACCTGATGCCGAACAAATCAAAGTTTGACACATTCTATTTTCCTTATTTCCTAGGACGTTCTTGGAGAAATATTTTTGAGGGACGATATCATGCCCTCCGTAACCAATGATGATCAACTGAAAAGGATTGTTCAATCAAGTTATTTTGTCGGCCATAAGGCGTGGCTTTCAATGGCGAATTACGTCGGCAAATGCCCTGAAATCAAACTTATTCATTATGTGCAGGCACATATACCGATTGTCGCAACAGTGCGCATTTGCTCGATATATGGACAAGGCTGAGAAGTTACAAGAATTATATCATCACGACCTATCCTACGGAGATAAGCTGAAGTGACGCAATCCAGAGTAACCCGAGACGAGGGATGGAACCCTCAAGTGGTTCACGAACATTCTTTTATACCTGATTTCTTTTTGCATAGTCAGTCAGACACCATATACAATGTAGAATTTATACACAATGAAGTAATTATTATTAAAAAGCAAATCCTCGAAAGATATTCAATTCACGGCACCAAAAGGGCCATGTTTTGGAAATAATATAAAGTTTCTGCACACCCTAAAATCATATTATTTTTGTTTTTACAGAAAAATGCAACACCCTGTACGTTTGGAACCATTCACCAAAAAGACTGGTGCCGTGAGACTTTTTTCATTTGAATCAGCCTTATCGATATATCTAGTGAATGCGCACTGTTATATACTGCAAAAATCATTTAATTAACAATTTTTTTATAAAACCTCTCACGAAAGGAGACAACCTGTAATGTTCAGAGAACATCGTGAGAACCAAGGGAAAGGAGGTAGGAATTGGTGTTCTTCTTAAATTTCTGAAGGTCATATGCCTCGGGGAACACCTCTCTGATACTATGATATATGTTCTGTAATTATTGCGTATGATCAGTATGTGACTTCAGGTATCACGCGTTTCTTGTGAGAAAATGATTGTAAATCTTCTTGATCCCCAGAAATTAATCAAATTTTATTAGTAGAGGTAGCTATATCAAGCTAATTAAAATATCATCCAGGTAATAGGTTGGAATACTTATTCTTTGAAATATGAATGAATGAATCTGAATGTATTTTTCTCATATTATTCAGACAAACATAAAACATATCTACTGATTTTCCTTTTTTTTTCTGTGAACACTAGACGTTCTTCTGGTATTCCTGATTTTTTCAATTATTTGCTGGTTTCTCAAGTTCGTCCTTATTATTATTCTTGTAACCTGACTGCTATATACGTATGAAAATCCATTTTTATAGAAAGGAAGACAATCTACATTAACCACAGCATAAAAATCGAATGACGATTAAACGGGAAGTGTGGCAGTGATGTCACGAAAACCAACCCCTTTTGTCCCTCGCACTACGAAATTTATCAACATTGCGTTTTATGGAGATGAACCATCCTTTTCAATTTATCATCTTCAGTCTGTAACAGCCTCAATAAACGAAGTGGAGTTATAGACCAAAGTTCACTGTATTTTAACGCTCACCGTAATCAAATATTAAGTGGAATAGGTCTGAAAAAAGGATTGGTTTGGTTTATCTGATTTTCAATGACCTTCCAGCACACCCACAATTTATTGTTCTCAGTCGACTACTCGTAAGTTTCTTCGTAAAATATATATCACATAGGGAAAATGTATTGTGCAGATTCTATGCAGTTTATGAGGTCTAAAATTAGCTCACCTACGTGTTTTTCGTACTCTGAACATAAATATGAAATGCCTCCTACTTCTCTTCCCGATAATAATGTGAAAGTCTGGAAAATTTGTAATTACGAACCAAATAGTTGCTATGGCTTTCAATTGCAATCAGTCAGCCAGACGTGTGTCGATAAATCTAAGTAAAAGAATTGCATCTGAAGTTATTCTGACAAGTTTGTTATGGTGTTGTGAAGAACAGAGTTTAGTTAATATGATATTCACTACATTTTTATCTGTAAAAGAATATTATTTTGAATATGAAAAGAATCAACTCATTCGTCAAAGTACACCTGTAATCCAATCTTCCATTATGTGTCCGCCCAACCAATAATCTCCATCCTTGACAGTCAGTGAGTGTCCGGAATACTCATTCAGGCTTTCCACATGGCGATTACGATCGTCGCGGTAAAAATGTCATTGATGACGTCATTACTTATACTCACAACGACTCATCTCAAAAGCGCAATTTTCAAATCTCAAATCAGCAACGATGGCACCAGTTACGATATCGCTTCATTGCGCCTAACTAAATCGAACTAAATCTTCTTGTAGATAATCTTGAGAGTGTGAAGAGATAGACGATTACATGAGTGAAATTTTCAAAATCTTTTTTCAAGTAATAAAAAATTGAAAACCTGAAATAACTTCTAGACTCTGTATCTGATTATCGAGTAATTACATTATCGTGATCAATAATACGTTTTTTTTATAAAACTTGGTCTGAGTTTTCGTTTTTCACAATTATATTTTTGTGAAATTGTATTCCATTCTCTAGCTGAGCTGGACGAAATAATAGTTTGTAAAGCATTATTTCGACGCACCAATAAATTCCCAACTATCGTCGTAAAAGCCATTTTGATTATATACGCACATTAATTAGTTAAATGCTCCTCTGAAATTTGAGTATATGTGTCTTTTCGTTTCAAATGAATCAAGTTAACTTATAATAAATTAATCTTAATGATACCACATTCAAATCATAACATAACCTCTTTATACAGTCCACTTTGTGATGACGACCAGAACCAAGTGGAACGGCCTAAACTGTAGTCGTAAGCGTGATCGTTATGAGTGATTGGTGGAACGCAACCATAGTGTGAATACTGTCTAAAAAAACCTGTGCTTTGCCAAAATGGCTCTAGCATTAGTCTTGTTTATTAGACAAGACAAAAAGAAGCAGAAGAATAAGAACACGAATATAGCTCATTACGTTGTGATGGGATGGGTTTTTTCTTCTTTACAAGAATATACACAATAACGGTTATTTGAATGCTTCTTCTTCATATTTATTATATAACTTTGAAGTACCTCGTATAAATCCTTCTCTGAAAACGCCTCACCAAATTCGAAACTTCTAATTGTTTTTCTCTGTGGTTTTCTCGTCACATCCGCAGGAGAAGTATTTAGTGATGAAATTATAGCTCAAATACTAAATAAGCTATCGATGAACGATATATATGAAAACATTCAGGATAAATTCTTGAGTTTCTCTCTAGGAAATTTCATTATTAAAAACTGAAAAAGGAGTCTTGAAACGAATTGTTCTTTCTTCTCGAAAATATGGAAATTCGAAGACAAGTAGCAAATTTTTTCATAGGAATTTGAGGAATTGTTTGAGAACGTAGAGAAAATCGGAATCAAGAGAAGTGTTAGAACATTCTTCAGATCCAGCAATATTATTCGTAGTTATCTGACGAAAATCGAACCGTCTTATATCAATAGTAGTAGTACTTATGTAGTACTTTATTTAAAAATAGGTAAGCCTAATATACAAACATCTCAATATCACATAAAAAATGTTAACATCACATACATGTATAAAAATATCACAAGCAATCAATAGCTAGCTATACAGGACAAGACCGCAACAGATTCAGCAACCCATAACAAAATAACCGATATGAAACAATGATTAGTGTGACGTCATGCCCCCAAATTCCATCACCAAACGTGCATATACAGTGAGGACCAAAAGTCCGTCGCCCCCCCTGTAACTTCTTCATTCTACATATTACAAGAAAATGTTAAATACATAAGTTGTAGGGTTTCATTCGATCTCCTCAATGGTTTGAGTTTCATTTATATAGAGTGTCTCAAATAAGCACGGTGACTTGAAAGTTAATTTTTTTAAATGGGACACCCTATATTTCATTGCATTTTTACATTCTACGTTGAATTCTGAAGTTTGATAAATGGTTTTCTATCAAAAAAGGTAATAGTTTTGGACTCATGAACACTCGTAAATAATTATTTCGACTACTTTTGCGCCAGTTCAATGAGAAAATCGTAACAAATGGATCACAATGTATTCCACTTCCCTATCCTAACTTTTTGAAAGCTATCCAATGTTGCAAACTGCTGATGGCACCATGTGTAACTTACCTCGTCGTACCATTTTACAATTGTTAGAGTTGTTGAATCTCACGTAAAACTAATACAAATGAAGTTGAAACATTTCATTAACAAATACAGATCAGGAATCATTAGAAACTGAAGACATATTTTAATTTATAACTGAAAACGGTGAGTTTTTATCAATTTCAAAAGATGTTCGACATGTTCACCATGCATTTCTTGACATAAATGATTATTTACAAGTGTTAATAATCCCAAAACTATTAACTTTTTTGATAGAAAACCATTCATCAAACTTGTTCAGAATTCAACGTAGAATGTGAAAATGTAATGAAATATAGGGTGTCCTATTTAAAAAAATTAACTTCCAAGTCACCGTGCTTATTTGAGACACTCTGTATAAATGAAACTCAAACCATTGAGGAGATCGAATGAAACCCTACAACTTATGTATTCAACATTTTTTTGTAATATGTAGAATGAAGAAGTAACAGGGGGGGCGACGGACTTTTGGTCCTCACTGTATATACAACAATCATAGAGTTTTAATATACTCTGATAATGACGACTTGAAAGAAGACAAAGAAGCTGATTGTTTTATATTTATAGGCAGTTTATTTAATTCACTTAACCATTTGAAAAATAGCGATCTCATGCTCATACTAGAATTTGTCCTGTGAATATGAAAGTCCTCAATCGTGTGTGTCATAGTTATGGATTTCATCATTTCTCGTTAAGAACCCGTTGAAATGAGAAGGTAGTAGGCCCTTGCTCAACTTATAAATGAATGGCATACTCATGTAAAACAAACGAGAAGCAACTGAAAACCATTGCAGTGTATCCAACAACACCTCAATTGGAGTATATCTATTATTATCTATATCGAAATTCGTGAAAAAAAGTACATATTTTTTGATATTTTTCTAATTATATATTCTACATAACTATTAAATGTTAGATTATCATCGATCATAAATCCCAGATATTTGAATTCCTCTACAATTTCCAAAGACGTACCCTCAATCACTACATTAATCGAATCAACAAATATATTATCATATTTATATTTATGCACGACCGGGCGTAAAATGGCACATTATCGCCCGGATATGCGGGCGTAAAGTAGCACGTCACCGCCCTCGGACTACTTTTCCGCCCGCCGGGCGGTAAATGGGCACTTTACCGCCCGCTTGGCAATAAATTAGTTGAGCAGGCGCTTAACTGAATTTCATTGTCATATCAACGGAAATCTATATTGACCATGGTAACGTGGATTCCATCACTTCTTGATTTATTTTTCCAATATAATCTGAACCTCACTTCATCAGTGATGTATTCCTATCATGCTCGAGAAGTGAAGATGTATTTACAATGAAAAGTACTGGTCGTGCATAAAATGTTGTATATATTTCGGGCGTAATATGCTTTTATGGACCTAGGCGTGGCCCAAAACGCTGCCTTGAGGTACTCCAATGCTATTACTCAATTTATTGGAATAACTTCTTTGGCTTCTGTTGTTCAGATAATTTTCCATCCAACAATAAGCAGAACCAGCAACTCCATAATACCTTAGTTTACTCAATAAAATGTCTCTGTCAATTGTCTCAAATGCACGCTTCAAATCTAGAAAAACTGCAATGACATATTTATTTTCATCTATTTGTTTTTTCCAACTTGATAATGTATATTGGAGAGCTGTTTCACATGAATAACTCTTCCTAAATCCTGATCGGTGATCACTAAGGATATTATTACTATTCAAATACTTTATCAGTTATGCATGAGCTGCCAATTCAACTACTTTCTCAAGTGTCGGTAATGTATTTATTGGTATGAAATGATATGCCTCTATTGTATTTGAAATTTTCGGTATTGGTATAATGATGCTAATTTTGAAATCTGGATATATTCCATATTCAAGAGAAGAATTTATGAAATGCAATACAACATGTCCAAGACTTTTGAATGTTTCTTTCAAGAATCGTGCATTTAGAATCTCAGATTGATTCTTACTGTTCTCCAAAGAGAATATAATATCACGCAGCTCACTATAGGTTAGTTTTTGAAAATAATTTAATGCGCTATTTATTTGTATTAGATTTTCCTGTGACCATTGTTCCTCTGCAGTATCTTGGATACTATCCACAAAAAAAATATTGAAGCTGTTAGCAATATCCATTTCTCCTCTATATACTCTAGTTTCACCATTCTCAAAAAATTCAATTCTGATGAAATTATAAGGGGCATTAGGTTTGACAATCGATTCAAGAGTTCTCCACATCTGCTTTGAGTTACATTTGTTCAAGTAAATTTTCTGTTCGTGATATTCAGATTTTCCAGCTTTGAGCATATTGACATACTGATTTCGATATGCTTTATATATTTGCCGTTTTTCTTCTTTTTGAAAACCATTACACCTTTTAAAATTTAGATATGCACTATCTCTGTCTCTAGCTTTCTTCCTCAAATCATTATCGTAATACGGTACATCATTTGATTTCAAAATTCTAATATAGCTTGGAGCAACTCGATTTACAATGCCATACACTTTTTTAAAAATATCCTCCAAAAAAATATTAACGTTTACACAATCCAATAACCAACCACAAGACAAGAGTTCCATATTGATGGATAACATATTTTCTTTGCACATATTTCTAACTTCTTGAATTCTCTCGGGAACATTCGGCCCTGCATTAAATATACTAATGGAAATGGTGGAATGATCAGAAATTTTAGGACTGTCATTAACTCTGACAGTAATACTATCACGAACATAATCAATTAGAGTTTTACTGACATTTTTGATTCGAGTATAATCTTCAACGATCTGATTCACACCATACATGTTTAATTGTGCTGAATTTTCTTCGTGTAGAAATTATTAATATTTTTGAAATCAATATCTATATCACCTACCAAGACAGTTTTTTTATTATGAAAATAAGTTTCTAATATATCTTTCATTTCTTCAATGAACACTGAATGATTTGCACCTGGTGAATGGTAAACACCTCCAACAGTCCATTTATGGCTATCAATTGAAATTTCCACAAACTCGAACCAATAGTTAACATCTACTGATGTTATACTTTTAATTACTTTGTATTCAATGCCCTGTTCAATATAGAGTAGGACTCCCCCTGTATATCTACTGCTGCTGTCACATCTTACAAAATTATACTACATTATAGTGAGGTCAGAATCTAAAATATCCCAAGTGGTTCTAGATTCACTTAAAACTATGATTGTTGGGCGGTAGCAGATTATTTGGGTTAAAATCTCGTGTTTGTTTGCAAAAAACTCTGAATGTTAACATAAATGATGTCTTGATTGAAACTCATGAAAGAAGATCCCTGAATATCAGACATTAATGGTTTTTTTCCTTCAGGACAATGGTTGGTATTCCGTTTATATATCTTATCGTTTTATCCAGGTCACCTTCCTCGATAAATTTACTTAGTCTACTTTTTACCTTCTGGTAGTATTCACGTTGTGCTTTGGTCTGATCTCCAAAAATGATAACTCTGTTTGCACTTATTTTATTTTTATTTCGCAGTACTTGCTTCGCTAATTCTACGTTGGAAAATATTATTTTCAGAGGACCATTTTTACCAGTAGTGAATTTTCCAATTCGATAAACTTGCATATTTCCATCAATGACATCACATTCCTTCAAAATATTGTTAACTGGGTCCTTTTCGTCTGCAATTCTTTCATTTATATCCTTTTTCTTGACTCCTGTATATTCAGCTCAATAACATTTCTTGCCCGATTCCTCCTTTCCACCAGTTGAATCTTGTTTTAGTGACATTAAAGTCAATTCGGAATTTGTTAGTTCTCGACTGAGAAGGATTGTAGATCGATGAAATTGAAAGGTTATCAAGTAATCCATATTTCATTCCAATTTTGCAGTGAAGTAGAAAATACTCTAGGAAGAATCTGAAATACAAGATGCAATTTACTTCAAGAAAGCATTTCAGATACCAGATGCATATAATTTTCTAAAAAGATATTTGAAATACGTGATACTTTCAAATACTCCTTGAAGATGAAATAGTTTTGTAAGAAAACAATGTTTAATTGTTTATTCTAGAAAACAATTTGCGGATAGATCACGTCGATTATAAGGATCAGTCAACTGTGGCAAGACAGATTTGAGTAAAAATAATAGCTCAAACATATTGTTGCTTACCTTCCTTCGATGAGACCTCATGATCATGCCCCCAAAGGTGAAGAGTCGCTCCACAGGGTCAGATCATGGGCAAACAAGCGTTATATTTTGGCATGAGCTATTGAGTTCTCAAAGTTTGCATCTTTATTGTTGAGATACTGGAGTGTATCTGAATCACTCGTGTTATTTGTATTTTTGTCACTCTGTGTGAAGACTTTGATTTTTCAAATCGATTGATCTTTCTTGTTTCAATGAAGACAAATTCTTACATATTTCATTCGCACTTTTGGTACTCATTTGAGTTTAAACATGGTATGGGACACTGGGTTTAATATAGCATCGTTTGCATCGTTCTAAGTGCAAATACTGTTTGAACCGTCTATCAAAGTTTTCTTCAGTAGAAGTATCTTAGGGAATAGGGTATCTTCAAAATACTAAGATAAAAGAAAATGTCAATACGTATCAGATGATTTTATCTAAGATAAGTCACATCTCTGCAATTCAGTATATTGTATTGTGTTGAAAATGATTCCAATGAATCATTCCATCCTGTCTCATTTCATCTGTCTCGATTTCCATTCTCCACTTTATTCATTCGGTCATTGGGAATCCTATTCTTCAATTCTCGATACAAATTTTGTCAATTGAATATTTAATCCCTTGATAATAATAGTCACCGGTCCTAATTTTCACTCTCAAATTATTGAGAATACATTTATTTCAAAAGGTAAGAAATCTCGCGTTCCATGTTCAATAGTAGTAACCACAGCACCGAGGGATTAAAACTATTGCGGGTCACTTTCATCGCAAACAATGTCTGTTTTGTTTTCAAAGCCTCTCTCTGTACAATATGAAAATAATTAAAATGTTAATCATAGATTACTAATGAAAAGCGAAATACAATTCGATAATTCTGCATATTAGAACCCATCCAGAATAATATCAACAAAGTTCAAGGCTTTACGAATACGTTGTCGAATTGGGTTTATAAGACCGCATGACGTGAATTACGTTATTTGGCATCGTGGACCCAGGGACAATTGCTTTGACGGAGGATCTAAGATGGCATTGGAAATACTGAGCCAAAAGGAAGACGGAACTTGCAACTGTAAATGCAATTATGGGAAACTTTGCAGATTCTCGTCTCTGTGCAGCAGCTATTGTGAGTAAAATATACAGGCTGTTCGAATATAGGTGTGAAGGATTTCCAAGGGCTTAGCAATTTTCAGTTTTTTTGAGCTTCTTAGTATAGGATATCCTGTTCCAAAATTTTTCTGAAACATCATCTCCATTAGAAATGGCTCTTATATACAAAGTGTTCCGTTGGGCAACGAAATTAAGTTAACACGATATACACTTCACCGAGCTGGTTCAGAAAATACCATCATATATGTGGGGTCTCTGAAGTTCTTCAAGCAGGATAAAGGGTGTTTCATCAATTTTGCCTTTTTTTTTCGGTTCATAACTAGAAAATAATCTACTATTTTCCTTACATATTTGGTATACACGTTCTCTCACTCCTACACAAGCAACGGACCAATAAATTGTTGAAAAAATCCAGGTCCGGACTAACAAATGTTCAAGAGGGTCCCCAAAAAACAACCTGTATCTCCGAATTCACAAAAACTGATGTGATGTTTGAAAATTGCTCAACAAACTGAATGGAATTGTCTTCGAATGGAATTCCGAGACTCAAAGAAACCATTCAATACCACTTGCCAACTTGAAATAGGAAATATATAAGAATTGCTCAAAGTATCTTCTAGTTTGATTCATAATGCTACGGGCCTTTCGACCAAATAGGGCCTCTGCATTGAATTTCTATGATTGCTGGGTGACACTTGGGTTATTTGTTGAAATGGAACTGAGTACCTGATGATTTTTACTGATTTAGTCCCATCCAAATAATTTTCCGAATCGGAGATATGGGGTGTTTTTGGGAAACCCAAGAATCTGTTGAATTTTTGATAGTACAGATCTGGAATTTTCGGACAAAGTACATCGCTTGTACAAAAAGTGAGAGAACGTGTATACCAAACGTCTAAGAAATGTAGTGGATATTCTGCTAGTAATAACCCAAAACAGAATATATGGTGCTCGGAGAACTCTAAATGGTGTCAAATTATTCCCGTTTCTATCAGAACACCCTATATAATGATCCTTATTCTACAAAAATTTGGGTTGAATTCTTAGTGCATTCTATTTGAAACCTCTATCAGAACGTAAGCATAAATATCTTGAGGTTATCAATATATGAACATTCCAGTTGAAATTTTGTTGAGATTGAGCATTTTTTTCAATTCAATTCAATTGAAACATAGTGAAGTCCTTGAATACATATGATTACACTTGATAGTTAAAGTCCAATTATGCTGTGGTAGTTGGAGCAGCCGCCTAAGCCTAAAAGGCTTGTAATGCAGTTACACCCACTAACTGCAGGAGTTATAGTAAGCAAAAAAAAATTATTCGAAAGTGAAAATTTGTCGAAAAGTATCTTTTGAAACGATTCAAAAAGCTGGATGGAGAGGGGATATCTACAGGGCTATTCAAATTCGAGTCTATGCATGGGGATTTCGATAATGGCGAGAGATAGAGGGTTGGTTGAATAGGGGCAAAGTAGCATATTTCAGAGGTCAATTATATGGATAAAAAAAATCTGACCTAGCTTCTTTAGTCCTGGAGTTATACAGGAAAAATCGAAAATTTCGAAATTCTTCTTTTGCCTATATCTTTTTAATTTACGAAGATTTATTTTAAACTGCCACTTTGCCATAGCGACTTTCTGCAGGCTATCCAAATATCTGAATAAAAATTATATACAGGGTATCATATAAATTGGGCCACTCTCAACTTTTAATCAATACGGACCTGTATTTTTTATTGCATTTTTTTGAATGCCAAGAAACATGTTTCATATTGACGTAAAATTTTCATCTAAATTACAGAGTGTTTCGAAAATATTGAACTATCAGTGATATATTCCATATTTTTTCATTCCATAACAATTGTGATTGAATCATAACAGAGAATGAGAGGTGAATCAGACAAATTGATTCTTTAAGAATAATCAATTTCAGAATTTCTAGATTATCTAGTCTCACTACTTGTGAAAATGGAATCAACAATTCCAAGAGACATTTTTCTTTACCATAATGTAGCACTAGTAGAATAATTATTCATCCCCATGTCGATTGACCTCAGTAGGTATGAAGATCTGTTGTATGTATTCTGCTGAGAACTCACAAACATAATCTGTCACAAACATAACATCATATAGCTTTTCATATTTTATAACTAATCACCCAAGAACTTGTTTAATTATTATCAAGAATTGGAATAACAGCCATTATAAGTATTCTTCAAAATCCTAAGCACTCTATACCTTATTCTACGATATTTTTTTTTCAAATTAGAGCTGGAATTAAAAAAAAAATTGAAATTCCACTGGTAATAGTTCAATATTTCCAAAACACTCTGTAATTCAGATGATAATGTTACTTCGATATGAAACATGACTCTTGGCATTCAAAATAATGCAATAAAAAATACAGGTCCGTATTCGAAAATTAAAAGTTGAGAGTGGCCCAATTTATACGATACCCTGTATATAATTTTTATTCAGATATTTGTATAGCTAGCAGAAAGTTGCTAAGGCAAAGTGGCAATATTAGAAAGAAATCTTCGTAAAATAAAAAGATATAGGCAAACGAAGAATTTCGAAATTTTCGATTTTTCCTGTATAACTCCAGAACTAAAGAAGCTAGGTCAGATTTTTTTCATCCATATAATTGACCTCTGAAATATGCTACTATGCCCCCATTTAACCATCCCTCTATCTCTTACCGTTATCGAAATCCCCATGCATAGACTGGAATTTGAATAGCCCTGTATATGTTTATATATACATATTTCAATTTATTCGTCCTTCAGATTGGACTATATTTTCCTAAAATAATTTACTTTCTAGTTGATTTTGTCGGACGTGGGTCTTCATAGTTTTTTTGAAAACTCTCAAATTATTGCACTTTTTTATTTCCGTCGGTAGGCTATTGAATATTTTTGGTCTAAAATAAAAGATGCTTCTTTGCATATGGGTTTTATTGAATCTTTGAATGTATAGAGTGTGTTCAGTGGTATTTCTTTTGTTTCTGGAATGACTAAGGATTCTGTTTTTTTTTTATTATATATCCAAATTTGGCTCTGCAAAATGTAAATATTCCTAATTTAGTTGAAAACTTTCTTATTTTGTGTTTCTGTCATTTGAAACTCGGGATCTACTCATTTGGTGCTGAAAGTCTAGGTTATTTCATACTCTCAGACACTTCAATTCAACTATTCATGGAAATAGCGTAAAAAATTGTGTAAGATTCAGAAGCTTAATTTTTTCAGACCAAATCAAACCCAGAATTGAAATTTACTCCCTATATATCATCAATATGTTTATTGAATAACGCCACTACATGAATGCGATTTGAAATAACTAATATGTGATAATAATAATAAATGACGATGTTTGGAGCAAGCATAATAGTGATTCGGACTTTTCTATACCTTCTATTTGACGAAGCAAAGAATGTTTCTTCATACTTTCGTGAACTGAATAGCGTTACATCTATATTGTCGAATTGCTTCGATAAGAATTCCTATTCAAAATGTCAAGCCAGACTCTCAGAATCGAATATGTAAACAAAGCGTCCTTTCTGTAATATCAATTTTGATATTACAATGTTTTGCAATTTCAATACGAATCCCGTGAAGTTTATCAATCATCACGGTTGCACCATGAACAATTCGGTTCTCCACAATCACAGAATTCACTTTAGTTTTGCGATTGCTCTGCGAATTGCAGAGAGATCAAAAATAACAATTAATTTCGGAACAAATTCAAATTGTTCTCCTTGAAAATGGTTGACATTTCACAGTATATTTTGACGATTCAATAGTTTGAAATGAATTCGGAAAAAATTATAATTCTAATTTATTTCCACAGTGAGTAGACAAGAGAACTGTTCCTGAAATAATCTTCATTTATCACAATAGCATCTCATGACTCGATCAGGATATATATCGAAGAGAAAAATGTTTATTTCTCCATTTCCTTTTCATGTATCCTCTTTAAATATCGATTGGCCAATTCTTTCAAGTGAGTTGTTTTCTACACAAACGGAATATTCAGCTTTTGATGATTTTACAAAAACTGTTGTTTCGATGGATGACCCAGTTATCTATAGTATTACTTTTATATTTTTTTCGACTCTAAGAGATGTTTATCACTCAATAGAATCTTTTTCCGTCCATTTACTTTCTTCCATATCAATTCAGAAGATTAGATAGCCCAGGAGAAAAGATTATTCTGAGTAGATTTAACGAAACTAATCTGAGAGTTTCAGCAATCAATATTTATTCATATAGAAATTGTTATCGATATCTGGATTCCGTAATTAATAGTTCGATAAAGTTGTATAGTAATTTTAGTTCAAAATAGTGACGTGGAGAAAACAAAGCAATATATTTTGAAATCAAGGTGAAATGAGACCGAAGTTGGAGTATGGAACCTTTGTTCAATTCTCATCTGATCGTTGTGAGATTGAATCTCAGGAAAAATAATCATACAATTCTCACATTGCTTATCTTACTTTTACAGGGTGATTCACCCGACTGATTCATCAGGGGTTTACTAATATATTGATTTCGAATTTTGGTGGCTACTAAATCTCAATGTGATCTATTTTCCTGAAATATTTGCAATACGCTGTTCCTTCCGTCTAACCGTAAGTGATATCAACTTAATTTTTTCAAATGGAATACTCTGTTTATTCTTGCATTTTCGAATTCTACGTATAACTCTGATAACAGCGTATTACAAATATTTTAGGAAAATAGGTCATATCGAACTGTAGCCCTGTATATTCTTCAAGAGAAATTGAGATCAAATCAACTATTCCCTGTGACATATACAGTTCGTCCATAAAGTAACGCATAAATTCATTATTGGCTAAATGAACAATAAAATTAGGAATTCCCAAAACAGGTCGATTTTTTATTTCAATTTACTATTGTTTCAAATCATAATCTAATATACAGGGTGAACCACTTTCGTGTAATGACGTCATCACCATTTTTTCAAATGGAACCCCTCTTTTTTTTTCATTTCCAAATTGCCTTTGCTGAGCTGATTCCAAAAATGTATGATATGTTGCTTCAAATTGGTACAAGGTGGGCAAAAATGCAAAAAATTATGGGCTGGTATTGTGAGGAATACAATTATTGGTCCTTATTTTTTCGATGAAAACTTAACAGGAGTATTATATCTGGAATTCCTACAAAATACATTGATTCCTGCTCTGATCCAGCTTTTTCTTGATATTCAAATACCCACTAATGTAGACCGCAGAATCTGGTTTCAACAGGATGGCGCACCGCCACATTTCGCAGTAACTGTGCGCGATTTTTCAAACAAAATTTTTTCACAAAGGTGGATAGGTAGAAGGGGACCAGTGGAATGGCCTACTAGATCACCTGATCTGAGCCCATTAGACTTCTTTTTATGGGGTTATTTAAAATCTAAAGTCTACTTAAACAGACCTGGAAACATCCCTCAACTACAAGACGAAATCAGACAAGAAATACAGAGCATAACACCCGCTATGCTACAGAATGTTAGAGACGAAAGTAATGCCCGGTTCAGTCATTGTCTAACGGTCAATAAAGAACAATTTGAACATTTATTGTAAATTTTCGTTCGTTTGTTTGTTTTTGAAAGTGTAGCACATTAATTGCATAACTACTAATTCCATTTGATTTGTTTATTACATTCAGTAACGTATTACTTTCCATAAACAATTTTCATACTTTTTTTTGCATTTTTGCCCACCCTGTACCAATTTGAAGCAACATATTATACATTTTTGGAATCATTTCAGCAAAGGCAATTTGGACATTGAACAAAAAGGGGGGGAGTTCCATTTGAAAAAAATGGTGATGACGTCATTACAAGAAAGTGGTTCACCCTGTATATTAGATTATGATTTGAAACAATAGTAAATTGCAATCGAAAATCGACTTGTTTTGGGAATTCCTAATTTTATCGTTCATTTAGCCAATAATGAATTTATGCGTTACTTTATGGACGCACTGTATAGAAAACGTACATTGTATTGTTTTGCTCAAGTTCTTCGTTGGATATGTTACATAATAATTCTCAGTATTCCATTAAAATCAAACAGCGTTTCAACTACCAATAAAAAGAAGTAATATTGGAAACTATTGTCAGTGAAGGTGAGATGGTTTCTTGTTCAGTGATATTAAATCCAATAGACTCAAGTTACTTATAAACATTCCAGGATTACGCAAGAATTCTCATTCATAAAACATTAGGTATGTAAACATTTTTCCAATTCCTCTTCTTCAGACATACTTTATACGAACACTTTCCCTTAAATTGATTTGAATTGATTACAGAAACACTATCAATATCAGAAACTTCTCAATCATCCCCTATTTTCCTCCTATTTTTCATAAATAATCAATAATTCAAAATTTATACTCTCACGATGTCAAAGAGACTATTTTGACATTGAAGCTAAATTAACGTCAATAACTGAAGTATAATTCTCTACTTACTTTAGAGTTCCATATAGATTTTAGAAGATTATTTCCTGAATCCAATATGATGAGGGTGTGTCCATTAATCACGTGAAGCTCAAAAATGGGCGAGAGGAGTCCATAAAAAATATATATGAAATACCATGCATAAGAGGGAACGGAGGTGTTGATCAAGTTGATTACGAAAGTATCAAAGTGATCGATGAACTGCAATACAGCTAGATCAGCATAGAGTTGACTGGAATTCGCGGCACAATAATATATAATCATGTAATTGACGATAGCATCATAGAATAAATCTACAGTGAACCAGTGGTAGACCTTTTATTGGAAATACCTAATTTAACCCGTTACATCATTTGTAATTATTTTTTTTGCAAACGGTTAGAAAATCGAAAGCTGTTTGTATTATGGTCTTGATTTAAATTAAGATTCTTTGTTGGTATTGAAAAATACACGCGATATAGGGAGGGTAGTCTTGAACCTCACCATGTATCACCAAGGCAAACGGGGAGGTTGAAAATGCCAAAAAACATTATCAATGGTCGACCCCTATCAGCGAAATCTAATCAAATTAAGCAATTTGTAATGTTTTATTGAAAATAACGACAAAAAGCAACGAGTACTTTGTTGGTAGATATTCGACAGATAAAACAAATAATAGTCGATATTTAATGAAAAGTTCGGAGTGAGATGCATATTAGATCGATTGAGTACCATATCTAATTGCTCGTCTTGAAGAATAGACCGATACTGGAGAATCGATTCCTTGCGGTTTCTCTAGGGACATAATTAGTGTAGATAGCCGATAATCAGTTACTGCATACACCATAAACTGTTAATGATTGGATAGCTGTTTTCTGTGGTTTCTAGATGTTCTGATTTGACTTTACAGAATCATGATATTGGTATATATCAATGAAGACTTAGAACTGCTAACAATAAGAATTTGATCACCGAAGTATCCGAATTTATTTGAAAATGTAATTATTTTTGAATCGAGCAGTGTTCAAAATGATTGCGGATTCGCCAGTGTCCACTGATATTATTTTATTATACAGTGCTTCCCAAAAGTCCCCGCCACCCTCTTATCTTTGAAACGATTATACATACACAAGTGAAATTCTGAAACTGAATATCAACGGTTGTAAACTTTCGTACTAAAGTCTATTTCATCTGGGTTGATACCTGTGACGCGTCGCCAGATTTAGCCGTGATGCCACATGGTTACCCGTTTGTTTTGTTTCGAAAGTGTTTTCGGCTGATGAAAAATATTCATTATATTTGGATTACTATTGACTGTTCTCATGCTAGTAATCGAATCGAATATTCAAAGGAAGTACATGATAACAATATAATAATATCTTAAAATGTTCATCTTTCAGTATCGAATCTGTTCTTTCTTTCTCATTCGATGGTTCCTGTTATCCCTTTCTCGTTGAAAATGTTCTAATAAAGATGCAACCATTTTCCAAGCATCTCCACTCAATCCTCTCGGCATTTTGATAAGAATACTGACTGGGTGTCATGTGCGATTGTGATGCCCTCAGGTATATTTTCAGACGTGATCAGAACCCGTAATTTTATTTGCCGGAACCTGGATCACCGTGCAAGACTTGGTTTGATAGAAGTAAAACACTTCGATTATAGTTTGAGTGTACTATATTTATTTGTTGTTCGGTTGTAATATGTCTGATTATTCAGACTACAAAATGCCAGTCTTAGAAACTGGACTAGACACGACCGATCTCGAGTGAGTTACAAGTTAAACTGCTTTCTTAACAAAGTATCGTTCCTAACCATCGACATATTCTTAGGTAATGGCCCCTTAATAAATTTGGATATATACGAAACATGGCCCAAGATGCGACATAAACAATTGAAAACAAACAGAAAAGGTTCGGTATTCTAACACTTTGGATTCGTATGTAAACAAACGATTGTAAAGATTCGCTCCAAACAATTTGGAATCTGTCATTGCTAGATACTTTTTGTTTTGTACCAATGGCATTGAAAAGTTACCAAATCTGACACAGGTATCAACCCAGATAAAATAGACTATAACAATAATACATGACAATATCGGCAAAGATGACGTCACAAGGCCATTGTGATAAATAATTTTAAATGGAACCCTACGGCAAGCGAAATCTTTTTTAAAAGGTATCGAAAAAACCTTTTCAATTATATAAATTTTGTCTGTGTTTATGACAGTTTTAATGACTCATTAGTAAGCATGAACATTTTAATTCCGTTCAGTATGATATTAATTACATATTTAAACATCAGTATCTACTCAAAGAAATTGCTGGAAGTGACCTCCAATTACTTCATGATGTTCCTTATTCACACATTGAATCGATATTACTGTACACCCTGTGGGTATTTCAGGAAATGTGATTATGGCAAGTTGTTCATTCAATCTTCAATATTCATGGATTAGTTAATGTATATCTCCAAAAATTGGTATCCACATAAAAATACTATATATTTGATGGGCTGTATATGTCACTTTCTTCAATAAAACTTGAATATCTGTCAACTTATTTTGTGATTCAAAATTCAGGATATCATGAAATGGTTAGTTATTTGATTGATTGAAAGTGAAGGAAGAGCATTTAGAGATGAATGAGGTATTTTTTGAATTTTGTACCACCTTTTCATCGAAAAAATTAATTTTGACTCAAACTAACAGGTACAAGAATGGCATGCGGAAGTAACAAACACATTTGTTTGGGAATATTTTTTTCTGCTCTTTTACTATCTGCAAACGATTTTTAAAAATTTCGTCATACAGTGTGTATCTCACTTATACAGTGGGCTAGACCTATCATGTGGGGTTTTTCAGAAGCAGCTAGGCGACCTCTACCCACCCTTACAGTACGCCCATTTCCCAATAAATCACCCTGTAAGGATCGCGTTAACTCATGAATGAAGTCCCTGTATATTGATGAATCTTTATCATAGGAATATACATATATGGGAATAAGAAATAATCAAACTCTGAAACAATTGTGGCAAATATTTCATGAACTAATTACTGGACTGTCATGAAGAAAACTGCCAAGATTTCAGATTTCTTTCCTTTCTTAAATATAAAATATACGAGACTTGGTCTCACTCTCTGCAGAAGTTATGAGCACGGATTATGAAAGTACGTATGTGTATCATAGAAATGAATAATCGACATGGTTTGGCGATTTTCGCAACGAGAGTCTTTTAACAAGGATGGGATAGGATTATCATTCATTATACACACTGAACTCTGCAAAGACTAATCGTTCTGTGCAAATGCCATTGATGCATAGCTCTTAAATATCTGACGCTAATAAAATGTTGGAATGTTAACATAACGTTTTTTTACAAGAAGAAAAACAAGCAGGAAATTTTCTAGCATAAATTATCATTAATTCATAATTAGTTGAAAATAGCTTCATTAAATTTTATTATCGAGCACACCAGATACTTAGATAGAGACAACTCAGTATTGAAGTATCGTACATTGTTTGGGTTAGTCAATTCAGTGATAGTACGTGAATAAATTATTCTAGGATACACTAGGTATGTTCTTGACCAAATCAACATTATCAAAACGTTTCGTGAATGTAAACTTCCTATCTTCAACGCTCTTGAAATATACGAAAAGAATATTTTATTCAGGAGCCTTAATATTTATTTCGGCAACTGATTCATCAGAATATTTTGTCTAGAAATCACTATTGAAATTCGTGTTAGGGAACATTTTTCATATCAATTGAAACCCATGAAAATGATACTTTTTTCATCGTTACCATGTTTGAGAATTATTACTATTCGTTAGCATACCATAATTTTTGCTAAGTTATCTAAATGAGTTCATTACCGACATTCAACCACTCTTCATGGAAACAAGAATTGCGTTATTATTGTCATTTATTTTCCCTTTTATTTGTCATTTCAGTGTTGAACTCAGTATTGTAAAAGAAATTGAAGACCTCTACAAATTAATAATAGCTTCTAATCAGTAGGATGAGTAAGAACACTCCAGTGATCGTTTTTATTTTTCAAAATTCATCAAATATCATACATGATACAAATATTCTTGTAGATTTTATCGTAAGAAGTATTGCTCTGCCATAGATACCATAGTTTATTCATTTGAGGAAGAAATTTAAGACTCTCTTCCTCTAATGAATAGATCGATTTTTTTTTGTACAGTATATACTGAAAATACACTTGAATCGGAGTTTATAGCCGATTGTATAGGCGATCTCCATATTTTTCAAACAACATTCACTTTTCAGTCTGCAGCCGTTCTTGCACTGGCTCGATTGTCATACTGTATAAACATAGTATTACAGTATTTACTTCAAAATGGAGTCGAATATGTGTGAAACTCTCAATCCATAGTTGATATTCGAATGTACTGGACAAAAGATGGAATATTAATGGTAAGATTAACAAGAGATATAGGTCAGGTTCACATTGATGATGATCTAAAGAACATAAAGTATTCTTTCTTTTGAAAGGTTCTTTGAATATAACCTGAACTATTTCACGGTCATATTTTAAAGTCATATTCGAAAATGATTCAATTTTAACATAATTGTCACTGAGATATGTCTACAAATGGAGCTTGTTCTAGAGTTTAGCGATTCTCTGAAAACATATTATACAGTGGGCACGTGAAGGTTAGAAAAAATTTGTTACAAGCTTGATTCGCCCTTTTGGAATATAAAACTCAGACATGTCTAATTTTATCATCGGTCATCGTTGTTTGAGTTATGACGTCATTTTATTTTTTTAATGGCAATACCCTATTTTGATAATACTTTCAAAAAAAACGGATTATTCTTCGTGTGGATGTAATATTTTTTCTCATGTTACATAACCGTATATTCGAGAAATAAAAAATATTCCATTGATATCAATGTAATTTATAAAAATGACAAAATGGCCGAATGAACCTACAAACTATTAAAATGAGTGCTCAAATTTCAAGCCATTTGCTTCTTGACAATATGCAAGGCGATGGTGAAACTCCTGCAGAACATTATCA
Organism: Plagiodera versicolora; assembly: GCA_037013635.1. Lineage (NCBI taxonomy): Eukaryota > Metazoa > Arthropoda > Insecta > Coleoptera > Chrysomelidae > Plagiodera > Plagiodera versicolora. Next base: position 9,815,137 of record CM072982.1, on the reverse strand, counting down.
ATGGTATCAGCGTTGATTAAATTAATTTCGATCCTAATTCTTTCTCTCATTTTATCAATAGTTTTCAGTCTGTTAACGTTTGACTTGAGGTATCTCCACGAAAAAATCTATTGGGGTTAGATCAGGAGTTCTAGCTGGCCACTCTAAGAATCCTCGTATGCCAATCCATACTACTAATACCTGATACTATTAATGAAACAGAAGACACTTGGCGCAGGCAATCCTGAACTTTCTATAAGCGTGGATTGATGAACACTTAACCGTCCTTCCTGACCGAACGCATGACATTAACGCCTCTAAAACTGGTCAGGAGAAGTTTCTCAAAGGTTGGAGGAAGTGGTTGAGCGTTTATGATCGCGAAAATATACCTACAATTACCATGGCTCCCTTTTCTACAATTTTTTTCATGAAATCAAACATATATTCGTTGAGTATGAAAACAGCATTACCAACTGAAACATGATGAAGAGATACGAACCTCAGATCGTTCCAAACTAGTGTGATGAAGAACATGTGCAGATGGTTAATTCAAATCTTGACATTAAACTGTTCCAAATTGAATACCGATTTGGACTTATCTGCCTCTACTTGTTCAATGAGCCTATCCTAATGAAATCTACATGTGTACTGAGGTTAATTTAAGAGTTTGTGGGTGCTTTGGTTAGTAAAAAAATAGATGAGAATTATCTGATGTGGTTCGCCCGGTGACAAAAAAAATGGATTGAGAATCATATGAATCATCTGTCAACTGTATGATCCTTGAAAGCAAGAAAAGAATATCGGGAATAACGATTAGTAAGTAAAAAAATCGTCTTCAAATAATTGAGTCTGTCACGTTTTTTCATTTTTCATTAATCCAGAGATTCATGAAACTAAAAAAAACTATATTGTGCTTTCGTGAGATCCATTTTTGAGTATTGTTCGTTTATATGGAACCCATATTATAATGTCAACATCGATTCAATCGAGAGTGTGTTTGGCTACAGTCAAATCCTAACCAGATTTAATCTGGAATCATTGGAGTGCAGGACAATTCTGAATTTTTATAAGCTCGAATTTTATCTTCAAAATAATAAATAATATGTTCAATTCTTCAGAACTGGTAAAATTTTATATCTAGCAGAGTCCTGAAGTTTTCCATGTGGGTTTTTTCGTACAAATTATGCTTTGAACAGTGCAATTCCTCGTCTTATGAGGCTGCTAAATCAGTATCATACAAACAATAATCATTCAATGTGTCACCTCAACTTTTCAGAGATCAGCAAAAGAGATTATAAAATATTGATCACCTTGAAAAAATATAGACAGTAGTTCCACCAATACTTTGTTCTCCACGCTGAATCGAATGTATTGTAACTTTATGAAGCCAGACATATGCATTAATGCGTTTCACTAAGCACTTTTCTTTTCACGGGCCATATAAAAAAATAAAGTTGATGGTGGTTTCTCCGAAACGAAAAGTCGTACGAAAAATCTCTCATCGCTGTTTTATAGAGATTGAAAAATGGCAATGAGAAAGTGTCTTTTGTTTCCTCATATCTCTTCAAATAACGTCAGAAAAAATTCAAACGAAATCGGCGAATTTAGTTTTTTTTTTATTCCAAAACTTTCTGAACGGCACATTGTAAGACTTGGAAATGCGCAACTTTTCTCTCATTTGACCATCTCCGTATCTCTCATGGTTTCCGAGATCCCCATCATGGACATCCTTATCTTGGACACAGTGTATAGGTCTGGAAACTGGTAGGGTAAAGAGTTGCCCAAACATCGAGGAAATTTTGAAACACAACGAACGTGGTCACCACGTGGAACGCCTGATTTTAGGCGTTGCGAACGCTCAGTGGAACGCATCCTGATTGATACGTTATAATTCATGTTTCATTATGTTAAGTTTTATGAATTGACTTTGCCAAATTCATGAATGAAGGAATGAATTGATATTTCAGGTAAGATGATAAACCCCCCAATAATCTCCTAAGCAATGATGCAGAGCAACTTCCACTTCGAGTCCAAGGTGTTCAACACTACGGAGACGACCACCACCATTGCGACTCTCTTGATCAACCAGACCGACTGGGGCCCCAAAAGAGATCCCCTGTATATCGTGGTGCCCATTAGTGTAATCTACGTCACTATTTTTGTCTTCGGGGTGCTGGGAAATGTCAGCACCTTCATAGTGATCGCCAGGAACAAGTCCATGCACACAGCAACCAACTATTATCTGTTTAGTTTAGCGATGTCGGATTTATTGTTGTTGACTTCCGGTTTACCGCCAGAGATATATTCTATATGGTCGAAGTATCCGTATGTATTTGGGGAGGCTTTCTGTGTTCTACAGGTGAGAAGTCATAGAAGATGTAGCAAGATTTGATTCAATTCCTGAGGGAATTAATGACTGTTTCTTGTTTTCGTTATAATAAATAGGTTAGAGTATTGAATAACTCATGATTTCAAGGGAATGTCTTTAATTATTATCTCTCGATCAATTTTATTGAATGGGAATATTTCCCCATTCTAAGTTCTCAATATACAAGAAATATTGCCTGTGTTTCACACTGGTAGCTTATTGAATGTGTAAAAAACCATTCTCTGTACAATGAGTTATTGTTTCAGTAATTGTTTTACAGTTTGACTTTCGATTGCTGTGATTGACTTGAATTGGCTGTGATGTTGATACAGATGCTTAACTCACTGTATTCATACCATATCTACAAAAGAATCAGTTCTTCAAAGAACAGATTCTTAATAGTTTTTGATTGAATCAATAACATACAACTTAAACGTTGTGAAGTAGCGAGATATGTAAAATGCATTGATAAAATGGGATACTTTTAGTAGTCTAGAGGAGAAAATACTCTTCAACCAGATGTATGGATATATATATATATATATATATATATATATATATATATATATATTGGGCGTGTTGGAAAAAACATTGGACATGTCGATTTGCATTTTTTTCAAAAAGCGTTTCGAACATCTCTTTCAATAAAGTTAATGTTTTTTGTGTTTTTTCTTACATTATTTGTGAAATGAAATATATTGTTTTTAAGTTAATTTTTGTAATACATCTGAGAAAACACAATATTTCAGTTGAAACAGTTGAAGACAGGTATGGGACATTGTACATGAATTATGTCTAGAATTTTCTGAAGAATCTTAAAAACTAATAATATACAGGAGATTGTATTTCAAACAAGTTGGTCACTGGCACATGACACACCCTATATAATTTTATTTCAAATGCGCATCTAAAAATATAAACCAACGTGTCCAAGCGTTTTTCCCAACACGCTCTCATTTATTCGTTATTGAATTTATTCCATTTGGCTGTTCCACACTGTATATATTAAAACGTGTTATATTGCTAAATAGTGAATTGAAAACCACTTTAAACGCGGTATCACAAGCTACCCCTTATCATTTAAAATTTTTATGGGGGTAGTTATTACCCCTAGAGGGTTGAAGGGGCAAGTGAATAGTTTTATTCAGAAAGTGTAGTTTTATATATAAAATAATTTTTCATTTGCATTCACAATTAGGTGGAAAATGAATTTATCCGTTACTTTAGGACCTCACAGTATACATAATGTAACATATGTATACATTTTTTCATTCCAAAAATTATACTCTTGTTATCTCTCCTTTTCTTTGGTTATAGAAGTGTTCAATTTCAGTAACTTCTACATTTGATATTCTTGTCCATTCTGGTTTTAGCAGTGGTACATTGTTGCCAATATTTCTCATGTATGGAAGTTCTCTTGAAAATCCACTACAATTCCTTTTTGTTCCAGGGTTTCGCTGCTGAAACATCTGCTAACGCAACCGTCCTTACGATAACGACTTTCACTATCGAGAGATACGTCGCCATTTGTCATCCTTTCCTTTCGCACACCCTCTCCAAACTCAGCCGTGCCATCAAGTACATAATTGTGATATGGGTAGTGGCCATGTGCTTGGCCATACCCCAAGCCATGGCTTTCGGTGTCGTTTGCGAAGAATCTTTGGATGGTCACGTGATAGACGATCATTGCGTGTGCAACGTTAAGAGATTTGTGATACCGCATGCATTCGAGATATCCACGTTCGTGTTTTTCGTGGCGCCGATGTCTCTCATGACGGTTAGTAAGTATACTTATTACAGTGTGTTCTCTATATTTGTTGTACCAAATTAACCAGTTAACACTACTTTCTTGCAACTAAAGGTATTCGAATTTCTTCAATTTATGTACATTATCGTTGAAATGGAATATTTTCTTGCAATATTGCCCACACATTTGTTCCAACCATTTGAAGCACCGATAAAGGTTTGTTCCAACACGTTTTGACCGTCACAATATGGTCACGCTCATGCGCAATTGATCTGTTCTGTTCCAACCTGGGAGTGATCGTAATCTGACATTAATCTTTTTGTTCCAATCAAACTCGTGACCGTCCGCAGCATGGTTTCAGGACATGCTCAAAGTGAAATATAATATCTGTCAATAAGAATTCTGTTACCAAATCAAATGAATATCGTTTCACAGCTCTCTCGATTCAAAGAATGAATTGAAATAATATTTACCATTTAAAAATGCCAATATCTTGAAAACTATTCAAGCTAGGTATAGGGAACCCTAATATAAAATGAAAGATAATCGAATTTTGTATTGTTTAGATTGAAAAAATACAGGGTGTTCCATTTGAAATAACAAAGTTATCTCCGTTTGAAATTAAAAAAAAGTGACAATGAATTTTTAACGTCCTGTATAATATTGGAAAACGGGTTCTATCGGAATCAATAGCCTGAAACCTATTTAATGCTTGGTCAGAATTGGAAAGGATGCTTTCTATACATTTCGATGTTATTCAGTCTCCAATTGTACCCTGCATTTTCAAAAAGAAAACAATAACTCGAGAACGGTTATAGTTAGGTACATGGTACCTCCTATGAAATCATATTATTTTGCCCTATTCAAAACTGTAACAAAATACCGGGTGTTCTATTTTAAAAAACACAACTTTGATATGTCACACTTTTTTGGGCCACCCTGTATACTCCAAAATAATTTCCTTTTGCAGCCTCCATGAAGATACAGATAATGAGAAGAAGAAATTTCCGAAATATTCAATGGTTTGGTTTACAGAGACCGTGTCGTATGTGGTGTCCCACCCTGTATATATAAAGAACAATCGTAAAATGTTCCATTTTCATATTATTTTGATTATCGTATCCAAAGATTATTCTTAAAGGAAAAAACAATAACCTTAATCTTATAGATTGTGGGTAGCCAAAAACCGTCAATAAAACCGATCCAACCGTCGAATGTTTTTGTACCGTCACGAAACTATGCGAAGTTCACGCATGCGAACTAAACGAAACAGAAACGGCGACAAAGTAGTTTCGAAACAAAAATGTTGGAACAAACCTTTAATCTCTCACATATTTCCCGGAATGTTCACTTGTTTTCCTTATCAGAGTGTGGTCTTGGAAAGCTGGCCTAGCCAATACCTTCTATAACAAGAAACCTTACTGAAAAAATGGTTCATTCATTAATCATCATTATGCACTCATTTTAAGAAAAAACTTTGAGAATGGAGAATTTTTCTAGTTCAACGTCTATCCATACAGCACAAATTCATCCATTGAATGTACATTGGACGTACAAAATGGACATCAAAAACGTTCATTGTTATATCCTGTTATATACAACGGTATGTCCAGAATATGTCCGAACATGAAAAAATATGAAAAATAGCATGCCAAAAAAAATTAAAAAAAATACAATCTTTATATAATCAAAAGCTCTGAAAATGAAAAAAAATCGAATACTTGACTGAAACAGTGAGCTCTCATACTTCCATTGGTTTTTCGGAGTCATTTTGATATGGCCGGTTCAATTCCTTTCTGATTGCTTTTACCAGACTGAAGGGCATAAACCGACTTATTCTACTCACTTCATTACGTATATCATATTATTTTAAGTCAACAGTAGATTGTCTGAAGCCACAACATTTACAGCAAACGTTTCTAAACAACAAGAACAATACCAAACTATAACTGAACAACTCGTCTTGAATCTTAGTCGATACCCGATAGCGTCATAACGCGATAAAGCGAATCGTGATGCCAAATGGGACGATCCAATTTGATCTAATATTTTATATCCACTTAACGTACATAAAAGTACAATTTCTGACAGTATGCAATCATGGATTGTTCCAATATTTTACATCCAGTGGACGTACATGAATGTACAATGTCTGAAACTGAAATTTTAGATCCAGTTCTGTTCATCCATTGCTTCTCAAGAGTCCCCTCCCCCCTCTTATCTTTGGAACGATTATACATAAACAAGTGAAATTTGGGAACTGAATATTAAAGATTGTGAACTGCCCTACTAGGTATTATAGATGACGAAATCGTCAAAGATTACGTCACAAGGCCATTGTGACCAATTATTTTGAATGGAACCCTACGGCAAGCGACACCTCTTTTAAAATGTATCGAAAAAACCTATTCAATGATACTGATTCTGTTTGTGTTTATGGCAGTTTCAATGGCTCATTAGTAAACATTAAAATTTTAATTCCATTCAGTATGAGATTAATTGCAGATTTAAGAATCAGTATCTACTCAAAGAAATTGCTCGAAGTGACCTCCATTCACTTCCTGACACTAAAACATCATATTTTTAAACTCTTCTCGTACTTTTGCAAATTTGTCTGCGAAAACAGCCTCACATTCTGCAACAATACGTTGTTTTAAAACGTCAATATTGTCAGATTCAGTAACGTAAAGAAAAATAATAGAAAAAGATCCGGTGATCGAGGTGGCCATTCCGTTGGACCTCGTCGTCCAATCCATCCACCTCGATACTCCTCATCCAAATACCGTCTTACTGCACCGTAAAAGTGTGGAGGAGCACCATCCTGTTGGAATGTTATTTCCAAATTAACGAATTCATCTGGATTATCTTCCAAAATTTCAAGGATCAACGGTTCTATTGCGTTTTGCAACAGCTCCAGATAAACCTCACCAGTTAAATTAGTATTTAAAAAAGAGGCCCAACGATGTGGTTTCCCAGGATACCTGCCCAAACATTCACCTTTTGGGGAAATTGGGTTTGTGTTTCACGAAACAGGTGAGGATTTGCGTCACTCCAATACCTCACATTCTGTGTACTCTCATTTCCATTCAGATAGAAAGTACTTTCGTCACTGAAACAAATTGTTTTGACATAGTCTGGCTGTTGGTTGATTTTAGTTTCCATATTTTCACAAAATTCTAGTTTTCGGTCTGGGTCGTCTGAGAGTTGTTGAATCTTTTTTAATTTGTATGGATGATTTTTTTTAACACCCTGTGTACTGTAATTCGACTGACTTCACAGGTAGATGCAACGTGAGTTGTTGAAGAAGTAGGATTAACTATTACTCCTGCCAGTATATTAATTTTTTTCTCGTCAGAAATTTGTGGTCTGCCAGATCGTTTCGCATCATTAATACTACCCGTTGTTTCGAACTTACGAAGAAGCTCCCTTAAATAAGTCCTCGAAACGGGGCGATCGGGAAACCTCTCATTAAAAATGCGTTCTGCTGCATGAATATTTTATCCAGTTTCACCAAGAATTAGGATCGCTGCTACTTTATCACCTAAAGCACGTACCATTTCGCTTCTTGAAGCACATAAACATTCTGCTCACAACAGTTTAACAAATTATTAAAATGTACAAAAATAAGAAAAGTACCAAAAGTTGCTGAAACAGTTGAACGTTCGATCAATAATACACAAATTATTAAACGGGTAAACGTCATCTTTGGCGATTTCGTCATCTATCATCCCTAGTAGGGCAGTTTACAACCTTCAATATTCAATTTACTCCTGGCTAAGCACTAACCTACTGAGCCTCAATTCAGACAAAACAAAATTCATAACTTTCTCTTCTACAAAAAAAGATCAACCAAAAAAAACAACACTTCCGATCCACAAATCAACATGCCTAGAAAGTGCAAATTGCTCTTGCTCTGAAATACATAAAATAGAATCAACTAAGTACTTAGGTATTATGGTTGATCAATCACTACGATGGAATGAGCATGTAGAATTTACAGTGAAAAGACTTCGAAAGTTGATCTATAAATTTTATCAACTCCGAAATATTCTCAGAAAAGATGTCATGTTGCTGATTTACGGGGCCTTGGCTGAGTCGGTCATGCGTTATTGTGTCATCGTCTGGGGTGGATTATTCAAAACATCCTTACATAATTTAGATATAATCCAAAACACTTTAATTAAAATAATGTTTAAAAAAAATCGAAGATATTCAACCGAGTCCCTATATGAAGAAACTGGCCTATTTAACGTAAGGAAAATATACGCCTATGAATGTTTACTCTTTACCTTGAGTAAACCTATCAACATAATCTATCACGGACATGATACACGGGTGATCGCGAGCCAAGTTATGAACATACCACGCTGCAGATTGACTCACAACCAAAAATTCGTCACCTACCTTGGCCCTAAACTTTACAATCAGCTACCGACATATATTAAAAATATCAACAACCACAAAAAACTTGAAAAAGAAATAAAACTATTCATTAAGAATCAATATAATCAATTGAAAAATATCTTTGAGAACGACTGAACCTGAAACCGCCATCTATGTGTACTCTCCTCTACATCAATATATCTCCATTTATATGAATTCTATATATTATATTCTACTCAACCTGTTATGTAAACCAATAACAACTATGTTAGTCAGAGTAGTACCATATCACATTCGAGATATAACTTAGCAGCCTGAAGGACACAATACAAGCTCTGCTTAGGTGACTTCAGACTGCCAGGAATAGGAATATTCTATATTGTTTTATAAATATTCAAACATAATTTTGTAATACTGATATCGACCTGAATAAATCTATCTATCTATCTATCTATCTATCTATCTATCTATCTATCTATCTATCTATCTATCAGTTTCCAAATTCCACTCGTTTATGTATAATCGTTCCAAAGATAAGAGGGGGAGGGGACTTTTGAGCATTAAAAAAAAATGATTGTTAAAATCACTCTTGAACGTGATGTTCAAGTTTTGTTCCGTTTTTATCATCATAATCAGCGAAAAAATACCACTAGTTTGCCAATTCAACTGACTTTGTAGCTCCAGTTATAACGAAGTTAGCCGATGTGAGTTTGAAAATCCTGTATACATATGTATATTGTTCTTCACGTAGCTATACTGTTACTACAGAAATGTAGGTATTGATATAGTCTTTGGTCTATTTTCATTCTCAAAATAGTTTTTCCATCCAAGTTCTCCTCAGCTTTTTCATTATCTCAATATCTTATGTACCCAGGCTAGAGACAGTCTAGTCTGATTGGCCACCTCTTAAAAGGTTCTGAAATAATCCCAGACAAGTTTGGAGTTGACTTGAATGGAACTGAATACTTCGTCATTCGACGCCTCCTTTGAACATCATTGTCTTTAAAAATTGTCGTGACTGATTCGATCTTGAAGAATATTGGTTCGCTTTCGATAATTAAAGTGGCTACAACACTGTGACAATTTAGGCGATTTTGACGAATTTTTGAGAAAGAATTTATTCGATGAAGTTTTATTTTCAATATTTTGAGCACAATAAGGTATAATTTCAGCTATGTTTCAAGATTTTTTTGAGACAATATTGTAAAATACTGTAAGTTATGTGCTGTCTTCGGAGGAGCCAAAAAAAAAAGTAAACCAACTGCTGACATGATTCCGGCTGAATGAGTAGCTGAAACAAAAAAAAGGAAGATTATTGAAATTGAAGGTATTTCTTATACAATGACCTGCGGTTTTGAAGTGTTTTCAATTTCAAATTGGCAATTTTCATCCAATCAAAAATATCGTTGGTCATTATATGGTAAATATATTCAAGAATATTCAGTTCGAATTTGTAGTCAATTCATCATTTCTCTTCAAGTTATAATGTCCCTTTATCACAATCGCCTTCATTGAATCTGATCAACCGCTTAGGAACAAAATATTTAATAAAAAAAGGATGCAAAAACTGAATAAAGGATTCGATTTTGACCTGCACCTTTTTGTGCTGTAGGTGCTCTACATCCTAATCGGCCTGCAGTTGCATCGATCGACCGTGGGGCCGTCCAGAGGTAATAGCGTGAAGATGAGACACCGAGTGTACAAGCCGGACGTGATATACGCCAATCCGTCTACGCAAGTCTTGATGGGAAACAGGCGCAAGGAGGCTTTAAGGAGTAGCGTCAACAGTCAGGACGAAGAGGGTAGGAAGAATTTCGCCAACAACGCCCAAGCAACCAAGCACGTGGTGAAGATGTTGGGTGAGTTTTTGTTAATGGCGTGTTTTTTTTCTTACGATTACTTATATGCTCAGAATGCTGAGGTGTGTCTGAAGTCATGAAGAAACAACTACGGCAAGAATTTCAAAATAAAACTAGGCTAAGTTAAAAATGATATACACGAAAAGAATTCATTGCCAGACACAATACGACGGGAAAGATTAAAGAGGCAGTATTTGATGGATAATGGACAATAAAGGGAAAATCAATTAACGGATGAAACATGCCGACTATTCATACAACCGTAGAGACAGTACAAGTAATTTGGATGAACTGAGACAAGAAATCATTCAGTTATATTCTAATTTCGTTTGCGGATACCAGAGATGAATCGTTAAACAAATTTCATAATTGTTTTGCCCAAATTGGTGGTTTGTTCGAATACGAGGTCTGACCCAAAAGTATCTGACCTGCATCAATATATTCGCGTCACAACACTCAGGTGACCTCTTTTGAGTACCAACGGCACCAGTACTTACCTTCTTCCCAGACGCTTAGTTCCCGCACACTGTTTCGTTACAAGTAATTTTTCGATTGTCGACTGTTGTTACTGCTAAAAGCGGCAGAAAGAACGGAAAAGTGAATTTCCATCAAATGTGGCTTAAATCTCGGTAAGAACTGTGCGAAAACGATTAACATGTCACTTACGAAAGACCTTCGGGAATGAGTGTATTGGCAAAACACAAATAAGAGAGTGATATAAGAGTGGCCGCACCGCGTTGTGCATCAAGAATATGCCCCTAAAGGTCTTACGATCCACAAGGAGTACTACGTTGAAGTTTTAGGAAGATTACGTATTGCAATCAGAAGAAAATGGGCGCACCTGGCAAACAAGTGACTGGCGCCTTCACCACGACAATACTTTTGCGCACGCATCAAATTTTGTACAGCAGTATTAGTTAAACAAAAATATCACACAATTTTGCCAGCCTCCATAGAGTCTCGTCATAGCTCCCTGCGATTTTTGCTGTTTCCTCTGTTGAAGCTAATGAGACGACTCCACCAAAGGCGATTCCAAAATTGAGACTACTTCGAAGAACGCCACCCACCGAACGACAAAGAATAAATAAAGTGCCGCGAAATCGAGATAGGTCGGATACTTTTGGGACCTCGTTTTCATTGAACGCGTTCGCTATCTCAATAATTATTTCTGGAAGTAGTGAAATTATATCTATACATATTCACTTCACACTCTAAATCATCCTAAGAACTGTAGTTCAATCTAAATACAACGAATAGTAGAAAGTATTAATCTTATGAATAAAATATTGAAACAATTCCCCCATAGAGAAAATCCTAGAAAATAATACACCTGTGCTGTTTTCAAATGTCCTCTTCATCAATAATTTGATAATCAACATGCATGTTGTTCCTCACAATGATGAAAATAATGTTATCAAAATCCATGATGATGTCACGAGCCCATTTGTAAGCTCGAGAACTCTGTCGATAAACTGTATCTATCTGATAAAGGGCCCGCAATAATTTAACTCTGTATCAGAATCGTCACGTTCATGGAGGATTTTCTATATAAATCACCGACACTTCTTTCTAATCCAATCATCCTCGTCGGTTCCTTGATATTCTCCTCTGTGTGACATTTTTTTGCGTTATTGAATAATTCTCGAACTTAACAATTTGATTCATTATTCTACGAAAAGTAGTAAGTTGAGGAGACAGAAAAGGTTTACATGATTGTGTATGTTCAAGTTATTATTTATGGTTCATGAAAGTAATAAACTTCTGAAATAAGAGCCGAAGGCAGTGAAAAGAATTCACATCGAGTCATATTTTATTTGAGGGAGTTAAAATATACTATCGAATAGTATATTGAATTGAAGAAGAATATTCACGACCTCTTTTCTCGTCTATCAATGTTGAATTTTTTCCTCTTACTTGACCAATCAACACGCCTCATTGATAACTACTTGCATATATTCCATGCTAGTAATTTTTTAATGAGTTTCATCACTGATTACCCGAGAAATAAAACTGATAAAGTCCGAAACATACCGAACGAAATCTAAAATGTTTGAGTAAAACATTATTAGTAAGTAATATTTCATTCAATATTTCAAGGTAATTCAATCAGATCAATTATTCGTTAGTTGACAAACTTGACGTGAATTCAGTTATTGATGTAGCATACTGGTAAATTATAAAACGGTTCGAACTTATTTAAAAAAAAAACAGACAAATCACCAAAAAAATTAAACTTCATTTGGACTATGGTGAACATGAAAAAAGTTATTTCAACTCATGAACAAAGTGGAAATTGAAAATTTTTCAGAAATAATTTCGAATCATGATCAATATGAGATTTCTTGACACACAAAACTTATCCGATTAGTAATCTTCTGTTTCAAACAAAAACAAAATATTCATAAAAGTTGATTGACAACGCAATTTATTCTCAGAAAATGCAAATGTACCTTTGTGCGATCTGCCGCTGAATCGCACGAATCCAGATATGCCAATGAATTTGGGAAAAAAACACATTAGCTTGTTTCAACAAGTTTGATAGAATTTATTCAATTTCCTTCGGTATTCTTAATTAGATCGATGGATTCTTTATATTTGTATTTATGTTTTGAAAAACTCTGATCAATTGGAATGAGTTCGAAACAAGTTTCTGATTGATGTATTAAGTTGATCAGATGAAAATTAAAATTGAATGCAACGATTCTGACGATTTCTCACATTTATAGAATATTTAATTCAGCAAGATAGTTGTGACAGTTCTCCAGAAAGTGTGAAGTTGTTGCTTGTCTTTATTTCCAACGAAACACCGAACCAGAAAGATGAGTCAAATTTCTCATTCGAATTATTTCGATTTTTTTTTTCGATTTATGGAGTATATACACCAGAATTGAATAACTATTGACTGTGAATAACCATTATACAATTTCCTCATTATTAGTAAAGTTTTTGACCCCTCTTATTTCAAATTTGTTGAAACCTCACATATTTTGGTCAGGAATACACGAATTTGGCAATATTATCGTGGGGAAATTGATACTTTTCGAGATATATCACTTCGAAGTTGATATTTCACCTTCTTTTCTTGAATGTTTTCGAACGAGATTGTACAGCTTCCTGGCTAATTCATTCAATAACGTGACTCATTATATGTTAAGACGAACTGTGTATATAAATGAAAATGTATTCAGTTCTTGAGAAAAATTGGGCGCTATTCATTTGGTGCAGCTATAACATTTGAAATGTAATTGGGTGAGTTCGCGAATGCAAATTTCAATTTCTTGTATACAAATTGTTGAAATTATCACTAGAATATAGTGCCTAAAACTTCATGGAATCGTTAATTGCAGTCACTTTGGCTGAATGTGTGAGTTTATTGTTCGAAGAACGAAAATTATTACTCGTGATCTAGCATCGTTGAACTATTTTTTTCTATTATTTGTTAGTCAAGTTCCAAAAGTTCTTCAGAAATATGTTCAATACCAATCTTACTGTCGTTGATTTTGTTATACCTCGTTAACTACAAAATTAAAAGTAAAAGAAACTTTCTTGTTTTTCTGACATAAGATAATGTTGTATTGTAAAACTGTATCCGTAATATCAGGTTGGCTTCGAATATTAAGGTGTATACATAGTGTACATTGAGGTAATTTGAGTTCAGCTGTAGTTTCCGTTTGACAGAAGAGTTTCTGGACACCCTTTATATCTCAATATTGCATGGATATACTCACAAACTATACATTTTCATTTCGAATTACAAACTACAATAATAACAGAAAAATTGACGAAAAGTATATGTAAGTATATGTATCTTCATGTTTATTGATTTCATGGATCTGGCGATGGGTTTGGACAGCAAACTCCAGCGAATCTGAAAAAAAAAACATTCGAATGATTTTCCATAAGTGGGCCAAAAGTGAATAATTATTTCACAATAGCAATTTTGGGTAAAAACTACATATTCAATTTGATATCCTATAGTTTGACAAAGAATAATCGTTGAATTGGTTGCTGAATCTATAAAAATTCACCTTCGAGCATCATTTTCTATTGAAACAATACGTACGGAACGATTCGAAAATATTTTTCGTCAAAAGTATTATCCGAAAAAACTTACTTATTCTCCATTGGACAGAAATACTTCTTATAAACTTGAAAGTCAGTCAAATAAGGGTATACCTCAGGGCAATCTTTCAATAGAGTACAACGGCCAGCCGATGAGGAAATCGGTGATTTTGGGCAGACAGGATTCGATGATATAATACTGTTCTCACCAATTTCAAAGACATCTAGAAAGTGTCAAGAAAACAATTAGAATTAGCATTATCTTCTGTCGAATTCGTTATCCAAGAAATGAGATGAGTTTTATTATACCTAATAATTATGCGTTTTTTTTTAGAGAGAGCTCTCACGTCTTCCTCATATTTCGGTCATTTCTGGTTCAACCAGAAATTGGTATAATTACATTCTTGAGCTCTTTCCAAAACAAGAAGTTATTGTCGAGTTTGGGGATACCATTTTTCCACAGTTAGATAAGAAATTGAATATAACTATTCGTGTGTTAAATTTGCCAAAGTTGACAATGATTTATTTACTTGTTGAATGCGCTTTCCCCAAAGCATCAAAAGCTTCAATCCGATAGAATTATTTTTCAGGGACTGTTCAAGTTCAAATCATTCATTCTCAAACTTCTATCTGTTAAAATACGTATGAAAATCAAAATAACTCAAACTAGAACATGTTCCTAATTTTAATTCAACAAAATTAAAGTTAAAGTCTATATTTATAAAACACGCGAATGATAGAACTACAACCTAAGAAAGGGTTGCCTACCTCCTTCAATATTGATAGAATCGTTAGCAATCAAAACTCCGGAGAGCCATGGCAAGTACATTCTCCATGATGAAATTGTCGATTTTCGTACAACCTGCATCCCACCTGCATTCATTCAACAACATTAATTACTAGAATAATAAACATTAATTACTAGACTAATGAACATAGTAAAATTACTAGTGTAATAAATATAATAATTCGATTACTGGACACTTTTTGTGTTGGTTATAAACCGTGATCAAAGTGAAAAAGTAAAGGAGAGGGAGAGTGTTATTCGTCACCTTCAGTAGTTCTTTCTATAGACTATAAGTCTAAGTTATTTCAAGATATGCAGACTTTTTTATTTCGTCTCATTTGGAAATCAATAATGTTATTTTGTTAATGAGATTCTGATATTTTGCTTTTACAGAATGAGGAAGGATCAGATTTTTTTCATCGATCTGTATCAATGATTACTATACCAACGTCTCATAGTTTTCGAATCATGATAACAATCTCTCGATAGTGAGAGACTTTTATTCAGATTTATTCTCCATGAATACATTATGAATTCATCAAATCTTCAGAAACTCCACTCGTTCTCATGGTACATTATGCAAAATCACTATTAACTACTTTGAATTATCGATTAGTTTTCCTCTCGATATCAAATAATTGTACTACATTTTGGGGTTCTTGAACTATCCCAAACGTTTCATCAAATTTGTAAGATTCCCAATAATTCCTCCTAAGTTTTCCTAATACCCGGAAATAATTTCGAAATATCTTTTTGCCGAAAAGGAAGGTGCACCCTGGAGGAATCAAATATATCTGTTTATCTCGAAAACTGTTGGACTCAGGCATCAGCAGAATATCATGAGAAAACTGAAACTCATTAAAAATTACGAAGTTGGGGTCCACTTCCGGTATGTTAAAAATGGGACAGAACACAATCTATAACCACTGTATAAAGATATTCAGACCGAGTGTTATTTTCATAGTTCCAAATACATCTGATCTGATATTGAAGTAACAGTCTGTATAAAAGTATCATTCAATATTCAATGGAAGTACTATTCGGATAGGTGTGCAAATGTTTTCAATGTTACCTGGACCTGAATATTGTGAGCTACCAAAGGAGTCTGCTGGTAAGTATGAATCTGAAAAAATATCGGTGCCATTATTTTTATCTTAGAAATAGATATCTGTTTTTTGTCTAGAATTGAAGCATTATCCGAAGATTGGAAAAAATAAACATTTCTATATATCAAAAAATTAATAGACTTAGGAATTTTGAGAATATTTTCATTGGACAGGACATAATCATAACCCCTGCGTATTGAAGTAAATTGTATGAATAAACTATTGTACCAACTCGAGTTGAATTCTCTTTGACCCGAGTTCGAAAACCGAATGGAACCGACATATAGTGAAGTTTGCCAAACATTGAAATTCAAGACAAGAATACATAAATAAATAATTTTATTTCGAACAATAATTTTGTTTTTAACCTCAGTTAGTGTAACTCTCCCAGAACTTCATGAATAAATAATATGGAGAATAAAAAAAGGTATCTATCATGAATCTCAATTCATTCCAACTATTATTGCGAGGATGAAGACTAAATTGGCGAAAATTCAAAAAAAAAATCCACTCTTTCATCAAGGTACTCGAATTATGTTAGGTTGGGTTAATTTGAGTTTTGTTTTTTCCGAGTTGGCCCATCACTATTCCAAGTTTCCGCTTTGTTTATTTTGAATATTATTCTATATCACATAATTACCTGATTTCAAATATCGTGACCTCCCATATAAGCCTCTTCGTCTGTATGGATCTGAAATTGGCAAATTATGTAAGACTGAAATAATTCGAAATATTTGCATGTTTCAAAAACTGCCAGACTCAGGTATATTAATAATTTTTCTACACTATCCTCTGTGTGTACACATATTCAGATTGGGTGTCATTTTAAGAATACCAAATACATCTAATGAGCGTATTGAAGTACCTGTTCTAAAAGTGGTCTAAAGTCTTCAAAACTTATTCAATGTAAGCACTTTTCTGATGGATGTCTGCTTCCTTTATTAAATATTTGACTATTTTTGCATATATCATATAATTACCTATTGCAAATGCATCTTGTGAGATATAGCCCCTTGAGCTGTATGGATCTGAAAAATAATCGGTGTTGTTCATTCATCTGAGAAATAACTGTTTCTATTCAGAAACCGACGCATTGTTGAGATTACATTTTGCTGAAAAATCCTAGTTCTTTCTTAAATGAATGTTTCATAATATTCAATGTCACGATAACTACATAGTTACCCTCTACGATCTAGCGATAAATGCTCATTTTCAATGCCTAAAACTACAGAGGAAGCATCAATGTCATTCATCGACAAAAATCAAACTGAAGATTGATAGCTTAGAATGAATTAATTTCAAAAATTCAAAAGAAAAAGAATATTTTTTTAGTTGAAAAGTGCTTCGGAGCATCGAATATTATGAACACAAGGTTGAAGAATTTAGAGGTTTTAGAGGTTTGGCTGAATAATTATCCGAATATTTTAAAATTTTTTTGAACGGCACCAATCCAAGAAAATATTATATTGTTTAGATTCAGTTGGGAGAAGATTGAGAGTAATATTCTTAGCAAAATCTGCTACATCTGTAGGTGTGTTGCTATCCATTTTTCAAAAGCTCTTTATAAACAGAAAACATTTTTATAAACTAAAACTGAATTATACGTTTCTTAGTGTATTTGCACGAAATAGTCGGAAGGTATATAAATATGCTATCACTATCGCATCTAGATGTATAATGTATTGCATACCTTAAGACCTTATATTTTTACTAGCTGAATTTTATAAAATAAATAATAATTTCTCTACCCACGCAACTGTAGAATGGCGAAGGTTGCATTTTCAGCATTTTCTCGAGATGCGACTATCGCATAAATGATTATTGATTCAACATTCAAGCAGAGAAGTTGTCAAGCTGAATTATACAATCTCGATCGATTAAATAAAATAAAAACGAAACACCATTTTTTTTAAACAACGTTTACATCCCAAGTTATAAAATTAATATTTCAACGAGAATATTCAGACTGCCTCACATTTTATTAAAAAGTTACTATTATTGCTCTAAAGCGGAAATGATGTCAAATTATGAGAGATCACGGAAAAAATCAACTTTGCGGTTAGATTTAAGTTTGCAAAAAGCCTACTCTGGGTAGTGATGGCTTGTTATGGTTAAGTTTGGTTTGGTTTTTAATTCTCTTCCTTCATAGATTCCCTATGCGTATCGTCAACGTATATTAACCAAACCCGAGGTTTATCTCAGGTTCAATGGCAGCTGTTCCATACAATTCTATCGATTTTGCACGAAGAAAGACTTCTACGAGTTGGAAGTAGCAATTTTGAACACAAAATTCTAATAGGTTCGTTATATCGTCAACAAAGTAGTTCATTATCCACTCCAAAAAACATAAATTGATCTTTTTTTGTCACAAAGTTCTTCAAACTCACAAAAAATCATTACCTTCCCGTGATGATTGAAAAATATCTTATGAATGAATAATGAACCTGAAGATGATCTACACAGTTATGAAAATCAAAATATTTCTTCATCAGATTACTTTATAATGACTTAACTTATTTCACTCTTCTGATTTATTCAATTTCGGTAATTTTTATGTGTTCTCTTCATTGAATGTTTCATGTTCTTTTATGTTCATTTCATTGTATTAACTACTAATATATACATACTCACCTGGTAGTATACTAGCCCTCATGGTTAGAGCTGCAACAAAGAAACATTTGTCACATTATATATTTCGTTAATCTGAAGAAATAACGCAATATATACTCATTTCACTAGGTCATAATTCAGATAGTTTCAATCGAACATATAGGATGGTAGTCTCAATAGCTTATGTAGTATTTTATTGTTACCCTATTCAAAATTAACCTCGATTGCATCAAAGTTTTCATGGCGACAACAACCCGAGAAATTTTTTGATTCTAGATCTGACGAGAGTCCTTCGTCCACTGGTTAGAAGTTTTCACAATTTTCTCTCGATAGAATTTTTCTATATAGTTATTGAAGAATTTATTCAATATGGAGAAGTTATATAATTTCGTTTCGATATCTAGGATTTTTTTTGATGATATGAACTATTATACCGTTTGTCCCCAAAGTCGACGTCAAGCTGGAATCAAACAATAGGCCAAGTTTTAATAGTTACCAGAAAAATAGTTATAAAAATAAGTTGCGCATTTCAAAGAATGAGCACATTTCATTAAAAACTACTCAATCTCAATGGAGTTATGGCCTAGAATTCTCTGCTTACACTAGAATGATTTTTCATTTCAACTTACGTGTGGTTAGATAATGAATATTGCCAAAGCCAGATGGTCCTGATCGATGTTGTACATCTGAAATTGTTCAAGAAATATCAGATCTTGAGGATTGATGATAATAATGTGCAGGTTGAATAAAAATTTCTCTCCATGCAATTTCTGATTTCTGGATATAAAATAATATGTTAACAGATTTCAATGCCTTCCAATCTCCCAAAAAATTGATTTAGATCCCGAATCTAGAATCTTGAATGATGAAGAAATTGTCCAATTGCCTGATCCGTTTTATGAAATCACTTATTCACAGATGTTTCAGTTACGAATCGAATGGAACAAATATAACATTCATTATTTTTTGTGATATTATTATTGATTATAACTTACTTAAATACGGAACCGAAGAACGACCCAAGCCCGACAGTACATCTGAAAATAGGACGATGAAAATATAGAATCATAATATACGTATGGCCACTTAGTGTGGCGAAATTTTGACCAAAAAGGAATACGTTCTAGAGTTATCGTATAGTTTCTCGAATGAGAATTCTATTCTTTCATAGCAATCCTTGAAGAATGTATGAAGTTATGTATGTCTAACAAATGAAATAATGTGGACAGTTGATTATAGAACGTGTGATGGAGAAATTGATTATACTATATTGGAAAAAAACACCAAGAGAAGCATATATATGTTTCTACTAACATAAGTGACCTGAGAATTGTCATCTTGAATGATAAAAACAATATTTTTCTACTCACTAGACGCATCTTCAGCTTCCACGGTTCTAGTTTCGTTAGGTTTAACCACAACCAATGAGGTAACTTCGGTAACGAAAGAGTATTTCAAAGCCAGATCTAGAATTTCACTGGTTAGTTCATCCTTATTCTGTTTGATTTTTCTCTCCAGTAACTTCTGTTTCACTGTCAAGTAAGCCCAAAGACGTTCTAATGAGCCCACAGGCTTTTCTATGTTTGAAGATAAAATCATGCTGCCATTGAGACCTCTACCGTGGATTGACGTTGGAAGAGTTGAACCTTAACATAAATTGAGATATTTTGTTACATTGTTTATTTTCATTTTTTTCCAAAATCAGGAAAGCGGATGTGGTGAATAATAGTACAACGACGTGTAGAAAACAGAATTCTGTAAAACGAATCAAATGCCAGAATTATTGGATAGTATACAGAGTGTATGGAAGTAGAATAACGTACTCAGGAATGAGAATACGAGAAAATGTTTCGAATAAAAGTTGGAATATTTGCACAAATACACAATCCTTTCAAGATATACAAGGTATTCAGGCTAGGCGAGACGATATTGAGGTCACTTTTTTAATTGAACACCTAGTATATTCTTTCATCATCAAATTCAAGTTCGAATTCTGCATATTTTTCATGAATCCTGCAGGAAAACCTGACAATCAAGTGAATCCTTTTGGTGGGTTCGAAGATGACAGAGGAGGCCCACATAAAAAGTTAAATCGTTCGAATAGTGAATAGTGGTCATTTTGGACATCAAATGAAATAGTTATCAGACGTTTTGAATTGAATTTATCAGTGTTTGTTTCTTCCCAGGTATATACACACTCGATTGATTTTATTGAAGTTTTCACTCGTAGAACCTAGGCTAAACACCCTGTGTATCTTGAATTATTTCAGGATTGTGTATCTGCACAAATATAACACATTTTATTCGAAACATTATTTTTTATCCTCATTCCTAAGAGAGTTATTCTACTTCCACATACTAATGAGTCACCTTGTAGAAAAAATCTTACTGCAATAATATTTGAGATGAAGTAATGTGCTTGATTTCAGAAGTTTTTATAGGATTCTCCAGAATATTCCTACCCATTAAGACCTCACAGACAAGGCTGAAAGCTCCAAAAACATTTTTTTTTATATAAAACTTCTCACGAAAGGAGTCCTGTAATGTTCAGAGAACATCGTGAGAAGCAAGGGAAAGGAGATAGGAATAGATTTCTAAAGGTGATGATTAGTAAATCCAGGATAGCAGAATTTTCTAGAATCTTTTCGGTAGCAGTATATACAGGGTGTCCGTGAAGACCAAGTCAAACCGAGGGAGAATGTAGATCAAAGGATAACCCACCTGCTATGACAAAATTTCCATTATAAAAGTCTTACCGTTTTCGAGATATTTTTTTGCACCTTTCAATAGTTTCGTCTTTACGGTTGGTACAATTTTACAACTTTTTGGTTGGATGAATGAGCGAGATGGCAAGTACTTCACTAGGTCCGCAACAAATGAACCTAATAAGGTGAATAATTATGCGAGTGATATGTATTACCATTGTTCACTAGGTAATGCAAGATCGAAGATTTCTTAACAGAATTGACAAACTTGATTTTGTCAGAAACGTACCCTGTTGGATAGAAACAGCCATATCTTTTTTCTGTGAATAACAAATGACTTGTGTGATATATTTTCGAAATCACTATGAAATAGACAATTTATTGGTGTAATGTGCAGCAGTAGCTCAGTACATTTTAGTTCCAATGCGATGGGCTAAACTTCATGGACAAAAAAATTCACTACCAAAATTTTCAATAAAAATGTTTCTCACAGCCCCCTTTTAAAATGTTTGGAGAATGTTTTTTATGTAAACGTTGAAATCATTCTTCAGCAATATTCTACTGACAAAAATTTACCAAAGAGGTGTAAAATTGTACCAACCGTGAAGACGAAACTATTGAAAGGTGCAAAATTTCATCATTAAAAAAAAATATCTCGAAAACGGCGAGACTTTTATAATGGGAATTTTGTCATAGCAGGTGGGTTATCCTTTAATCTACATTCTCCCTCGGTTTGACGTGGTCTTTATGGGACACCCTGTATACTGAGCAGATATTCTCGAAAACATCTATAATTCGAATCCAAAATGAGGAGAAATTCTAAGGAACAAGTGCATGCCTATTTTTAGTGGAAATGGATAAGAAAAGTTTCAATGTTGTATCAGTAGAGAAGGAGTATTCAGCAGTCTTAATAAATGAAATCTACTCTATACTTTACTCACCAGAAAAACATCCACTGACAACTATTTCAGATCCTTTGAAATATATAGGGAAAACTGTCTTGGTAACGTTTTCAACATTCGATGTGTACTCAAAGTGTACATTCGATAATAAAGGAGATGAAATTCCTTTGTAAAAATCTTGAAGCTGTATGGAAGCATCCGAAGCGTCGTAAATATGCCTGGAAAAACCAAAACTTTTGAGAGACAAATCTCTCAAAAAGATCTTATCAGCACCGTTGCCAAAAGATAATGAGAATATTGGAATTTTGTATTCTGTGTTCAGTCTTGTCACCTGAAAGAAGAGGTAGACAGTAATCCATTTCGTTATTGACTATACATGTTGGTACTTACAATATTGGTTATTTCTTCAGTAGAAGACACTCCTTTATTGGGTTCACCGTCCGTCAAAAAAAATATCATTGGTTGGTGTTCGGATTTGTTTCGACCCAGTTCCGTTTTTATCAAATGAATTCCGGTTTCTAGTCCACCAATGATATTAGTAATTCCTGTAGATTCCATCATTTCGATAACATGTTTAGCTTTTCCAATTGTTTCTCTCGTAACAGACATGGCAGAAGGGATGTTATTTTTTTGCTGAAGTGAAGAAGAAAGGAATTATGTAGGAATAATCGAAAAATAAATTCGAAATTCATCGCTGTTATTTCTTGTGCATAAAAGAATATATTATTTTTCAACGTTTAAATCTTTATTCCCTATCTTGAATAGTTTTTTCATTTAAAGCTCTATGAATAATAATTACAACATACGCATTATGCGGGAAATTCCTTCATGAATTAACGCGATTCAATTAAGTAGAACTAGAAGTGAGTAGCATGATTCTAAAAATTCGTGTATACCTACTTCTAAGAAGGTGTGGAGAATACAGCTGAAATATTTCAGTTATTGTCACACTTTCGGTTTCTCTGGACACCCTATATTTTTTATGATTTCCGAATCCCTTTTATGATTTCAATTCAATTCCATTTATTATATCCCAAATCTAAAATTTACCGTTTCTGAGTTATTCAAGTTCTCTTGAAATAGTGACAGATGGAATTATTCAAACTTATGGTATTTTTATGTAGATACCAATTTTTCGAACTGTGCATCGATTGATCCATGAATACTAAAGATTGAAATAACATTTGGCACCAATCACATTTCCTAAAGTATCGACAGGGTGTACGAAAAAATCGGTTCAAAGTGTGAATGAGAAGCATTGCAAAACCCATTTTTTTTAATAATTCGATTTTTTCCAAAAATAAATCCTAATTCTACTTTCTTCTCAAAATTCATAATTCAGGAGATATTCCATATTATCGCTCATATGTTCGTACTAACTGCTAAACATTGTGAACTTTATAGTAGGCTACTTCTTGCAATGAAAATGTCATCAAAATACTCACAGTGAGTTCATTGAACGGCTCCTGATAATTATCAAACTCGACTTCAACATTTCTTGCACTATCGATATTCCATACGTACACGTCAGTGTTGAATTCAACAATATGGAAAATATCGTTATCATTGAGCTGATCAAGAATGCTGTTCATCGCATCTTTCAATTTGTTCAGTTTATTGAATACCATACTGCCACTAGTATCCAAGACGAACACAACATGTTTGGGTAAGGGTTTCAAATCATCGGGTGCAAAAAAATGGACAAAATAACCATCTTGTAGCAGAACCTGGAAAGAGGTATCATATTTGAGAAATTTTCAAAGCGACTGAAATAGATTGCAGAAGACTGCCACTACTGTTGCAATTCCATAGACCTCATATTTGGTTTAGCAACAACAGTAGCTGTCTCTCCTTATTGCGGTCGTGGGAGATTGCCTCAGAATCTATTCTGGGTATGGATGTGCTTGAGGTCTACTTCTGTCCCTTCCCCTTATTCTGAATGCTGATAGCTGAACTGGCTTCTATTATATGATTTTGAGACACAAATAATTATAATCTTGGACAGAGTGGAATGGAAGGCAATAAGATAGCTGATGAACTAGCTCGAAATGGGTTAGCTACATCCTACACTGGTCCGGAACCAGCTCTTGGCATGCCTAAAAATACGCATCAAAAGACGAGTCCAAATACTGTAAAAAGGAGGATGGGATAATACACCAGGACAAGAATATATTAGACATATTATTCAGGTAACATGTGAAAAAACAACTGACGATGAGGACACATTTACAAAAAATAGGGCTCTACCAAGATGACCGAGCTTGTAGATTGTGTGAATTGGAGCCTCAGACAATTGAACACATTTTGTGTAATTGTGAGGCACTAAACTACAGAAGCGTAACGCAACTGGGGAAATCTTATTCAAACCTAGAGAACGTGGGGAGCTTGAAACTCAGTGACCTTTTTGAAATACTCAAAGAGACTAATATCTCAAGGTGTCAGAGTGATAGGGGAAGTACAATAAACTACTGGCTGTAGGACATCCTCCGGATCCTTCCAGCAAAATACAAAAAATAAATATATAAAAACATTATGATACGAAGCACTCATGCGTAAGTTTGTGATTATATTGTAGTTATTGTAATCGAATTGGAAATGGAATTGATTGAATTGAAAAGTGAATCTATTGTGAATATTTGGATGTCCGAAATTCATAATCATTTCAAGTTATCAAATTCTCACCTCTCCCCTTGTGGGATCTCTTTCGACGTCGTACTGTACTATGAACTGCCCAGCCAGTCCTTCGTTTTCTTTCACGCCCAAATCGATACCAAATTGTCTTTGTCTATCAGGACCTGGACTGAATAACACAATGGCGCTAGTGGAATTGATGATTTGTATATTAGAAGATGGATCCAGTTTGTCATCGTTCTTACTTATTTCATTGCCTGATCTCAAGGATGGTGTTCGAACAAATTTCAGAGGTCGACTTTCATTGATAAAAACCTGAAAGTAACTCATCAGTGAGTTTCGCTTCAGTAGGAGCGGAAATAAAAATAAAAGGTACCTTCACGTGCATGTCCTTGACGATTTGTCCTGGACGGATATTCAAAATAAGATCATATTGAGTATCCTTCCTTTCGAGTAATTCCTCGTAGGTCAACAAGAACGCTGCTTTTGATTGTGGTTCTATGTTGACAGAAACTGTGAATCTGTTGGAGTCTCTAGCGCTTACAGTCACGTGACCAGCACTCTGTCCAGCAGCAACAGCCTACATAAAGGTTTCAGTCAATTTGACGTGTAATTGAATGTGTATATTCAAAAACCGACTTCGAGAATGGTTTTGTAGATTCACCTGATCAAAATGATTAGAGCGAATCGGAATTTTCAATTTCCACGGGCTACGTGTATTTGATTTTTTTTATTCGTCGTAGCGTAATGTTAGTACTTAGGAGATTTTGAATGTTCAGTTAATTTCTGACAGCTGTTGTGCTTGGATGTGTTTTAACACATCTGCGATTTTCACATATTCCAAAACCGTACGTCATAACCATAAACCCATGATTAGTCACCAGTTGTGACTCTCTGGAGACATTTGGGTCGTCTGTTTCAACGTGCTCAGGTGTCCGGCACGCTGTTCGACGTTCACATCCTTTCGGCCCTCTGAGAAAATGTTGTACCACCGATAAACGTTGATTTGGTCCAAGGTTCGAAATGCGACCACGCACTTCAACATTCGACATTCAAAATAGCTGACTCTGTCAGCATAAGTAGGCCCGCAGAAATTAAAAATTCGTGATACTTTTTGAACAGACCTCTTTTTAATCATTTAGGTCTGCCAACAACAATAAAATACTTTGTTTTTCATTTGAGTGTACGACTGAAAATGTTACAACTAACAAATGACGAATGAGGTCGTTTCATGTTTAAACATTTTCTCTGTCAGAAAAATTAATAAACAATTGCTTAAACTAAATATATCGGGATTCATCACCTCATCATAAATATGTTTAGCTTCTGTTTTTTCCTTGACGTAGGCCTTGTAACTTTTGTCTCCAATTTCCATAACAAATCCGGAAATGAATGCTTTCTCTGGTAAAATTACTGTGAATGTGACCTCTTTAGCTATTGTGTCCGAATTTTTAACTCTGCTCACGACTTGTGTCTTCGCAAATCGGTTAGAAATATTGGAATTGATTTCCATGGCGTAAATAATAGGATGAAGGGTTTCAATCTCTGTTATTTCCTAAAAATACAAAAACATTGTATATTACATAGTATCGTCTCATATTGTCCATCAATGCATAAAATGAGAAGAGTTCAATTTTTATGACAGTATTCAGATGCTCAAAATAATTATTATTGAATAACTATTTGTAATATTATCATCAAAAACATGTTATTAAATGTTGATCTGTTATTTTTGTTTGTTCCACTTCATCATGTGTTTGGAATCAAGTATATTCTACGAAGTTTGATAGGATTAATGAATCAAATCAAATGATAAACTGTTCTCAAGGAAAATAATATCCAACAAATTCATGAATCATTTTCATCAGAAACGAACGATCTTTTTTTTTCGTTTCAATTCAGTTTACCATCTTTTTTTTTTATTTTCATTTCGTGATGATTCAAATATTGAAATCAAGTGCACACATGATTGCTCTTGTAATTCCGGTAATGAGTCATCTGTATATTTTGTAGTGAACTTGGACTGTACAGGGTGGGCAAATTTTGATGTTTGTATAGGGCAACTGGATAACTATAGGAGATACGAAAATATGGATGTATCCTCGATCGCTTATCTCGAAATTTTCATTGGCTATCGTCTTTTATTTTCGTGTTATAAATAAAAGTTCGATTTTTCGACTTAACGGACATATACGAATGTCATGGTTGTTACTGAAGTTAGGAGAAAATTGTTTTCACATCCTTCAGGTACTTTCTTCCGTTCAATCCATTGGCGTAGAGAAAATTCCAAAAAAAAATTCAATTTTGAGTTATGACATAAAGTTGTATTTTTTCCAATGCAAATCATAGTTGGTTATAGTTTAGCTGAAAATGTTTTTTTTTCCTTTTCACTCATGTTGGGTCGCTCCCAATGTGCGAGTCTTCAAAAGCAAAAATAATTGTGGTTTATTCAACAAAATCAGATAAATGAGTTCAAAATGGATCACAACTACAAAAAAGTTATACAAATTAAAGTAAATGATCAAACTGATGTCCATTATGAGCGATATACGGGTGATTCACCTAAGTGGTTCATTAGAGGTTTATGGTGAAATAGAAGAGATATCAACTTGAAATTTTGATGGATGCTACTACTCAATGTGTTCTATCTTCCTAAAATATTTTCAATACGCTGTTACTTCCGGTTAAACCGGAAGTGATATCAACTTTGTTTTTTCAAATGGAACACCCTGTTTATTTTTACATTCTTGAATTCTACGAAGAATTCTGGGCCTGTTGCATGTTGAATTTTCTTCCTATCGTGATTCGTTTGCAAGATATTCCATTTTTTCGAAAAATTTTCACAGATGGACTGACTAACTAAAATGGCCATATTATCTTCAATTTTCAAGATTCAAGGTTCAATTTCCGTATACACATGAATGAAAGAGTGTTCTATCAGGTATCCTTGGAAGTGTTCCAAAATATTCAACAGGGTGTTCGATATTTCAGTTTACTTTTTGTAAATTTCAAATCGCCATAACTTTTTTATTTCAAATAGAATGACTATGCAATTTTCATACTATCCGACGTAAAATTTAATTTCCTATCGATTTGCATGAGCATACCATATAAATAAAATAGAAATTTACAGAGCTATCAACAAAAATGTGGAAATACGCTCATTTGTCTCATGTGTATTTTCACAAGTGTGCTTTGGATGGTTCTGAATTTCATATTTGACGAATAATATGAACATCAATCCATTAGAAAGTAACTATCTCCACTTCGTCTATGGATATACTTATGCAAACCTATCACGAAACAAATAATATAGCATCAAAAAAGATATTCTGATGAACGGATAAAACAAAACAAGTAATTGTTCAAAATGTCCATGTTGTTCACGACACATAATAATTCTTCTCCGGGCACCTTCAGTAGTCGACCTTTCAATTTCTTATGACAATTTTGCCAAAGCCAGGCGCATTTTTTTGGCTCTAGGGAATTTTGAGAGTCATCGGCCATTTTGAAAACTCTATTTTTTCTGAAACCCCAGAGATAGAAATCGAGAGACATCAAGTCATGTGACCTCGAAGGCAATTACCATGATCCACCCTTGCCGAATCCATCAGTCATCAATTTCTGTATAATGTTTCTAACACCATATGATGGTGCACCATATTTGTTTCTTTTTGTGTTAGGAATCAATTAATATTTATATTATTCGTCAAATATGGAATTTAGAACCATCCAAAGCACACTTGTGAAAGTACACATGAGACAAATGAGCGTATTTCCACATTTTTGTTGATATCTCTGTAAATATCCATTTTATCGATATGGTATGCTGATGCAAATCGATAGGAAATTAAATTTTACGTCGGATAGTGTGAAAATTGCATACTCATTCTATTTGAAATAAAAAAGTTATTGCGATTTGAAATTTACAAAAAGTAAACTGAAATATCAAACACCCTGTTGAGTATTTTGGAACACTTTCAAAGATACCTGATAGAACACTCTTTCATTTATGTGTATACGGAAATTGAACCTTAAATCTTGAAAATTGAAGATAATATGGCCATTTTAGTTAGTCAGTCCATCTGTCAAAATTTTTCGAAAAAATGGAATATCTTGCAAACGAATCACGATAGGAAGAAAATTCAAAATGCAACAGGCCCAGAATTCATCGTAGAATTCAAAAATGCAAAAATAAACAGGGTGTTCTATTTGAAAAAACGAAGTTGATATCACTTCCGGTTTAACCGGAAGTAACAGCGTATTGAAACTATTTTGGGAAAATAGAACACATTGAGTAATAGTATTCACCAAAATTTCAAGTTGATATCTCTTCCAGTTCTCCATAAACCTCTAATGAACCAGTTAGGTGAATCACCCTGTATAGATCACATCTCTTTATAACACTCTCAACTGCATTATAAATATGAATATTAAATGGAGTCTATAAAATTTTGTCTCAATTCATTTATGTCTCCACTGGTTTTCTTGTATAACTTGTCTTTAATATGGCCCAAAAAAAGGAATCCTGTGATGTTAAATCAGGTGATCGTGGTGGCCACCTCACTGGTCCGTTGCTTCCCATCCAATTATGTCGTGACATTATGAGAGGGTGCACCATCTTGTTGGATCGATCTTTGTACAGGGTAACTTGGTGACTATAGGCAATACAAAAAGTAGAGAAAGCATCCTCGAACTCTTTTTTTTTTTTCGTGACAAGCGAGTTGGATTTTTCGACTTTCACATGCTTTCGAGTTATCAATAGCGAAAATAATATAATAATACAGCGAACGATGATAACATTTTCTTCAGAATTTCTTGAAATAGTTCCGTTTAGCCTTGTTTCTGTAGATTAATAATGAATGATAACTCATATGCAACATCATGTCATTTCTCTATGTGAAATTTCCGAAATTCTTACTTGAAATAGAGATCAAAAACGAAAAATTGAAAAAGTAATCTCTCTTTACTAAACCCTTGCCAACTTTTATTAATATTTTAAAAAATATAAACTTCAGATCATAGCTCGAGATTGAACGGATTATTTTAGTTTCTTCAGCTTCCAATAGCTACAAGTCTACTCTAAACACTTCTAATTTCGATCGAGATAATAGAAGAAGAAAAATAATATTATCAGCTCAGTATGAAGGAAAATATAGTTTACTTACTTCGTCTTCATTAATTGTTGAAGGTGATGTGGAAAATGTGACAAAACTGTTTTCACTTGGTGCTGCTATTGCAACACCAATAATTATTGCCAAAAATGGCAAAGTGAAGACGTGCATTTTTCACTCTGAAACTGCACGATTCTAACAATTCACAAGAAACGAATCAAATAACATGTGTGTTGATCAGAGTTTCTTATATCATGCACAATCCACAGATAAACTTGAGAGGTTATCCGATTCAATAATAATTCTATGATTAGGAATTCCCAGGTCGGTAATTTCTTGAAATGAGTGAAAAAATGTTAACAATATAATCACTAATTAGAAATCGGGACTGCTCGAACGAAATGACATATATCAGAGTATACAAAGGGCCTACTGACCTTATTCATGTATGAGGCATTAAATTAATAAATCAAATTCTTCAACAACTAAGACGTCATGTAATGCATAGGAATAAACTACGTAAGTAATTCCCGTTATTCGAATAGTACCGAATGATATTCTCAATGAAAGATGGTCTATAATGCGCAATGATCTATCGTCAAAAAGGTCCCAATTCACCTAGTTCAGATTGGATATTATATAGTTGTCTATCAAATAAATAAATTCTAGCCTATCACGAGATACCTCATACCAATTGAAATAACTCAGTTTTCTCAAATGCAGCATCGAATGGAGTTTTTATATACAACCAACGTATCAA
Organism: Plagiodera versicolora; assembly: GCA_037013635.1. Classification (NCBI taxonomy): domain Eukaryota; kingdom Metazoa; phylum Arthropoda; class Insecta; order Coleoptera; family Chrysomelidae; genus Plagiodera; species Plagiodera versicolora. The sequence goes on along the minus strand of CM072982.1, from coordinate 9,784,124 downwards.
AAACCGATTGTGTGCTTGTAATACTATTCTGACTTGAGATCTTCGGGTATGAATTTAACTGAGAAACGACATACTCTCATTCGCTTTCTAATTGTAGGTATATTCATCAGACAGCATCTTTTTCAAATTCTACTAAAAAAGTCAAAAGGATGCACTGCAGCCAAAGGCTTATTGTACTTTCCGCTCACTGATACCTCAAACGAGATAAATCTCTTTGAGTAATTCACTAGCTTTCAAGGTTCCTTCGTTCTCTAGGATCCCCTAGTTGCATTATTCTGTTACTCGTAAGAAGTTGCTCGAAGTGACCTCCATTCACTTTCTGACAGTGAAATATCCAATTTTTTACCTCTCTACGTACTTTTAAAATGTGTCTGTGGAAACAGCCTCATATTCTGCGACAGTACGTTGTTTCAAAACGTCAATATTGTCAGGTTCAATGGCGTAAACCTTCGAATTGAGGTACTCGTTCAGAAGAAAATTCAAAGGAACTTTTCAGAAGCACTGTAGACTGTTTCATTTGTTTTCTGAACAATTATCAACGCTCTATTTTGTTTTCATTGTTTCAGTCGCTGTGGTGGTAGCTTTTTTCATCTGTTGGGCGCCATTCCACGCCCAGAGGCTTCTTGCTATTTATGGTGAGCACACGTCGGCCCATATGATTAAAGCCTTCCAGATACTGACGTATATTAGTGGAGTGTTTTATTACCTTTCTACGACAGTCAATCCTCTTCTTTACCACATCATGTCGAATAAATTCAGGGAAGCTTTCAAGGTAAGATAGTCAGACATCAACACATTAGAATACTCAACAGCTACAGACAGAACTAAGTTAACTAATTGTGTTTTCATTTTTCAATTAAGGTTTACACTACCAACACAGTTGTATTTTATTTGAACGAAAAAATTTATTCACTAAACCAGTTAAATTGATATCCATCGAATTACCAAACCAAGTAAATCTGGTTTCAAATTGAATTATGGTATGTATTAGATATGAGTAGTGGATCTCTCAAAGAATCAACTACGGATTACCTAATTCAAAGTTTATTCGGAACAACATGCAATAAATAAACTTTTTTTTTTCAATTGGAAGAGTTATGTTTCGTAAATGTAAATTTCGTTATACAGGGTGATTCGGAGGTTGGTGTAGATATTTCAAGGCATTGCTGAAATTTAAATAGGATTTTTCATTTAGTTCTTGCTTCTTTAAAAAAATTACATGTTACCGTTTTCGAGCAATCTATTTATTTTTCGCTGGAGGTTGAAAAGGATTCCAGACTAGCTCAAATTCAATGTTCAAGAAGGGGAACACTATTTGAAAACTGAACTTATCGGTCATATCAGACCACAAAATTTTATGAGCCGAAATATCTCAACAGGAATTTGAATGTTCGGAGGTCGGAAATAGCGTTACAGTAAAAAGGAGAGAATATAAATGGTGGGCTATCTGTTGGTATGTTTTTGAATTTCGTCGTATGACAACGGCAAACCGTCCGCGGCACGAAACAACATGTTTTCTCTTGAATAGCGTTCTGAAATTTCAAAAACTTATATGCAAAGTCGGTGCTGTGTCGCCGAAACTGTGCGAAATTTGAAAAGAAATATGGGTCGTGATAAAGCACTCATCGAGGGCGCTATACGCAAATTGGTGAAGAAAGTTCGTGAGAAAGGGATGTTAGTGGATGACAGAAGTGGTCCCAAAGCTCGGACAGTGCGCACACCCGAGAATATTGAGGCTGTGGCCCAAAGTGTGAGATAGAATCCGACGACCTCAACTCGACGCTGATCTGGAACTGGGCATTAGTCGCACCAGCCTGAGGAGAAAGACCTCGGATTATTCGCCTACAAGATCCAGATGACTCAGGAGTTGAAAGCAAATGACCATCCGCTTCGATATCAGTTCGCTGTGTGGGTCATAGACCAGCTTAATAATGACGTCGACTTTGGTCGAAAAATCATCTTTTCGGACGAAGCGCATTTCCATCTCGGCGGATATGTGAACAAGCAAAACTGCTGGATTTTCGATTCGAAACAGCCACACGCAATCGTAGAGAGACCAATGCATCCTCCAAGAGTCACAGTTTGGTGTGGATTTTGAGGTGGTGGCATATTTGGCCCATTTTTATTCGAAAATGATGCTGGCAACGCCGTTAACCATCTTTTTACAGCCCAAAATCGACGCTATGAATGTGGACAACCTTTGTTTTCAACAAGATGGCACCACATGCCATACAAGCCGACTTACGATCGACCTTCTGCGCACCAAGTTTAACAACCGCATAATCAACCGTTTAGGAGATGTCAATTGACCTGCGCGTAGCTGCGATTTGACACCGCTGGACTTTTTCCTGTGGGGTGCCATTAAAGATCGATGTTATGCGGATAATCCAGAGAAAATTTAAGCTTTGAAAAACAACATTACGACTGTTTTGAGTGGAATTGGCGCTGAGGTAGTTAAAAATGTCATCACTAATTGGGGTGACTGAATGGCATACTGAAAGGCCAGTAGAGGGTGCCACATGAACGAAATCGTTTTTCATTCTTGACGGGAATACTTTCAGCTTCACAACAACAACAAAAGTTAATGAAAAATATCAATACATACTCTTTAGTAGGGATTATGGAATGAAAAGTAATGAAGAGTATATGATATCAAGAATACAGTTCTGGAATGCTCGTGAAATATCATTGTCAAGACTCAAGATGACATTTTTAGATGCTTCTGGAAGAGATGTTTGATAAGTATAAATAGACTCCTTTTCGATAGAATTGTTGAATACGAGACATTGTAAAAAAACATCGGTAGTTATAAATGAGTATACCAAGTGTTTGAATATAAACTGATTTCATATGTGAATTTCCATCGTTATCATCCCGAACCATTAAATTACGTTACAATAATCATATCATACAATATCATACTGTGGATATATCGTGATATTATTTAAGGATATATTGAAAATGAAATGGACTTGCTAGGGAACAAAGTTATTTTGATTTTCTTCAATATTGCAGTTTTATGTCATGTTTACTACGAAATAATTACTCATTTGTTTTCACTGATTTAGCGATGCTAGAATTCCGAGTTTTTTCTTGAGAATACTTCATGCCTGTTCTTTTCGTTAACAACATCTATAGATATCCGTTCGAGGGAAATCCTTGTTTTTATGACAACTCTGGAATTGGAATCGCGAATTTATTACGGTCTCTAAAAAATAAAGCTGTGGATCAATCGATTTAAGGAAATCTTCCGGAGTGAGGAAACGGGCTTTCATGCTTAATGCACTAGGCTTATACATATATATACAGTATGATGAACGTAGCTGTAATATTGGACATTCTTCGTCGTATTGAAACGACTATTTTTACGAATCTATCAATGATAGGCCTGACCAAAGTCGGACCTGTAACATTGATGTGGCTACCGGGTCGTAAAGAGATAAAAGGCAACGAGACCGCAGACAAACTGGCCAGACAAGCGCGATTAGTGAGGTGTACAGGACCAGAACGAAGGAAGAAGACTGATGACTGGACTGCGGCAAAGCATAGGGAGGCATGGAGAAATGCCTCAGTGTGCAGAACAGCCAAGATTTTCATTAGACCGGATAAAATGAAGAAATGGGAAGAACAACTACTCGCACTGAATAGGAAAAACGCAAAAGTGATCACCGGTATTGTGATCGATGACGGTACCTTGAGGAAACACAGACACAGAATAGGACTAGAAGAAAACCCATTATGTGGATTCTGTGAACTAGAAGATGAAACCTCACTACACATCATCTTCCAATGCCTTGTACTAATGGAAAAGAGGCGCTTTTACTTGGGCGACCCAGATCCACAGGGATTCTAATGCGAGGAAGGCGTCATCAGGAATATCCTGACCTTTTGGGAGGAGATCTTTGATTAGAGCCACAAGCCGTTTGAAGGACGTCAATAAAAAAGCTAATGAAATAGTTAGGGAGGGATCAGCTTCATTCTACTTTAGTCCTGAACCAGCTCTTGGAGTGCCTAAAAACAAAAGATGGGTCGAAGAACTACAAAGATTAGCCTAGGATAACATACCAGGACAAGAATATAGTAAACTTGTTAGTCAGGTAACATGTGAAAAACTCACTGATGAGATACATTAGGTAGAGATCAGAGTATATGTATAGTCCTGCACTTCCGTAACAAGATCAAATGCGTTTGCAAAATCCATATGTGGTTCTCATTAGGTATTCGTAAGTTTGATGCGATTAGCCAGTCATTTCAAAATACAAAGAAACTAAAACTTCCACCGCTTCGCAAACTTCATTTCTTGACATTTATTCATAAAACATTAATCACCAAATTGTACTTAATGAATAAACTGAAACGCTTTGAGAACATTAATGATTTTCCAACAAGGAATAGGCGTCTACTAGTAATTCCTAAACACTCCAGTACCACGTTCAAACGCTTGCATACTTTATAATGCCAGCCATTTGGCTCTCACTCCCTCTGAGGGGAACATTCACTCATCCCAGATATCTTATTATTATTATGTTTTTTATGTTATTATTATTTATAATATTATCATTATTCTTGTTGATATCAAATAAGATTGATAACAAGTCTCCTTAGGCCATGTCCCTATGAGAATACATTTACAAAAGATGGGGCTTTACCAAGGTGACTTGTGGATTGTGTGGCTTAGTGGAAACCTTGAAACGTATCGACCTTTGTGAAATACTCAAAGGGAGTAATATCTTTTGAGGTATCAGAGTGATAAGTAAAAAAGTTGAAATAATAAAAATACTATATTTTTATGATTTGTGTACAAAACCTGCGGAATCATGAACGTGAAAACCCAGTGATTTTAAATAAATATTTTTTTAAGAAAATATAAAAATATTTTCTTTTTACTGTTACCTGGACGCGTGCAGCCTTACACTTCATGGTATATCTTTTAGACCCCTCAATCAAAAAAAACAATACTGAAATTGAGCAATACTCTTGATGTGTTGATGCTGTATAGTACATTATGTATGCTATGTACGTCTTATAGTGGAGTGGTGTTTTTGTCAAACAAATATACCAAATACGTCTGGAATATCATACAATTCATTACAAATAATTTTTGTAATGTTTCATGTTGTTCCGAATCTCCACTCATTCTTACTCAACCCTGAACACTTCTAAAACTTGTATTGAAATCGTACGTATGATTTCCTCGTCCTAATTAACTAATCACTATAATTGCCGTCCTACTTTCCTCGATCCCTATTTTATTTTCAAATTCGTTCATGACCATAAAGTCCAGAACACCGTGCACTTGGTAATACAATCCGTTTTGTGATACCATTCTAGTGTAGTCTAATTTGATGGCCAAACGGTGTTGAAATGGAAACCTAGTTCTCTTTCAGTACAATGTTCCAATTGTCTGCTGTATTTTTCGACACAATTTTATTATCTGGATCTGCGATGCCCTCATTCGAATAATTAACAAAGTGGGTGAGTTTCATAACGGAATCAGCACCATAGATTTGAATGATCATTGATGGAAGCTTCATCATCGAAGGAGTACAAAAGACAGAGTCGAAGTAAAAGTGATTCAATAATTGATGTTTTCTCTTCCCTTTTCATCCCATACATTTTGAAGATCATGTATAGTGTGTCGCATTGAATATGAACAGGATGCGTACTGGATGATCGTACATATTTTTCAATATTTTTAAATAATATGGAAGAACAGATTTCAGTTATAACAATTCACCGGATTGAATTCCTAATATCCAGTTATGGAGACATAATATGTTTGCAGGCTATCCGTTTTTCGAATACCACTCTAGGGATATGGCATATCTTGAGATATACGAAGTTGGTTGAGATCTGGAAAGAAATTGAGGATAGCTGTAATTTAATAATTTCGAAAATATCGCGCAAAAACGGAAATTTGTGATATTCATTCTGTTCACAACGATGTAGTTCAATATCATGGTTTTGTCAAAATTCAAGTTTTGATTTTTTGAAAGGAGTGCTTCAGAAATAGAACATCCTATATATTATTCCATTTCCTGATTTCAACCGTTTTTCAGATGTCGAATTTTAATTTGAATATCCTGAACAACATTCATAAAGAAATATATTTAATCGTTTCATGCATTTTCCTCAACCCTGAACAATTATGCTTCTTTTATTTTTGTAAAAAAATATAGATAAATTGTCAACATATCCACATACTCCACCTTGTGTGATTCTCATAGTAAATATCCACAATTTTGTGCTTATTCTATAAATCATTTGAGTGTAATAAATAAAAATTGTTTTTTCGAAATTCGATATCTCGAAAACGGTTCATTTCAGGCAATAATGTTCTATAATAATCTAGTTCAGCTTCTCAAACAAAATTGAAATATGGAATAATATATGGACTATTGAAGAAAAACCAACTTGAAGACTTTTCGACTAATCCTGTATGGTTACTTTTTATTTAGTGACAGATTTCAAGGAATTTTTGTATCTTAACATTTTTTGATAGCTATCCTAGCTATTTTTGAGAAATAATCGACCGTTTCCATATATATCAGTGACCCTGTAATACATTCTTGTATCACCCTTTTGTAACGATTTTCCCATATAGTTCCGCTTAATTTTCACTATGATCACTTTATTTTATGAACATCAGGTGAACGTGTTCAAGTCTCAATTGAATCCAGATCCTTCCATGGGCTCTCTTGTAAATTTCGTTTTGCCACCATTTGTCAACGGTTGCTATGATAACACGTTCGGAGGGGGTGCCTCACAATGAAACACGTACGGAGTACAGCATCGTTCATAGAAATCTATCTTCTTGAAAACGTTATCTGTTGCAGGCGACCTATAAGCAGTGTTGCAGAAAAGCCGGGCACACACCAGGAGGTAGGTGTTACTCCACATTATCAGCTCGATCATCGCACGCGAACAGTCATAGCAACACCGATTCTTACAGCCAGGGTTGCAGCTCTATTCGTTACCTCGAAGACCAGATGGCGCGTCTACACGACTCTCGACGGCCATTGGTTGTTTCCTTTAGGAGGAAGAAGATGCAGACTCCTTGCACAGCCATCAGCCCCAGACGCAAGCAAGTTATAGCGCTTGGTGGAGGAGAGCTGCAGGTAGTGGTGGTCATAAAGTATCGATACATGTGCGCGATATATCGCTACAATCCGGTATTATCGTATCATTTGGTATCGATAACACTATCGATTTATTTCATCACACATACGGAGTGTCCCGGAAGTTCACGTCAACCTGGAATCAGGCAATAGGCTTAGTTATAATAATCAATAATATTCAAAAAATCGTATCCTAAAAGTTATGGATATTTGAGAAATTCGAGAATATTTGCACCCTGTGACAGATTTTTCATTCCAGTCGCTACAAATGTAGAATTTTCAATATTTTTTCTTGTCATGGAATGCTGAATAATAATGAGTTTGTAGACTCTTGCATGAAATATGAAATCAACTGGTCCATTTTGGAAATATCACTTTTTCCCCAACCAGATATTCAGAATCAACATTGGCTTTGGGTACACTACAATAATTTTTCAGTTAGTAAATAATTTCTGAATATTTGGTTGGGGTGAATGTGATATTTTCTTACAAGCTGAGCCAGTTGGCTTCACATTTTAAGCATCAATTTACAAACACATTATTCAGCATCCCATAACAGAAAATAACAATAAAAAAGTTGAGATTTGTAGCAACTGGAGTGAAAAAACTGTCATAGGGTACAAATTTTTTTGCCTGACTCCAGATTGACGTCGACTGCTGGGACACCCGTATATCGTGAGAGATAAAAATTAGATTCCGTTTTTATAGTGATTCCTTCATTTATCGTTATTCGCCTTCCCTTAATGAGGGCAGCACTAGTAAAAAAATATTATTTGTGTCTGTGTTATAGCAGAGAAACAAGTCAAAAGCCCAAACCGTACAATTTTGTTTGTACAAGGTCTACAGAAAAAGAATCGGGATTTATGAATAAATATAGCTTATTTGTTCCTTTACTTTTTTTACTCATATTCACCTGATTCCTATCGAATATTCAGCATTACAGACTAGTCGAATCGATAAATTTTCACGGTACATCGCGAAGTATCGATAGAACACTAGGATATATCATAGACATTCATAGCGGAAAAAATATTTATATGTTTTTTTACATGAACAACCCCAGCTGCAGGAGGCGCTGGAATCGTTGGAGGACAACAGAAGGGGACACGGTGGTAGGGAAAACGTGCCCGTGATCAGTTCAAAAGATGGGGTCGGTTTGAGCTGTAGCTTCGTCGAGGTTCACAGTTTGCAGCCCACACACATTTGTCCGCTCAGTAGCGTGAAAGTCGATGTACTTCAAGTGATATAAGATGCGAAAGTTAGGAGGCCTTGACGGTGGACTACTCTGAAGTTTCTTATATTATGTTGTTACTGTTATACAGAAAAAGAATTGTTCGCTCCATAGTCCGCTAATTTGACATTCTGTATTCGTGATGTTATTGAGGAAACGATGATATAATCGTACAGGGTGGGAGAATTTCGATGTTTGTTTGTTTAGGGTAACGCGGTAAATATACGAGGTACAAAAAAATGGAGGTCGCATTCCTGATCTCTTTTTTCGAGTTCACGTTTCAAGTTCACTGTTATAAAAAAAAGTTCGATTATTCGACTTTTCGACACATACGCGAATATCTTGGTTGTTAGTGAAGTTGTGGAAGAAAACTTCTACATCTTAGGGCACATTTTTTGTTCAATACAATGGCATAGAGAAAACTTCGAAAAACCTGTACAATATTTCGAGTAATGACTTGAAGTTGTATTTTTTTTATTAAAATAATAGTTGACACACCTATACAAGGTGATTCACCTAACTGTTTCATTAGAGGTTTATGGAGAACTGGAAAAGATATCAACTTAAAATTTTGGTGGATGCTACTACTCAATGTGTTCTATTTTCCTAAAATATTTTCAAAACCCTGTTACTTCCTGTTAAACCGGAAGTGATATCAACTTTGTTTTTTCAAATGGAACCCCCTGTTTATTTTCAGATATTCAAATTGTACGAAAAATTCTGGACCTGTTGTATTTCGAATTTTCTTCCTAAATGAAACAGTGTTCTATCATGTATCCTTAGAAATGTTCTAAAATATTCAACAGGGTGTTTGATATTTCAGTTTACTTTTTGTAAATTTGAAATCGTAATAACTTTCTTATTTCAAATAGAATGATCATGAAATTTTCATACTATCCGACGCAAAATTTAATTTCCTGTCGATTTGCATAAGCATACCATATTGCTAAAATGGATATGTACATCGATATCAACAAGTGTGCTCTGGATGGTTCTAAATTTCATATTTGAGGAATAACATGAACATCAATCCATTCGGAAGTGACTATATCCACTTCGACTATGAATATACCTATGCAAACCCATCACGAAACGAATAATATGGCATTGAAAATGATAATCTGATATACGGATAAAACAAAACAAGAAATTGTTCAAAATGTCCATGTTGTTCACGACACATAATAATTCTTCTCCGGACACCTTCAGAAGTCGACCTTTCAATTTCTTGTGTCAATTTTGCGTGAGCCAGGCGCAATTTTTGGGCTCTTAATTAGCCTTTCTGAAAACTCTATTCTTTCTGAAACCCCAGAGATAGAAATCGAGAGACGTCAAGTCATGTGACCTCGAATGCAATTACCATGGTCCACCCTTGCCGAAGCCATCAGTCATCAATTTCTGTATAATGTTTCTAACACCATATGATGGTGTACCATATTTGTTCCTTTTTGTGTTAAGCATCAATCAATATCCATATTATTCGTCAAATATGAAATTTAGAACCATCCAAAGCACCCCAGTCAACCAGTTTTGGTTGCAAGGAAGTTGTAGAGAGTTAACATCGTGGAAATGCGACTTAAAAATATTGATATAAAAAACTGCAACCAGTACTTACTGGGGAGTGCTTAATGTCCGCAACATTGTATATCACTGGTAATTACTTAATACATCACAAAGTGGATGTGTGGAAGGTACCATGAATAGCAACATTGCGACTTCGCATTTTAGCACTTATCAGAAAGATAATGAGCTTTCAAATCACGTGTTCCGTTGAAGTTATATTCATATGTAATTTGGTAATTACCATCGCGGCACTGAATTTGCTCTCTATAAGCGTCTTCTAATTTAATTAAAATAATGTTAATTTTGCAACACCCATGGAATTAGTACCTGGAAAGCGGACTAAATATACCTCAGCTGCCTTATATTTTAACCATTTTATAATGCCTATGAAATATGCATAGGTTAAGTCTATGAGATTTATATACAGGGTGGTACACCACTAGGTATAATCAGAACCAGCAATAAAACATCATATGCCTGCTCTTCATATTGAATCTCTTTTTCATTCTTAAGGGGAAATAACTAAACGACTATTATAAAATACTGATCTGTATATTTCGAATATAACACAGGGTGAGTCATCAAGCTGTACGCATTTCTAGCCAGGCATATGGCTGAACAGAGTCATCAGATATATATTATTCCAATGCATTCAGCTTGACTCACCCAAAATACTTTATAAAAACTTCAAGTCACATTGTAATTAGGCAATCCAAACCACGTGACATTCAATGTGGCGGCTTGGGGCACACAATGCGATACCTTGGCTAGTAAACAGTGAATTTTATTTATTTTCGGAGATTTTTGGATTTTCGAAACGGTATTCAGATGGAGAGTGAATATTTGAAGACATTGATGTTGAATAGCAGAGACGTTGGTGAAAAGTATGCTTGGAACTATTCATTCAGTTCATTCTTGCAGAGATAAGCTATAACTTATTGTAACTTATCTCTGATTCTTGTCACTACATTCGTTTTCCATTTTAAATAAAGTTGGGATTAATTAATAATCTAGATCCTTTCACATTGGATACTGATGCTGATTCAGATTATTCAATTGATGCTGTTCTTCTTGTAATATTCTGGTGAAAAAAAAAAGTCTACTGCAGACTCTCTCTGATACATCAGTTTGGAATCAGTGAGATCATATCTCTTGATCGCAGCTAAGCATAGGGCCCTTCGCTTCCTAGTTAAATCGTTCTTACTCTATAACTGCTCTATAAGAACCTGATGTGATTAGTAACCGTAGAAACCGATTACATGCCGACTTTATTTCGGTTAGTACGAGATCTACAGCCAACCACAATGCATGTGATAGGCCTTTTCTTCAGTAAAAGAGTTAATAATTAGCCACAATTAAAAAAACACATAAAAAACGCACTAGAGATAACTAAATGTAACAGTTTTCAACTCAAGTCACATATGTAAACACCAAATGTGTGCCCCAAGCCGCCACATTGGTTTTTCGCTTTGACAGATCGCTGGATTGCCTAATATCACAGAATATAAAAACAAAAACATTATTCTCGAAACATAATGAAATACTAAATGGCATTATTCACAAAACAAAAATAGTATGCTGTACAGACAAAATAAAATCAAAGGAAACAACAAAAACATTGATTGTTACCATATATCAGATTATTATACTATGATGATCCTAATAATGGATTGCCACTGTCAACTGAAAATAATATTGATAGAAATTATTTTGTTTTTTTTTATAGTTTAATACTGTTCTGAACACGTTAGGTACACTTATGCTGAAACCGTATCATGTTATATTTCTAATCAAATTATTGAAAAATTCTAAATTCACCTTTTATTGTAGAGGAAGATGTTTCTGAGTATTGAAAACAGTGTATACATGTTTGACATTATAAAATATCATTCAATATTCTGATACTAAATTCCGATAATGATAGGACAAAACGGTTGAGGAGTCCATCTTGTTAAAAAGCATTGCTTTTCAATGGGCATCACCTTCCCAATTGCACATTTATGAGCATAATTTTGCCATTGGAAAAGTATACTTACATGCACCTAGAGCTGTCTTATATTCTTCTTAAATTATTTCAAGAAACTACACACACAACCAACAATTCAACCAACCATTAAATACGCACCACACAGATCATAATATATTATTTGCACCTTTCCTTTGTTCCTTGACTTTCATTCGTGTGCACGTGTTGTTGCTATGCCCTGCGCAAGCGCCAATTTTATGTTCGAAATATATGAACAGAGCTAAGTCGCAAAGTAATAGCAATGTGCACTTCATCTGAATATCTCGATTGAATGTTTCACTCAATCATTAAGAAAGTTAACATGGGGACTTCGCAACGATAACAATATGTGGATGTTGATATCCACAAAGCGAAGTCCCATGTAAAACCCAGAGAGGTTTCCAAGATGATCTTCAATGTGATATTATTTGGTATTCCCTGCGACTTACTGTTACTTTTTTGGTTGACTGGGACACTTGTGAAAATACACATGAGACGAATGAACGTATTTTCACATTTTTGTTGGTATCTCTGTGAATAGCCATTTTAGCAATATGGTATGCTTATGCAAATCGATAGGAAATCGAATTTTTCGTCGGATAGTGTGAAAATTTTATGGTCATTCTATTTGAAATAAAAAAGTTATTGCGATTTGAAATTTACAAAAAGTAAACTGGAATATCAAACACCCTGTTGAATATTTATTTATTTATTTATTTATTTATTTATTCAGCCGTTTTGCTATACATTCCAATGATACAAATCAACTACAATACTACTGATAATAACTAGAAAGAAAAATCAAATGTTTTCCTCTTTTTCCCCCACACTCTAAGTGAGTACACACTTGTATTGTGTAGTGAGAAAAAAGAAAAACAAAACAAAACAGCATAACATGAAAACCGACAATTTAAAGTCAGAAATAGGAAGAAGGAACGGAACAGCATAAACAATATAAAAATGGAGGGTCGATAGGAACAGAGTAAAACATACTACAATAGGCAGCAATTGTGTGAATCAAAATTCAACAGTGCAGTAAGTTGGTGAACAATAATAATAATATTTTGGAACACTTCTAAGGATACATGATAGAACACTCTTTCATTTATGTGTATACGGAGATTGAACCTCAAATCTTGAAAATTGAAGATGATATGGACATTTTAGTTAGTCCATCTGTCAAAATTTTTCGAAAAAATGGAATATCTTGAAAACAATTTACGATAGGAAGAAAATTCAAAATACAACAGGTCCAGAATTTTTCGTAGAAATCGAAAATCTGAAAATAAACAGGGTGTTCCATTCGAAAAAACAAAGTTGATATCACTTCTGGTTTAACCGGAAGTAACAGCGTATTGAAAATATTTTAGGAAGATAGATCATATTGAGTAGTAGCATCCACCAAAATTTCAAGTTGATATCTCTTCCAGTTCTCCATAAACCTCTAATGAACCAGTTAGGTGAATCACCTTGTATATGTCAAAGTCAAAATTTTCATTAACAGTTTTTCAGTGTAAGATTGTTATCAGCTCTATTGAGGAAATATTACTCATGAATTCCCTATTTCTGTCGTAAAATCGTCAATATCCCAAATCCCTGAAGAAGCGGGAATGAATACAAAATATGTTTAATGTATATTCATCTGAAATCGTTTTATACATAATGTCCCCAATACTTTCGAACTCATTGTAATTTTCTGCTCATCAGAGTTGATCATTTGGTCAAAGTTTATATCCACTACACCTGAAGGAAAATTAATTTCAAAATATAATTAATAGGAATTCGAATTATTCAGTATAGGTATGTATCGACATCATTACTCTACCAGGCCCATTTGAATTCAAAATCATACGCTGTGATTGTTGTAGTTACTTGTTGTTACCTCAACTTGTTCAAATAAAGAAAATACTCATAAAATCAAGAGGTTTTATTTCAAGTTTTCTTTCCACTTATTTATTTCGAATACATTGAAGAGAAAACGAAAACAACATACCTCTGAATATTCAATGTTATTATTGATACGCAGTAGTCAAGTATCGAAAAATACAAAAATGGAAAGACTAGAGCTATCTATTAGGGGGCCTATTAACGAAAACTGTCGATCTATCTAAAGGCTAACTTGGCTCTGTAAGAGTGTGCTGCCAGAGCTGACTTCTGACTTCTTGAATTACCAAACATTACCGAACGACCAGTGGCGTTAGCTAACAAATGTTACGAAAAAGATAAATATTGTGAATAAATCAAACTAATAAGGGAAGATCACGTACCGCGAATTGGCGCTGCGACAAAATGTCGGATTGAGGTGTGAACAGCAACACAGGTTCGTTTTGGAAATTTGGAATTCGTGTTTTCGTACCGAATTACGTAAGTACCAACAAACATTGTCATTGAAGTTGGTCGCATGATGGATGTAATTTCATCGATTTAGCGAAGCCCTAGGCATCCTTCAATCAGTCAGAGGAGTCCGAGATCCGACAATCACCTAATATAGCCAGTAAAATATAATTTTAAAATATTTCAATCATCCTGTACACACATTTCGGTATCGCAGAGATGACTAAGTTTCAATTATTCAACCCTATTAATCATATATAAAGGAATTGGCAGACTGATATAGACGGCACATATTAATCATTCGATTTTAAACCTCCGTTGGGTTCGGACGTGTGTGACAAAAAGACTTTCTCGTGCGAGTGTGTTTCCAGTGTGACTGTGATACAATTCCAGTGAGTGTGCTTCAAGGACAGTTTGAGAGTGGGCATGTTGAGAAAAATTAATGATTGAGTTTCATTATCATGTCCCTTCGCACAACTGAACGATTTCGAAATTTTCCATCATGATACATCGGATTTTTTCATTGAAATTTACTGATTTCTTGGTGAAATTGTACGTTCAGAGCGGCGTTTTCAATGTTCTCTCATGATGAATACATGATAAATGAAACCTTTCTTAACATTTAAGAAAAGATGCAATAAAATAAAATATGCAATTTTATAGATTCATTTTTAATTTTGTTATAGATGGCATGTGACGTAAACGGATGATGCACGGCGACGTCTGGAAAACAAAGAACTAGGGTGGGAGGAGCAACTACTACCAATCGGTGGGTGTTTTTGATTCCTGTAACTTTTACATTGAGCTTTTCATACAGTTGAACAATTTTAAAATTGTCTCCTCACTCAAAACCCTCAGCAGACAATTCTGGAAAACATCTCTATGACTTAACCAATTGAATTCACTTTCAAATATTCCACATTTCTCTTCTTAGCTCCACATAAAACCTATTACTAACTTACTGATGTAATTTTTTTTGTATCGATTTATGTTTAACTTTTTTTTATTCAATTTGTGTGCATATTCAAGTATCTCAATGGACAGAAGGACTTAGGTCGATAGCCTATTGGATCAGTGTAAATTGGTTCAATAACCAATTGAATTCACTTTCAAATATTCCACATTCGACTTCTTGGCTCCACATAAAATCTATTACTAACTTACTGATGTAATTTTTTTTTTGTATCGATTTATGTTTTATTTTTTTTTATTCAATTTGTGTGCATATTCAAGTATCTCAATGGACAGAAGGACTTAGGTCGATAGCCTATTGGATCAGTGTAAATTGGTTCAATAAAGGATATTCATTATTATTATTATTATTGAAATTGTCCATTATGATTTTTCGATGGAGCTTCCAGCTGTGAATCACTTGACGGCGTACTTGATTTCTTCAAGCGCATTTTCGATTTTAGATTCGATTTGTTCCATCACCCTGGAGACGAAAGTTACTTTTGCTACTGCGAGGTTGAGGATTTCAACTCGAAAATGAACATTCTATTCAGTATTTCGATGTACTGTCTGTTAAACGAATTGTTACCTGAAACACTGAAAAAGAAGGTAGGCCTGACGATTAAGATGACAAGTTTCCAAATAAAGTGCATTTTTCAATTCTATAAAAATGCCAATGAACGAATTTCAGGAATTAATTTGTTTCAGGCTTTATCATTTCAGCAATTAATTTATTTCGGGAATCATTCATTTGAGGAATTATTTCATTTCAGGAATTATTTTATTTTAGGAATTAATTTATTTCAGGAATTATTTCATTTCAGGAATTATTCTTTTTCAGGAATTATTTTTTTTCAGGATTCCATTTCAGGAATTATTTTATTTCAGGAATCATTCATTTCAGAAAAGGGTTCATGGTGTTTGAGTTAGTATCATCTGGTGAATTCATTCAGATGATCAGTTCTTCGTGAAATAGAAGTGCTGTTTCAATTTTCTTTCATTAAAATACGAAAATGGCAACAAACATTTCCATAAAAAAATTGGTCACATGATAAATACAATCCAATCTATTCCTTTTTGAATTTTTTCATAGGTGGTACGTGTACTAAACAGATATTATATAATAAACAGATGATTCGACTAGGGGTGAATCACGGTGTGTCACGCGTTATAATGGGAATATCAGTTCGTCGTAGGCAGTACCAGTGAGAGCATGTCACAAAAGGAACGTTTCGAATACAAGTACAATCAGTATAAGGTTCGATTCCTGTAACTTTTACAACGCCTCATTGCCCTCGTCGCACATTTGAACGATTTTCAAATGGCCCATTATGATTTCTCGAAATCAGATATTTATTCTTGAGATTTACATTAAAGGTTCAAAAAATTAAACGAATTCGTTTTATTTTGAGCTTGAATATTTTTTTATGAATGATTCTTCGTGGATGGAAAATACATTAATTCCTGATCTGATCCAGCTTTTTCCTGATATTCAAATACCCACAGATGTAGACCGCAGAATCTGGTTTCAACAGGATGGCGCACCGCCACATTTCGCAGTAACTGTGCGCGATTTTTTAAACACAACTTTTCCATAAAGGTGGATAAGAAAAAGGGGACCAGTGGAATGGCCTGCTAGATCACCTGATCTGAGCCCATTAGACTTCTTTTTATGGGGTTATTTAAAATCTAAAGTTTACTTAAACAGACCTGGAAATATCCCTCAACTACAAGACCGAATCAGACAAGAAATACAGAGCATAGCACCCGCTATGCTATAGAATGTTAGAGACGAAAGTAATGCCCGGTTCAGTCATTGTCTAACGGTCAATGGAGAAAAATTTGAACATTTATTGTAAATTTTCGTTCGTTTGTTTGTTTTTGGAAGTGTATCACATTAATTGCATAACTACTAATTCCATTTAATTTGTTTATTACATTCAGTAACGTATTATACTTTCCATAAACAATTTTCATACTTTTTTTTTGCATTTTTGCCCACCCCGTACCAATTTGAAGCAACATATTATACATTTTTGGAATCAGCTCAGCAAAGGCAATTTGAAAATTGAATAAAAAGGGGGGTTCCATTTGAAAAAAATGGTGATGACGTCATTACCCGAAAGTGGTTCACCCTGTATATTAGATTATGATTTGAAACGATAGTAAATTGAAATAAAAAATCGACCTGTTTTGGGAATTCCTAATTTTATTGTTCACTAGCTGACCCGGCAAACGTTGTTTTGCCATATAAATAATTTCCTAGTAATTTCTAGTGTAGACAAAAAATAGCTTACTTATTGTAAGAATGTGGTATATGCGTAAAATAAGCATGGAGCGCTGTGAACGATAAGGGAATATAAAAATAACAAAAGGCAAACATTATTTATAAGTTATTATAATTCATTCTTTAAAATTATATATTATTAATTAAACAATTACGACAGTAACACTATTAAACAATATCAATCTCTTAATGCTATAGCGTGAACAATATTTTTTGTTAGTCCATCTTTAGCTAACACAAACAAACTGTATGGTTTACCCACTCGAGAGCATGCCACGTATAATTGTCCGTGTGAAAAACATGGTGTTCTTAAATCTAATCCACAAACAGACATCGTTTGACCTTGTGATTTGTTGATTTGTTTTTTGTGAAAACGTTTGCGACAAAATGGAGGATGTTCCTGAATGTATGTAGAATATTATTCTTTACTGCGGGAATCATTACGTGCATTTTTGCAGATGTTATTAAGAATGAAATGTCGGCACTCAGAATTGTTTTTTTTTCCATATTTTTTTTTATATCTGTAGAGAATTAGTTATGATCCCAAGAGATCCTGAAAAAGTTGCAACGGTTTTACGCGTATAAAAGTATGTAGAATTCGTAACCGTTGGCATTACCTGCCCTTTCTTGTCCCCTTGGTTTAAAAACCGTACTGTTTGGAGCATTCGTGCGTCAGATGACAGAGCACTCAGTAATGAAAAATTCGATTTTGGAGGCGACGACGCAGATGATGTACTTAATATAGATAATAATTCTGAAAATGAAAGTAGCGATGGAGGCTCTGATAGCGATTGATCTGTATTTAAGGAAATCATGTAGTTCAGCCAAGTAAAGAATAATGTTCCCCACACATATTGTGCTTGTAGTAATTCTGCAATGAGAATTTTCTACTATTTATTTCGTTATAAATTTTTCCTATTCATTTTCGTAATCAGTGACCCAAAAAACATTCATAATATGAATTTCAGCACAAACGTATTATTTTTTGAAAATAATGTCCACCATTTTGGATCCGCCATTTTGAATTTAGATTTTTTCCTTATTTTCGTAATCAGCGACCCAAAAAACACTTATAATATGAATTTCAGCGTAAACGTACTATTTTTTGGAAAAAATGTCAGCCATTTTGGGTCCGCCATTTTGAATTTTGATTTTTTTTTCCATTTTCGTGATCAGCGACCCAAAAAACTATATGAATCTGAAAATTTGAGAAAAATCCATTAACCTTTGAGGTTTTGGACCACTGTGCGGAGAGAAAAATGATTAAATTACTGAAATGGCTATTAAAAAATAAGGGTTGATCGTAGAAGGGTGAAAATTGAGGATTGTATGTATTTTTGTATGTCGTATCAAAAAAAAAATAGAAATTGAAAATTTTGTCTGAAAAATTAAAAAAAAAGAGGGGTGGACTACCCCTAACATTCAGGGGGATGAAAAATAGATGTTGGCCGATTCTCATAGATACCGGATAAGCACAAAAAATTTCATCGAAATCGGTCAGGCCGTTTCGGAGGAGTTTGGCAACGAAAACTGTGACACGAGAATTTTATATATTAGATTTAGCCAATAATGAATTCATGCGTTACTTTATGGACGCACTGTATAATTATTTAATTTTGAATGAAATGATCATTTTCAGTTAAAACATCACATTCACATGAAGAACTCAATGATCCTAAAACTGAATCATTGGAAAACATCACTGAAAAATTTCAAAATCCGTCAGAAAATAGTACAGATTCTGAAGAAGCGCAAGCTACTAGATGAAACTTTTGCAAGGTACAGAAAAGTGATGGCAATTGGCTTATTTTATAGGCAGGCGTATTTAGGCAAAATAAAATACATTTTAACTCGTTTCCTTCATCACCCAAGAGGTAGAGTTCTCAATGCGTTGCTTGTTTTTAATGGAAGCATCCCCAGTAGGCCTACAAACCATGAATGTGGAAAATATTTACCCCTTCCAGAAATTAAAATTAATTCCTGAAATTCGTTTATTGGCATTTGTACGAATTCGCAAAATGCACTTTATAATATGTTGTTTCAGATTACGTCTCTGAAAAGTCTACGCGGCACTTATTTCACGATTTCACTTATTTCACTAAGGACTGATCATCTGAATGAATTAACCAGATGATAGTCGAACAGCATTTACCCCTTCCAGAAATCGAAATCAATTCCTGAAATTCGTTTATTGGCATTTGTACAAAATTGCAAAATGCACTCGCACTTAATTGTTTCAGATTTCGTGTCTGAAAAGTCTACGCGGCACTTATTTCACGATTTCACTTATTTCACTAAGGACTGATCATCTGAATGAATTAACCAGATGATAGTCGAACAGCATTTACCCCTTCCAGAAATTGAAATCAATTCCTGAAATTCGTTTATTGGCATTTGTACAAAATTGCAAAATGCACTCGCACTTAATTGTTTCAGATTTCGTGTCTGAAAAGTCTACGCGGCATTTATTTCACGATTTCACTTATTCCACTAAGGACTGATCATCTGAATGAATTAACCAGATGATAGTCGAACA
The DNA here is from genome assembly GCA_037013635.1 of Plagiodera versicolora. NCBI lineage: Eukaryota > Metazoa > Arthropoda > Insecta > Coleoptera > Chrysomelidae > Plagiodera > Plagiodera versicolora. The sequence goes on along the minus strand of CM072982.1, from coordinate 9,764,099 downwards.
GCATTTACCCCTTCCAGAAATTGAAATCAATTCCTGAAATTCGTTTATTGGCATTTGTACAAAATTGCAAAATGCACTCGCACTCAATTGTTTCAGATTTCGTGTCTGAAAAGTCTACGCGGCACTTATTTCACGTTTTACAGTTATTTCACTGCATTTACCCCTTCCAGAAATAAAATAATTTCTGAAATTCGTTTACTGGCATTTATACAAAATTGCAAAATGCACTTTCTATTGTTTAATATCTGAAATAAATAACTCCTGAAATAAATAAATCCTGAAATGAATTAATACCTGATATAAATCAATTCCTGAAATGAAGTAATTCCTGAAATAAAATAATTCCTGAAAGAGAATGATTCCTGAAAAAAAAATCCTGAAATGAAATAATTCCTGAGAAAGAATAATTCCTGAGAAAGAATATTTCCTGAAAAAGAATAATTCCTGAAAGAGAATAATTCCTGAAAAAGAATAATTCCTGAAATGAAATAATTCCTGAAAGAGAATAATTCCTGAAATAAAATAATTCGTGAAAGAGAATAATTCCTGAAATAAAATAATTCCTGAAAGAGAATATTTCCTGGAATAAAATAATTTCTGAAATGAAATAATTCCTGAAATAAAATAATTCCTGAAATAAAATAATTCCTGAAAGAGAATGATTTCTGAAATAAAATAATTTCTGAAAGAGAATGATTTCTGAAATGAAATAATTCCTGAAATGAAATGCACTTCATTTGGAAACTTGTCATCTTAATCGTCAGGCCTACCTTCTTTTTCATGAAAAAGTGTTTCAAGTAACAAGTCGTTTAACAGACAGTACATCAAAATACTGAAAAAAATGTTCATTTTCGAGTTGAAATCCTCAACATCGCAGTAGCAAAAGTAACAGTCGTCTCCAGTGCGATGGTACAAATCAAAACTACAATCGAAAATGTGCTTGAAGAAATCGAGCATGCCGTCAAGTGATTCACAGCTAGAAGTTCCATCGAAATTCAAATGCGGTGGGTCGAAAAGCGAATTTCTACCTACATCAAGAACTAGGAAGACTCCCACGACCACGAAAAACACTGTCATACCAACTTCTTGAGGTGACAGCCTCCTTTGTAAAGAGGAAAACTCACAGACATCAAAAGTCGATACTCTCCCCTCGTAAGGGTACCGCGCGTGTTATCGGGTGAGGTTGTCAACTGTCGTTAATGATCGGGTAGAAAATTCGCTTTTCGACCCACCGCATTTGAATTTCGATGGAACTTCTAGCTGTGAATCACTTGACGGCATGCTTGATTTCTTCAAGCGCATTTTCGATTGTAGTTTTGATTTGTACCATCGCACTGGAGACGACTGTTACTTTTGCTACTGCGATGTCGAGGATTTCAATTCGAAAATAAACGTTCTATTCAGTATTCTGATGTACTGTGTGTTAAACGACCTGTCACTTGAAACTACTATTTCATAGAAAAAATAGGTAAAAAAGACTGTGAGGATTCTCTATAATCGTACGAATTCCATAGTTCGTCGGAATATTGTGGGTGCACCCGCTGAAATTCGTGCAAAAAGTCATGCATAACCAAAAAATCACTTACCTTTTTCTAGAAGAACTTCTTACTACCTGTAACAACAGAAAAAATGCATTAAATCTCAAGAATACATATCTGAATTCGAGAAATCATATAATGGAAAATTTCAATAATAATAATAAATGTCCATTATTGAAACAATTTACACTGATCCAATAGGCTATCGACCTAAGCCCTTCTGCCCATTGATTACACGAATTGAAAGAAACAAAATAAAACCTAACAAATCGATACAATAAAAAGAAAGTCAGTAAATTAGAAATAGGTTTTATGAGGAGCTCAGAAGTGGAATGTGAAATATTTGAAAGTGAGGAGACAAAAGCTGAATGTGAGGTTGTAAAAGTTACAGGAATCAAAAAATCACTCATCGATTGGTAGTAGTAGTTACACCTTCTATCCCAGTTCTTTGTTTTCCAGACGTCACATGCCATCTATAACAAAATTAAAAATGAATCTATAAAATTGCATACTTTATTTTATTGCATCTTTTCTTTAATATCAAGAAAAGGTTCATTTATCATGTATTCATCATGAGAAAACATTGAAAACAATTTCACCAAGAAATCAGCAAATTTCAACAAAAAAACCCGATGTATCATGATGGAAAATTTCGAAATCGTTCAGTTGTGTGAAGGGACATGCAAAATAACTCACCCATTAATTTTTCTCAAACTGTCCTTGAAGCACACACACACGAAATCACTGGAAACACACACGAGATCACTGGAAACACACACGGGATAATTGGAAACACACTCGCGAAAACTTTCCACTGCACGAGAAAGTCTTTTCGTCACGCAAGTTATATGATACTCCTTATCAAGATGCAATGCGATATATGATACCCCTTTATCAGAAGCAGCGACGACTAGAGAAACTTCCAAGAAAACCATCTCCTACGAGATCGCTAGATCAAGCTTTTTCATATGAAATAATAATCATTCTTTGTTAACTTTTCATAGCGAATAGATTGTCTGTAGAAAAATAGTAGTTTTTTAAAAAGGCTTTCCTCAAGATGAAAATCAAAATTGGCGCAGTCGGTAGGATTCTCGCGGTCGCAAAGAAAAGACTCTCGCATCGTGTCGAAAGGTGTTTTTTCGTGACTTTGGACTTCAGCCCTCAAGCGTGAATCCAAGAACACCCCTCCAGGGAACCAGTCGATGGGACAGCCTATCTACGGAAGACAAAGGATCGAAGAAGGATACAGGAGACTACGGGTACCAAACGCAAGGAACCGTAAGTGCCAAATTCCTTTTTGCCTTTCCTAAACCCTCTGTTCAAGGACTTAAGGGAAGATAGGGTAGTGCTAGGTTAAGACAAACAGAAAGCAATCAAACCGAAAAAAAATTTATGTGCAATATCGACGATATTGCGACACAATTGAGCAATCTTTCTTTTGAAGAAAATACCAGTATTAACATTTCAAAATCAAAAATGGTTCCACCAGCTCCAACACAAATCAATTGGAATCTTTTTAAATCACGGGTAGACAACATCAAACCGTTTGACGGCAATAGCAATACGTTAAATAAATTCATTTCACGTTGCGAAACGCTTCTCGCCAGTTATGGAGTTTACGGAGATGCCGATATCCAAAAACACATTCTTGAGTGTATTCAAGAAAAAATAGTAGGTAAAGCGGAATCCATGGTAGGCAATCGCATGGAATTGAGAGATTGGAACAGCTTGAAAACCGCTCTCATACAATGTTTTTCAGATCGCAGAGATCTAGATTGTCTCCTTCAAGAACTCACTAGAACTAAACCACACAAAGGAGAAAATCTTGTAGATTTTGGCAGTAGAATCCAACTAGTAAGAAGTAACGTAGTTCAGCGAATAAGTAACGATACGTCTTTGGATCAGCAAGCAAAATTATGTCATATTTATTATCACGATAAAACAGCGCTAAACACGTTCATAGCTGGATGCACCGGCACCCTGACAAATAACATGCATTTGAAACAACCAGCTTCTTTAGAGGACGCCATAGCGTATGCAAATGAATTCGAAAATTTTGAAAGACTTTACGGTAACCTAAAGGAAAACAGGAATTCCTCCTCAAGGAATATTCCGACACATCGACAAATATACGGGAACAACATGCAACAAAATCACCAATTCAATCACCAAATGAATACTCAAAATTCCACAAAACCTATTTGGCCCAACCAACCGATTAACGTTCAACCCAGACAACTACCAAATCAGAGATTTTATACAAATCGCGAAGTTTTCGGTCCACCAAAGAATGTTTTCAAACCCAATCAAACTCAAGCAAATCAAATGCCAAAACTAGAACCAATGTCAACAACCTCGAGAAATCCAACATTAGCCACAAGAAGAACGCAATTCCAAAATCAAAAGTATCCAAATTTCGGCAATCGAAATCCAGCGATGAATACTTCGAAAAATTTCCGACCCACCGGAAATCCAAATTTCACATGAAGAATTGCATTCAAACGATTACGACATTCCTGACCCATCCTCAGAATTCCCAACTTTCGACAATAAAGACCAAATTCCCGAAGAGTTTAACGACCCCTACGATTCAAACTACGTATATGAAGACGAAAAGTTTGTAGAATTTGAAAATGATCATGACGTAAATTTTCCTACGGTACATCAAAACGAGAATCAAACGTAGTCGAAATCAACGTCCTTTGTAACAATGCGCTACCGTACATAGAAATAAAAAATCCAAATGTAAAATTGCTTATTGATACGGGTAGCTCAAGATCAATCATTAGGCCATCAATCATCGAGGAATTGTATCCTGACAGAATTTACCACGCAAACACACCGATAAGAACAACGTTAGGTAGTAAAAATATTAAATTCAATGCAAAAATTCCAGCATTCCACGAGCTAGGTAGTGAACAAGAAATCGATTTTATCCTTTTTGACTATCACGACTTCTTCGACGGAGTGATAGGTTTAACAGATTTAATTAAAATGAAACTGAAGATCGATTTAACAAACCAAAAGTTAATAGATCTCAACGTTGAAGTTCCATTCAAATATAGAGAAATCGATACGAACAAGAATTTTTCAATTTTTGTAAGTCCAAACGAAAAGGTATTAAAATACCTACTAGTCAATGTAAACGAAGAAGATCATGTGATAATAGAGAAACAAAATTTAGGCAATCTTACAATCCCTCGAGTTCTGACTTCAGTAAAAAATGGTATCGCACCAATAGAAATTCATAATAGTACAGACCAACCAATTACTATAAAATTAAACAAACCTCTTTCAGCAACTCCATTTGAACCAAGTCAACACGAAATTTATAAATTTGAAGCATTCAATAATGCACCCGAACAAAAGACAAATTACGCACAAAAAAGTGACGTACGAAACCTCATACGTACAGACCATATGAATAGTGAAGAAAAAACATCCATCATTAGACTTTGCGAAAATTATTCAGATATATTCTTTAAACCCGGCGATAAATTAACTTTCACATCAAAAATTAAACACGTAATTAAAACAACTGACGAAACACCAGTATTTACGAAATCTTATCGGTATCCGTACGTACATAAGGAAGAAGTTCAGAAGCAAATTCAAGACATGCTAGAAAAAGGAATAATTAGACCCTCGTGTAGCCCATGGTCCTCTCCTATAATAATAATAATAATAATAATAAATAATAATAATAAACTTTATTCATCTTTTTTTGATCACATAGAAATGATATAAGACAAGTCAATAAATAATCAGAAGGTAAAATTACAGTAAAAAGAAGATTAACACATAAAATCAGTGGAAATGTTATATACACACTTCTCCACTAAAAAATTCTTTAGATTTCTCCTAAATAGTTTGAAATCTTTCATATTTTTAATTGATGGTGGAAGACGATTGAAGAATCTTATTCCATTGTACATTGGGCATTGTTCATAGAGTGCTGTTGAGTGCTTAGGAATACTGAATTGATTGCCATATCTCGTTGAGTAATTATGGAAATCTTCGTTTTTAGAGAATTCAGAGGAATTATTTTTGGCATATAAAATACATTTTAAGATATATATTGATGGAAGTGTTAGGATTCGATGCTTTTTAAAATGGTCTCGACATGTTTGTTTGAAATTCAACTTGAAGATCAGCCTAATTATCCTTTTCTGTGTCATGAAAACTCTAGAAACACTGGTTGCACCTCCCCATAGGACGATATTATATGATAGTTGTGAATATACTAGTGAATAGTAGACTTGTAGTAACTGTTCGATATTGAATGTATTTTTTAGTTGCAGTATAGCGTAATAGGCACTATTGAGTTTTTTACACACATAGTCAATGTTAGTGGCCCAGCCTATATTGCTATCAAGCATTACACCCAAAAACTTAGTTACAGGCGACGGGTGAATATCCTCACTTCCAACCCTGACAGTGAAGTGATTGGTCAACTGATTTCTGGAGGAGAATTGCATAACTACAGTTTTATGGGAGTTTACTATTAAAGAGTTTTTATTGCACCATGATGTAAATCTTTTGGCCAATACATTAAGCCTATCGACCAGTTCAGTCAAAGATTCAGCATCTGCGGCTAAGGTAGTGTCATCAGCATATAACACGGTTTGGTCAGCTTCAATATGTAGTGGGAGGTCATTGACATATAGCAAAAATATCAGAGGACCCAAGACTGATCCTTGGGGGACTCCGCGTTCAACGTCTTCAAGTTCCGATATGTTATTTTCGATGTTTACACAAATTTTCCTCGCACTAAGGTACGAAGATATCCAGCAAAGAAAGTCTCCCCTGAAGCCTAATGCATACAGTTTGTTTTCTATAATTGATATATCTATACAATCAAAAGCTTTTGACAGATCGAAGAAAAGTGCACCCACATATCTCCCTCTATCGAGTTGGGTATGAACGTAATTGAAAAAACTTGTTGTTGCACTTTCTGTCGATCTGTCAGGAAGGAACCCGTGCTGATATTTTGTTATAACATTGTATTTAAATAGAAATGGCAGTATTTTTTTATATATGCATTTTTCAATAACCTTACATAGTATTGTAGGCACTGTGATTTGTCTGTAGTTATCTAAGGAAAGTTGGTTGCCTTTCTTGAGAACTGGTATTACGACACCAACCTTGAGCTCTGCTGGAAATTTGCCTAAAGTTACAGTTTTGTTTATCAAGTAAGTCAGAGGATTACTAATAGATGAGCTGATCTGTTTTATAACTTTTGTAGGAATACAATCAATACCTACTGTGTTGGTAGATTTTAGTGACTGTATGGCATCTATTACTTCGTAAGAGTTTATTCCTATGAAATGAAAGGTATTCTGAACAAACATTGTTGTGTAGTTTGTGAATGTGGTGTCAGTAAAGTGTATATGGATTGTACCGAAAAAATTAGACGCGTCCGGTAAACAAAAATGGCGACTTGTCGTCGATTACAGAAAAATCAATGAAAAGACGATAGATGATCGATATCCTATTCCAAACATCACGGATATATTAGATAAACTCGGTAGAGCCCAATACTTTACCACACTCGATCTATAGCTAGCGGCTTTCACCAGATCGAAATGGGAAAGTGTTCCATCGAAAAAACAGCATTCAGCGTCGATCAAGGTCACTTTGAGTATTTGCGTATGCCCTTCGGTCTTAAAGGAGCGCCAGCCACATTTCAAAGAATAATGGATGAAATTCTAAAAGATCTACAAAATAAAATCTGCATGGTCTATATGGACGATATTATAATCTTCAGCACAGGCTTACAAGAACATATACAAAACCTATAACTAGTATTCAATAAATTGCGCGAAGCTAAACTGAAAATTCAGCTAGACAAATGCGAGTTTTTAAGAAAAGAAGTAGAATTTCTCGGACACGTCGTAACACCTGACGGAATTAAACCAAACCCGAAGAAGATTGAAACGATTAAGAAATTTCCAATTCCTCGTACACAAAAAGATATCAAATCTTTCCTTGGTCTCCTCGGATACTATCGAAAATTTATTAGGAATTTTGCGAAATTGACAAAACCAATGACGTCTTGTTTAAAGAAGGATAAAAAAGTCGAACACACGAAAGAATTCTCAGAATGTTTCAACACTTGCAAACAAGTTTATGTCAGAACCAGTGTTAGCTTATCCAGATTTCGGAAATGATTTTGAACTGACCACAGATGCCTCTAATTACGCGTTAGGAGCAATCTTGTCTCAAAATGGTCATCCTGTCAGTTATGCCTCGAGAACATTGAATGCAGCCGAAATAAACTACTCTACTATAGAGAAAGAATTGTTGTTTAGAGTTGTAAATATTTTCGACCATATTTGTTTGGCCGAAAATTTATCATTTTCACCGACCACAAACTACTTCAATGGCTCTTTTCTCTTAAAGAACCCAATTCACGGCTTGTCAGATGGCGGCTAAAATTGGAAGAGTTTGACTACACAATAAAATACAAAAAAGGTATAACTAATCAAGCAGCCGACGCCTTATCTAGACACCCACCAGAATATGATTTGAACGCCCTAGAAACTATGTCAACTGACGTTAACTTAGATGACATTGATGAAATTATACGAAGAGAACTCGAATCCATCTACGATTTGCCAAATCTAGATAACGAAGTTCCATTAGAAATTCTAGAAGATCAAAACACCGATAAAACGTCAATAACAAACCTCAACAATGACAAGATAAATATTATCTCAAACATACTTGTAACCCCCTCAAAGACTAGTGACAGATAATGAAACTGATTTAGAAACAATTCACACATCAGAAGAACACCCTATTCTGACAATTCCAATCGCTGATAGATCAGTGAACATTTTCAAAAATCAAATTATCATCACATACGGAGAAATAGATAGTACCAAAATACGCAAAGAAAAAGTATTCGGAAATTCACGTTTTTACGTAACCTTCCCAAAACATGATTTGAGAAATTATATCCAAGAATTTGCAAAAAATTACATGAATCCTAAACAAAGTTAAGCTTTATACTTCCAAAATTCATTTCTTTCCGAAATATTTGCGACAACTATGCAGAGTACATTTAAGAATTCTTCTTTCAAATTAACTCAATGCACGAAATTCTTGAAAGATGTCGAAACTACAGACGAACAGGTACAAAAACTTGAATATCATCATATTTATAAATCAGGTCATATAGGAATAAATGAAGTTAAAACTTCTTTAAGCTCTAGATACTATTGGCCTAACATGATCCATGATATAGAAAATTACATCAACAACTGCGAAACTTGTTTAAAAAACAAATATGACCGAAACCCCCCAGCAATAAAATTCAATTGAACACCAAACACCTCAAAACCTTTTGAACACATTCATTTAGATGTTTTCAAGATATCGAACGAAAGTTATTTAACTATAATAGACGCTTTCTCACGATACGGTCAAGCGTACCCCTTGAGATCAGTCACAGGTGTATCTATCCTAGAAAACTTATTGACCTTCATAACCCATCACGGATTACCTCGAAAAATTACTACCGATAGCGGAACTGAATTCAAAAACCAAAATTTGGAGAATTTCTGCAAATCGAACATTTCCGTTGCATCAGAGAGGAAAATAAAAATTTTACTCCAGACCAGATAATAAAACACGCTATACTAGGTTATAACAACTCAATTCATAGTGTAACGAAATTCGCACCTTTTGAAATTGTTAACGGTCACATTAACAATCCAAATCCATTCGATACAGACGACAATATAATAATATCTAACTATATTCAGAACCACAAAGAAGTTAGTAAAACGTTGTACGAAAATATCCAGAAGACGAATATAGAAACTAAAGAGAAAATAATTTCAAAAATTAATGAGAATTGAACAGTACCTCCAATTTATGCTGATAAAAATACGGTATACATAAAGACAAAAGCGCGAGACAAAAAGCTACCCAAGTTCAGGAAAGCGGATTTAATCCAAGAAACTGGTATAAAACTCAAAACGAAATCAGGAACTTACCATAAAAATAGCGCAAGAAAACCGAGAATTGACAAAAACATATCTTTACAAGAAAACCAAGAAAATGAAGCTCCTTCTCCTACACCTGGTTGTTCGAGTAATACTCTGTAGTGAAGATATTCAGATAACTACCCTCGAAAACCTGATCATTCCTTTAAAACTCGGAGATTCAAGAATTATATATACGAAACATACCTTTCTACACTATCTAGACTTAAAAATAGTTATCGATCGAATGAATAATCTCGATGAAAATTACCAATCAATAAGAAATAGCATTTCAAAAATCAACAGCACAAATCCGGTATCATATCACGGATTAGCTGAAAATATGTTAACAAGAACCGAATATCTGATACAAACTGCTCCGAAGGAAATTGAGAGTTTCACCCCTCACAATCGTGATGAAAGAGGCATTTTAAATGGAATAGGTAAAATAAATAAATGGCTTTTTGGCAATTTAGACTCTGACGATGAAGAACTGTATAATCATGCCATAGCTACCTTAGAACAAAATCAAAAGCAAATCGCTCATGAAGTAAATCTTCAAATTTCCCTATCTAAGAAAATTATCGATCACTATAACAGAACGATTGTAATACTGAGTTCAAATCAAGAAAAATTTTAATGTGATTTAGAAAAATGTCAAGCATCAATAAATAGCAAAATAGATGACGTTGATAACTACATCAGCTTTCAAGGAACTATCTCCCAAATGAATCTAGACTGTCAAAGCGTTATTACCTTCATTGACAATATCGAAAATGCTGTTATGTTCTCCAAACTGAATACTTTACACAGCTCAATAGTGTCAAATTCAGATTTGAAAGAAATGATTGAATACTTAAAACAAATATATCAAAAAAAAGAAATACCAAATTTCAAAAATATGTTAACCTTTTACCAACTGTTAGGAACACAAGTAACTATTATTGACACAAAATTAATATTTGCAATTCATGTACCTATAATGAAACCCGAAGTCTTTGATTTCTACCACCTGTATCCTGTTATCCAAAATCACAAATTATTCGTTCCTAAATACTACTATTTGGCACGTAACTTGCAAAATAACCAATTCGAAAAAGAAGAATGCCCTCTCTTAGAAGACATCTACTACTGCCCCGAGACGTTTCTTCCGGAAGATAACTGCACTATCAACCTCCTCAAAGGACATTCAGCCGAAGAATGCCAAATATTGGAAATCAACATGGGCGACCCAATCCTAGAGCAAATAGCACAAGACAAAGTTCTGATGATCCCATCTCAACAAGAAAGACTCTATTCAAAATGCAAGACTGATCAATACGTACAAATCGATCACCCAGTATTAATCAAGATCCCGAAAACATGTGAGATTAGATTCCAAGATAGGAGATTCGCCAACGACGCACGAATTCAACAAGGCAAGCCACTGATCCTGCCAAAATTAGAAGTAAACAGCCTGAAGTCATCGCAGAATTATGAAATTCGAAATATCACCAGAATAGATTTTGAAGAAATAAATGAAATCAACAACATCGCCAAACAACTCAAACCTATACAGTTAAACGAAGGCCCACAGCCGGCTACGTCTACATTATGGATAATTGTAACCATAATATGTATTGGAATAGTCCTGCTTTCCATACCAAAAATCAAGAAAACCTACCAGAAATTCTTTGGGAACTGCAAGAAAGTTCAAGAACCCTCAGATGCGTCAAATTCCAAAAATAACTCCGTTATAAGTTAAGAAGGGAGGAGTTATATGATACCCCTTATCAAGATGCAATGCGATATATGATACCCCTTTATCAGAAGCAGCGACGACTAGAGAAACTTCCAAGAAAACCATCTCCTACGAGATCGCTAGATCAAGCTTTTTCATATGAAATAATAATCATTCTTTGTTAACTTTTCATAGCGAATAGATTGTCTGTAGAAAAATAGTAGTTTTTTAAAAAGGCTTTCCTCAAGATGGAAATCAAAATTCGCACCAAACCCAACGGAGGTTCAAAATCGACTGAGTAATATGTGTCGTCTTATCAGTCTGCCAATTCCTTTACGCATGATTAATAGGGTTGCATTATTGAAACTAGTCATCTCTGTGATACCGAAATGTGTGTACAGGATGATTGAAATATTTTCAAGTTAAATTCTGCTGCCTATATTAGGAGATTGTCAGAACTCGGACTCTTCTGACTGATTCAGAGATGCCTCTAGGGCTTCGCTAAATCGATGAAATTACATCATGCGACTAACTTGAATGAAAATGTTAAGAATGAGTCAATGAGAACTTGATATCACCATATACAAAAAATGTCATTCTTAGTTTCAACTGAAAGAAGCAACTACGTGAAATGAACGCTTTGTTTGGAAAGGTTTTTAATCTTGTTACGTCAAGACTAAGGCTGTCCATTTGAAAAGATTTCCCCCACAGGCGTTTTCAAATTGTAATATTTTTGTGAGAAGGTTGTTTTTTTACTAACTAGATAGTGCGTCCATAAAGTAACGCATAAATTCATTATTGGCTAAATGAACAATAAAACTAGGAATTCCCAAAACATGTCGATTTTTTATTTCAATTCACTATTGTTTCAAATCATAATCTAATATACAGGGTGAACCACTTTCGTGTAATGACGTCATCACCATTTTTTTCAAATGGAACCCCCTTTTTTTTTTCAAGTTCCAAATTTTGAAGGAAATCCAGATATAATGCTCCTGTTGAGTTTTAATCGAAAAAATATGAACCAATAATTGTCATTACTCTGTAAAAAAATTTTTGCATTTTTGCCCACCCCGTACCAATTTGAAGCAACATATTATACATTTTTGGAATCAGCTCAGCAAAGGCAATTTGAAAATTGAATAAAAAGGGGGGGTTCCGTTTGAAAAAAATGGTGATGACGTCATTACCCGAAAGTGGTTCACCCTGTATATTAGATTATGATTTGAAACGATAGTAAATTGAAATGAAAAATCGACCTGTTTTGGGAATTCCTAATTTTATTGTTCATTTAGCCAATAATGAATTTATGCGTTACTTTATGGACGCACTGTATAATTATTTAATTTTGAATGAAATGATCATTTTCAGTTAAAACATCACATTCACATGAAGAACTCAATGATCCTAAAACTGAATCATTGGAAGACATCACTGAAAAATTTCAAAATCCGTCAGAAAATAGTACAGATTCTGAAGAAGCGCAAGCTACTAGATGAAACTCCTGCAAGGTACAGAAAAGTGATGGCAATTGGCTTATTTTATAGGCGTATTTAGGCTAAATAAAATACATTTGAACTCGTTTCCTTCATCACCCAAGAGGTAGAGTTCTCAATGCGTTGCTTTTTTTAATGGAAGCATCCCCAGTAGGCCTACAAACCATGAATGTGGAAAATATTAACCCCTTCCAGAAATTAAAATTAATTCCTGAAATTTGTTTATTGGCATTCGTACGAATTCGCAAAATGCACTTTATAATATGTTTCAGATTACGTTTCTGTAAAGTCTACGCGGCACTTATTTCACGATTTCACTTATTTCACTAAGGACTGATCATCTGAATGAATCAACCAGATGATAGTCGAACAGCATTTACCCCTTCCAGAAATTGAAATCAATTCCTGAAATTCGTTTATTGGCATTCGTACAAAATTGCAAAATGCACTCGCACTTAATTGTTTCAGATTTCGTGTCTGAAAAGTCTACGCGGCACTTATTTCACGTTTTACAGTTATTTCACTGCATTTACCCCTTCCAGAAATGAAATAATTTCTGAAATTCGTTTACTGGCATTTATACAAAATTGCAAAATGCACTTTCTATTGTTTAATATCTGAAATAAATAACTCCTGAAAAAAATAAATCCTGAAATGAATTAATACCTGATATAAATCAATTCCTGAAATGAAGTAATTCCTGAAATGAAATTATTCCTGAAAGAGAATGATTCCTGAAAAAAAAATCCTGAAATGAAATAATTCCTGAGAAAGAATAATTCCTGAAAAAGAATAATTCCTGAAAAAGAATAATTCCTGAAAGAGAATAATTCCTGAAATGAAATAATTCCTGAAAGAGAATGATTCCTGAAATGAAATAATTCCTGAAAGAGAATAATTCCTCAAATAAAATAATTCCTGAAAGAGAATAATTCCTGAAATAAAATAATTTCTGAAATGAAATAATTCCTTAAATAAAATAATTCCTTAAATAAAATCATTCCTGAAAGAGAATGATTCCTGAAATAAAATAATTTCTGGAAGAGAATCATTTCTGAATTAAAATAATTCCTGAAATGAAATGCACTTCATTTGGAAACTAGTCATCTTAATCGTCAGGCCTACCTTCTTTTTCATGAAAAAGTGTTTCAAGTAACAAGTCGTTTAACAGACAGTACATCAAAATACTGAAAATAATGTTCATTTTCGAGTTGAAATCCTCAACATCGCAGTAGCAAAAGTATCAGTCGTCTTCAGTGCGATGGTACAAATCAAAACTACAATCGAAAATGCGCTTGAAGAAATCGAGCATGCCGTCAAGTGATTCACAGCTAGAAATTCCATCGAAATTCAAATCGGTGGGTCGAAAAAGCGAATTTCTACCTACATCAAGAACTAGGAAGGCTCCCACGACCACGAAAAACACTGTCATACCGACTTCTTAAGGTGACAGCCTCCTTTGTAAAGAGGAAAACTTACAGACACCAAAAGTCGATACTCTCCCCTCGTAAGGGTACCGCGCGTGTTATCGGGTGAGGTTGTCAACTGTCGTTAATGATCGGGTAGAAAATTCGCTTTTCGACCCACCGCATTTGAATTTCGATGGAACTCCTAGCTGTGAATCACTTGACGGCATGCTTGATTTCTTCAAGCGCATTTTCGATTGTAGTTTTGATTCGTACCATCGCACTGGAGACGACTGTTACTTTTGCTACTGCGATGTCGAGGATTTCAATTTGAAAATAAACGTTCTATTCAGTATTCTGATGTACTGTGTGTTAAACGACCTGTCACTTGAAAACACTATTTCACAGAAAAAAAGGTAGGCCTGAGTAATTTGGAAAAGTGAGGTTGAAATCGAGAAATTGCAATTTGGACATACTGAACGTATATCTCGACTGTAAGGATTCTCTATAATCCTACGAATTCCATAGTTCGTCGGAATATTGTGGGCGCACCCGCTGAAATTCGTGCAAAAAGTCATGCATAACCCAAAAATCACTAACCTTTTTCTAGAAGAACTACTTACTACCTGTAACAACAGAAAAAATTCATTAAATCTCAAGAATACATATCTGAATTCCAGAAATCATATAATGGAAAATTTCAATAATAATAATAAATGTCCATTATTGAAACAATCTACACTGATCCAATAGGCTATCGACCTATAATGCTCCTGTTAAGTTTTCATCGAGAAAATATGGACCAATAATTGTCATTACTCTGTAAAAAATTTTTTGCATTTTTGCCCACCCCGTACCAATTTGAAGCAACATATTATACATTTTTGGAATCAGCTCAGCAAAGGCAATTTGAAAATTGAATAAAAAGGGGGGGTTCTATTTGAAAAAAATGGTGATGACGTCATTACCCGAAAGTGGTTCACCCTATATATTAGATTATGATTTGAAACGATAGTAAATATTGAAATAAAAAATCGACCTGTTTTGGGAATTCCTAATTTTATTGTTCATTCAGCCAATAATGAATTTATGCGTTACTTTATGGACGTACTGTATATTAATAAATTTTTATACAGTGCGTTCATAAAGTGTGGAAACGCTCCATTATCTTGCGATTTAATTATTTTCAGAGGTAAAGCTCGGACAGGTCGATTTTGTATTTCAGTCTTCCATCTTTTTTTACAAAAGAATAATTTTTTCCCCCACCACCTTACAAGATATGACGTCATCGATATTTTTTTTAAATTGTAAAGGTATATTTTCATATCAAAAATTGAAAGCCCTGAGAATTACTCAGTAGTTAGATGTAGATTTGATATTTGTTTATTTCCACTACTTCCTATGATATTTTCATTGCAAATAAATAATTAAATGAATGTTGAGAAATATGAACACTGGTTCCTTTTATACTCAGTATATTGTAACTTGAAGTGTAAGATATGACGTATGTGGTATGGTTGAACTCAAAAAAATATGGGCTTTCAATTTTTGATATAAAAATATACCCTTTCAATTTAAAAAAAAATCGATGACGTCATATCTTGTAAGGTGGTGGGGGAAAAAATAATTTTTTTGTAAAAAAAGATGGAAGACTGAAATACAAAATCGACCTGTCCGAGCTTTACCTCTGAAAATAATTATATCGTAAGATAATGGAGCGTTTCCACACTTCATGAACGCAGTGTAGAATTCAGTATATTGGAAAAAATACTAAACTGCCAAAAATTACCCAGTTCTGATGGCTAGATGAGGTATCTACCATGCTTGGCTTTCTTCTTACTACACACTATACTTATGAAATGAATTACTTGGTGAAGATGCAGAAAAAGAATCAAAGAATCAATATGTGTGTTGGAACTCCAATATCTGATATGGGCTTGAAGTTCAACTGTGAAGCTGATAGTGAGGTCTTATCAACTTATATGTGATTGTGAAGATTTTCTAGACGATATTATCAAAATAATGATATATATGATGACATGATTGATATATGTTTACAATAATACAATAAAATCTGCTGTAGTTCAATATATGCATCAACTCTTTGAATGGGTTTCCAGAGTATTTGAAAATTTACCGAAGTTGTCTAAACTATTGAATAAACCTCTACATTCTATAAATTCCCTAACTGCAAGGTAGAACTCGAATAGAATATCCAAATTTACCTAAATTTGTTATATTTTTGTCATCTTATGCATGTTTTTGCTGGAAACACCTGAGGAAACCCATGTTTCCAAATGCCAAGTACTAGAAAATCCAAAATATCTTAAAGTAAAAGATTTTTATAATTATATTCCCACATTAATTTGTTGAAGTAATTCATTTCACAAACCAAGGCTATCTATTTAATTTCGAGTATATGGAAAATATGTCAGCTGAGCCTTTTTCAAGTATTATCATTTTAATTTGAAACTTCATTTTCAGTAAGAAGAATACTTTCGAGATATAAGAAATATTTCTACAAATTGTTTACATTAATATGAACTCAATTAAAGCTCAATACATGTCGTGATCCGTTTGTGGTGAAAGCGATATATGATTGGATGAAGGGACTGACATCAAGCTAATAGAGAGTTGAAGTGGTTCCACGAATCCAATCGAAATTCATTTATTCATTTATTCATTTATACGGGCAAGCCCAATTAAAGATATTACAAGATATACAATATGTGAGTAATACAGCAACAGACACAACACAAATGATAACTGATAACAATGAAGACATTAAAAAGATAAACGAAAAGCTAAAGTACAAGTCCAAGCAAAGTCAGTGCAAAAGTGAGAAATAAAATGACAAGATGTTCACCGACACAGTTGATTTTTAAACTTATGAAGAGGTGTTGAGAAGATGTCAACTTCGAGGCGATTAGCCGCTCTAAGGGACCTTGGGATATAGCTGAAATAAGCGATGTTGGTACGATAGTAGGGAGTATGGAAAGTATAGCTATTTGTCTCGTAAGGCGGGTGGGGACCACTAAACTGATTCGTGATAGAAGATCAGGACAATCATATTCACCATTAAGTATCTTGTAGAGAGTCAACAAATCTCGCTGGATACGTCTATTCCCCAAAGTTGGAATATTGAGATAACTCTCAATTGAGGCATAATCACCAAAGATGCTGGATTTGAAAGAAACATATCTAAATTCGTATAACCGACGCATAACTAACGTCGTATTGTGTACCAAGCTTTAGCATTGACACATACAAACGTCAGCTCTTGATAGTTGATATCACTGATATTGACCAATCAGAAAACCGTAACCCGGTTACCGTTCCCCCTCTCCTCTTTTTTACGGCCATCTTTACTATTTTGCCATTTCATTCTTAACTAGAGCAAGTGGCGCCTCTGGGTACTCTGTGTGGGTGCGTTCCATTAAGCGCTCACAACGATCACGCTCACGACCACGAATTTTGTCGTTCCACTTGGTTTTGTGAGTCATCGAAACGCTCACGACGACCCACCTATTGAGATGGGTCGTCGTGAGCATGAATCATGACGTCATTCATGACATTTTCGCCACCACCCCAACGATCGTGGTCGCCATGTGGAACGTCTGAATGAGTGTTTTGAGTGTTGTGAGCGCTTAATGGAACGCACCCTGTGTCTGAAGTACCATATGATGAGCATTGAGGAACATAGTACATTTTTCGTGATCTCATCTCCACGTTACCTCTTCCAATCCGCTGCATTTTCAGGTGGTATAAAGTTTATTTCAAACAATTGTTCATTGAATATCATCCAAATATATAACTTTCGATACAAAAATGGCCTAAAACACCCTAAAATAACATTAAAAGATCACACTTCACCCATATAAACAAACACAGGATAGTTTGTTGTCACACCTCGAGTATTTCAAACGATCAAAAGTAGATGTCGCCTACTCCAAGATTGAATTGACAACTGACAAGACAAATGGCCACAGCCCACAAGGCACAAACACTCTGTGGCATTGCATTCCGGTGTAGATTATGTATGTTGTTTATTATATTACTTTTGAATAGGTGTATTTGGTGTTTATGGAACTATGAATAAAAAGTGACTGGTGTTTGAATTGTTCTGAATATTGTAGGATATTCAGTTTAATAAACTACATTATAACATCTATATGAACCACTGTCTCAACGGTAGGTTTATTTTACTTCCTTTGCGTAACATTTGTGCCGAACTACGAATTGTGTGTATACAATGATGTGGACAATTATTCGGGTATCAAATTATTGAGCAGTACATATCGTGAATTCAAGTGAAAATTGATTAAATCAACTGGAAATGCTATTGTAATTATAGCTATGGCATCTTTGTTTATAATCAATTTGTAAGGGTAAGAGCCCGTATATGCCATTCAAGATTCCACAAGTTCAGTAAGTTCTGGTCAATAATAATGTTGGATTTATTATAATAGTGTAATAATGATAATAATATTATCTTGTTGTTCGCAGGAAATATATTTTCTGGTTCTTTATCAAATTGATGTTGTCCATATTAATATCATTCATAACATTGAATCATACAAATTTCAAGTCCTAATTAACATTTTCAGGCTAAGATATGGCGAGCCCATCTCCACAAAACAGCCCAATGCCGCCACCTCAGGCACCCAGTCCAATGGGCCCTCCTCCCTCTCACAGCCCAGCACCACCCTCCCCAGTTCCCCAACCCCCTTATCAAGGCCCTCCTACAGGAGCTCCCCCTTCAAGTCACTATTCAAATCACCCTAATCAATACCAAGTTCACCCTGGTATGCCACCTGATCAACATCCGCAAATCATGGGAAACCCCCCACCTCATCATCAGTATGCTCCACAGGGGTACCCCCCACAAGCTGGTGCCCCTCAGGGGCACTCAGGTGCTCCACAGGGACATCCAGTGCCTCCACAAGGACATTCAGTGCCCCCTCAAGGTCATGCTGGACCTCCACATCAAGGTCATATTCCACCACCACAGGGTCATCCAGGACATCCAACTCCACATCCAGGTCATGGAGGTCCTCAGGTTTGTGTTGAAATGAATGAAGCATTCAAATGTCTTGAATTTTTGGATAAATTGTGTTTTGGATAGTACAAGAGTGTAATTTTGATCTTAGATTCATTCTGGCCATCCACCACCTCAACAAGGTTTGCAAGGCCATCCTCAACAGCAGCAAAGCCATCCAGGACATCCACCTCCACAGCAAGTACACCCGGGGCATCCACCACCTCAACAGCTCCATCCTGGTCATCCACCACCTCAGCAAGGTCATCCTGTACAACATCCGGCCCAAGGGCACCCTAACATGCCTCATAACATGCACCCAGGTCATTATTCAGGTAGTGAAAGACCTTTCATATTTTCATCTTCACCTACCCTTTAAATTTTCTTCTAGGCCACCCGATGCAGCAAAGGCCGCCTCAACCGTCTGCCGTGCCTCCTCAAGGGGTTCCTCCTGGTCCGCCAGCACAACAACAACCGCGCCCTCAGGCAGCTGAAAACTTGCACGCGTTGCAGAAGGCCATCGATACGATGGAGGAAAAAGGTCTGCAGGAGGACCAGCGCTACTCACAGCTGTTAGCTCTGCGGGCGAGGACGACGGCAGCAGCGGCTGGAGGAGGCTCTTCGGCGTTGAGTACGTTGCAGATGACGCAGTTGCGGAACCAGATCATGGCATATAGGTCAGTCAATATACACTGTGTCCAAGATAAGGATGTCTGTCATGGGGATCTCGGAGACCATAAGAGATACGGAGATGGTTAAATTAGAGAAAAGTTGCGCATTTTTAAGTCTAACAATGTGCCGTTCAGAAATTTTAAAATTCCAAAAACGAAATTTGCCTATTTTGTTATAATTTTTTCTGACGTTATTCGAAGAGATATAAGAAAATAGAAGACACTTTCTCATTGCCATTTTTCAATCTCTACCAAACAGCGTTGAGAGATTTACCGTATGACGTTTCGTTTCGGAGAAACCACCATGAACTTTATTATTTTTATACAGCCCGTGAAAAGAAAATTGTTTCCGATATCTCCATGATAGACATCCTTATCTTAAACACAGTATATATTAATCATACAGCTTTGGAAGGAATGTATCTTCCATTCAGGAATTTAATTAGAGCGGAAAGAATAACCTACATAAAATTGAGATGCCCAAATAGTTCGAAGGAGGGATACACGACGACGTTGCACATGGACGTACTATGCGGGCAGTTGTCGGGATCGCTGGATTGCGGAAAAATGATTAGAAAAATTCATGACGATTTTATATGAAATAGATATCTGAACAAATCAAACTAATTATTTTCATACAAGATTATGAAACTAAAGTATGTTTTTCTTCTTTGGAGAAATTAGTTCAACCCAAGTTTGAACAAACTACCAAAACATAACCGAATGATTTTTTTGTCTCAGTTCATCCAAATTATTTGACGATTTTACTTTCTCTGTATTTGGCATAGTTCATCTGTTGATTGAATTTTCCAATGTTGTCGCCATCTCTGTTCATAAAAGAACGCATCTTCCTTCCTGTTGTATAGTGTCTGGCATAGGGACGGGTGGGGACAGTGGAAGGAAAGCAATTCAGGATAAGATCAATATGTCTCTCTTGTTTATGAGGGATTATAATACACTTGCTCTCCTTGTTACTCTAATAGATTTCTCCTTATATGGAAAAGGAATTATTTCCGACAGTTGATGTATAACAATATCAAAATAAGCAAGTTGATATTAACTTAAAGTGTAACCGGAAATGCTAGATACTTGGCCATATTCCACATCAAATATTCATGTCAACATGTCTTAGATTTTCAGAATTTTATTCGAATAGGGGCATCGAACATTTCTAACAAACAGTAATATGTGAATAGTAATTTTGTTGGTGATGACTAGAATGACTGTATACTGTCGATTCCAGATGTTTGGCAAGGAACCAACCTATACCCAACTCTGTCCTTATGGCACTGCAAGGTAAAAGAGCTGATGGAACTCCCCAGTTTCCTACTCCACCTTCCAGCCCGTTCCAAGGTCAAAGTGCGGGTCCGAATCCTGGCGGTGAACAGCCGACAGGCAGCAATTCTGAAGGATCTGCTGAAGCCGCTGCACCAGCTTCACAAGGTGAGTTTGGTAGTCCATTTTGACAGTTATCTGAAATTGTCAATTTTGACAGCAATCGTAAACGAGAACTTTAAAAAACACCATTAGCCTAATTTCAACACGATGAATATAAACTGAAGAATGACTAAAAATCTTGACATAGCTCTTCTCCAATCCATGCATTCTATATTGTGTTTTGTTGATTTTATACAAAATTTGTATATTTAAATGATTCTAAAAACTACGTCGTTCGAATCGCTAAAAAAGTTCCACATCTTTCAACAGTCAGATATTGTATTGCTCTGGTATTAACAAAATTGAAATGTGTTCTTACATATGACATTATTTATTTTATTTGACACTCTATGAAATGGTACCCATTCTGAATATTATGTTGGACTATAAACACGTTGAGCACGGGCATGAAGCAAAAAATATATTTACACAGACGGCTCTTCTATTCTCAATATTTCATCCATTTTGAACTTAGAACTAACAAGCAAGGGGGCAATACGAACAGTCAATATAGACGGCTAGTAATCGATCCCTATGCAATTATCATTGTAGCGAGACTATCAACAGACCCACACCGTCTTGTTATAATTTTGTTGTGAGGGTTTCATCGATGCCACGCCGTCCATAGTCCAACAGCCAGTGAGGCAACAATGTGATGCCACACCGTGCTTAACGTGTTAACACGTTAATCGCCATGTCAGTCATATGTGTCAGACGTAACATAGTTATATATTGTTACCATGGGCCATGTGAAAACTTTTCTGATATTATCGTGACGATTAACCTGTTGAATTTCAAAGTTTTCCTGAAATACAGAAATTATGCCAATATGTTTTGACAGCTGATATGTTATGAAATTTCTAGATTGTATAGAAATTGTTATACAAAAACAGAAATGCCTTTGTTGTAGAATCAAGTTTTATTCTCATTATGAATCAAATAATACAGTTGAATTTATGACAGATGTTTCTTCTGGAGGTTTATCAATCTTTTTTATTAGTGGTGGAAGTACATCTGATAAAAGTATCTTTCATCAAAGTGACTTGATTTTGAAGTTATAAAGTTTTCACAGGATGATATTATGGTATATGAAGGCTTTTTAATTGACGATATTTGTAATCAGTTCTCAAACTCTGCAAGATTTTCCCTAAAACAAGAAAAAAATGCAAATAACACGTAATTAATGAGCTCATAATTCATTCCATAACGTAAACCCTAATTTGGTTTGCAGTGAAAGAATTCAACTTGTTAGATATTATTATTATGTGTCCAGTATTCAAAACTTCTTCACCTTCACAAACACTTCTCATCTATTCATGCCTTCAAGGTATCCCAAGTATTCCAACAAAATAAATCTTGCCATTTGAATCTAAAAACTAAATAAATCATCAGAATCCTGTATAAATTTTTATTGACCATTCACATTCAGTCGGATTACTTTCAATATTGAATTTGTGAAAATACTTTTTCTCGAAGTGATACACAGATGGATCCGTGGAAACCGTTTTTCACCTTCTCAATAGTCACCACAAGGAACATTTTCAATGTCATTTGTGGATTACTTTAATTCTCGTAATTAACTGAACGATATTATAGAAATAATGAGACCTTGGAAAGTACCGTGCCATGAATTTCAGGTCCACAAGCCGTAGCTAATCAACAAAGAGGTCCGGGTGGCCAACTAGTTCCAACTAAACAAAATCGTCTTACCACTATGCCGAAACCATGTGGAATCGATCCAATAATCCTCCTTCAGGAGCGTGAAAACCGAGTGGCAGCCAGAATTGCCGCTCGCATCGAACAGGTCAGCAATCTTCCTACTGACATGTCAGAGAAGTTGCGCATTCAAGCCCAGATCGAGCTGAGGGCTTTGAGGTGTCTCAACTTCCAGCGACAGCTCCGCAGCGAAATTCTGAGTTGTATTCGCAAAGATACCACTCTCGAAACTGCTGTCAACATCAAAGCGTATAAGCGCACCAAACGACAAGGCCTGCGTGAAGCCAGAGCCACAGAAAAACTTGAGAAACAGCAGAAACTGGAGGCTGAAAGGAAGAGGAGACAGAAGAACCAAGAATTTTTGAATTCGGTGTTGTCACATGCGAAGGAGTTCAAGGAATTCCACAGGCAGAATCAACTCAAGCTGGCTAAAATCAACAAAGCCATCATTAACTATCATGCAAACGCTGAGAGAGAGCAGAAGAAGGAGCAAGAAAGAATCGAGAAAGAACGTATGAGAAGGTAAGATCTTCGTGAATGAATACATCACAAGTACTCTACCCATTTTTCACTTTAGATTGATGGCGGAAGACGAAGAAGGCTACAGAAAACTCATCGATCAGAAGAAGGACAAACGTTTAGCATTCCTCCTTTCCCAAACAGACGAATACATCAGCAATTTAACCGAAATGGTGAAGCAACACAAGCTGGATCAAGCTACTAAAAAGCGAGAAGAAGAGCGACGTAAGAGGAAACAGCAAAAGATGGCAGAGCCTGACAGGAAAGTAACAGTCGTAGAGAAAGAGACGGGTAACAAATTGACAGGTGAAAATGCTCCTACTTTGAGACAAGTACAGGACTGGCTTCAACAGCATCCTGGGTGGGAAATGGTCGATACTGATGATGAAGAAGATGATGAAGAGAAAAAGAAAAATGAAGCTGATAAGGACGTCGAGGCGAAGGATATCATCCAAAAAGCAAAAGTGGAAGATGATGAATATCACAAGAATGCTATTGATGAGCAGAATTATTACAGTATCGCTCATACTGTACACGAGATGGTTACAGAGCAAGCAAGCATCATGGTTAACGGCAGTCTGAAAGAATATCAGATCAAGGGGTTAGAATGGATGGTGTCTTTGTACAATAACAATTTGAATGGTATTTTGGCGGATGAGATGGGTCTGGGTAAAACTATTCAGACAATCGCGCTCATTACATATCTCATGGAAAAAAAGAAGCTGAATGGGCCATTTCTGATTATTGTGCCGCTATCGTAAGTATAAATTTGACAATTCGGAAGTTAATTTTACAAAAGCATTCAACCTAAAATAGGCCAAGTCATAATAGTTATTAGAAAAATATAAAATTGAATAAGTTGCGTATTTTAAAAAAAATATGGCGATTTAAAAAAATTTATAGTTTTTTCATTCCTGTTACTACAAATCTTGACTTGAATGAACTGAAAAAAAAAATACTATGCTAGTTTGGCAAGTAACAGTTTGAGCATTCAATAATGATTCCTTGCTTGCTAGAATATTTCCCAACTTGAAATTGGAGAACAACAAAAAAGCTTCATAATTGAAAAATAGGTGATGAAATATTAATATCATACATAATGGCCAGTTGGTTCATAACAGTTACAAAAAAGAATCAATTGTGTACTAATGCCTCCAATAATGCACCCTCGTTTCAATAAATTATCTTCTATTCCAGAACAATTTCAAATTGGATGCTGGAATTCCAGAAATGGGCGCCTACGGTCGTTATTATAGCTTACAAAGGATCACCAGTTGTCAGAAGAACATTACAAAATCAAATGAAAGCAGGAAAATTTAATGTTCTTTTAACAACATACGAATACATTATTAAGGACAAAGGAGTTTTGGCAAAGGTATTGGATTTATCATTGAATTTTCAGGTTGCTCATCACTATCAATTTCTAGTTGCCCTTCAAGTATATGATAATAGATGAAGGTCATAGAATGAAGAACCACCACTGCAAACTAACTCAAGTTCTAAATACACATTATTTAGCCCCTTACCGTCTTTTATTGACTGGTACCCCTCTTCAAAACAAACTTCCTGAATTGTGGGCTTTACTAAATTTCCTGCTGCCGTCTATATTCAAAAGTTGTTCTACTTTTGAACAGTGGTTCAACGCACCATTTGCCACAACAGGAGAAAAGGTAAACTGCAAATAAATCTTTTGAAGAACTTTCTAATAGACAATTATTTCAGGTGGAACTTAATGAAGAAGAAACCATTCTTATCATTCGACGTCTGCACAAAGTACTTCGGCCTTTCCTGCTGAGGCGTCTTAAAAAAGAAGTAGAGTCCCAATTGCCCGACAAAGTAGAATATATCATCAAATGCGATATGTCATCCTTACAGAAAGTGCTTTATCAACATATGCAAAGCAAGGGTGTTCTACTTACAGATGGTTCAGAAAAGGGCACTAAAGGTAACAGCACAATCCTGTTAGTTATACTTTCAAATCATTATCTACACAAAAAAAAAACAATGATAAATGATAAACATTTTGCATGATGCTATTGATATATCGAATTTGTCGAATTATTAGAATTGTTCCAGCGTACCTTCTTTATAAAATATGTTTTTATCAGAGTTTCGACGTACAATAATGAAAATTTTATAGTAACCACTCACCCTCAAGGTACAGATTTTTTATTACGGGAAGTTAACGTTAAAGTGGCATACGCTAAAAAGGTTGTGATGGATCTAAAGCTTTTATTTTTTGTGAAATTGTAAATGATTCATGATGGATCAATAAATAAATTATGTTTGTTGAAGGAAAGGGAGGTGCCAAAGCACTCATGAACACCATTGTGCAGCTCAGAAAGCTTTGCAACCACCCGTTCATGTTCCCGAACATCGAAGAAAAATACTGCGATCATGTCGGCATAGCAGGCGGTATAATGTCCGGCCCAGACACTTACCGAGCCTCCGGCAAATTCGAACTACTCGACAGGATCCTGCCGAAACTCAAAGCTACCAACCACCGAGTCCTACTTTTCTGTCAGATGACACAGCTGATGACCATCATGGAGGACTACTTAAACTGGCGAG
The DNA here is from genome assembly GCA_037013635.1 of Plagiodera versicolora. NCBI lineage: Eukaryota > Metazoa > Arthropoda > Insecta > Coleoptera > Chrysomelidae > Plagiodera > Plagiodera versicolora. The sequence continues at coordinate 9,737,996 of CM072982.1, read as the reverse complement.
GGTTCAAGTATCTTCGCCTGGATGGTACGATCAAGTCTGAGGATCGAGGGGATTTGCTGAAAAAGTTCAACGAAAAGGAAAGCGAATATTTCCTGTTTTTGCTGTCTACCAGAGCTGGTGGATTGGGTCTCAACTTGCAGACCGCTGATACGGTTATCATCTTCGATTCGGATTGGAATCCCCATCAAGTGAGAGTGAAAATATATGAGAACAAGCTCCCAAATGATTAACCATTTTACAGGATTTACAAGCACAAGATCGAGCCCATCGAATAGGACAAAAGAACGAGGTTAGAGTGTTGCGTTTGATGACTGTCAATTCGGTCGAAGAACGAATCTTGGCTGCTGCCAAATACAAACTGACCATGGACGAAAAAGTCATCCAAGCTGGTATGTTCGATCAGAAATCCACCGGATCTGAGAGACACCAGTTCTTGCAAAGTATTTTACATAATGACGGAAGCGACGAGGAAGAAGAAAATGAAGTACCCGATGACGAGACTGTCAATCAGATGGTGGCTAGAACAGAAGATGAGTTTCAGCTTTTTCAAAAGATGGATATGGAAAGAAGAGCGATAGAAGAGAAGCTGGGACCTTACAAGTAAGGGTCATGTGAAATGTAACTGATATTCAACAAATTATTATTATGTCGACCTCGAGTGTCGACTGTGGAGTTGGGGCACGTAGCGCCTCCAGACGTATGGGTAATCTCTTGACGTCCCTCAGATAGCTGGCAGGATATTCCTGATAGCGCCTTCCTCGCATTGGAATCCCTGTGGATCTGGGTCGCCTCTTCTCCATTGCTGCAGGGCATTGGAAGATGATGTGCAGTGAGGTTTCATCTTCTAGTTCACAAAATCTACATAATGGGTTTTCTTCTAATCCCATTCTGTGTCTGTGCTTCCGCAGAGTACCGTGATCGGTCAGAATACCGATGATCACTTTTGCGTTTTTCCTACTCGGTGTGAGTAGTTTTTCTTCCCATTTCTTCATTTGATCTGGTCTAATGAAGATCTTGGCTATTCTGCACCCAGAGGCATTTCTCCATGCCTCCCTGTGCTTTGCCGCAGTCCAGTCATTAATCTTCTTCCTGATGACTGTGTTGCAAATCCCAGTTGCCGGTTCTGGTTCTATAAACCTCTCTAATCGCGCTAGTCTGGCCAGTTTGTCTGTGATCTCATTGCCCTGTATCCCTTTGTGACCCGGCACCCACATCAAGGTTACAGGTCCGACTTCGGCCAGGCGATTTAAGGTTTGATAACAATCGTGCACCAGTTTTGATGTTATGGTGTACCCTCTAAGAACTTCTGAAGCGCTCTTGCTGTCCGTACAGATGTACAGGTGCTCCTGGCTTCTGGCTTCCAATGCCTGAAGCGCGCTGTTCAGCACTGCCACCAGTTCGATTTGTAGAACCGTGGTATGGCTCCCGAGCGGAAAGATGTGCTTTTCATCTCCTCGTCGCCGATACCATCCGTGTCCCCACTGGAAGGTAGTTTCGCCCGTCTTTCAGGTCACTCAGTTTTGCTTGTGAGACTATTTTTTATCAAAGAGGTACCTCCTGATCATCTTGTCAGTGGGAATTTCGAAGATGCCTCCTTGTCTCATGATCTCCGGTTTCTTCTCCTTGTATTTCCCTTCTGAGAGGATGTCTTTTGCTCTTTGCATCGCTTTTGCGGCAGCGGCTTCAATGTCCAGTTGAATCGGTCCTATCCCTAGGGCTGCCCCAAGGGCTGCTGTGGGCGCTGACGCACTTGCGCCCACAGCGCACCTCGTTACCAGACTCCTCAACCTCTCTAATTATTTCGCCACCGTTTTTAGCTTCGTTCTATCCCACCAGACTACAGAGGCGTACATGAGTCTGGGTTTTAGAATTGCCTCGTAAAGCCATTTCATTGTGCTTGCTGTGCAACTGCTGCCCATAGCCGTCCTAAGTTGCCATAGGGCAGCCACAAATTGGTAGCTCTTATTCTCTAGGTGTCTTCCCCATGTTAGCTTACTATCTAGGGTGACTCCCAAATATTTCACTTCTCTGACTAGCTCAAGAGCCTTTCCATTTAGTGTCAACGAACATTGTCTGTTCCATTTATATTTTCCTGCACCAGCTTTCTACAGTCCCTATTGCTTCTTGTGTGGTCTCCATGAGTGGACCCAGAAAGGATCCGCGCCTTATGATCATTATGTCATCGGCGTATCCCACTGCCTGTGTACCCCCTCGGCTGAGCCCCACCAATAAGCTATCTACTACCAGGCTCCACAACAAAGGTGACATGACCCCACCCTGTACGCATCCCGAAGAAACATTTTCTCTGATTGTTGTGTTGCCCTTAATCGCTTCCAGTTGCCTGTTTCTCAGCACGTGGCTTACCCAGTCAACTAGCATTGTAGGTGCGTCAAACTTCTCCATGGCATCTTTGATGACGCCACTGGCCGTATGATTAAACGCCCCCTCTTCTCTTCAACAAATTACTTGAGTAACAATATTTTGAAAATTCTCTTGGGTCGAAGAATTTCATTCTGTTACTCAATTTTGTATTGTAGGAAATTCAGGCTTATTCAAGAAGGCGAGCTTCCAGAATGGCTGATCAAAGAAGACGAGGAAGTCGAAACGTGGAGTTTTGATGATCCAGAAGCCCTTTTGGGTAGGGGTACACGTCAACGTAAGGAAGTCGATTACGGTGACAGTTTGACAGAGAAGGAATGGTTGAAGGCCATCGATGAAGATGGTGACTACGATGATGATGAAGAAGAAGAAAAAGAGGTGATGATAGTTCAGCCAATCTTTAAATAAATTATTAATTTTTTACAACGATCTAACGTGTATATCATTTTGATGATAGGTGAAAAAGAAGAGGGGACGTAAGAAGAGGAAGAGGGATGATTCTGATGATGAGACTGCTAGTACAAGTGGAAGAAAGAGGAAAGTTCCACAAAGTCAGACAGAGGCAAAAATCAAGAAGAAAATGAAGAAATTGATGAGCGTTGTTATCAACTATACTGATAGGTATTACATGCAAAGCATTCAAGCAAGAAATTTAAACAAATGGTCTCTCCAGTAGTTGACATCAGTATTGCACTGTGTGAAGAAATAACAAGAAAGCATTATTGTGGTATCTATAACTGATTTATTGTAGTTTCAAGTTTGACATTGTTTTTTTAATTTTTTTTTCAGAGATGGACGCCAGTTGAGTGATCAATTCATCAGGCTGCCACCACGAAAAGAATATCCAGATTACTACACAATAATCAAAAAACCTATTGATATAACCAAGATCATGGGGTACATAGATGATGGAAAGGTGAGTCTTTATTATCTTATCAATATTTGTTGATAGTTTCATTAATCTGGTCAGGCGAAATATTAATAACCAATCTTCCAAAAGCAGAAAAGTTAATGATATATTTGGAATTTCTGGAGTAGGGAGTTGAGATGGGATGACCCTAACAACACAGATCTTCACACCGGATGTAAATGAATCTGAACAGCAGTCAAACTATTATACAGAATTATTCACTTGATTCATAAGGGGTTCATGGAGAACTAAAAGAGATATTGACTTGAAATCTTAGTGTTCCAAAATATTCAAAAGGGTGTTTGATCTTTCAGTTCACATTTCAAATGCCAATAACCTCCTTATTTCAAATTGAAATACCATTAAATTTTCACACATTATGCTAGAAACATTAGACAAAATTTGATGACCGATGGATTCGAAAAGGTGGACATTGGAAATGGCTTCCGAGGTCACATGACTTGACGCCTATCGATTTCTATTTCCAAAGTGTCATAAAAAATAAAGTTTATTCGAAGGTCGACGACTGAGGCTATCCAGAAAAGAATCATTATGTGTCGTGAACAACATGGACGACATTTTGAATAATTATTTTGATTTTGGTTATCTTCCACCTGTAAATCAGTATATGATTTTATTTTAGAAATATGGTGTTTCTTACAAAAACTTATCCCCTCGAAATGAAGTAAGGAATCTGCATTCGGAGTTTGTCGGTCATATTCTGACTTACCCTGTATATATTAGTTTTATCAATAACCCTATATTATCAAACATTTGATATCTAAATTGAGGACATAATTAGACATAACAATGCAGTTGAGTAGTGAAAAATTATAATAAAATTAATAAATAGTGATGATAACAATGAACAAATAATGGTATATTCTTGTTCCAAGAAATTTATAGAGAATGAAAAAGTATCAAGCATCGTTAGTTGTGGCAAAAATATTGAAATACACAAGAACTGTATTTGTTGATATTTCAATTCTGTAATCCTATCATTTATTTCAGTATAACGAGTTCTCAGATTTGGAACGCGACTTTATGTTGCTGTGTCAAAATGCGCAAATATACAATGAGGAAGCCTCTCTCATCCACGAGGACAGTATTGTCCTCCAGTCGGTCTTTTCCAACGCGAAGCAGAAGATAGAAGCGTCTTTCGACTCAGAAGAGGACAAAGAGGAGAATAACTCGGACGTAGAACCTACACCGAGAACGAAGAGTAAAGGAAAAACCAAAAGAAAACCAGGAAGACCTAAAAGGTCTGCCAAAAAATATATCTCTGATGAAGATGACGACGAATGAGTTGTATATTAGGATTGCAGGCGAAGCAAGTAGATGTTTATTTAGATTTTGGTTTCAATTATTAAGTCCTCATCTTCGATAGCAGTATAGGCAATCACTTTGTATTTGATTTTTTTATATAGGTGGATTGATATGTGGCAATGTGTTTTATTTCTTAAACAATTCCCTAAATACTTATGTATCCATGACGCTCCGAAAACTAAACATGCCTATATATTTCAATTAATAAATAGTTTCAAGTTGGTTTGAATAAACCTCTATAAAATATTAATAATATCACATTATTCATGAATGAAAGTAGAAATAAAATTCATGTTACAAGAGTTTCATATCACGGAACTCTTCTTCATATTCATTTAATGAGCCTTGTCGTAAGAACGTTTCAGCATATTGTTCGAAAAACTTCGTATCGCCTTGGTTTTCTACTACTGGTACAAAAGGTGGTTTCACTTTTTTATTCAGAATCTGGTCGAAATCTATACCACTGAACCACTCGTGGCCTTTTACGTCTTTCGATCCATTTTTTAAAACACCAAACCTACATAGAAGTTGGTCAATTAACAACTGTTTATGTTTTTCAGGTTTGGATAGAAATATTTATAAGCTAGCATTGCACAAAGTGCGTACCTTTTCGATCTATCCACGTGTAGTATATTTGTAATGAGATCTTTTAGATTTTTCGAAAAATGGGGGGGACACGCGAATTTTCCACTAACAATCTTTTCATAGAGTTTCATGTGATCCTTAGCAAAAAACGGTGGGAATCCAGCAACCATTTCATATATCAGGATTCCTAGGGACCACCAATCTACAGAAAAATTATATCCCTGACTGAGAATAATCTCTGGAGCCAAATACTCGGGAGTACCTGTAAATAAAGAAGTATTGGTGTTGAACGGCATCGGTTTCGTTAGTGAAGTTAGTGAAATTTTTAGACAAATATCTCAGATTTCGAAAGATAATCGCATGTCATATAACAGCTGTTGCCGGAAAAATATAATCTTCATTTCAATTTTTGGTTTGACAGATATTTCGAAAAATTGACCTTTTGATTGCTTTAGTTACGAAGACTCACCACAGAGAGTATATGTTCTCTGGTTATCAATTTTCTTACAAAATCCTAAATCTGTTATTTGCAAATACCCTTCCAAATCTATCATTATATTCTCGGGTTTCAGATCTCTGTAAACTATTCCGATGTAGTGAATATATTCGAATGCAAGGATCACTTGTGCTGTGTAGAACTTGGCCAAGGGTTCATCAAATTTTTTATTGTTTCTCAGGTGATAGAACATTTCTCCGCCGCCTAAGAATGGCATAACCATGAACACGTATACGTTATTTTTGAAGAAGTAATCCATATCTGCAAGGTTAATTGAAGTTTATATATTTGAATCAACTACAACTGCATCGTCTTTCTCGTTGATGCCATTTCAAAAAGAATCAGTGTCGAGTATTGTAATTTTTGTCAATATAATTGATTCCTAATGAATGCAGGTTTCAATATGAACGAGATAATCATAGAAAACTTCAAATTATACTAGATGATTACTTACGTACTATAAAAGGAAACCTCGTCGCATCCAAAAATCTTATTTCGGAGATTGTATGAGCTAGTTGTTTAGTCCGCATGATATTGATTTTTTCCATTAATTTCATAGCATAAAGTTTATCTCCTTCCTTATACTTGCATAAAACAACTCTTCCGAAAGAGCCAGTACCTAAAGTCTTTGTTATAGTGAAATCTTCCAGAGTGGCATTCGATTTCAGATCATCTCTCAAGCGAGCTTCGAATTCTTTTTTAGCCTTTCGAAGATATGATTCGAAAAATAGATAGTGTTTTTGAAGCTTTTCTTCCCCCATGTCAGGTGTCAGTTTTTCATGTCGTAAAAATTTTTTATTATGCATATACCATGTGTGAATTCAACTCATGACAACGGGTTATTTTTAAATTGATTGTTCATTGAACCAATCTGATGAAAAGCAATCTACAACATATATCATGATGTGCAACCGAGGACGTCCAAAAAAATTCATAAAAGTGAATACTTATTCATAAAATTGAAAGAATATAATGTTTTCAATAATTTATTCACAAATCATATCAAATGTTGAATGAGTGAAATGATGGGAAATAATTCCCCTGCTTATTAAAGCAGACAAGTGCTTTTGTTCAAACAACCACCATTCTTGTTTATTTCTATTTTTATTGAATAATTCAATACAAAATTTACAAGGAAACAAGGTATTCAATTTTATATATCCATATAATAGGTATACATCTTGCACATACTTATGTTAAATAATTACTTCTAAACAATTTGATTGTAATATCAATAATTAGAATAGGAAGCATAATCCAAAAAGGAATCATTACATGATACACTTGCAAATTCAAAGTTTTATGTTCCAATTTCAGACATAAAGTAACTTGGGCAGCAACTTTTAAAAGTACAACAGCTACAAGTAAAATGTTTTTGTTCTTGAACAAATTCCTAATATTGTCCTGCTTGCAGCGGATGAATATATTGAATAAGGCATCTATAATGAGTATGAAATCATACAGCCACATAGGAATGAATATCAGGAACCAATTCCAGTAAGTACGAGATTCCAATCTGAGACATAATAATATGAAGAACATCAACAGCATGAACCAGGTAAAAAGGGCTCTGTGCATCACCATATCGCTAGTTTTCTGTATTCATTCTTAGTGTTCACTTCGTTGACCGTGTCGTTGACTATAGAAAAACATCTCAAATTCTTAAAATTTTGTTTGTATACATATTACCAAAGAAGTTTGGTTATGGCCACGGAGTACGGACTACATGCTAGTGACCAATGATCTGATAATATACTCTACTAGATGATCCCTTGCGTCGATGTGCTGTGCAAAGCATCGATTCCAACATTAAAGAGAGAAGGAGCTATAGACTGTATGTTGAGAGCAACTGAGAAAGGTAGAGTTGAGAGGTAAAAAGCAATGAATTTAACATTGAGTTATATGGGAGATACTTTGAATTTTTCAAAATTTCGAAGAATTATGTGATTCTAATTGAAAATATCCATTGCCTGCCAAGCATTTGTTGATAATGAATCATTTTTGTATGATATCTGATCATTATAGGCCCTCAAATTCAAAAAATATGAGTTTAACTTGCATCCTTTCTGATAACGTATGAAGCACCTTTATGTTTGGCTTCATGATTTGAATATTTGAAAAAAGTTTCAAGTATTTATGTGGAAACTGACGATGAAAAATCAAACAGGTATAAAAATAAAAATTGTTTTAGAACGATTCAAGTAGGTATACACTTTATTGGGTACAAAAATATAATAATGAGGTATACCTAAAAATAATTTTTATTCTTTTGTACAAAAAGTTGAAGCAGGTGGGCTTTGAAAAATGTTGGCAATATTCCGAATGTACAGGGTGGGCAAATTTCGATTATTTGTTTAGGGTATACTTAACTCGGTATGAGATACAAAAAAATAAAGGACGAATTCTCGTTCCCTTTTTTCGAGACGAATTCACTGACAAATACAAAAATTTTGTACCGTGTATTTTGTAATAAACAAAAGTTCGATCTTTCGAGTTTTGGCCTCGAATTTTAGCTTTCAAATAGGAATGTCGGCTATATCCCCTTAAGTCAAAATTACAACTTTTCTTCGAGACAATATAAATTTATTGTGTTCCGAGTTACCATATACAAACATCGGAATTAGTAGCTCACTCTGTAGATTTTTCACTGATGTTTGAACAAAATTAATTTTGTATACTTATGTCTGATTCGTTCTTTCATTTCATTTATTGAACTCACACACAGGTATATCTTGTTTAACTGCATTGGTTAGCCTTTGAGACCTTAACTTGACTGGCTTCTTCACTAAATGCTTTGGAAATTTGAAAATGCTAGGAACTGCACCACTTTTCAAAGATTTATTTGAAAAATTAACAACGTAACCATCAGGACAAAAATGTTCAGAACATAATTTTGCAGTACTTCCTGAAATGAAGTTTCCCCTTCTCATAGCAACTAACCATTTTCTCCTGATGCTCGGATTTTTTGGAAATCTGAATCTCACAACATCAAAATCATTATTTCTGAAGCCTCACATGCCTTAGCTATGAAATGATATATTTTTTTCTTTGTGGAATCTGTTGGTACAACCATAGGCTGAACAAGAAGTCACCATTACGAAATATAGTTTATAATATATAAAGTCAAATAAAAAAAGTTATTTTCACTACACTAATATACACTCAATTAAGACCAAAATTTGAAAAATAGTTTTTAGCATCTATTAAAGTATTAAATCCATAAGAACAACAGAATGTTTTGCCTTTCCTCAGCTGATTTCGATCATTGTGTCTCACTCTTATGTTGGAATCGATACCTCTCTCTCTACAGTCCATCTAGGGTGCGTTCCATTAAGCGCTCACAACGATCACGCTCACGACCACGAATTTTGTCGTTCCACTTGGTTCTGTGCGTCATCGAAACGCTCACGCCGACCCACCTATTGAGATGGGTCGTCGTGAGCATGAATCATGATGTCATTCATGACATTTTCGCCACCACCCCAACGATCGTGGTCGCCATGTGGAACGTCTGAATGAGTGTTTTGGGCGTTGTGAGCGCTTAATGGAACGCACCCCTAGTAGATATATAATAATAGATCATTGCTAGTGACCATCATGTCATGACGTTCCTCAGAACAATAAAAATTTATCGTTCTGTGATATTCTTTCAGTTAGGAAGTGTATGGTCGTTCAACCGTTCGGCTAAATTATTCTCAAAATTTTTATAAAGAATAATTATACACATCATCACACAACTCACTAGCTATTGACCCAATACGGTTTTAAACATATATCCAATATTCGCCGCTAGATGCAATGATTGTTATAACAAACTACAGCATTGCACAGGGAAAGGGAAATCAGTTTTTCGTATTTTCTGGATAAAGCGTTTTTTTGGGTTACTTTAGTCTGTAGGTGGTTGAATGACAAACATAAAATTTTTCATTACAGTTGTTTCTTATCATCAACTAGTTTTCTTATAGCTTAATAGTCATTAAATTTTTTGGTATCTCAAAGTTATAATAATTTCTTCATACATAGCTCTTAGCATATCTTTGAAACCCTCAATACTGTTACATTCCTTTTCCCTCTTGTTTGTGTTGAGCGTCTCTATGGTATTTAAATCTTCGAAGAACTGAAAAATTAGATTTTCATAATTGTAGTCTGATGATTTTTCAATAGCAAAATATACCTGATTGATTCTTTTAGCATGGCCAACACAACTCTTCAGAATTTCTGAGGAATTAGGACGATATTCAAATGATTTCTGCTCCTGTTTTCTAATATTGATTGTCTCTTGGTTATTTCTAGATAATAATTCTATTTTTGCTAATTCTTCTTCAACTTTGTTCATGAGAATGTCGATGTCCACATCATTCTCTTCATTTTTTATTCCATTATCTTTGTTAGAAGATGAATGTATTGACTCCATTTCATCCGAGTCATTTTCAGCAGAATTTGACAATCTGATATCTCCATACATTGGAAATAAATTTACATCTTTTTCTGACAGTATTCTCAACTCCTCGAAATCTATTGGATTACTTTCCACTTCTTGGATTGAAGTTCTGATTGATTTGATAGCATTGAACATTTTATAAAGAATTTCAATCTGTAATTAAGAAGAAATGAATGAAATGTAATCAATGAATATCTATTTGTCAATAAGATTTGAAGGGATTCAAATGATATAGTTACTTGGGCAACAAGGTCCAAATTCCCATTCATAAAAGGTAGTCTTTGTTTATTCGTGCAAAAACCAAGCTTATAGAGGAGATCCCCCAAAACATGCTTTTCTCCATCTGCCACATCTACAAAATTCTCATAAGCATCTTTTAAAAAAAGCTTCAACATCCATGAAACAAGAAAACACCTATTGGCCACATTGAATACATCACCAAGTTCATTATCACTCATACAATGTGCCATAGGATAATTGAAAGAAAGGAGGCACTCCTTGATGTCACAAAAAATAGCCTCCTGTGTGAGTTCCATTCCACAAGATAGCTGTGTGTTTATATTTTTCGATCGATATTTTCAAATTCGCCGCCGACCCGTGTCAATTCTTTCATTGGTGTAACTGAAAAGAGATAGACCCTCATGAAAACAAAGAAATCCCGGCCCTGACAAAAGGGATATTTTTACGAAACTAATGATTATTAAGAAATGGTGACAGTAGTGATAATCATACAAATGTTTTCTTGCGAGTTGAACCGAAAGTGAAGAAACGGTTGTCGAAAAGTTATCATTGATTGCTTTCCTTGGGATGGCAATACCTCATTTTTAATTGAACCAAACAGAAGGGTATGTTAAGTTAAGATTTATTTATATTACATTTTTATGAATTAGCAATGAGCTATAAAAATAGCAAGATTAATAAGATTCACAGGAGAAAGGAATACATACAATAATCAATCATATTTTCTATACTTAATAATAGAAATCTGTGAATTCTCCTACTCCACTTATTATCAATATATATTATACATTTTAAATACCACAGCCGCAACTACGGACACTTTTTAATATTTTACAGGTACTAGAAGAGATAGTTAATAATCTTATAATGAAGCCTTATTGATGAAGTCAACAGTTACAGTGTTTGCATAAGTAAATATATTTTTCAAGAATTCCAAATTATTTTTATCATCATCAAGAGTGAATAATCAACATTTACATGAAATTCAGTACATACCGCCTCTGATCTTCTCACTATCTAATATTGTTGCAAATAAATTCGAAAGTAACGATTTTAATTTAATTATTTTATTTTTGGTACAGTTTTCTGTCAAAGTATTCAGTATTGTGGTATTGTGTATGACCGTGCCGTGGGTAGTGTCATAACATAACCTTGATATGTCACAAATCGTTTTTGTTGGATCTGTCTACTGTACGACTGGACGGTCGAATACAATCAATAAAACAGTCAAGAGATAATGATTTTTTCTGGGATCACTGAGCGAAACGTCTTATGTAAAAAATATATATAGCAGTATAGAGAGTTTGAAATTGACTGAATCCAAATCCCAAGAAAATTCCCCCCAGAAGTTTGATTAGGATTATGTAGTAGAGCAATACAAAAAATGATTAGAACATTAAACGCGAATTAGGCACAACCAAAATATCTGATTGTTTCAGAGTTTTCCATATTTTACAGCTGAATAATAATGTCAAGTCCACAAAACAGCCCTATGCCTCCACCTCAAGCACCCAGTCCAATGGGTCCCCCGAGCCATAGCCCTGCTCCACCTCCATCACCACACAGTCCTTACCAACCCCCAATGAATCACATGTCCTCTTCTGGACACCCTCCTATGCCCCCTACATCGATATCGAGTTCAAACCATCCTATACCACCCCACATCCCCCTACATGGCTCCCACATGGGTCCCCTATCACAAGGGCCTCCAATGCAAATGGTGCAAGGAGGTCCACCTTCTCAAGGTCACCCTCATCAGGGGTTGCTACATCAAGGCCCACCTCATCATGGGCCTTCCTCGCATATGCCCGCAAACCATCCGGGGATATCGGGACACCCAGCAGGGCCTCCACTGGGGCATATGGGGCAGCAAGCCCATGATATCCCGACACATAGTGGAAATATGCTGACACAGTATCCCAGTCACCCATCATCGATACAGCCAACGCCACCTATGGGGCAACAACCGCAGAGACATGTAAGAATTATCGATCTATGTAATATAAGAAATGATGAGGATATGCGAGTATTTATCAAAATTCGAGATTCTAGATTTTTCAGAATTTTTTTTTTAACAACTCTCTTTCAGTCGATAATCTCAGTTCATAATAGAATAACTTATAAGGTTGTAACAAAATAATTGTGATACATTTCGGAAGGTGATTTCTCATCGAAAAAGATAAAGGGTCTTCCATATAATGAAACTTTATTGAAGTTTCCCTTGTTAACATACAACCCCTTGAAGGGGATACTTGAAATTTGTTTTGTGGTTTTTCCCAAACACTAAGAAAGTAACAAAATTGAAATTGAAATGATATTTTCTACTACCGAAAAGACACTATAATGAGCCAGTAAATCATTTGGTTTACTACAAAATAATCCATTTCGCATTATGATGATGTATCTATGTAGTTGTTCGTAAAATATTTTTATGCTGTGAACTGCTTTATTTTGGGCAAACAATTAAAGATATCTAATAAATAAAGATCTATGATAGTAGAAAATGCCACATTAATTTCGATTTGTAACTTTTCCAGTGTGAAATTGTAAAAAAAAGATTATTTGCCCACTTTGAGGGGCTGTATCTTAACAAGGAATCTCCCAATCAAATTTCTTCAAATGAAAGACCTGCTCTTTCGATGAGGATTCATTCCCCAAAATGTTTCACACTTCTTTGTTACACCCTGTATACTGACATAAGAATTCAAGAATTATACTTATTACAAGTCAAAAAAAACTTAGATGATTTGAAACTTTATTATCACAATAAAGAGTAGTTGGCTCTTGAAATTGATTACATAATTATTCTAAATTAATGTTCAAAATATGTATTGGATACAACCTTGCATTGCCTGTATGTACAAAAAAAAATCGGACATAAAAATTGAATGATGAAATCCTAAATGACACATTTTTCTCTTCTATGAATAGTTAGATATGGTTTTTTAGTTTGGCATCTCTTAATCTTTCCGCATCAGCAATTCTTTCGATAGCCATAAACTTATCCGAGAGTTCCTTTGTCGAAGTGGCCAAATAATTTGGATCCATCAAATTAAATTCGCCTCCTGAACAAAATAATTGTTAATACAGATGATGATGAATAATAAGAAATTTTTGAATATCACCATTAGAATCACAAACATAACCTCCAGCTTCTCTCACGATCAAAACTCCAGCTGCAGCATCCCATGGAAATAGACCATCACATTGGTAGGCATCTATTCTTCCAGCTGCTACATAGCATAACCCTATAGTTGCTGTTCCAAATGATCTGATTCTGAAAAAGTAATGGAATTTACTTAATTCGCACAGAAAAACTGAAATACTATCACAGCAAATATTTCAATGAAATTATGAAGAAACAAATCTAATTTCAAAATCAGCATTTTCAACTAAACCGGAAGTTGCTGTCAAATTGCTTTTTTCATTTTTGGATTATATGTGAATTTCTGGAAATGTTTTACACGATAGTTCATTTCAACCGTTTTGAATATATTTCAAGTTATGAATCATTTTTTTCTCTTCTTTTTCTCTCTCGAACACAAATGCCTTTTTATTTTATCTAATATGGAAAATAATGTTTTCTATGCAAAAAGTTGTAGTTCTCGATATCGGCAATTCATCGTTTTTCATTGTGCAAAATATTGTATGCGGATTCAATTTTCATTATTAGTTTGCTATGACGGAAAGGTAGAAGCAAAGCGATTTCCGGTTGAAGCGGAAGTAGACATGACCATTCGTTTTTCATTACATTTGTAATCTACCTTTCACGAACTCATATGAAAAGTTGATACAAATGCAAACTTTTTGAAGAAGTGAATGAATTATCATTCATTTTCAATTGGAGAAGTAATCACTGCGTCGTGAAATAATTCATTTTACTTATGATACAAATATGATACAAATGATATGATATATGATCATATTTCGAGTAATATTCTGATTCGAGAAAATATGAAACCAGGAAACGCTTCTACAATTGATGATTCATAAATGTAATATACGAAACCATGAAATACTTTAAATGTTGAAACTGTTGAAGCATTAAACTTACCCTGGTACAACTTTAGTTAGATGCTTGAGTCTATACATATACATCTCCCAATATTTTTCATATCTTGCCAGTGATAACTCATAATTGAAACAAGATGTGTTGATATCTGAAAACAAAAAAAAACAATTCTATTCAATGTGATGAATCTAATCACGAAATTGTGTTTTTCATAATGATAGTCTTCCCTGATGATAACTGGATCCGGAATTTTCAAAATAATATATAATTACATCGTCAGTGCCTACCAGTTTTTCCGTTCGTAGTGATTCTGTTTCCATTGAGATATGCCCCCTTTCCTTTGATAGCAGTAAAACATTCATCTAAGAAAGGATTATAAACTATTCCCATCGTTTGCTCTTTATTTATCACCAATCCCACTGAAATGGCGGCGAGAGGAATTTTCTGCACGAAATTGGAAGTTCCATCGATGGGGTCGATGATCCAAGTTGGAGTATCTGTCAGATTCGATATACCGTTTATTTCGGATTCTTCTTCTCCAATATACCTATAAATAAAGAATATTATTTCTTTTATAGCAGTAGCTCTTCACAATGAATAAATACAAAAACTATCACAATCTTGAAAATTCAATCTTAAAACTATTATTATTCAGTGATTTCAATCCTATAATTAATAACCTTACAGCTGAGCTTGAACAAATTCTACTCTTAATCAGGAATATGAGCTTTCACATATAATTATAACATTCCTTTTTGGATAAATATATTGATGATTTTTTTTTCAATTCTGTTGGTATATTGTTAAACAAGATCAATTCTTTACTCAATATTATTCCTGCTTTCAAATTAGGGTTGATGTAAAAATCATTAATATTTTTTCTACGTGTATTATACAGGGTGATTCATTGGGAAATGGGCGTACTGTGAGGGTAGGTAAAGGTCGCCTAGCTGGTTCTGAAAAACCACCATATGATGGGTCTAGCCCCCTGTATAAGCGAGATGCAGAGTGTTTTATGTATTTCTCCTATTTCTTCAATGGCTCATAACTATAATGATCCGCATTGTATATTTTATTTATTTTCACAACATAAACTCATTATCCTGTATGCTACCGAATTCCGAATGAATGAAACTAATAATCCAGGTACGGACTTGAAAAAATTAAAGGAACTTCATCAGTTCAATACAACACCTTGTATAACGAAATTTCGAAAATTCATTTGCAGATATGGAAAGAGCAGAAGAAAATATTCCTGATCAAATGAGTTTGGTACTTCCGCATGCCATTCTTGTACATGTTAATTTGAGTCGAAATTAATTTTTTCGATCAAAAGGTGGTACGAAATTCAAACAAAATACCTTTTTCGTCTCTAAATGCTATTCTTTCACTTTCAATCAATCAAATTATTAACCATTTCATAATATCCTGAATTTTGGATCACAACCTTTATGTAAAATAAGTCGACAGGTCCTTATTTAGGACAAAGTGCTGTTTCAATAACCAGTTACAAACACCCCGTTTGTGTGATGAAGATTGCATTTATTCAACAAGCTACACTATACAAATGATAAAATGATTGCTAGAATCTATATTAAAAAAAATTATTTGGAATGGATAAATTTTTTTCTATTTTCTATTTTCGTTTTTTTTTAATGAATACAATTTGACAAAATTGGTGTTTCTCAAAAAAAGTCATAATTTTTTGGAATGTGATTTTTGTGTTGTTCAGATTGGAGAAATACACGGTGTTCCATTTGAAATAACAAGGTTATCTGCGTTCGAAATTATAAAAAGTGACAATTAATTTTGAACGTCCTGTATAATATTGGGAAACGGGTTCTATTGGAATCAATAGCCTGAAACCTCTTCAATGCTTGGTCAGAATTGCCTCTGCATTTTAAATAAGAAAACAATAACTCGAAAACGGTTATAGTTAGGTACGTGGTACCTTTTATGAAATCGTATTATTTTTGCCTGAACTATCCAAAACTGCAACAAAATACCGGGCGATCCATTTAAAAAACACAACTTCGATATGTCACACTTTTTTGAGCCACCCTGTATACTTCAAAATAATTTCCTTTTGCAGCCTCAATGAATATACAGATAATGAAAAGAAGAAATTTCCGAAATATTCAATGGTTTGGTTTAAAGAGACCGTGTCGTATGTGGTGCCCCACCCTGTATATAACATTATTGAAATTACTCAAAGGACTTTTGCATATACAATGTGATAACTGAAGTTACTGGCTTTTAGTTGCTTGTCTTGCCTGAAAATAATTCACCAATACACCTTCTGGGCATAAATTTGGTTCTGAAAATTTGATTTTGCAAATAAATGGGAACACCTAATTTGAAAGAACTCACTCCACTATGCACTGACTTATACCTTTTATCTTCACGTCTATAATTATTTACATCGTTGCTGCTGTCTTGAATACTAATGATTTCATCCCTACCAATTTCACTTCTCTTCACATTTCCTGATCTTTTTTCCAAATGTATTATGTCGTGCATTTTATTGTGATATGCTTGTTCCAATTCTGAGTGTTTTGATTTGAAAATATTGCCTGATGAAGATGATGACATGGACTGTAATTCCATTTTCTCAATCGATGCTCTTTTATCCCCTTCGCTCGATGTTTGTTTACTATTACAACTTCCTAGTTTTGGCTATTCATCATTGTTTTACTTCTGTTTATGATTACATTATCGATTTGCTCATCTCCCACTGATTTAGTTGGTATGATTTTCTTGTTTTTTAGTAAATTTATTTCATTTTCCATATCACCTAATTTATCAATATTCTGATTCTTTGTATAAACTATTTTTTCCAATGATTATATTTTTTCCTGTAGTATTTCAATAACTGTATTTTGTTGTTTTATAATTGTATGTTCCAATCCTGTATTTGTCTGACACCTCACAATCCCATCCAAATATTTTTTCAATATGTTTGAGTAGTAGGTTTTTATTACCGACTCTAGCTTTGTTTCATCTAAAGTAAAGATGCTTTGTTATTATTTTTCACCTCTTCATAACATTCATTTATTTTATTATGTGATTTTTTAATAATGTTCATTAATAGGTTGATGGTGTCCATAATCTGAGTGTGCTTGCTTTTTAAATCATATTTGGTTTCTCCTCTTCTTTCATCCATGGACTCATCATTTGTTAACGGTGTTATAATTCCTAAACAATCCTTACATCAAAATATTATAGCCGGACTTTTTTTTTAATGCCACAGTACGAATTTCAGTAGAATTCATATTGGCACACTTCTTGCACAGCTTAGTGTTGCAGTTATCACAACAAGCTAGAGGTTCCTGCTCCTTCCCTGATCACCCTGTATTGATGTCTACGTTCTCTTTCTTGAACTAAGATACTTTATCAGTTTAGCAAGTCACAAAAAGCTCGATGAGTATTTACTTTTTTCTCACGTGAATTCTGAAATTTTATTGGTTTCCAAATCCTTTATTAACAATTTCACAAATGTCTTGATTGAAAATCACAATTTTCTTGATTAAAATTTGCCCTATTTTTCAGTGTACACAATGATATTAGTTTCAATATGTTTTCGACTTTTCTTCCAGTACAATTTCCAGTTATTTTACAGAGAAAGTTCTGTTGCTTGATTCTTTGACTACCGATATAGCTAATATGAGGAAGAAATCATGGATGAAACTGGAACGATGAAATTGATATAAAAATATCATATGGATGAAAAAATGAAATTAATCAGAAACTATAAAAGTAGAACCTCATTACATTGTTCGGGAGATTTTTGATTATTCTAATTTTTTCAGTTCACTCCGCTTATTAATTGATGCGAATTGTGAATAATATCTAACGATACAATTTTCATGGTGTATATTTTTCATGTCATAACAATAAATATTAGAATTTGATAACAATATGAAATACTGTATAATAAAATTTGTTCTTACATGTGATTTGGCCATTTCTCCTTGATTTCTTTTATTAAAATTTCTTCTATTTTCTTATCGTAAACCGTCACCAAGTCGTAAATCTCTCCTTTATGCTCTATCGTATAATCTTCTGCTGTTAGAAGTTCCTGTCCTGCTTTCTTGATTAATGGCAAAATAAAATCGAGATATTCTTGGGGTTCTTCGGCCATGATAGCAGAAAACTGAAATAAACATCATTAGATTATCAACGTAAGTTTATTTGAAAATATTATAACAGAATGAATTGGGTGGATAAAAAATATAACAACACTTCGTCATGTGAAACAATATAATGAAATGTAATGGTTGTATTATTTATACCATATGACAATTTCCAAAATTTGTTGAGTTGTATAAGTAAATATTTCTTTAAGTATAAATACGAACATTTTAATTCTTTATTCCGTTGAAATACTTTCAATACACCTTCACCTGATTCCTTCAAAACTGACCGCAGTGAAGGTAGATAGACGTTTTAATGTAGTATAGGAGGCCTTGAAATCTTGAAAAATTATGACTGTTGGATTATCTTTGATTGTTTCTCTCTTAGACTGAGGTTGTATTCGTTGTAAAATACAGAGAGATACACCTATATTCTTTTTTATCGATTGTATTATGAATATATTCATGAAGAGATGTGGAGATACCAAAAATGCTAAGTTTTTCTGTTTTTCAATATGAATCATTTCATCCGCGAATATTCTTTTTTTGTTTCACATAGTTTGTAGTAAAAATTGGATGTCGAGAAAACGAAATACAATAAAAATTATAATATGCAAATTATTCTCCTTGTACCTCACAAAAAATGCCAAAGGAACTGTACTGAAGTGGTAGCGAAACATTATCGACAAGTTGAATAATTTTTTAGATGGAATATCTTTTATTCAAAACTCGATAGCTATACCGAGCTTAACAGGATCATGGTACACTACCCGTATGTCCGTTAGTATTGAAATTTATGATATCCCATTTACATAATAAGCGGAAATTTTCGACATATAAATGATTTTTTTCACTTCTGGTTTTATTTATTTATTTACCAGTTCAGGTTGCTAACAGAACAGAGTTCCAGAGAACAGCATCCACTATATAAGAATTATTCTAAGCTATTTCCAAAATTATACACAAACATTATCGGTATAAAATTATCTGGCAGTAATACAAATATGATTTGAAAATATAGTGTCAAATGTACGAGGAATGAAGAACCATTTTTAACTATTCGTCTAAATTGAGAAACATTCTTTTCAAAAAAAATTTGAATCGAGGCAGAGACATCGAGAAAATGTCTACAGATGTACTGGGATCGTGACAATATGTATTGAATGCTTTTTGCATCCGAACTAGTGGAGAGTTTTGTCCCAGATTGGTTCAACAGTAAGGAATATTGAATGGTTTTGCCGGAAGTGGTACCAACTTTCGATTTTTGAGTGGAACTCCCTGTATATAATTTCATTTCTGAAATCTGCATAATTTTCTGAATCCAATGATACCATAAAAGTGACATTTCAAACATTAAATTTTTTTTAAATCATAAAAAAATTCGACGTTTGAAATGTCACTTAGGTGGTAATTATGTGTGTAATAATATACAGGGTGTTCCATTCAAAAATCTAAAGTTGGTATCACTTCCGGCAAACCGGAATTGAAAAAAAAAACCATTTATAGATCGAAAATTGCCGCTTATTATATATATGGGATATCCTAAATTTCCTTACGCGTAAAATAAGTCACGTCAATTCACGTGCTCATTCTCAAATAATCTCTCAATTGATAAAATAATGTTGTTGAGAAAAGTCAAGGAAGAGTGTCTTGGATCTCTCTATCTATCTATTTAACAAAACATGATGTATAATTTGATCTTGATGCGATTCCCGAACATCATCGCACTTTTTACGCATGCTATTGCACAATGCAACGAACGCATTTGTATTTTTTATGTCTGTATTTGATGGAATTATCTGAAAACATTGTTATCTTGTTAACTTTGTGCTAACAATATATTTCAAGATGTTTGTGTTTCAAACAGAACATACTGGGAACTTTTGTCTCTGAAAATTCATTTCTCTCAGGAAAGAATAAAGTATTTATACATTAATTTCTTAAACTATTTCTCCTATGTTTCCTTCTCATGCACAATTTGGTTCATGAGAGTATTCAATTGATTGATTTGAAAAAGACTTTCAAATTTGAACAATCTACCTGCGACTTGCTTTGCTATTATTCTTCATTTAACAAAATAAATAACTTACCGAAATCAGTGTCAACACTAATTTGTACCACATTTTGAACTATTCACTTAATACACGATGATTATTGAGATACCGATTAGTGTGACATAAATTAAGGAATTATTTCGTCAGTCACGATTTTCTTCTTACCAGGGTTCTCGATAATTATCTTTATACTATCGCACACTAATTGATCATGATTGAAATGTGAAAATATTTTTATACTCATACTTGTTTTGATATATCGACAAGTCTAATTTTAATAGTCATGTTTTGTCTTCGTAGCAAATCACTGAATACAGAGTGTCCACTTTGTTGAAAACTTGAATGTGGGTATCAAATAAACTATTAGTTTTTTTACCGATGAATACAATTTTACATGAGAAGGTACTAAATTCCGCTGAAAATTGTCTTAAATTCTCTACAATAATTATTCGAATTGGAAATTTCAGAATGTTTCACCTGGTCCTACGTCCACTCCAAACGCCGGGTCACCACCTCAAGGTCAGGAAAACCTCAACGCCCTTCAAAGGGCAATCGATAGCATGGAAGAAAAAGGAATGCAAGAGGACCCAAGATATTCTCAGTTATTAGCCCTTAGAGCTAGGAGCAATGCACCGAATCCAGTCTTCAGTCAAGCACAAATGACACAACTGAGGTAATTTTTCATTTATTTTGTATATGACTTGATTGATAGTGTGATTGGAAAAACGATTTCGTTAATTTGTTTCAGGAATCAAATTATGGCATATCGATATTTGTCTAGAAATCAACCTGTTCCACCTCAAATTCAGATGACATTGCAAGGAAAAAGATCAGATGGGCCTCCTCAGAGCCCAACTCCTCCACCAGCTAATCCCTTTCCACAACTTCATCAGGTGAAAAAAAATGCTTCATAGCAAGTAAAATCAAGTTGTCAGAGATATCATCACATTTTTGGATGTAGGTCAGAAAAGTATTTCCAAATAAGGGTATTTACAAATATCGTTTCTTGTTCTACATATTTAATCAGACTGTAAACAAATAATCTCGGCGGATTATTCAGCTCATAACCAAGTAGTTATAATATTTATTCTGGTATAAACCGATAAAACTTCTATATCTTTGGAATATTTGCCAAACTGTCTATCCTTAAAGTGTTATAAAATATTTTCTTGAAATAATCTGTTTATTCCAATTTCGATTGACCATCGATTCGATTTATTGAAGTCGAACTGATAATTTATTCTATCAAATTCAATCTTTATGACTGGTTTGTTTCTTGGTATTAAAAAAATTAAAACATAAGTAATTTCAACGTATCAACTGTAAAATTTCTTGCATACAGAATTGTGATTTTTATCTGATTCTGATTCTTAATGAAAATATTATATCATGAAATTATTGAATGACTATCATGATAATTAATAGTTATGATGTGAAAGTTGATATATACGAGCTGACCATGCATGGAATAAATACTTCTACTTCTTTTGAATATTTCTATTGTTATTAGCTATACATTCAAGTAAACTTGCAACAGGTCAATTACTTTTGTCAATTTAACTATATAATAATGCTGAAAATTAATTATTCCGTAACTATGAACTGTATACTTCTATTTTCTGAGATATGCGAAATATTTGAGGTTCTCATCGAATTGAAAATAATTATATATTCAGAACGATAATGGACCGACAGATTCTCCAGCTGTTGAGATTGGACCCATGCAACCTCAACCGATGAGGCCACCTTGTCCTCCAAACGTGCAACCTGGTACTTTACATAGCCCTCAAGGGTCTACTGGTCCACCACCTGTGCACCTCCCATCTCAGGTAAACGTGAAATCATAAGGTTGCCAAAATTAGGTAGATGAACAAATATTCGTTTAGCCACCCATGCAGAGTTACAAACTTCATGGGATGCCACCCGCCCCTTCGCAGATGCACATGGGCCCAGGTCCACGCCCTGCAGTGCTACCACCTCCTCATCCTCCTCAGCATCACCCTCAACCTCATTCTCAACCGCCACCTCACCCGCAACCTCACCATCATCAAACAGCTAAACAACATAGGATCACTGCTATACCGAAACCTCCTGGTGTCGATCCTGTACTGTTGCTACAGGAAAGAGAAAACAGGTGAAACAATGTCTATCAAACATATTTATTTATTTAAGCACACTGTTCTACAGGTTACACCCAACTACCGAATATAAATATAAATATCAATAATACAATATCAATCGTTAAGAAAAAATATCACATCGAGATGATTTTATATACAGAATTAACTGAAATATCACTGAACAGTTAAATACAGTAGATTCGCTATTCGTACACAATTCGTTATAGCAGGCAGTTCGAAAACGGCGATTTGTACGAATCTTTTATTCGCCTAAGATACAATGTAAATTTCATCAATCGGTTCCAAATTTTTCATTTAAACTAATAAGTTGAATAGTAGAAGTAAAAAGAGTCGATTGTATAATTCTTTAATTCAATAACAAAAGTTTTTCCATTTGTTCAATAACAGGTGGTCTATTAACTGCAATCCTTTTGCTACATTAGTCTCTTTTAATTCTTTTTTTTTTAGTATAGACATATTATTAACTTAGCCATTCCACAGTGAGTACCTAAGTCTGTCACGAGTCTTACCTTCGAACTTTTCAATGTTTTTTTTTAACTTCAATTGTTCATTATTTTTGGGATCATATCAACATTATTATCATTTGAAAACAATAACACAGAGGATAGTGATTACATACAAGACCGAATACGTGTTGAAGTGAACAGAGTACGTGTGAGGAGGGCGGGATCTCCCGAAGTTGATCTAAAGCGGCCACAACGAGATGCGGGGAGTGGCCGGTGCGGACCAAAGTTCCGCTCATTAGCGCATCCGTTCACGTAGTTCGAATCGCGAAAAAAACGCACGAATGGCTATTTAAGTTTTACTAAAAAAAACTGTACGAACAACACGCAGAATTACATTTGACACACGTGTTGTATGAAGTTCAGGCGATTAATATATTCGATACATTTGGTCATGACCACGATCATATAAATAGGTCTGGTATCTACGGCATTTTTGAGTGGTGGGGGGTGGCACCATTTTTGAAGAAAAAGTTGCCATAACTATCCGCTAGGAGGATTTAGGGGTATAATCACGTGATTAATCTTTGACAACGAAACAAACGGTTAGGGCTTAAATGGTAAATAAAATCAATGACAGAAATATTTTAACTTGCAAAGTTCTCTCGAATAAATAAAAATCATTCCTACTTTCAAAAAGCTGATCGGATCTGATTTGTGATTGGCTGACAAAGTGACAATAGAGGACAGCGCTGCAGGTGGCGAAACATGAGAACCACAAAAATTGCCTCAATGTTTGGGCCATCCTCCACCATACGAGTTGCCAGAACTATGTAAATGACCCTATTACATAATTTCAGAGTGGCAGCAAGGATTCAAGCACGAATGGAACAGCTCTCCAACCTATCGACGAACATGTCTGAAGACCTCAGAATACAAATTCAAATTGAAATAAGGGCTTTGCGTTGTCTCAGCTTCCAAAGACAATTGAGAAACGAAATACTAGATTCGACGAGACACGATACTATACTAGAAACTGCAATAAATACCAAGCAGTATAAACGCACCAAAAGACAAGGTTTACGAGAAGCCAGAGCCACGGAAAAACTCGAGAAACAGCAAAAAATGGAGGCAGAACGCAAGAAAAAGCAGAAGCACCAAGAGTTTCTCAGTTCAGTGTTGCAGCACGCGAAAGATTTCAAAGATTTTCATCGTAACAATCAAGGAAAGATATCCAGAATCAATAGGTCTATGATGAATCATCATGCTAATGCTGAGAGGGAACAGAAGAAAGAACAGGAGAGGATTGAGAAAGAACGTATGAGGAGGTTGATGGCTGAAGATGAGGAAGGTTATAGGAAGCTTATAGACCAGAAAAAAGATAAACGTTTAGCTTTCTTGCTATCTCAAACTGATGAGTATATCAGTAATCTCACTGAAATGGTCAAACAACACAAGCTGGAGCAGAAACGAAAGCAACAAGAAGAAGAGAAGAGAAAGAAGGTTAATATCAATTACAAATAGAGAGTTCCGTTTTAATCGAAAGTACAATATGATTTTTTCGCTATAGAAAAAGAAGAAGAAACAATTATGCCTGGAACGTCTTTTGAATCCAGACGATAAATCACAAGTATCAGACAGACCTATATCAGTTATTGAAACAGCCACTGGTAAAAAACTTTCTGGAGAAGAAGCACCTCTACTGAGTCAGCTGCAGGAGTGGTTGACGCAGAATCCTGGCTGGGAAATTGGTGATACGGACGATGAAGATTCAGATGAAGACGAGGACGACGAAGATCAAGATAAACCAAAATGTAAGTTTTTACAACAACAATTTATATAATTATATCATTCAAATTTCATATGATTGAGAAGATTTTTTTTTCAATCACCTCTACAAAGTTTGTTTTTCAACCAACTCCTCATATGTCGAAACTTGTGCGGGGTGAAGAAGGGTGGACCTAACAGTTCATAGTGGAATCCGAACCACTTCGGCGGAACGGACATACCATCAGTGAGATTAATACCATGAATCTAACATTTGATGAGAAGTGCGTTCGCCTTAGCGGGACTCGAACCACTGATATATCCGCTATGGATTTAAGCTATTCTAGGTATAGTGTACGCCTTAGACTACTTGGCTCCCACGGCCCCCAATGATTGAAAGTCCACATAATAAAAACTTGATATATACAGGGGAATTTGAATTTCATGGTGCTGGAACAGAACGGAAGGGATCCGAATGGGTTACAGTACAATAAAAACTCAATACCAAACTCCAAAACTCTAGGAATAAGCATGAAACATTTTTTCAGCCAAGAAAACAAAATCAGAGGAAGAAAAAACAAAATCAGTTATCAAGAAGGCGAAAGTGGAAGATGACGAATATCACAAAAACTCAATCGAGGAGCAAACCTACTACAGCATAGCTCATACTGTGCATGAGATAGTAACCGAACAGTCTTCCATCATGATAAACGGTACGCTCAAAGAGTACCAAGTCAGAGGGTTAGAGTGGCTGGTTTCGCTCTACAACAACAACCTCAATGGTATACTTGCAGATGAAATGGGTCTTGGTAAAACCATTCAAACCATAGCTCTGATCACCTATCTGATGGAGAAGAAGAAAGTGAATGGACCTTTTTTGATCATTGTTCCATTATCGTGAGTAATTTTGATTAATTGATGATGTCATACGTAACACGATCTGTTGTTTTAGAACCTTATCAAATTGGGTACTAGAATTCGAGAAATGGTCTCCGTCTGTCATTGTAGTTTCTTATAAGGGCTCACCTGCAGGAAGGAGGCAGATTCAAAGTCAAATGAGGTCTACTAAGTTTAATGTACTATTAACAACCTACGAATATGTTATAAAAGATAAAGGAGTGCTTGCTAAAGTAAGAGTGTAGTGTAGATGACTATTGTATTCATGTTCCATGTGTATATTGATAATCAATTTTCATTCTAGCTTCCTTGGAAGTACATGATCATTGACGAAGGCCACAGAATGAAAAACCATCATTGTAAATTGACACAAGTTCTTAACACTCATTATCTCGCCCCACATCGTCTACTATTGACTGGTACTCCTCTACAAAACAAACTCCCTGAACTTTGGGCACTTCTAAATTTTCTGTTACCTTCGATTTTCAAGAGCTGCTCCACATTCGAACAATGGTTCAATGCACCGTTTGCTACCACAGGAGAAAAGGTACCTAATTCATAATTCATACGATAACATGTCTTCCATCCTAATCCATGTATATGTGGCGAAAATGATGTAATACCTGAAGTAATAATAATCCCATAAGCTCACTACGAATCATATTTGGATGGCAAAATTATAAGACATTTAATTGTAAAATTATTCTGTAGGAAATAAGTATCTTAATATTTAGGTAGAACTTAATGAAGAAGAAACAATTCTCATCATCAGACGTTTGCATAAAGTCCTCAGACCATTCCTCCTGAGACGTCTGAAAAAAGAAGTAGAGTCTCAATTACCTGATAAAGTGGAGTATATAATAAAGTGCGACATGTCTGGTCTTCAAAAAGTTTTATATCAGTGAGTCACTGAACAATGTGAAGTTTTTGTTTCATTTAATGATTTCTTCCACATTAGACACATGCAAAGCAAAGGAGTACTACTCACAGATGGTTCTGAAAAAGGAAACAAAGGAAAGGGAGGATCAAAAGCACTCATGAACACTATCGTTCAACTCAGAAAGCTCTGTAACCACCCTTTTATGTTTCAAAACATTGAAGAAAAGTATTGCGATCATGTGGGGATAGCAGGTGGTGTTATTTCAGGGTAAGGAAGGGTGATTTATGTCAAATCGAAAATAGCTGTTATATTTTGTGATTCAGGCCTGATATTTATCGTGCATCGGGTAAATTCGAACTGTTAGATCGTATTCTGCCAAAACTGAAAGCGACCAATCATCGTGTTTTGCTCTTTTGCCAAATGACCCAACTCATGACCATCATGGAGGATTATCTAGGCTATCGCGGTTTCGGATATCTCCGTTTAGATGGTACGACGAAAGCAGAGGATAGAGGAGACCTGCTGAAAAAATTTAACGAGAAACGATCGGAATACTTCATATTTTTGTTGTCTACCAGAGCGGGAGGTTTGGGACTAAATCTACAAAGCGCTGATACTGTCATCATATTCGATTCCGATTGGAATCCACATCAGGCAAGAAATACATTTTGATATCGATTTGCATTTATAGTAATGAATATCTTAGGATCTCCAAGCACAGGATCGTGCCCACAGAATTGGCCAACAGAACGAGGTTAGAGTATTGCGTTTGATGACTGTTAACTCTGTTGAAGAGCGTATCTTAGCTGCAGCTAGATACAAACTAAACATGGATGAAAAAGTCATACAAGCTGGCATGTTCGACCAGAAATCTACTGGATCGGAGAGGCAACAGTTTTTGCAACATATATTACATCAAGATGGCGATGATGAAGAAGTTCGTAAACACCATCAACTATTCTTAAATAGCAGCTGTTCGTCCATTAAACTTCCGATTCGGATACTAAAACGTCCAGTGAATGTCTAATGAGAGAGGAATATTCTATTTCTACATGAAATTAAATCTTAGATGAATGAAAATATATTGGTAATCACTGTTTAAAAGATCGTCAAGAAACCACTTGCATGTTTATTAGTTGTACCCAGTAGAAATTTGGACGTGTTGGGTGATTTATATTCAATCAAAAAGTTTCTACATGACCAGTGAAGTAGATGCCATCAATATTTTCACACCCGAATCGGAAGTCCATTTGATATTTGCTATTGGAAGTATAGATAATGTAGAGATGTGTACGGTAATATATACTGATCTAAATTTCCCTAATTTTGTTATTAGGAAGAAAATGAAGTTCCTGACGACGAAACAGTCAATCAGATGGTTGCTAGATCCGAACAAGAATTCGAATTATTCCAGAAAATTGACCTAGAACGACGAAGAGAGGAAGCCAAATTAGGTGCGGCTAGAAAATCGCGCTTATTAGAAATCAGCGAACTTCCCAATTGGCTGGTGAAAGAAGACGACGAAGTCGATCCCTGGAGTTACGATGACAATGATAGTATTCTGGGCAGGGGTACTCGACAAAGAAAGGAAGTTGATTATACGGATAGTTTGACTGAAAAAGAGTGGATGAAGGTGTGCATGGCTTTCTCGTTATTTAATATTTTCATAAAATTATATTTTAGGCAATAGATGAAACTGATGAGTACGTCGAAGAGGAGGAAGAAGAAGAGAAGTTTAAGAAGAAAAAAGGAGGACGCAAGAAGCGAAAACGTGGTGAAGATTCCGATAGTGAACTTGGAACAAATAGCAAGAAGAAAAATAAAGGTGGTGATCTGAAATTGAGGAAGCAGATGAAAAAATTATTGGCTATCGTAACAAAATACACCGACAGGTAGTTTGTATGAAATTAAAACATCAGGATATTGGAAGAAACATTTCAAAATTCAAATTGATTAATTTTTAGCGACGGGAGGCTTTTAAGTGAACCATTCATGAAGCTTCCTCCTAGGAAAGATTATCCGGACTATTACGAAATTATCAAGAGACCCATTGATATTAATAAGGTATTGAATCGGATTGAAGATGGAAAGGTAATTATGTTCATAAAATCTTCTTAAAATCAGGGTCCGTTCAAATTATGTATACTCCATCGTTTTTAGTATTCCGATTTTGCTGACCTCGAAAGAGACTTTATGTTGTTGTGCCAAAACGCCCAAATCTACAATGAGGAAGCATCGTTGATCCATGAAGATAGCATCGTTCTCCAGTCTGTTTTTTCTAATGCCAAACAGCGTCTAGAGATAGACGGCTGTGGGGGCGAAACAGACCAAGAAGAGGAAAAAGAAGAGGGGGACAAGTCGGATAATGATTCGACGGTCAAAATGAAAATAAAGATCAAAACTAAGAAGTTGAGCACAAGGCGCAAACGCCCTCAGAAAAAGTACGTTTCTGATGATGACGACGATGAGGATGATTGAGGTGGTGAGTTTTGGAATGGATTTTTATAGGAAATTCGGATAAATATAGCCATTCCTGAAATTCTTTGTGACTTATAAAACAATTTGTTGAATGTAGATCAAACTTCGACGATTGAGTATTGATCTTTTTTTCGGAAAGTGTATGATATCAAATTCTTTTTTTTTTGTACATTTTCAGTTATACCTAAGTTTATATCGACTTGATTTCGATAGGGCAGCCTATATATTGTATGTTTTTTTACTTGCCCGTCAAGTTCCAGTCAAAGATATTTGAGGTACTCTCAATTTTAAGTAAGAAACGACTTTCCTAGAAAATGATCACTTTTTTTCGTCGTGGGATTTTTTATATAGTGTAGCATATTTAAGAAAGGAAGTTGTGATAGATTCGATTGTTTTCAGATACCATAACTATCTTTCTCAAAATAAATATACCATACTGATAACTGATCACCATTATAGAGACTGTCAAAATCATTTATAATTCATCTGGTGATTTCGATATTCAAATATGTAATCGACTTGACAATTTTGAGGAGAAAATAGATCATAGATTTAAATTTTAGATTCACGTTTTCACTGTCTGTAACTTTAATGATTAATCCATAGCAATAGGTATTCTTCAATATTAAATCGAATTGTAGTATGAGTAAGAAAAAAATAAACACCTGCTTTATTTCCGCAACGTCGATTTCATAGGGTACTCATTTTAATTTCGCTCCAGAAATTACTTTAGAAAAGTGAGCTTATATTGAATGGTGTAGGCTCGGTCTAAAATAAAAGGTGTCGACCCGTCTCAACATGTGATTTCAAATTCCAATTAGACATTGTCTCTCATTTCAATAATCAGTAAAAACCATTCAATAAAGCATTCAGTATTTTTTTCCAAGAGAGACATCACTATTTATAGTTATTCAACAGTTTGGTTAGAAATATGAAGTTGACATATGTGTACAAGGAATGCTCAGTGTTTTTGCACGTTAACTTTCTTTGGCTGTGATCCGTGATAATTTTTTATTTATGTACTTATTCTGGGAATTGTAGTATTTTCAGATTGTTTATATTCTAGAAATGACTAACGTCGTTATGTTAAGAGGATAAGTAGATTTTGAATTTGGTGCATCTAGTTGTAATTCGATTTTTGAACCATTGTTTTTTTGATTCATTTCTCATTTTGTTTGTTTCGTCTCCACATTCTTCTGGTGAGTATATCAATATTGAGAATGTTCAATTGATATTTTGGGAATTGTATTCTCATTGAGCGGTCTCAGCTATTTCATTTTTTGGAATTGTGCAATGTCAGTGCCATATTATAACAAGAGTGCAATATTTTTCTCGATAAAATTATTTTCTGGATTTATGCTTCTTGTGACTCCATAATTATAAGCGGAAATATATGAATGATATAAATAATTGTGATCTCTTTTCTCGCCCAATTACCTGAAATCTATTCGGAAATCATATCTTACGAAATATTGAGATTTTGTACAGGCAAACGAAGAAGTAAGTTTTTTTAATCGAATCGAAAATAACAGCTTGAATATTGCTTAACAATTCATTACTAAATTCTTGATATTGTTTCATACTCTGATGGTTAACATTTTCAACATTTCGGCAGAAAAACATGTCAATCATGAAATGAATATCTACTCTGAATCAGAACACTTTCTTATAATGAGTTGAGTGAGTTCATAATTCTTTTCATATAACTTTTCGATAAGATCACAGTGATCAACATTGCGTACAAAGACATATCGCGATCTGAGGTTCGATTTTTTGAAATGCTCATGCAATTGTTTCCCCTGTTCAATAAACGGGGGACAATCATATTCAGCGACCACCACGTAAAACTCGGTTCTTTCGGCTTGCAATTCTTGAAGAAGTGGGCTAGCCTCTTCAGCTGATTGGTTATCTAATGCCAGAGGAATATTGTAACTGGTAGAGAGCAGAGGTAGCAGATTGTAGATTCCCCCTATTAGAAATGCAGACTTGAAGAGTTTTTTGTCTTCTTCTGGGAGATTGGGAATGAAAGTGTTGAAGAGGTTGGCTACGATTTGAGCACCAGCTGAATGTCCACCCAAATGTAGACTTCTAAAATGGAGTCAAGAATCTTAGTTGAAACGAAACATTAACAATTCCATAGTAGGAATCCATTTTAACCTTCCCAAGCAATATTTCAGTTTTTCGATATTTAATTTCTATAACTAAATAAATTATGAAAGTAGGAATAGTTAATCATCTTGGAATAAATGAACATTCAATGCTGTACTCCCGCAAAGTAATTATTCACAATAAAACACAGAAACTACAGTATTTTTTCAATTTCTCTTGAAATTCTAAATTTGTTTATAACAGAGAGAGAAATTGAAGTTTCCAATATATGAAGTCGAAAGTTATACTATTAAAAACCTATGCTAAGAAAACTGTTACCTACTCAAGTGGAATATTTACTTTGGTTTGAACTGTCGGACATATTCCAAACATTTTCTCATAGCTTCTTCGGTGTTGAGTAAAAGTTGTTTTATGCTTACTTTCGGACACAACTCGTATCCAACGTACATTGATTTTATATTTTCATCATATAGATTTTTCGCTATAAAACTATAATCGTTGTGTTTTATACACTCTTCTTGCCAATATCCACCATGAAAGAAAATAAAAAAAGGTGCATCTGCAAAAACATCAATTATAGTCTTTCAATATCTGAATTCAATTTTCTTGTCAACATCCCACTCACCATCCATCAAATTTGGACCGTAAATGTCAATTACTTCTCGAGATCCTGGACCATATGGTATGTTTAATTGACATGGTATCTGTCTCTCAGTTGCTCTGCTACCTATTCATTGAATTATAGTTCGAGAGAGAGCAGAGTTTGATTTATAAAATTACAAAATTACTATCGAAAATGCATGAAAGGTTCTAGAAAAATCTGTTTGAATTTACCTTTCCACTCGTTGGATATTCAAGTTCTGAACTGAATTGCAATAAGAATTTCGAGTGAATTCTTTCTCCAATCATTATTCGTCCTTATACTCACGTTCACTGTTGATTTTCAGATGCTCCGTTATTATCACATCTGGTTTAAGCCTTTTGGACCACTGGCTCGGCGAATAGTCAATATCATGCTGATTCATTCTCGGGCAAATTTCAATCTGAATTTAACTAGATAATTCAATTTATGTTGGAACTGAACTGATTCTAGGATTCTGGTGGTGACCTACTTTATGATTGCGATACAGCCTTTCAACTTGTATGTCTTCTCAGTGTCGGGTCTCGACCTCGGCCTAGACTTCCATCGCCAAAGTTATCATAAATTATTTAGAAATTCGTGAATCGAATAACCTTGAGATAAGGCTATTTATTTTGATGGTTGTGTTGTTACTGGCTCGTTGAAAAGGTAGAGTGTCTTATTTTTACAAGAAATTAGACGCCATCTGGTGACAAAGTCATGAACCATTAGTATTTAAATTATTGGTTTCCAGGAAAACCTGATATGTTTAATGATTGATTTCTTGGTATTTTGAAAATCAGTAGTGAATGAAGTTATTGTTCTTATTCTCAGGTTAGAAACAAACAGAACATTATAATAACACAGGCCGACATGATTTTTGCTGTTTTGAATTTGATACGTTTTCCTAGCTAATATGGGTACGTTGATTCTGGGTGTGAATTTGGTTTGAGCCCATCACTTTTAGATTTTTCACATAATTGAAGAAAAACCTCGTGAAATATTTCGTAACAGAGTAAAGAAGTACCTTATTGATATTTCCTAGATTGTTCAGAAATTATTTCTTTAAAATACTTGATACATCGATAGAAAATATTTTAGTATGATATTATGTTGATTTCTTTTCAATTGCAACACTTCATTTTCGCATCTGTCGAATTTAAAGAAGACCCTGTCACGCTTACTTCGGAGTTGAGCTTGGTGATCAGGACAAAATTTTCGATTCGATAATATTTACAAAAACTATTCAGTATTCTGACGTACCGTTTGTTGAACGACCTGTACCATGGTCGAAAATTATAAAGAAACTGGATGCAATATCGGCGTCAAACTTCATTTTCTATATTCCCATGTTGACTTCTCTCCAAAAATCTGGGAGCTGTCAGTGAGGTATAGGAAGAGAGGTTCCATCAAGATATAGGGGAGATAAAGTAACGTTACCAAGGAAGATAGAATATTCGAATGATGGCTGATTACTGCTGGACTTCGATGAGGGACACGCTCACAAAAATCCACAAGATGAAGACCACAAAACGCCGTTGTCAGGGAAAAAGAGAATGATATTATTAAAAAAAACAACGATTATCTAACGCAGGTCTGTGTAATCGATGAAGAAAAACTCATTAATACGGTTATATCAACACTCAGATGGCATGATGAAATTGTGATTTTTTGCATGCAAGTATTCTGATACAATTTGAGAATGCATGTTTTGTGGAAATTGTCGATGTTTGCAAGGTATTTTAGGGAGATGCCTATCTCAGTTAGAATGATGAGCTGTTGGATTCTTTGGTCTCAATTATGAATAGTGGTGATTGATTGTGATTAAAGATCATAAATATTGATGATGCATAATGATAGAAAAGTATTGTTGATTTTGAATAAATAATTTTGAATGATCGTTGATGAATAATCATGAATGATAAAACATGAAAAGATCTACAGTTTAGGTGATGAAAAATAATAATATCAAATTTCAATTTCAACACTTGTTCGATCCACGGTTTCAGTACAGTGCTATATTTGGGATTGGAATCAAAATGATATATCACAAGTCCTATTGGATATTCTGAAGTAGGGGATGCTGGGGGTAGGGGGTTGACACAGTTATGATGTAGTTGGTGAAAGTGTTCCCACTTAAAAAAAATCGACGGAACTGAGCGATTTTTTATTTTTTTTTCCATGAGTTCGGAGATCAGGAGAGTGACGAGTTTTAGTTCCGCTAATAAAAATGATTTTCTCATTTGGATTTGATTTATTGACAAACCCATCATTCAATGCGACCAAGGCGAATCATTATCAAATCATTTGATGCATGTCGGTAAAATTTTGCCTTTGCAAGGTATGGGAGAGCTAGTGGCACTCCTCGATATCCGCGAAGTCTGAACAGGCACTTTCAGCTTCGTCTCTATCAGTTTCCAAGTCGGTGATTGACAGCTGCTGACGCAAGGATCGTTATTCATGTTTTTGTTCAGCGTATGGATGGGTATCCTGTAGATACGGAGCGGTCGTATTTCAGGAGATGCTGAAACATTCATAACCCGACTTTATTAGGTGGACCGAAAAATTCGTAGGCTCGCATATAGACGACGTTACTAGTATTAAATCTGACAGATTTTGTTATCGTTCGATACCGTTAGTGCAAGTATCTAGCTACTAATTTCTAAATGGTTGAGACATAGCTGGGAACATTTAGGTATCAATTATTATGGCAATACAGTGACTTCGCAATGGTGCCCATTTCATTTGTACAGGAATCTTTTATCCACTAATGGAGTTTGTTCGTTTTAGTCGGAATTTCTACGAATATAGAAAACGAGATTTTTATTCTGATATTCCGATGACAATCTTAATAATGAAGACATTTGATCGAGATGGCCAGAAAATAGTGGCATATTGCTTATCAAATATTTTGTACAGAAACTGGATCAAGAAATGACAATTGTTCAATTCAAATAATTTAACCATTATCCACAGTATACTCATGCACCAACTTTCAAAACAATTTGAATGATAAACTTTACCTAACTTTCTGTTTCGGAGTGAGGTTGAAAAAAAAAATAAACAGCAACACCGCACTTTCTTCTGACTTGCTTAAATAAATACACAATATTTTGAATATTGATGTCTAATTGTGATTTTTTTTTCTATGCCAGTTTAGGCTAATGTTCGCCTTAAACTTCTCGAGTGTATATTTTCATTGATTGATTTGAAATGGAAATATCTAAAAACTATCTAAAAAATATATCTAAACTTTACCCACTATACATTAATTCATCCTTACCATTCGGACTGGATGGAGGCGAATGTTTCTGAAGATCTTGTTGCCTGATGTCGACAAAAAGTCTGTCGGTTTTATTGGGAAAGAATTCCGGAGCAGTCGTCGCAAAAAATATGTCGCTTTTCGAAGCTATCAGCTGCAGCTTCGGCATAGTCATCGTGTGAACTAGATTGCCGTTCACTATCAATCTGATTTCCATTGAATTTTGTGTGAAAGCTATGACGTATGGAAATGCGCAAACTGAAAATTGTTTATGTAAATGATCTGACATGGATATGTTGAGGAAAGTACAGAGTGGAAAAATTTTGATGTGCCTTACAAAACAATTATTCTCTAACTCATCGCTTTGACAGACACCAATGACAGATTTTTGTACTCAACACTGTGTAAATATCAGAGTAATCGAATCGAAATATTCAAATTGGAAAAACATATTTGTTTACTTTTCCAATTTTCATTCTGTTCATAATTATACCATTTTCGTTATTGCTACAGCTTTGAAATAATCTGAATATAATCAGACACGCGATTGAACATTTGATATTTACATAACATAACTTACCAATATCAGTTGGGACAGAATTCCAATAGAAATCTGAATTAGTAGAGGACGATGTTGATCCGTCGATTTTTTGAAAATGACAGGTATCTATAATCCATAAAAAATTATTCATATACATGCTAATTGATTAGGTTCAGGAAATCAACTTCAGAACGAAACTGAAAAATTATAACTTTTGTGACCTACAATGAATGTTTCTGTTTCCTATTCAGATCCCATTTTGCAGTGGATGCTTATTTTGATTCAACGAATGTGATTGTCATTTGTTCTCATACCCATCGAATTCTTTCATTCAGTCATGAAAATTGTAAGAGATATTTCAAAACTTTTTCATACCACTCAGGTTTATTGATATTACATTTTGGAATCTGAAGAAACTCATAATTCTTTATAATATAACCACAAAATATATTTTTCGTGACCATGCCAATTAATTATTATATATGATTGTAATCCTAATTTGCAGTTATTCAAATGCAAACATCACTACGCGCATGCTCCGAAATATTGCAAATCGCTGCTCGAACGAACTAGATTGACATGTGATAGAAGATCTATCTGTCTGTTATCGTAGTTTGTTGTGTGATTCGAATAAAATGTTATGTTTGATATTGGAACTAGCTAATTCGTAATAAGTATAGGTATCATATACTACAAATAGCCTTAAACATACCTACACTTATATCCGGCTAAAATTTGTGTTGGTACTTACGTATTCAGGTCCAAAAAACACGAATTTGATGAAATCATCATGAGAAAAATTAATACTCTTCGAGATATTTCAGATATTATTTTCTTGAACTTTTTCGAAATAGATAGAATTCTAAAGAGACAGGACTGTTTACATTTGTACGCGAGCACACATTGCCAAAATCTGATCCACTGCGATGTAGGTAACGTTGCCAATTCCGGGATAAGAAATGGTGTTCAATGACTGTCTGGTGTCAATCTCTGACGTTTCTGGTAGTTTCTTGAGAATATTCTCAACCCACAAAACAGAAATGTGATCCTAGTTTAAACTTAGCCAAACTTCACCAAAGGCATACGATTTTGTGAGAAAAATGTTCAATCAAAGTCTGCCTCATTCAGAGACAATATCTGAGTGATATAGATCTGTTGATGGTAGCCCAGGATATACCAAATAAGCTACACATCTCTCTATAATTCAGTTATGGATGAAATGTCGATGAGGAGACCGGTCGAATGGACTGGTAGCAAATTCACTAGTTATGTGTACATTGGTCATAATTTTTTCAAAGTACTACCATCGTTGCACCTTGTACCTCAATTATTGTCAATGTTATATATTTCACCTTTCAACCTCAATAATAATTCATTCAGTCGTCGAATGAAAGTGATATTTTCTTTATTCTTGTTTTTTTTCGTAAAAACTTAAACTTTGGAGTGATTCAATATTGCCTGCTAGTTTTTCAGAAAAATCGCGTGGGGAATATGTTTATAAAAAATGTGAATATGAGATTTTCTCCGTGATTAGTTCCCTGTTAATTATTGAACAGCACGCCCATGTTCAAAATCTTGAGGAATCTTAGAGGACATAAACACTTACATTGTTGCCAATGAAGAAAGCGCGACAAAGAGCTCCGGTGGGTAGTCTTTATCATACACATTAACGTCTCTTTGAATCATTGCAACAAAACAAACCCAGATTTATGAATGAGATGTTCTGTCGCCGTAGGATAATAGGTCTTTGTACCCTATACAAACATTGAAATTTGTCCACCCTGTATAATCTTGTTCAAAAAGTAACACGGAAAAGAAAGTGAAGTCTCAACTTTGAAGTGGAATAGCTAGAAAAGTATTAATTTCACCACGATGATATTATCAATTTCAGTCGGGTTATAAGTGCAAGTTCACCAAAAGGGAGATCTTGGATAAAGAAATATAATAGTTATTTTGTATTAACTCACGGTTATAGCATAGCAAGAGCTGTATTTCCTGATCCTCGTACAGATCCAGCGCGTTAACAAGATTAACTTTAGCACCATCTACAGTATGGAGATGCTGAGCCTGTCCAGTCTTTCCGTTCACGATATCCCAATGGTTCTTGTAACCGACGCAGGTCAGAGTATCACCATGGGAAGGAGAGGTGGGGCTCCAGCCGCTGTCGAGGATGGTCACCATCGATGGTGTCTCATTCAGAATAACTTCCTAGATGGAAAAAGTCGCTATTGTCGTCCAATTGTGATCTCATTCACTCACTTATAATGCTTTCTTCAATGAATAATCCAAATATTCAGATTCCTTTTATTTATTCATTTATTCAATTAGGATCACCTAATATGCAGACGATTGACTGATTCATCGTTAAAATCAATTATGGTAAAATACAAGCGTTCATGAAGTATGCAATTCATTAAGAATATCAGAAAAACAGGAATACAAGAATAAAGGACAGAATTTTCAACACTCATGTTAGTTTTTATTTATTACGTATTTCTTCGTTTTGAAATCATTCAATTCCAAAGTTTGAGGTATGCAACATAGGAAAGGTATTAAAAAAATGCTTATTATTCCAAAACGTGAGAAGTTTTGTTTTGATCTGACAAAAACGGTACAACAGTTCGGGAATAATTATCAAATTTCTGTGTAGTTCTAGGTGATTTTGCACTGAAAATACATTTCAAGAAATTAAATAATACAAACCCGATATTTATTTGTGAAGATGCAAATACTTTCCGAGATATTTGATATATCAAATTTATATCAAAGTTATTCCACATTATCGGTAGGTACACGATTCAATTCTATAGATGTTGATGAAACTTCGAAATTGAAAAATAATGCTTAATGGGTATAACAAAAATGAAAATTAACTCAAGGTGAATTCATTAATCAAAAAAAAAACATACACTATTGACTAACTGACGAAATCTGTATTTTATTTCATTTCAATACGTCAAATTCACTATACTCACCCATAAAAATGTGAAACCTTCAACAGTATCGGTATCACTAGTAGGGCACCATGCTGTCCAAGCTGCAGAATGTTTCCATTGGAACATGACCAGCTTCTTACCTATTACTACGCACATTCGTAATCTAGTTCCACCTAAAACGAAACAACAACCGCCATTCAACCGTGTAACTACAGGAATACT
Source organism: Plagiodera versicolora (assembly GCA_037013635.1). Classification (NCBI taxonomy): domain Eukaryota; kingdom Metazoa; phylum Arthropoda; class Insecta; order Coleoptera; family Chrysomelidae; genus Plagiodera; species Plagiodera versicolora. The sequence goes on along the minus strand of CM072982.1, from coordinate 9,699,125 downwards.
ACCTATGGAAAGACCATCAGATTGCCATTATATTTGGAAAAAAAATGATTACTTTGAGGTTCCTCTTAAAATATTCGATAGAGAATCACGAAGAAGTTATGACTCATGAAGACTTCACACTGTATCGGAAACAGTATATCTTGACATTTACAGAGCGTCGTGACTGCGCCACAGATACTACCTCATTCTTTGCTAGGACGAGATTTAGAAAATGAAGGGAATCAAGAATGTGTACTGAGCTTTCTGAGGGTGATAGTATATACATTGAAAAAAGTGTAGTTTGATGAATAAACTTTTGGCAAAAATGCATACTAAGGAAGATATTTCCTTGACATCTTGCCATTCTTTACAATCTAGGGTGGAAATAGCAGAAAAACTACACGAAAAAGTTTTTAACAAAATTGTTCATAGCCATGAATCTCACAATGAATTGGTCTGCTGACATGTGACAACAAAAACTCAACGATTGAATTTTTCCTATTTTGACATTTTTATTTTTTTGGTAATTTATGAAGAAATCACTTTGAAAGTTTTAGATGACGATTACGATCCCTGACGACCATCCTGGATCATGAAAATAATTTCCTGGGACTTCTCTTGGCCACTTTGGTAATAAAATTTTTCACCACAAGTATCTACGATAAATAGTTCTAGAGATACAGTATCTTCATCCTTATTGCATCACCTGGTATCATTTTGTATGTTGCGAATTACTTCCCCAATGTTTCAATTTCATTCTAGTCTATTTAAGTATCCAGTATTTTGCTCTTATGAGTATGGTAGCTTCAAAGGTATCTCGAATTGGCTTCTTCGTGAGCAAATTTGCATAATAATGAACAGTCTAACTCCATATAACCGCCATACAAATAGATCGCTTTTATCCTTCGACAAATTCTATTTCAACTCGACGAGAAATGCCATTGCCAGCCATGTTGATCCATAAATTACAGGCAATTTATATCAATCCCTAATAGAAAACCATGAAGATACCTGAGGATATTTCTCCAATTTTCATAATTTTTCCACTTATCCACAGATATACCATCAACCAGATTCTAATAAACTACTGAACATTATTATTATTATTTGCAAACTTAATATGTTGAACGTTTTTTACGCCATGATTTACAGTTTACGTCTGATTTTTAGTGCATGATATCTATGCAAAATATCTGTGAAGAAGAAGAAGAAGAAAAATCTTTATTAGCTCCACAAAGACCTTACATGAAGGTATAGAGCATGTCACACATTCAAAAGTTTTACAATTAATTCACACTACAAATAAATTATGCGTCCTCCACATATTAAAAATAAAAATAAAATAAAATGGCCATATACGCATACATATACAAAAATTGAGAGGTTTTCAATCTACTTAAAACAATTGTGAGAATAATTTGACAAAACCAATGTGACAGATAAGTGTTACTGAGTGAGGTGCAATATAGTAAAAACATTTTTTTTTATTCGCATTTGACATTGGACAGAACATTTAGAATCTCACAGATCAAAAAAAATTTACAGCAACTTCCCAGCCCAATGTAGGAACTATTCTAATCAAAGGAGTCACAGAAGAACTCATTCAGGTTGTAGTATGCTTTGCAAAGTAGCATAGATTTTAATTTTGTTTTTAAAGCTTTTGTTTCTAGGGATTTCAGGTGCATGGGTACTTTGTTCCATATTTTTTTTTATTGAATACTCAACATTTTTCTGAATAGATGTGCATCTGGGTATGTCAGATGTCAATGTGCCTACTGTTGTTCTTGTATTATAAGGATGTGCATATGAACTCGTTTCAAATAGATCATAATTTTTCTTTATAAACATTGTTGCTTCTAAGATGTATATACACACTGTAGTTAGTATTTTCTTGTCAATAAAAATATTTTTACAACTCTCTCTTTGTTTCAAATGAAATATATTTCTGATGCATCTCTTTTGCAGAATTAAAATTCGTTGAGAATGAACTGACTTTCCCCAGAATATTATTCCATAGCTAATTCTAGACTGCACGTAAGCGTAATATGCCATTATTGCAGTATTGTCACTAATACTAGATGAAATAATTTTCAGAGCATAGCTGTACCTTGATATACTACTTGACATATGTTCGGTTTGGTCTTAAAGTCAGATAAATTCGTTCATAACATAACACGTTTTTGGTAAAAAAAAGATTAATCAATGCAGTATGTATGAAATATTCCTTTATGATTGTTTACAAACATACATACGTATAACTCGAAAATAGTTAACCTAATGTCCGGCAATTTCGCCATATTTTTTACAGATAACAATGTGCCGTTAACTTTTATTGCTACTGAAAATTGTGTTTTAAGATGAGCTATTACTGCCAAAAATTTGGGTTTAGGACTGAAAAGTTCTAGTCACCAAGTAATTATACCCAGTACCCAGTGTACATATATACAATTATTCCCTACTGTCGTTCTGGAAACCAGCCAAGAAATAACAGTTTCTGGAACAGTTCTAACGGAAACCCCACGACAATAAGCAAAATAAGTTTATGGGAGAAGTTTCATTGCGAATCAGAACGATTCTTATTTGGAATCTTCTACTTCTTCTTCTTCTTTTTGCGCCCAGAGTTGAGCATAGGCCTCCCTTTTCTTTCTTCAGTTGTCCCTGTTCTGAGCTACACTTGTCCATTTCCACCCAACAGCTCTCTTGTTGTTGAGGAATCCTTTTGTTTTTGAGTATTTTCGACAATTTCCCGAATGCTGCCCATCCTAGTCGTCGTCTTCTTTCAATTTCTGTATCTTTATTTTCTTTGCCTATTTGTATTCTTTGTCCTAAATATGTATATTCGTTGACATTTTCTATTTGAACCCCATTTAGTATTACCTGTACATTTTGTGGACTCATTATTTTTGTTTTATTTAGGTTCATTTTTAGTCCTATGTTGCGCGATTCTATCTCTAGTTCAGTCATCATTATTTGTAAGTGGTCTTGGTCTTCAGCGATTATCACGATATCATCGGCAAATCGAAGATGGTTAAGTCTTTCGCCGTTGATATTGACTCCCATATTACTCCAGTTTAGTTTTTTGAAGATTCCTTCTAGTGCCAAACTAAACAGTTTTGGTGGTATCGTGTCGCCTTGTCTAATACCCCTTTTACTGCTATTTCTTTCGTGTCTTCCTGTATTTTGATTATAGATTTGGCTTCTTTGTAAATGTTTTTAATGATGTTTTTGTATCTGAAATCGATGCGCGCATTATCCAGTTCGACCATAATTGCCCAGTGTTCAATTGAATCAAAGGCCTCTTCATAGTCCATAAAGGCCATGTGTATCGGCAGGTTGTATTTCACTGCTTTCTCAATTAGTATTTTCACTGTTCATAAGTGGTCACACGTGTTGAATTCCTTGCGGAAGGCAGCTTGTTCGACCGGTTGGTAGTCATCTAATTTCTGAGTTATTCGGTTGGTAATGATTCTCGTCAGAAGTCTATATAGTTGCGATAGTAGGCTTATAGGTCTGTAATTTTGTAGAAGTTTTCGGTCTCCTTTTTTAAATATTAGTATTACTTCTGCTGAATTCCATTGGTCAGGTATCTTCCCTTCGTCCAAGCATATATTGAACAGATCTTTTAACCACGGTAGAACTATCTCTTGTGCTTCTTTGACCATTTCAATCAGTACCTGGTCTTCCCCCGGTGCTTTATTTTGTTTCATGTATCTTAGGGCATGTGTAATTTCCTCTGCGGTTATTTCCGGAATATCCTCTGAACCTATATTCATAATCTTAACTTCTGCAAGATTTTGGAGTTTTGCTATTTTTGAGGAATATATGTCTTCGTAATATTTTTCAGTTATTTCTACTATTTCTGCTCTGTTTATTATTTCTATTCCATTTTCGTCCTTCATTGCTATGATCTCGTATTTTCGTTCTTTTCTTCTTAAACATTTCAGATTTTTGTTTTTCTCTATTACTTTTACTGCCTTTGTCTCATAGGCTTTCTCTAAATCTTTCCTTATTCTTTTTCTTGTTTCTCTCCTTACTTCTCTATATTCTCGTGTTGCGTACAGGCCACCTTTATATAGTTTTCTTCTTTCTTCCACCATTTTGATGGTTTCGTCGGATAGCTTATTCTTTTTGGTAGGTTTGCTCTTAGCTATGTTGAGTGTATTTGTTAGAGTTTCTGTGAGCTTATTTATTTCCTGTGGGATATTGTCATTTTGGTTTAGGGCCGTACGCAGTTTTTCCTTACACCCTGTTGATCTTGAGGGCTTCTGTGTCTATGAGTCTTTTGGGTTTTCCTGTATATTTAATGATGTTTAGCCTTTTATTTAAGGTTATTATTGCACACTGTTCTGTGAGATGATAATATATAGTCAATTTCGTTCTTTGTTTTACCATTTGGGCTTATCCATGTCCACTTTCTTCGCGGTTTTTTGTCGAAAAAACATTGGGAACAGTTTACCAATATTGAACAACAGACCCTTAAATGTTGCGTTCAGGAAATATGAAACAATATTGAATGCTCCCAAAACTCAGATTCATCTATCATATCCCAGTAGTAATGTGTACAGGGTGGGCAAATTTCGATGTTTCTACAGAGTAACTCGGTAACTATAGGAGAAAGGAAAAAATTGAGGTCTCATCCTTGATCGCTTTTTTCGAGATAAGTTCACAGTTCTTAAGACACTACTAGAATAGAGTGACAGTTTGCCATGTATGGAAACGGTCGATTATTTCCTAAAGTTAGATAGCTAGCGAAAAATGGAGAAGGATACAAAAGTTCTCGGGTTTTTTACACTAAATGAAAATTGAGTATACAGGATCAGTCGGAGAGTATTGAAGACATAACGTTGCTTTTTCACCCTATATTCCATATTTCAATTCTGGTCAAAATTCTGAACAAAATCATAATAGAACATCATTTACTAAATTCAACCGTTTTTGAATTTTGAAAATAACTTTTCATTAGATACTCTCGAAATCATTAGGATAAGAGTACGAAATGATTTTTTCAAAACCATCCCAATATACACGGTGCGTTATATATCAATGATGAGGAGATCAAAGGTTCTGGAAAAATTTTTTTACATTGATTATTACATCTCTGAAACAAGAGGATGTACTTTCGAGACGAATATTGAAATATTTTTACTAGCGAAAAAAACCTTGAAAATTCTTTTTGATAATATTATGAAAACGTCAATCGAATGTAGGATCTGAAATTCTAATCACAATCCATCCAACAATCCTTTCGTATCATATTACAAAACGATCCCAGTGATTCATGACCATACAAAGGCGCAACACAACGAACCTCATACATTCCTCTCACTGAAAGTTTAATACTCACCTGTCCTAGAAACGGAATACAAATTGGCCCCTTTAGTCCTCTCCAGCCTGTGTTCCTTGATCTCCAGCCGAGACTTAGACTCGTTCATACAGTCGATTTGAGACAATCTGAACACGTATATCTTCCCCTCCTTGCCGCTTTGACCCCCTCGCATCAGGAGGATCCCGTGCGGCTCCACGACGCTCAGTTGTCGAACTTGCAACGTTTTGTCGATTATCAATCGGTGAGAGCTTCCGTCTGAAAAGTTGGAATGAATCGCAAGGACTATAGATGGTGAATTACGGTTTCGAATAATGATACGTAGGAACATCGCGCTAATCCGCATTTGCAGGATATGTTAGTTTTCATAAGATAAATGTTTTCAATACTTTTATGAAGAGGTCTCATGAGTATTATAAACTATAGAAATTAGATCACACTATTGCATTTGGTTTTTTTTTCTTCACTGATACCCTGACTAATAATCAATATCATTGTTTATGATTCTATCGAACGACAAATACGGCTGTGTGCATTCGATTATATATTTTTTTGTCATGTCGGTACACTTACAGGGTGGCCCATTACTGAGTGGAAGTAGAATTACTCACTTAGGAACGAGAATACAAAAAATTACTTGGAATAAATGTTGTTATATTTGCGCAGATATACAATCCTAAAATATTTAGATATACAGGATGATCAGCCAGGGCGGGGCAACATAAAGTTTGCTTGATAACATTTGTTCGAAATATTTTTTTGTATTCTCATTCCTAAGTGAATAATTCTACTTCCACACACTAATGGGCCACCCTGTATGTATATCTCATGTAAGCATTATCAGTATCAGTCAATTTGAATAATTATGAGTTTGTTGTTGACAACTGAAAATGATGACTTTTTGAAATGCCAAAATGAAAAAACATAAAACCTTGTTGCTTTTATTTTTGCATCGCCGTTGTCAATGATACGATAGAGCTTTGAATGTATTATAAATCGCATCTCGTTATATTAATATCTATAATAATAATATCAAACTTACTTAAGCCGAACTGTCACAACTATTCTGTTTGAATAAATTAAATATATTAGACATTTATACAATTCAACAAAATAATATGTTCGTCAAGTGTTGCCAAGTGCAGAAGAGCGGAAAATCGCATGAAAAACGAGTAATTTTGAGTAATGGTAGTGAAATTTGCCCACCAAATGTGACGTCACCATCAACCTGAAATAAGTAGACTTCTTCCAAAACCCTTCCTCACCTTCGACGACGTACACTCCCTCGTCGGTAGCGATCACCAGCCGGTTGTCTCCCCACGAATCTGCGCATGTGACGCTCTGCGACGGGAACGCCGGGTAGAAGCAGTTCGCCTCCCAGGGGGAGCGTCGGAAGACGGCGCCGACGCCGCAGCCAGCCGACGCCAGACTAGTCGGAGCGTCGCCGCGCACGATCGCTTCGAGTTTGAGCGCCTGGCCGATGCGCACGAACTCGATCTGTCTGGCGTCTTCCTTGAGACGCGAGTGACGAGGCGTCTCGACGAGGACGTCGGAGAAGGCGCGTCGATTTAGCATGGTCTGTGGTGGAGCAGAGCAAATACTCTTTCAGTTGTTTCACATGGCAACCACCATCGTTGTGGTCGTGGCAAAAACGTCATTAATGACGTCATTACTTATGCTCACGACGACCCATCTCAAAAGGTGGGTCAACGTGAGCGTTTTGAGAAATTGGGCACAATTCACTACGATATCGCTTTATTGCGCCTAACTAAATATTGTATCAACTCATGTAATTGACAGAATTTACATGTTGGAAGTCTAGAGAGATGAATAATTACATGAGTAAAATTTTCAAAATCTTCATTGCCTAAGTGACAAAAAATGATTTTCCTGAAATTCTTCATCTAAATGAGTGACACACCCCAACTTTGAAATGTCAAATGGCACTACCTCTTTTGTGATACCTCAAATAAACGGTCTCAGTCAGTAGTATTCCTGTACAAGACTTTATTCCACCCACTACAGGGTGTACGAAAAACATAAAATCGAATAAAATGAAATGAATTGTGTTAAAAGGACAATTTATTTGACCAGATGTTCATAATGCATTCCATTCTGTTGTAAGCAATAGTATAGTCAATGTTCAAATGCCTTTCAAACATTTTGGAATACATCTCTGGGAATAGATCTGCATTCTGCAATAATGCGTTGTCGATGATCTTCTATTGAAGTAGGTTGTGTTTTAAATACGACGGATTTCAAATGTCCCCAGAGAAAAAAATCGAGGGGTGTTAGATCGGAAGATCTCGCTGGTCATTCGATTGAACCTCTCCGTCCATACCACTGACCTGGAAAAGCATCATTCGAAAATTGCCTGACTGGCGTAACGTAGTGGGGTGGGCTCCATCCTGGTGAAAATGTATTAAATCTTCATTCAGGTTACTATTTTCGTCAATGTCCAACCGATTTTCAATTTCGGCAACAATTAAAGGTTCAATAGTAGTGTTTAACATTTCGGAATAAGTATCGTCATTAAGATTGCCGTTAATAAATAATGGCCCAATCACTGTGTCACCCAAAATTCCCGCCCAGACATTTAATTTTTTTAGATGCTGCGTGTGTCCTTCCCTGATAACATGCGGATTTTTGTCACTCCAGTACCTACAGTTTTGTTTGTTCACTGCACCATTCAAATAAAACGTGGATTCGTTGGCAAAACAAATATTTTTTAGCATCTGGGGAGTAATACGTAACATTTCGGTCATGTTCTCGCAAAATTGAATTCTTCGATCAGGGTCGTCCTCCCGCAACTCCTGAAGAATGTGCATTTTGTATGGGTGAAACTTATGAAGTTTGAGTACCCGACGGATAGATTGATGCGAAAATCCTGTTATCTCTGAACCTTGACGTAGAGACATTGTTGGATTCATAGCAAAATGTCCTTAAACTTCTACTTGTGCCGCTTCATTAAGTACTCTTGGATTGGTCCTTTTGTTTGCTACTGATCCTGTTTCTTCAAATTTAAGAATCAGTTGTCTGATGTAAGTATGACTTACATTTTTTCCGGGGGTTCTTTCGTTAAATGCTGCAGCAGTTCATAAGGCATAACGATTTTCAGAACCATAGATAAACACCATCTGAATTCTTTCCGGCAAATTGTAGACCATGATGAACAGAAACTAGTTCGCAATTCATTTGAGATAATTTCAATTCGACGGTGTCCTGACTTTACAGTAAAACCTTGCACAAATGATTGAATTTTTACCAACATGGATAGGTAGGTAGGTACGAACCCGATAAAAACAATGCTACTTTTTCGAGTACTTTTTATTTATTCTGAAGGACTGTTCTAACATGATGTTGTTTTTTGGTTACAACAAACTGGCATACATGGTGACCATCTAATGAAATGAAATATCCTCTTCATAATAAGAATGGTATTTGAAAATCGATTGTACTATCGTTTAAAACTGAATGGACTGCATTTTGAACATCTGATCGAAAAAAATATTGTTTTATAACGATTCATTTAATTTTGTTCGACTGTTTTTCGTACAACCTGTAGAGGGTGGAAAAAAAGTCTTGTACAGGTGAATACTACTGACTGAGACCGTTCATTGGGGGTATCACAAAAGAGGTGCCATTCGACATTTCAAAGTTGGGGTGTGTAGCGCCGACGGGGTGACTCATCCCTTCACTGAAATATGGTGGTTTAAGTTCCCTTTAACTCTTTAGCATTCGTGCCAAACGGCGTTTTTCTAACTTTTTCATTTCGCGAGATATTGAAAGTTTTCAAATTTACACCTGGTATAGGAATATAAATTAGTTGAAAACTTGTCTTTGAATTTTCAATGAATCGAGTTAAACAATAATTAATATATCTTTATGACACCTCTTAATGACACCACTTACAAATTGTTACACATTCTTTATTCGAATAAACGCTCAACGAGCTCCAAAATCCCTTCAATTTATGATTGTGACGCTCAGAACACAGTGGAACGGCGAAATCCGTGGTCGTGAGCGTGTTCGTTATGAATGCTTAGTGGAACGCACCCATAGCCGATAGGAAGAGATGGATGAAACATTAATCTTGGTTGACAGTTTCGAATGTAGAGTACTTGAAATAAGCGGAATATTCACATAATCTGTATCAGTAATTCAGACTATAGCGGCATTTCATGAAACTAGTAAATCTATATTTGCGTTTTAAGGAAATGTAAGGATCTCCTATTTTATTTTCCTGATATTTCAAAATCCAGGGAAGATGAAAATACACACTGGAATAAGAAAACTTTCTGGAATATAATCGTTCATCACTTCACTATAAGTGTATATCAATGCGGATATATTTTCAAAGAGTGGGTAAGTCCCAGCTCATCAGATTCAGGTTTTGAAGGCATTTTCATGAAATCATTCGGGAATTTACAGGGTGATCTGTTAGGAAACGAAAATTAGTTAACACCATTTAGAGGTCACCGAGCTGGTTCAGAAAATACCATGTATGTGGAGTCATAACGAACAAAATACCTAGTATAATCCTTAGATGTTCGGTATACACATTCTCTTACTTCTACGCAAGCGACTGACTTATAAATCGTAGGAAAAATCCAGGTTTGGACTTCGGAGGTTCTCAACATATTATTGGAACCCCCTAAAAACAAACTAAATCTTCGAATTTCCAATATCTGATGTTTATCAAAAGGGGGCAAATGGAATATTGAAATTAATCTGATTAGCAAAATAAAACTGATGATGCTTTCCACCAATTGGGTCCCATTCAAATAAGTTGTGAAATGGACGAGCTAGCCCATAAGATCACCTGATTTAAATCCTTCTTCCTGTGTTTTTTTCACGAATGCAAGATATATTCCTCTGGAATCAATACTAGAAAGAAGCTCATTTGGAGGTGTGAGTAATAAAATCGAATATTTTGAAGCCTTTCGATAGATAATACCTGATATTCAAAATTAAAAACTCAGTATTGGAACTATCAGTGAGAAACACAGTCCGATTGTGTTTGTTATGCTCCCTTTGAATATCTTATTTCATTCTGGAAAATCTAAAATACAGGGTGTTTTTTCAAGGACCCGAGATCATGTAAAATTTTTGTTAGTCCGAAGCATGATTGGTCAGTTGCTTGAATTAGAAGAACGTGTTTACCAAATATCTAATGGGGTGTTTTGCTAGTTGCCCCAAAAGAAATATTGGAAAAATTGTTGAAATATGCTTTATCTCGTTCATGAAACTTCTGAGTCCCCACATATATGGTATATTCTGAACCAGGTTGGTGAACTTTACATGGGCTCTACTTATTTCAGTCTTGATTACAATTTCATTGGAAGAAGTACGCTCCATGTACGTTGATATAGCCATCTCATAATATTTTTAGCCTGGAAAAGATAATATTATAGAAGGGAATATATTGTTCCCTCTATAAGCGAGCTCAAAATAAATATCGGATTCGAACAGAAAGAGATCAACGAAAACAGAATTCCAGAGAACTTTCAGCAGCGATGCTGCAGGATAATTTTAATTTACGCTCATAGTCGAGTACGAAAGCTCTCCTGACGGTTGCCAAATCGGTTTTTCTTTAAACAATGCTAACATCGCAAATGTCGAGCTTCTGCACGTACTCAAGAGTATTTCATTTCAAAACCGTGAAATAGTATCGAAGACAATTGTGCACCAAATAGAAATCACACGTACCATTCCATTCGTCAATATTTCCTATCAATGTGATGTGTTTATTGAAAAGATAAATAAATATAAAAATATTTACGCTTTTCATATGAGCCTACAGAAAAAAATTCTGGAGAGGTGGGTCTGGTCTGGTGATCGCGGAGATCATTCAACACAACCTCTACCACCAATCTGATAATGATTTAGGAAGTCTGGAGTCAAACAGGCCCAGATAAGTGCGCAGGTATACCGTCTTGTTGAAAAATCATAATATTAGTTAGCTTCGATGAGATATGATATATTTGATTTTTCGTACAGGCTATCCGTTTTTCGAAAGCCACTATGGGGATCTCACTTATATTAAAAGATACGAAGTTGGTTTATTTAGGGCATAAGATATTGCGAATAAACGATAATCATCGATTTTATGTAGGTTTTGAATAAGTCATCGTCTTTTCAATGATTTCCAAAATGATGGAGAAATATTTTTGGTTCTTCTTATAAACGCCATTTTGAAAATCATGATTTTCATGTAAAGTTTATCATTTTCTTCACATTGATGTTTCACGCATGGTGATTGAATATTACGGTTTTGTCAAAAATCTGATTTTAAATATTTTGCGAGAATGCTTCTGTAGAAACATTGTTTTACGTAAGTTTTGACAGTTCAACTAGTCTCAAGTCGATACGTTAGCGTTGATGCTGAATAGGTTTTGTTGACGAAATAATACGATGAAGTAGTCCGCCTTTCGCACAAAAATTGTGAAGTCAGAACGAAATACAATCAGAATGCATACATAATAAACAAATGTTACATTATAACACGTGTTCGAATATCCCACCTGATTTTAGCTCAATGCCATTGTCTTCTCGAGATCCATTGCTTTTCCTTTTTGTAATCTCAAGTATAAGAGTTATAAAAATTCTTCGTCGAAGTTCATGTATTTTATTTTTCACTGATATCGCACCAGCCAATTTTTTAATGAGAAATGTAGTGAATTTATATCATGTCTCTTATTTCAACACGTACACGAATAACTGGCTCTGGAATCTTACCCAACTGTCGAAACATTGTTTAAAAACCGTAATATTGAATGAAAATGTGTGATACATCCATGTGAAAAGAATAAAATAAAAAATAACGAAAAACGTAATCTGGTGATGTTGAAATTCAAGATGACAATTATGAGAGAAACCAAAGGGTTCACTCTGCCATTTTGAGAATTACCGAAAAGGCAATGCCATCTTCAAAAACTCTACTCAAACATAGCTGAAGAAAGTTCCAGTTTTGAAAATGTAGTATGATTAGTTCATCTCAACAAAATTTCTGATTTTCGTTTTTCGCGATATCTTCAAAAGAATCATAGATATTCTCAATTTCATTTCAGATCATGAGGGACAGAAATAGACAAAAGCAAACGAAATGTCTATGCTGCGCTATATAAACTTGAGAATTGCTTCTGAAGGGTATCGGAATACCTCCCAAAAGTCAACTCTCTCAGAGTTTTCCATTTTCTTCTCTAACTTTATTATTGATCTTATCATTTTTATTACATCATAATATTATTATTATGGATGTAATTTATTTGTTATATATACTTATATTTTTTACCACATATACAATCGACGTGTATTTTTTTTGTCATATTATAAATACTTATCATTCTCTTTCGTTAAATATTGACACTTTACTGTGTAGTTCACTGTTCTGGCCTGCTATAAACATACTTGTGAGTAACATGTTTGAATGAACTCTATCTATCTATTATTCAGCTCAAGATTTCTCGACTTTGGCTCAATTCAACCAACTTCATACCTCTATATTATTTATTTGTGTTGCTGAAGAATAACATAACTTTATTATTACTGAATATAATTCGCCTACCAATTGATCACCTGTTGTACTTCTAAAATCGTGAACAAACGTTAATGAATCTCACCATACGACTGTCGATTGAATATTCTGAATAGAGATCTTTGATCAGCATATCCAGAGTCCTCTGACGCTTTCCGGCAAACGTCGGAGTTTCGAAGGTAGCTTTTTCGCCATTAATCAGCTTCACCAGCAGAAACTCCCTGAAGAGGTGGGGGTCAGCAAAAATTGGAGGACAGGGCAAGCCGGGACCGAATAGCGGTACTGCTTCATCGGAAAACACCGAGAGGCAATAGCGGTCTAAGGAATCCATTGTCACCACGGCAAAGATGTCTGAGTTTTATGAGTTAAGGTTCATACTTCATCTCGCATATCTCACATCACATTAGGTATTTTGAAGAATTTCTTGAAAATGTCAATGTGTCATATGTTACGACTCCAATAGACCATCTGCGGCGAATCACAAATATTAGGCGTGCTGGAGGGGCTTCACCCATTTTTATTCTTCCAATTTGTATTGTGTTGCGTTTCTACATTTTTCATTTTCATTTATTAAATGAGCGTATTGATAGTGAATTCGTAGAGAAATGGTTTTTGACACATACACACAGCAGTATAGGAACTTTGTTGAGGGCGATCAAGTTTTAAATAGCAGACATTTGATTCATCTATCCGAGCTTTCTTTCACCGCACATTTCAGAAAATGACATCAATATATCAGGGAATAATTTGATATTCCTCCCAGGAACGTTAACGTAGGAAATATAACGTTCACGATATGGATCTGAAATGGCGTTGAAATAGTTCATCACGGTAGCAGAGAACTAGCCTAGACAGAAAACGTTAGAATATTTCAATATCTTTTGATTTCCATGCTGTTTTATGTAGTTCTATTTTATGTAGCGTTCGCAAACTATCCTCCTTATTTCGTTAAATTTCAGTTAAAGTACTTTGCTCATTTAGCTCCCCTTAAATAACGCGAGTCTACGTATATTCACCCACTAGACACAAAAATGTGAAAACTTGAGAAAGGCGTATGCCTAGATGTTAGATTAAATCTTCACGTTAACGTTCGTGGAACTACTTGAATTCTAAGATATGGAACATGGAAAAGTCTCGCATGGTACGTTTCATAGGACGCTTGGTGATGCAGTATTGAAATCTTTAAAAATGGTAGAAACAAATAGAATACTTTATCTCCGTTTCATCCCAGGCAGCAAGCTGACGTCATAATGACGTCTCTTTTTGGTATTTATTGGTCCGTAACGTCATATTACCAAAAAATGACGTGAATACTGACGTCATTTTTTGAATGTACTGTAGACGTCATAACCAGGACGTTAGTTTGACGATATTTTTACGTCATTATAAAACGTTAACTCATTGTTTTATATTTTTGCATTTTGATGATTATTCCAATGATCCTTATAGGTTCCTAAATATTTTTCATCGAAATGCAAAAGTTAAACGAAAGTTGACCATAGATACCTTAAAGTGTGTATAGGCAAGTGAACATTGTAGGTACAGAATGGAATCAAATTTCTCTTTAGGCGAATAAACAGACGCAATATAGGTATTATTATTCAACCACAGCCCATCTTTTATGAGGTTCGTATGATTATCAACTCATTGGAAAACAGTTTGAATTTGGCGCTTCAAAACAAAACGTTCATTATTTGTTTGGCGTTCGGCAATCTCCGGAGTTATCGGTATCGGACAAGTTCGGCCACAAACCAACACGCAACGTTGACGACGCACACGCCATTATCACAAAAATTTTGAGGTTGTTATGTATTCGATTTCGATTGAAATTTCCTATTGATTACAGAAGTCGATTTCCGACCGTCGGTTGTGAATTGTGCATTTCCTTTACTAGTGATTTGTAAGGTAAGTTTAATATTTGGTCTATTGCATGTATTGGATTTGATGTCATGTACTCACCACTTACCATGATTCCTGTACCTATATCATGATGCTACGTTATTTTAAGGCTTTTTCCTTTTTGTGAAAATAATTGTATCCTTAAGGTTAGTGTGCTGATTAAACTCACTAGGATTTTTTGTCGAGATACTGAGATAATTTGATGAAAAATCAAGAAACATATGATGAGAGTCCAAATTAATGTGTTGATACTGGTGAAAAGAAGCTTCTTATCAGTGAATCTACCTATAGAAAAAGAAAGAATCTTAGTTATATATACACAATTCACTTATTTTGGTTAACTGTATAATAAATAGAGTCGACTCTTCTAAGCTATGAAAGATCTTGAGATGAGTCTGCACAAATAACTTTCTGTTCAGACAACTCAAGGTACTTCTTTCTTTCTTACTTTTCCAATGGTTTTTTCCTACATATCTGTTATAACTGGTGGTAATCTAGAAGACAGAACTTTCAACAATTTGTTCCACCAAACGAAATTTTTAAAATACTATCACATCTGTATATTTTTGAAATTTGTTGTTTTAATAGTTTGTGAATAATAGTAGAGTTCTCATTCATCTATTGGTCATTAACCATTAAATTATATATATTTTTTAACAATAATTTTTTATTTCTAGATAGTTCCTGTGCCTTGGGGATTTCTACTCTTCTCACATCCCCAACAAGTGGAACAAGTACCCCTACATCAACTATTCACAATAAAATTTGGCATTTTTTCTTCCTAATGAGCTAATCAATTTTTGGTTTAATTCAAATGTTTTGAGTTAACAATTTTACTCTTGATAATTGTGATCCTCATAGGTCAAAAAAATAACTCCCTCTACTCAAACTGTTATTTTATATATATAATATGAATATATATCATATTTCATTATATCTTTATTATATCCTTTGATGCCGATGGAACATATAGATTTTCGTTCTCTAATTGTGATTTTATTTACAGACCTTATATCATCATAGATAGGATATTTATTTGTATATGCACTAACATCCAAATAATATGAGCTTGAGACTAGCAAGTGAATACAAATAATTTTGAACCAATATCAATATATATATAATAAATAGGGACGGCCCATTAACGTCGAAATATAACGTCATAATGACGTTACAGAATGACGTCTTTGGTCTGTGACATAATCACGTCATCCTACCGTCTTTATGGCGTCATTCTTTTCGTCAGCAGGACGTGTCTGGTGTCGAAAAAATGACGTTAAAATCACGCCAGCTTGCTGCCTGGGATGGTTTTCTCTCGCTTTTCTTTATGGCGTAATTTGTAATCGAATTATTGTTTGTGCTTCAGAAAGTGTCACTTCATCGCAATTCATTTTCTGAAAACAGTTTAAAAAAACTTTCATTTTATCCCTTTCCGTT
Source organism: Plagiodera versicolora (assembly GCA_037013635.1). Taxonomy (NCBI): domain Eukaryota; kingdom Metazoa; phylum Arthropoda; class Insecta; order Coleoptera; family Chrysomelidae; genus Plagiodera; species Plagiodera versicolora. The sequence goes on along the minus strand of CM072982.1, from coordinate 9,682,950 downwards.
AACAAGTCATCTAATGAATCCTGAATCGCCTCAGAACGCATCGAATAGTTCCCGAGAGTAAAGGTAATTATTTAGCCTTATCGCAGTAAACTTCAGTTTTCCTCCATATCTTATGAAACAAAAGTATATTATTTTCTCTTCTAATTACACTAATCACCTTCCACAAATTCGTTTGATAGAATTCTATTTCTATAACGTCATAAAAAAGCGTTGTAAGGCTCAAAAGTAGTTCAACATAGAGTGATAGTTCACCTTCAGTATAATCAATCGAATATGTATAATAGAATGAACGAATACTTTCTCAATTATATACAAATTAATTGAAAAATATCGTGCAATCAATAAGAATGAGATGAGTAATTTATTTTCTTTCAACCATAAAATAACTCAATTTTTTTTTCAGTTTTCTAATTAGGATTCCATTATCAAACAGACCTCAAAGAACAGCGTTTCACCAATTCATTTCCCTGTTCCATCCAAATAGAAAACTAAATCACGATATAAAATCATTTCCTTTTAACAATTTCGAACGAAATGAATTTTTTGGCAGTATTATTTCATATCGTATTCATATAGATATAGATATATAGATTTAACGAAAGGAGACATTCTGTAATGTTCAGAGAACATCGTGAGAAGCAAGGGAAATAAGGTAGGAATTGGTGTTCTTTTTAAATTTCTGAAGGTCATATGTCATGATCCTATTAATGCCGATTCATTAAAATATGAGACAAATTGTGAACTCACTAGTTATAGAAATACATATTTATTTCAGTCGGAATTGAGATTCATATCTTTCAACCATCCTTCTGCCTTTACAACGAAACACGAAACTTATTTTTATCATTTTGTCCTCTAATTGAAGAACCAGACTTTGAAATCTTCCCTTTCAAATCATGATGTGTTGATGATAATTGAATGAATGTCTGAACACACTCTGGATTTTTATTTTTTCCCGTGAACTTCACATCCAATTAAGAAATAATGGAAAATATGTATCGACCTTTTCAGGTTTCCAGTCCTACTGCGGTTAACAAAATAATGAGTTTAGTTTTTTATTTTTTTGTAGGTCGGTTTTTAATGAAATGAAATACACTATTACAGAATAAAAAACACAACCTACCCATCAAAAATTCAATAACACTCCATCAACATCATGTTACGTTGAATTATTTCCTTCATTTAAAGTTTACAAAAGTATTGATTTCATTTATATCTAATACTTTTCCAGAAATGTGTATGAAAGAATTTGACGATAACTCGAAAAAAGTGAAGATTTTAGAAATTTCAACGCTATATAGTGATGAATTAAAACATATTTTTTGTTGCCTAATGAGTTATGACGAAAATGAAAGCGGTTTAATTTTGAAAAAAAAAGATTCCTTCGTTCAATTTTAAACATTCAGTTCAAAGACTCCTAAGCCATCGTTATTACATTGACTTTTTTCAAGTAGGCTTGTGTTAGAACTCAATTTTTCGTGTAAGGAAAGCTCAAATTCAAATTCCAATTTTGAATTCCCTGTATCTCATAAACCTGCAACATTTGTATGTGACATGTTAAGCTCAATAGCCATATTTTGGTGTGTAGTATCTGCAGTTCAGAGATTATTAATGACTAACCCTTTATACCCAATGAATTATTTCCGAAGCTGTATGTTCGAAATCAAATGCTCACCCTTCAACAACTCCCTACTACTTTGTATTGCCTCAAGATAACTCGATACAGCCTTGTAAAAATGTGATGCTTCTCCATAACTTCGCTGTCAGAACATTCACTGAATAACTAAATGATGAAAAACTATGTTCAAACATCGAATCACTCACGCTCGTCATCCTCCATATTGTCCACATTCCTCAGCGCTGTTTGTACGAAATTCGATTGTGAAGCAAAACTATGATAAATTTTACAGCAACGACAATCATATATTCCGAGGAATCAAAATTCACATCAGTTCGTTCCAGATTCCGAGCGTCAAAACCTCGCTGTAAACAGCGCTTAACGTAACCACTCCATCGCTGAAATCCAGGAAGATGAAAAAGGATACGCGTGAAGTGCGATTTGATGCACGTGGGATTGAAGTGCGAATGGGCGACTTCTGGATCGTCGATCGCGTCGATGAACACGATGTTGACGATGTCGTTACCGATGTGCCGTTTTCGTTCGACTTGCTGTCGGTTGTCGCGTGAATAGGGAAGCAGCGTTGATACGTGGAACATGATCTCGTGGCCCTCGTAGATCGTGTACACCGAGAATTTGCCTGTCATGTCTCCTGAAACATGAATGATAGTTACGTTGTAGCAAAATTCAGTAATCATGGTGTTATTGCTTATATCTTTGTAGAGTTTTTCGAATATTCATTTGAATGATTGATGATATTCAAGGTTATGATTTTTGGACTCATCCTAAAAACATCGAGTCGAATCTTGCATAGACTTGCGAGTCACCGCTCTGGTTCCCCAATGATGAACCCTTCTGCCAATGTTGAATTTTCACGGAATCAGATGCGACCAGGTCCGGCTTCAAAAAATAATAATAATTGATCAATATCTAACATGGAATCGAGACAAAAACACTGTTGAATACTTCAGTTACATTCAAAGAACTTCATTATATCATTCAAAATGTGGTCAAAACAGAAAGAGCCTGCCATGCCTGAATTGTTCACTGCGCCAATTTTCAGGACACCAAGAGTGCTAAGTGATCCAACTTCATCTAGAATGGATTCAAACTGTGCCAATTGTTTTCAATTCAACCTTGCAGATGGATTAACAGCATCACCAAAATGATTGTCAATTGTTGTCAATAGATTGAATGGATAAGATTTTTTATATTTTGTGAACAGGTCTTTATGATGTGAATAGATTCAAGAAGAAATAATCTCCATAAAACACGCTCGTGATCAATAAGTATTCAAGATACTACCATCCTAGCAACCTCCTCTATGCGGAAACTGCAATACTCGATCCAAGGCAACTATTTCTCATAAATATAGCGAATTGATCACCTACATTCACAACTATAAAACCCGCCACAAAAGAAGCATCCGAGTACCAATCATGCACAAGTTGGTTGGCCAAAGGAACTACGGTTATTTAGGCCCAAAAATCCTCGGCGGTCTACCAGAAGCACTCAAATGTGAGCCGAACCCAAGAAAATTCAAAGAAGAACTCAAACTTTTAGCTCAGCATACTTCCCTTGCTGAAATACACGAGATATTCGAAAATTAAATGCAACAATTTGATCTCTTATATCATACACACGATTATCATACCGCCAACCTCTCGTCATAGGCATCTCAAAAGACATACGTACTCCGCTATTTCAGAGTTGTATATTTTATGTGTAACATCCATAATTGTTAACTCACCCATATGTATTTTCTATTATATTATATATACGTTGGTTGATCTTTTGACTATATGCAATGCTCACCTATCATATACATACGTAACTAATTTTATACTTTGTGTTATGTTTTGAAGTGCTGTATCTGTATCTTACTTATGTTGTATAAACCTCGTATAGAATTAATTTGATTTATCACGCACAAGCAGCACAAGCTGTATTTACAGCTTCAGTGATTGTTTTCTGTTTATTCATAAAATATAAGTACATATTATGAATCTTTCCACTTTGTTATATCATTATTATTACTGAATAAACATTATTATTATTATTATTGCTGCTATATTCCCATTGTATTTATTGGTTTCGTTCGACATTATTTCAGTATCAATAATGCTAAGAACCTTCAAGTTTTACTCTCATCCTCTTATCAGATTATATCTGGTCAAATGATCATATAATGATGTTGAAATTCGATGGACTATTCAGCAGTCTTGTTACAGGATGACTAAAAAATGTATACCCAGTTTGATGGATAAACTTATAGCTCAAAATGCATATACAATCTACATTTCTGATAGCTATAAAAGATGTTTTTAGAGAGTGAGTGGCGATTATTTTTGGATAGCTTATTTCCTTGTATAGAAAAAATAAGAGAGAAAATAACATGAAAAGATTATTTTGTCAAAATACTATACTTCCCATTTGAAAAATTGAGGGTTGTACCTGACTTTCGGAGGGGGTTAGAGGTAGGCATTGTATTTTCAAGTTGGAGAATGTCGATTTATAGTTTGAATCTCACGTATTTTTTGATTTTTCATACATATTCACATTTTTTTTTTCAAAAATGTGGATTGCGTTTCATGTAGCCTACTAACGTGTATTGAAGGGTTCTAAGCGATTTTTATTGAGTTAGGAAATATAAAGTAATCATGCCAAATCAGTAAAGGGGCTTTCGCCAAACTTTTAATTGACGTTTTGAAAAATGTTAAGGACCTAATGGAAGTGTATGTGAGACACAAAAATCTGTATGAGTAGTTATATACATACAGATTCGGTCAGATTCACTATCAATTAAATGCTGTAATACCCTTCATTATGAATCTACAAATCATAATGATTTAAAATTTTTATCTCAATGCTTCTTGGTCGACTTCCATAACAATTGACTTTCGAATTGAATTCTTTCACTAATGAATGGATGACTTTTTCGATAACTATGTTCAAGTCATATAAATAACTATTTTCCAGAACAAAAAACACTGTTAATCATAGATAGTATACTGTTCTGAATATACCTAGTTCTATCTTCGAAATTTCGACCTAATTTTCATTGCATTGTAATTTCAACCTCTAGCTCCATAATTTCAGAATCCTAAGCTCGCAAGCTCAACGTAATTAATTCTGATCCTTTGTTAGAGATGATCCTAGCATCTCAAGTTCGAAGCCGGTTTATGTTAAACTGAAGAAGCTCCAAGACTAGAAATGTAACATTTACTAGGCATGTTCCTGAAAATTTAGTGTAGGGTAGCGATTTATTAAGCTGAATATAAGGGAATATATAAGGTTTGACTGATATCAATATAAGAATGATTCAAAATAGAAAAATTGAAATGAATACGATCAGTTTGGTTGAATTTTTGGGAATATGAATAGCTCAAATTTTGGCCGATTAAGTAGTATCGAGAAGGATAAATGCTATTCAAATTTTCCAATAATTCGCTGTTGAGAAGTTCAGTGCTATTAGTTCATCACAAAAATACTAATTTCCTCAAGATCTCTTTATAAACTATTTCTATTTTCCCCACATTTCCATCGAGTTTTCTTGAGAATTCTTAGCTACAGATCATGATGACCATAAAAATCAAATTTTTGCTATGGAAAGGTCAATTTGTAATTCTTGCTATGGAGAAATGATGAACAACACAAATCAACGTTTCTTAAACAAGGTTACATAAATACTGATATATCATTGCTAGAACACCGATCAATACGTGAATGGTGTTTGCAAAATGCTCTGATCAATAAAAATGAATTCCTACCCTGAAATCTTGGTAACCCCTTCGTAATTGAAAGGTCAGATGAACTGGCCCATACTGAAATTTCAAATTTTCGTTCAATCAAATCGAATCAAGTTAGCATGAATACCTACGGTTCTGCATCGTATTTGGGGATGGATCGATTCAAGTCGAAATACCTGTCCTTCACAGACATTTCACACGCACACTGTGGGTGAATTTCGATTAAAGCATGGGGTAATTCGGTAACCATATGAAGGATGTATCAAACTTTTCTGAAAAATCATAGAATATATCTAAACTTATTGGAATGATGCATGACCTGTGAAAATGTCACTATATCATCAACCATCATCAAGCAGCTTATAAAGATAAAAATGAGGTACCTCAGACAAATGTACACTCAGATTATTGATTGCTTTCGTCCCCAAATATCTAAGTGATATTAGGCCGATTTGGTAGCAATAGGAAATTTATATTTATTTCTATTTCGCGTTAGATATCTTGTTGAAGATTCTCTAATTCATTTTTCTCTTTATATTGCTTGATAATTGAAGTTTTATTGTGAAGTTGTCTGATATCGAGTATTTTCATTTCATTGTATAATTGTTCTGTGGCGTTCTATTCAGAATGAGTCTGATAAATCTACCTTGCATCACCTCAATGAGGTATGTCTTCAAGACTGCCTTCAATCAAACCAAACCATATGCAATATGACTCTGTACGAGACTGTAGTAGAGCATATTTTGAGTCAAAAATATACTGGAGCTGCCGGAATCTGTAGAGTACATACCTCAGCTTTTTCACGATGTTATTAATATGATAGTCCATGAGAGTCATGCACAACTCCAAGATATTAATATGGTTCATCTCCTATCGAAAACCAAATTCTGATATTCTCTTCTGATTTCGAGTTATGAACGAAAGTTCCATTTTTCCAAATATGATTATTACGATTGTTTCTAAAGTTCGAATAAAAAAACTTCAACATCACTAAAGTAACCATGATGGTTGTAGATTATTAAATTTCAAGCCTGTAAATCGAACCTGACTCTGTAATTTCAAAGACTCATACTTCTGAAGCATTCTTTTGGATAACAATAGAAATATATTTCAGATGCAATATCCGGTGTAGAAAATTGACGTTTCCGATAATTTTGAGGTACATATACAATGTGCAAATATAATAATCTTCATTCGAAATATCTTCTTTGTTTCTGATTTCCCAGTTCGTTCTATTTCGATACAAAAATTGGCACATTTGCAGAGATCATTGATCATTATCGATTTTCATATCTTATTGTATATTTCAGCCCTTATGATGCGTTATGATCCTTACCTTTGATATCGAGTCCTCCCCTGTATTTATCCCAACCTCGCAGTTTGATTTTATCGCCTAATAAGGAGAGAAACTGCTCGAACCTATAGCTGCCATATTCTGGAACAAAATTAACAGTTAACGAATCAAGAAAGCTAATAATCATCGATTAGGAGAATACAGGGCGTCCAAACAACGCACCTCAAATAGTATACACTGTGTCCGTAAAGTATGGAACAAATTCATTTTTAGCTAAACAGGTCATTTTAAGAAATAATCCTGAAACACGTCGATTTTTGATTTTAATATACCGTATTTTAAAATAATAATGTAATATACAGGGTGAATTACGTTCGAGTAATGACGTCACCGTCATTTTTTTTAATAGAACACCCCCATTTTGTCTCAATATTCGGATTACTCTAGCTGAGCTGATTCCAAAAACATATCACATGTTGATTCCAATTGGTACAGGGTGAAAAAAAAATACAATATTTTTGTGTGTGCTAATAAAGTAACGCGTAACATTCTTCATTAGGTAAATTAACAATATTATCAAAAATACTAAATTACTAAAAAATGATGACATTTCACGAAAAACTAGACGACTATGTTTTTCATAAATGTAGATAAGAAATAATTTCTTTCATATTCTGTCTGCTAGACCACAAGAGTAGTTAAACAATGGGGATTCTAAGTTATCAAAAATGTTGCCAAGTGTTCTATATACCCAATCTAACCTAACCTGAACTAATCTAACCTTACCTAACCTAACCTAACCTAATGTTGCCAAGTGTTCTATATACCTAATCTAACCTAACCTAACCTAACCTAACCTAATCTAACCTAACCTAACCTAATGTTGCCAAGTGTTCTATATACCTAACCTAACCCACACCCTCTTGAACACTCCTTTTGTGAAAATTCCCCAATTAACTTATCGTTATCAACAATGTTGCCAAGTGTTCTATAATTTCCGTGGTTTGGGGTACTTTCGGAAATTTGGTAACATGGGACCCATTGATGGTATGTATAACATCTGTTGAGAGTGGTATTTGAAATGGAGATATTTGAAATGAAAACAATTTTTCAAACAAAAGAGAATGTTTCATGTACTGAATGTCCGAAAAATCATTATATCATGGTGGTATGAGGTCAGCACTCATTAGTTATGCGAAGCGAAAGCGGAATATTATGTATACACAGAGATCATTTTCCTAAGTACACAGCTAGTTGCAAGCACAGTGAATTTATGTGAGAAAAAGGTCCTATCATAGAACAAATTGCGGTGAGTGTTTTTTTATTATTATTATTATTCACTTGTAGACAATTTTTCAAACAAAAGAGAATGTTTCATGTACTATAGTAGTGAATGTCATTATAGCATGGTGGTAATATAAACAGTATATATATGAAGGAATATTGGATCACAATACAACTACTACAGTTCAGTAATCAAAAGTGACTTGAAGTTGAAGGCAGCACAGAAGCAAAGGTGAGTTTTTATTTTTTCTTATTTTAATGATACATTCCTAGATATTGATGAAAATATGAATGAAAATGTTTGTAGGAATTTCACGAGATGCTGCTACCAAAATTTCTATACGAAATTATTTTACTGTAGAGTCCTCCTCCCCCCCTAACAAAAAAAAAATAAAAATTTAATAAAATAAAGGATACATTTTATATTGTGTTCGTTTTTTTTTTTTTTTTAGATGGATCTTAATGCTATGAATTCAATATCTCTTCTAGAAAAAACAGATAAACCAGTTATCAAGCTGCATGATCTGATTGTGGGTGAACCACAAAAAATTTATTCGGCTAAATTAGTTGAGACAAGATTTGGTGAGACAGTCCTCTTGGAATTGGAGAAGAACGTGGTGTTCCTGCCACAAAGAGTCACTAACCAATACAAACCTAACATACCGTATTTCTTGGCGGAAAAGTACGCACTCATATTCAGAGGGACGAAAGACGTTGGAAAACCTCATCCTACCGCATATTTTGAGATAATTGAATTGAAATGAATTGTAGAGGTGAGTTTTTTTTTTTATAAATAATTTGTGGTACATTATGGATGATTTTAAAGGAACATTATCAAGAATTGATGAAACGTTGAAACTAATCAAAAATAATTCCGTTGATAAAAATACAATCAAAGCAATCAATCAACATGTAAAAAAGTGTAATGAGGCTTTGAATAAATTAAAACTCAATTTAGGACAGAAAAATAAAATTATTTCAAAAATTGGCCAATTAAAACGATTAAAGTGTTTACTCAAGGTAAAAAGTAGAAATTTGCGTTCGAGGAAGGAGCGCAAGGTTTATTGGGAAGATGTTCAGTCTTGTTTCAATAGAAGAATAAAGACGGGTGTCATCATCAATGTGAAGCATAAAGAAATAAAAGCGTTTTTTGCCGACGGATTCCATCTGTTCAAGAAAGTTATCAACAAAATTCTAAAGGAAATGCCAACTCTAAAAGTGAATACTATTTTTTGGGGTGATTTTGTGAAACGATCAAATGATGAGGAAATAATTAGTCAAAAATATTTTGGTACACCGAATGCAGTTTTAGATCGAGGGACGGACCTAGTTGTGTGGTATCAAGAACATGTCATGGATTACATTTTGAATAAATTGTCGGAATTTTCTGAAGAATCAAGTGGCTGGGCATTGCAAAAAATTCTACTTTTAGAAGTTGGAATAAACAAATATGAAATAGGCAATGGTACATCTTTCATCAAAATACCATTACAAATTTCGAGAAAGAAAGCATGTATCAACATTGAAAATTATGATGATGAAGCATGCTTCTTTTGGAGTATAGTTAGTGCTTTATATCCACCTACGGGAAATTATCGATACACAACATCCTATCCACATTTCAGTCTTGTATTGAATATTGAAGGTTTGGAAATGCCTATGAAACTGAATCATATCAGTAAATTTGAAAAATTGAATAATATTTCTGTAAACGTTTATGCGTTAGAATTGAATCTTACCAACAGGAGTTCATCTTATGAAGTAGTACCTGTGAGGCTAACTAAAAGTAAATTAGATCATCATGTTAATTTGTTATTAATTCAAAATCATTATTTTCCCAAATTGAATGATTACACTGCACCAATACCAGCAGATGATAATGAAGATACTGAAATAAAGTTTCACTATTGCTGGATTAAAAATATGTCACGCCTAATATCAATGCAAGTAAGCAAAAGTAAACAAAAAATTCATTTATGTGATCGCTGTCTAAATTATTTTTATAGTGAGAAGAAATTGAATGATCATTATGTTTTGTGTGAGAAGAAGAACGATTGCAGAGTATCATTTCCAAAACATGACTTTGTGGAATTTAAAAATTATGTTTACAAACAGAAAGTACCTTTTGTGATCTATGTTGATATTGAATCTATTTTAGAGCCGTGTAATTCAAAATTATCGAAAACAACATCAAAATACCAACTACACAAGGCATTTTCAGTAGGTTATTACCTGAAGTGTTGTTATGATGATGAGATTTCTCGTTTCAATAGTTATGAGGGTGAAAATTGTATGGAATGGTTCTCGAGCGAAATGAAAAATATTGGGCAGTTTGTAGAGAACAAAATCATCAATATTGTACCGATAATAGAAAAATCGAATAAAACCGCAAATTGTCACATTTGTGAAAAAATATTTCAATCAAATGACATCATTGTGAGAGATCACGATCATTTCACTGGAAAATTTCGTGGTTTTGCACATCAGGAGTGCAACCTCAATTTCAAAAAATTGTTTATTGTCCCAGTTATCTGTCATAATATGTCTAATTATGATGCACATTTTATTATAAAAGATTTGGCCAAACGAGGCTCTTTGAGCGTACTTCCATTGAATAAGGAAAAATACATTTCTTTCACTCTCAATGATAGTGATAGTAAAATAAAATTCAGATTCATAGATTCTTTCAGATTTATGGGTGCAAGTCTTGATGAACTTGTATCCACTTTATGTATGGATAATCTTCAAAATTTGAAGAGGGAATTCAGTGATTTGGATGATGAATCATTCAAACTATTGACTAGGAAAGGGGTATTTCCCTACGATTATTTAGATAATGTAGATAAATTGAAAGATACTCAACTTCCACCCATTGAAAAATTCTACAATAAATTAAATGATATAGAGTTGTGTGAAGAAGACTACCTTCATGCACAAAATGTATGGAAAGCATTCAAAATGGAAACTGTCAGAGAGTATAGTGATTTGTATATGAAGACTGATATCTTGCTTCTTGCAGATGTTATGGAAAATTTAAGGGAAACTGCTTTGAATACTTATGGTTTAGATCCTGCTTGGTATTATACAATGCCCGGATATACCTGGGATGCTATGCTGAAATATACAAAATGTAAATTGCAAATTTTAAAGGATATTGATATGATATTGTTTTTAGAAAAGGCAATTAGAGGTGGAATTTCGGTATGTAGCAACCGATTTTCAGAGGCTAACAATAAATACATGCCCAACTATGATCCTTCAAAACCTTCCAAAACACTTTTGTATCTTGATGTAAACAATTTATATGGTTGGGCTATGTCTCAACCATTACCTTTTGGAGAGTTCAAATGGGTTGATACAAATATTGATGTAACAATGATTCCAGATGATTCATCGGTGGGGTACATTTTACAAGTTGACTTGGAGTATCCCAAAAAATTACACGACTTGCACAAAGACTTTCCATTTTGCGCTGATCATTCTATTCCTCCAACATCTAAATTACCAAAATTGATTTCTGATGTTCATGATAAAAAAGAGTATATTCTGCATTATAGAAATTTGAAACAAGCATTGGCAAACGGTTTAATTTTATCTAAAATACACAGAGTGTTGGAATTTAAGCAGTCTGAATGGTTGCGGCCGTATATCGAACTCAATACTCGTTTGAGGGCTGCGGCTACGAGTAACTTTAAGAAAAATCAATACAAACTAGCTAATAATGCAGTTTTTGGAAAGACAATGGAGAATATAAGACTACATAGAGTTGTTAAATTGGTGAATTTTTATGAAGGTCGTTATGGAGCTAAAAATTTGATTGCTAGTCCGCGTTTCCATAGTAGAACAATTTTTGATGAAGATTTCATGGCAATTGAATTGAAAAAATCTGAATTGATTTTTAATAAACCCCTTTACATTGGTATGGCTATTTTAGACATTTCCAAACTTTGTATGTATGATTTCCATTATAATTTCATGTTACCTACAGTCGGATCAGATAGTTGCAAGTTGATGTATACAGACACAGATAGTCTCTTTTACGAATTGACTTGTGCTGATGTCTATAAAGATATCATCAAAGAACATATCGATAAATTTGATACCTCTGATTATGAAAAAAATAATGAGTACAATATTCCACTGGCGAATAAAAAAACACCTGGCCTGATGAAAGATGAGACTAATGGAAGAATCATTTCACATTTTGCTGGTCTCCGTTCAAAGATGTATGCTTTTAAAACACTTGTCACTCAGAAAGAAAGAGATCGTTTGAGAGAAAAGTTGTTGAAGAAGGGGGTAAATAGAAAACGAATAGATATTGAGATGAAGAATTTGGGTATTAAGAAAACATCTAAGGGGATTAAAAAGTATGTAATGGAAAATAATATAACTTTTGAAGATTATGTTGCTTGTCTGAAAGAGTTCAAAAACAAAACCGTATCACAACATAGTATCCGTTCCTATGCTCACAATGTATTCAGTATAGAACAAACAAAAATTGCTCTCAGTCCGCATGATGACAAACGAATAATAATCCCTCAATCATTTGATACACTTCCGTGGGGCCATTATAGTACATAAATATTTATTTTTGATGTTTCATGAATTTAGCAATATGCAATTGAGAGAACTTTTGTATCAAGACTATTTGTCGAAATATTCGTATATGGGTTAATAGATATAGAATCATTTTGTGGAATTATTATTTAGACTCAAGCCACGTTATGAATGCGACATGGATTTACATGATGCATACAATAAATTTAATCGTTTCATTGATTGTTGTTGTTGTTGTAACGAGGATGATGATGATTAATGTATCACAGTTATTTATAAAAAAAAAATGTGCTCACATTGGTGATGTGAATTGATGTATATTTATGAGGAATAAAAAACAAAAACACATATTTTCGAAAATTTTATTTACTGTTGAATTACAATTGTTCAAGAACAATTTTACATAAATGACATTTTGATTGTGATGGTGGTGGACCGTCTACATGCGATTGCCATTCAGGTCGATTGTAGTGAATGAAACAGGGTAGTTTCACTTGCAAATCGAAATTGAGTCGGTAGTCTCGAGGTAACTTATTCCAGGCATATAAGAGTTCGATTGGTTGTGCTCTCTCAATCAAATAGTGTAGAGGGAACTTTGCAAGTTCTTCTTCATTGAAGTGATGTAAACTTCGTTTAAGATGCCAATGATCCCTCAATGGATAGATACAGTAACATGATTCTTGATTCATTTTTTTTGACCGTCGTCGTCTTCGAGTGTTACAAGAAAGCAAGCAAGCAAACGAGCAAGATATACACTACTACTACTACTACTACTACTACTATACTGTACTGATTCAATAAAGACATTTACATGTTTTTTTATGAAAGAAAAAATGATTTATGATGATGGAGTGGGAGGGAGGGAGAGAGAGAGAGGGAGGGAGGGGTGAGATGAAAAGTTGAAACAGGCGAATAAAAATTATTTTTAATCCTTTTTATAATTCATTTATTTATCATCATCATTCATTATGAAATGTGTGTACAAAAAGTAAACATTTGATAAAGCGCATACACATTCATCTGTATTATTATTATTGTGATAAAAACACTTTGGCACTCCCTTTTTCAATGGTGGATGTTCGTTCAATTCATGTACTGTACAGCTGCAATATTTCTTGATGAAGTTGAATTTTTCTCTTCCCTTCACATACACCACATCTGCTCCTTGGGTCAGATATCTCATAATATTTCCAAATTGATGTGGAGGAGTGTATCCTACATTCCAATCTATACAGTGATGGTTTTTCATCAACCATAATGCTTGTTTTTTCAAATCGTGTGGTAGATTGTTGAGGGGAAATGGCGGTTTGAACAAGTAATGACTAATACGATGATGATGTCCATCGAAACAGGCCAACTCTTTCACTAGAAATCTATCATTTTCCAGTTTGAAGCCTTGAAAATCAATGACTAACCTCATATTTGTAGATTCTTCAATTTTCGTAGAATCAATTTTTTCTTCTCGAAATATTCAATTTCAGCTTTGAGTTGCTTTAGCTGACAAAGGAATTGAACTAACCTGCTTCTGTATTGAGCTATCATTGTCAACTGACTGACTGACTGACTGACTGAGATTCACTGTCGTACCGTTTTATTCAATGGATTGTAATAAAATTCTTTTTCATGTAATATTAGGCAATATGCAGACACATTATTTCCTGTTGGTTTTGAAGTTTCAAATTCAATACGTAAAACAACAGATCCGCTCTGAATAATTTCTTTTTGGTGGGAACAGTCGATGTGAATAATTGGAGCTTTGTCCCTAAATTCTTTAGGGTTGAATATAGGTTGGTTGGTTTGGATGTGATAATAACTTTCTTGAAAATTGGCAAACATTTCATATAGCGATGCAAATCGGTTCGTATCAAAATCCAAATTCAAATCTTGATACGGAAATCTCTCACTGTTCAAAAATATTCGCGCATTTGTCAGATTGCAGTGATTGAATTTACTCATATCTTTCAAAATTTGGCCTTTACAGGCATCCTGAAGAGCAATGATGATATGCCGAGGACTCTCTAATTGAGATGAAGTTTTAACAGACCAAGTGTGACGTGTTGAATCATTCAAAGTAGGATATTCTATCAATTCCCAACTTCTGAATTTAATGGGTAATTCTGTATTACTACGAACTATTTTATTCAAACGTAGTTGTTCGTTAATGCTCGGTGTTATATGAGGCACGTTCCAGTACAATTTAGTGATTTGAATTTTTGGTTTTTCCGTATTATCTGTTGCAATAACAGCATCAATGTCATCTTTTTCTCGGATGAGAACTAATTCTTGTCTCATATTCATTATAATTTTTCGATAGTCTTCGAAAAAACCTGATAACAATTTCAACGGTATACACACATTGAAATTACCCTTAACATCAATCAAAAGTGTGTTATTACTATCATCTTTGGGAAACCACCCTGCATTTTCCATTAACCTACTTTCATTTTCGTTTAACGATAAGTAATTTTTCAAAGTAGAAACTAGACCGACGTTCCGAATAGAATCTATCACGACGCCATTTAATTCATATCTCAGTTCTCTAAATAAATAAGCTATACCATTATTGATGAATTTAAATTTGGTAGGTACTTTGTTTTGATCCGTTAATATTTTGCCTTCTATATAAATGAAGCTGTTACATGGAAGTGTGTATGCATCTAAATCTTGTACGGAAATCCGAACTTCATCATTGTAGTTGAGGGCTCCGGAATTGTATGGCTGGTAAGTGTGAAACTGATAATCTTCAATAGTTGTATCACTAAAAGGTTCACCTGTTACATTCAATAAATCCATTATACAAGGACGTGAAAGCCGAGAGAATTCAAAAATTGACGATTTTCAGAAGTTAACGTTTTAATTGGCATTGAAAAACCATCTGGCCTCTTTGGGCGACGCTGCACCTTTTTATAGTCTCTGCGTGAAAGTTGAAATCGATGAAATTGTAACACCATAACTATTCAATTTTTCTAAGATGCAAACGAACTGTAATCGTTTCGCCACGAAAATTTACCAAATTACTATCTTGATCGAGCACCCTGACTGTTATATTGTTTATTGTTTTGATACTCACAGGGAAATAGAGTACAGAGAGAGGTTGCTCAACTATTTTATACCCGTTTGGAACTTGGGGAAAAAATTGGTGGATCAGGTGAACAGGTTCTCCATGCAGAAATGATCCTACTGCAATGTTACAATCCACACAAATTGAATTAACTGCTAAAATATTAACTTTGTTTTTTGAAGTATAATGTTTGTTGGGTTGGAGTTTGGTTTTCGGGAATCCTAATAGACTTCCAATGGAACGATCAATACTGAAATTGATCCGATCGCTGCTTTTAATCGAAACTGTAAATCTCTTTGTGTCTGTTGTTATATGAATCATAGTTCCTCCCTTCTGGTACATTTCATCTTTTATGATTTTTAAAATCTCTTCAATTTCATAAGAACCTATGGGAATTTCAATTTTGAATTCATCATTTGGACCCCATACCAATACATTGTTCGTTTCATTAACGTTTGGAATGCTATTGAATGTATCGAAATTTACCAATCCAATTTCATGATCATCATTTTCATTCAAATACAATGGGGGATTGAAAGAATCACTTAAAATTGATGAATCTCCACTGAGCGTAAAGGTATATGACATGACTGTGGTGGTTTCAAAAAACAAATGAAATAATATATATCAGTAGTATTGATTATATAAAAATTTGAGGCAATATTGTCCGCACTGATACGAATTGAATTTTTGTATTGAATTATAATTATATCCAATGATCACATCTCCATTGCTCCTAAAATACCTCACCAATTCAATAGGAGGTGGTAAATTACCGAAACTGTCAAAGTAAATGACATTTTTATTGTTTTTTGAATATGCTGTCCAATGAGTACCAGGTCCGCTTTCCACATCAAGATTAATTATACCTGTTTCATTTGTTGTAGAAATTTTTTTTGGCAATGAATCGCGCATAAATACACCTCGGAAATGAGGAATTCTCAATTTTTGTGCATACGTGATGAGATCTTCATCAGACATTATACGTCGGGGTAATTTTATTTTTTTGTTTTTTTCCAATATGGACTTGACCGATGAAACCCCTTTGACTTTGTTGTTGCTGCTTTTTTTTTTCGCAAACCATATCCCTTATAAGGTCTTAGATAATATCCTTTGCCAGATTTTTGTTGCTCGAGAGCTAGGTTATGTCTCTTCTCTTCGGCCAATTGTTCACGATTGCTTTTTGCATCATTCACTGCTTTAGCAATGCCTGCACCGCCACCTGCTACTGCCCCAAGGGCCCCTAATAATGGCAGTAAAAATGGTAAGAATCCTCCTTTTTTGGGAGCACGAATAATTCGTTTTCTTCGCGCCGCCGCCGCCGCCGCCGCCGCTACTCTTTTCTTTTTCAATCCCATTCCAAGTTTACGTTTCCCCTTCATTGCAGTTGTAACGAACCAAGCAGCTGCTTTCTCTCCTAATTTAGCGTCTTTCGCTTTAACTCTTTCCCAAGCTCTGTTTTCCAATATTTCGTCAGCTCGATGTCTATCACTGAGAACTTTGCTTTTAGAATAGGCGATATCGTGCTCTTTACATGCAGTATCCAAAGAATTAATACCAGAATCCCCACGTTCTAATCGTTGTTGTAGTTTAGTTCCCGCTACAGAAAAAGAAAGAGATAAATAAAAACTCTATAATGTTAATCATCATCATCATCATCACTCACGTCCACAATAGTTATATTTTGGTAGATGAAATTCAAAAGGTAGTTTATCTATTAATGAGTTCACAAAACCTCTTCCTCTCTGTTCCCGTCTATTATGAGTTCTTACTCCTTTTTTGACTTTAATCATTCTAATCTGTTATATATATGTCAGCACACCTTTATATACCCTCAGTCTCAATCATTATGAGGTTACGAAAACAAAACGTCACTCTACCCATCAGCAATTATGATTTTCAAGATGATAAGCCAAACGTCAGCAAACATGGTGTACTATTTGGGGGTGACTCAAAACGAGGGTTGATCGTAGGTAGTAGTGGATGCGGTAAAACTAACATTATGCTGTCACTAATCGAACATCCTAATGGGTTGAAATTTGAAAATATCTATCTATATTCAAAATCATTGAAACAAGCGAAATATCAATATCTTCGTACTTTGCTTCGACCACTCACTGAAATTGGATATTACGAATGCAGTGAGAGTGAAGATGTTCCTTCTGCAGATAATATTAAAACAAATTCCTTAATTATATTTGATGATGTTGCATCTTGTGATCGGAATATAATCAGAGATTATTTTTCATTCGGACGGCATAAACAGACAGATTGTTTTTATATCTGTCAAACATATTCTGCTATCCCCAAGCAACTCATACGTGACAATGCCAATCTATTGATCATTTTTCCACAAGACACCACCAATTTGAAGCATATTTATGATGATCATGCAAATATCGATATGGACTTTCAAAAATTCAAAGAAGTCGCATCTTCCTGTTGGAAAAAAAAGTTTGACTTTTTTGTAATTGATAAAGATTGTGATTTGTCTTCGGGCCGGTATAGAAAGGGCTTTGATACATACATTCATATATAAAGATAGACTTGAGGAATACAATCAGTTAAAATGGACCCTGCATTAGCAAAACAGCTTGTGCGAGCCAGGCACGCACTAAGAAAAAAATATAAAATTATAAAGGGCAACACAGCGAGGTCACAAACTCTCATGGAAAAGTCCTATCAACCTATCACTCAATCATTACAACAATTGGCTTCAACATTGGGCGAGACGACAGCAGCAGCAGCAGCAGCAGCGGCAGAACCCCAAACCATAAAACCAGAAAAGTTGAAAAAGTTTGAGAAATCAGAGGAGGAGACAACACCACTACCATCACCGAAATCGTATAATCAATTAACATTTTTATCTCCAACTACTGAACATGACACTACCATCACAGAGCTACCAAGTTTTTTGAGGAACGAAGAAACTTACGAATCACGCAACGACGAGGGGGAATTGCCAGATAGAACCAGAGAAGATGAATATATCGATGATACAATATCTCAATTTTATCAGACAATCACAAATCCCGATGTTTTAATCGAATACTTTGATCAATTCCAAACACCATTACCCCGAAAATATATTGAAGGGATGATAAAAGATACAAAAAGTGAATATGATCATATTTTAGGTCTTTTCCATAATCCAACGGAAGACAAATTTTATATAGGAGATTCACAAGTAGACTTTATAGGATCTAATGTTAAAGTGAAAGGTATCACTTACAATGGAACTGCAGGACTTTATGAGCTACTTTTCTTGAAAAACCCCATTTCTTACACCAAACAAGATACTGAAAATTATGTAGATATTATAAAAAGGACTAATGCATATCGTCGAGATAATAATGCTGATTTGCCAATTAGAAAATTCCCCGATGACACCAAAGAAAAGTATATTTACATTATAAAGCCCTATTTAGATAAAACTCGTCTCAGATCCGGTTCAGTACCGACATCTTTATTGAAAGGTGTGCTCACTAGAACAATGACAAAAAGAGGGCAAGGTGCTAAAATGCCAAAGATGATGATGATGATGAAATATGATGATAACCCAATTGATTATAAATATTTTGATGACTACAACGAGCTTGTAGATAGGTTGCGATTACTTGTTGCTTCCCAAGCAGTTGGCAACACTACCGGTCACAACAATGAAATAATTTCGATCATTGAAGAGTTACGTGAAGGTGCAATAATTTTATAAATGAATAAACTTTGAGTGTACTATATCAGTATTCAAAATGCCTTTGAACAAATTCAATCAACATTTTCTCACCACTCCTTCTTCTTCTTCTTCGTCTACTTCTACTTCAAAAAATATTGTCTCATCAGCTAGACAAGTACCCCCAAATCTTCCATACTTTATCTGTCAACCTTCTAAATTCCATAGTAAATGTATCTTAACTATTCGTGGTACTAAAAACATTACTTCTAGTACAACACACTACATCTTGGATGATAATAGTACTACTTATACGATTCCTGTTACAGGCAAAATTGAAATGTATAAATGTTTTCCCAGTACATTGAAAATAACCCGAAATCAGAATCAAAACGATTTTTTGACCGATCCTTTGAAGGAATACATTCTCAACAAAGGTGATGTTATTCAATTTCCCCTAGATCCCCTTGCATCAGATCATTTGTACATTGAATTTGTAATTCAAAGTCCATTGGAGAAAAATAAATAATAAATACTAGAAATGCTAAAGGAACAAATAAGAGTTTTATTTATAAGAAAAACGATTAACATTTTTGAAAACTTTTATTTCCCAATTCTTCTCCTCTTGCAGATTCATAATCTTTCTAAGATCTAACTGATGACAGTAATTGGGATCCTCCTCCTCCTCCTCCTCCTCCTCCTTATCTTTCACCTTATTCTCATCTCGATTATTCTTCGTTTTCTCCTTCTTCACCTTTTTCTTCTCTAGCCACTTTTGAAACCATTCAATTCTCTGATTTCTGTCTGGAAATGATTCCATTTCCTCCTCCTCCTCCTCCAATTGTTTAAAACGTTTCACGCACAGGTGAATTTAGTATTCCTCGGGGATCTTCTTTGAATCTACTAATCACTTTGATGGGTCTTATTTGCATACACCAACTACAAGAGCCGAGCACCAAAATGGGTCTACTAACGAAAAAGTTGGCTTGTAAGAATTGGAGCTTAGTAGCTCTACAAATACAACAAATCCTTGTCTGAACTACACAGTACATAGGTTCTTACTTGCTCTCAATATGAATCAAAATATATATATATATATATATATTCAAAATTTTCCCACTTTATCCTCATTCGAATTGTAAACGATCCTAAGCACAGATTGTCTCTCTCTCTCAAGGTTGAAACTTTTATATTTTTCCTCCTATTATGCCTCTGAATAGATTCAATCAACATTTTCTTCAACCGCATCAGAGAGAAGCAGTTGAAGTTGAAGAAGAAGAAGGAGCTACTTTAGCCTCACCACTACAGCCACAATTGAACTCTCCTTTTTATGTTTGTGATTCCTTTGATTACCACGTTAAAGTTTTGATTCGTTTGTCAGGCACCAAAAAAATCAGTTTGGATAAAAACTTTTATATATTAGATAATGGAACTGTTGTATTTAAATTCCCCATGTCTGCTATGATAGAAAGCATTACGCAATTTAATGTCCAACATGCTGGAGATGGAGAAGTTTTGATGAATAATACAACATCTTTGAAATTCCATCAACTAGCAAACAAGTCGATTGTGAAGGGAGATGAAATAATATTTAAACTCGGAACGACTCCTACGATTTGTATTGAGATATTGTTACAGTGTCCGTTAGTAAAAAATGAGTAAAGCACAAATTGTAGCTGAACTTCATAAACCGGTTAGAATCAATTATAAAAGACGACATGTTATAATTAAAGATTTGAATGACTTGATACAAGCCGATTTGGCGATTATGAATAATTTTGCAAAACAAAACAGAGGATATAATTACATTCTTGTTGTCATTAATGCCTTCAGTAAATATGTTTGGGCAGTACCGGTTAAGAAAAAAACTGGTAAAGATATTACCGTTGCTATGAAATCTGTATTAGCCCAAATGACTACCACACCAAAAAACTTACAAACCGACATGGGGGCGGAATTCTACAACAAGACCTTCCAGAATCTAATGCATGAATATGGTATAAATCATTATAGTACTTTTTCAAATCTGAAAGCTAGCATTGCTGAAAGAGTTATAAGAACTCTAAAATCGTCTTTATGGAAACAATTTAGCTATCAGGGATCCTATAAATGGCTCAACATTCTTCCTGAAATCGTAAAAAAATATAATAATACCAAACATTCCACTACTAAAGCCATACCTAGTGAAATAAATGATAGGAATGCTAAATTTATAACTTCATATAGACATTTGAAAACTGTTGACCCAAGAAAACCAAAATTCAGGAAAGGCGACTGGGTCCGCATTAGCAAGTATCGACATGCATTCAATAAGTCTTATACCCCAAATTGGACGACTGAAGTGTTTGAAATCAAACAAATCAAATTAACAAATCCTAGAACATATATTATACAAGATAGCAGAAAAGAAGAAATTCGTGGAGCTTTCTATAGTGAGGAATTGCAGAAAGCCAAGTACCCCGATGTTCATTTGGTGGAAAAAGTTATTCGCAAAAAAGGAGACAAACTCTACGTCAAATGGTTAGGTTTTGATTCAACACATAATTCTTGGATACATAAAAATGATATAGTATAGATCTGAATGTAATGCAAGCACCCATTAATAAAATAAAGAATTGTCCGTTATATAGGTATTTTATTTGTTTTTACACCTTATTCCTATCTAAAATATGATTTAAACATGTCACTGATTTCTTGATGCCTCGACACATATTTCGATTCATTAAGGTTCAAGTAAAATCGACGTTCACCTAAAAATGTATATACTTTGTCTTTGAATGAATGTCATTTTTGATTAACACTATGGGTTTTTGTTTCCTTGGCTTAATTTATATTACCAGAAAGAGGTGTGTTTTTTCCCTCTCAAGGTTTAATCATACAACAACAACAACAACAATCACTTCAATTATATATTTTTATTAAACTTCATGCAACATAAAGAGAAATCATGATTTCACAATCGAGAATTAATTAGGTATCAAGTGAATGGTAGGTATACTTTGTCATCACCATTTTTAAGAAAATCATAAAAAATATAAAAACAACTAAAACCAAGGTTATACAAAACATTCTGTGTGATTCGCCTTGCATAGTGCATTCATTTGTTTTATTGAAATTTGTAGTTTGCCATTCATGTTGATCAGCTTCTGAATTATCAGGAAATATTATTTTCAATTTATAGTTGAAAAATGTCGTATTTGTTTCTGGAATCCTGATTTGAAATGCAGACAATTTACCATCATTCTCTTTGGTAGGGCTCAATATTTTCCAAGTTGTTCTATTACATTCTACTTTAATATTTTTCATGTCAAAACATACTGCAATATACCGAACATCTTTTGGTACATCTGTGTAAAGTATACCATTAACAATAGCAACCAAAATAATAAAATTTGATTTTAAAAAGACCATTTTTTTTTCTTCAATGAAGAATATTTGACTTCACTTCGCCATGTGCTGCTCGATACTGAACTTATTTCATTATTGTGAATTATTTAGAAGAATGTCAAACGAACCAAAACCATTTTCTCCTCTCTCAGTGGCGTGCAGGAAATAAACTTCTTCAATAGTTGGAATATAATATCGTTCACATATCAACTGAGCTATTTTATCTCCTCTGTTGAAATCAACTTTTTCCGATGATGAATTATGTAACAAAATTTTAATAGATCCCCTATAATCTTGATCAATCACACCAGCAAAAATATTTATTCCAAACTTCAACGCCAATCCCGATCTTGGTGCGATTCTCCCGTATACTTCTTTCGGCATCTGTATTTTCAATAAACTATCTACGAGTAATCGTTCACCAGCAGAAATAGAAAAGTTTATTGGACTTTTGATGTCGCAACCGGCAGATTCAGAAGTTGCTCTGGTCGGTATAAAAGCAGCTTGATTTGTTTTCAACACTATTAAAACCTTAAAATGTTGATTTAATAATTTCAAATTGAAAACATATGAACAAATATTACCATTTTCTCGTTTTGTAGTGAACTTCTTACTAAATCAATAATTTTTCAGGGGCAAGGGTAGGTATCAGATATGTTCATTCCACACACCTAAAAACATAAGACTCAACTCAACTTCTTCAATGTCTACAAGTGAATAATAATAATAATAAAAAAACACTCACCGCAATTTGTTCTATGATAGGACCTTTTTCTCACATAAATTCACTGTGCTTGCAACTAGCTGTGTACTTAGGAAAATGATCTCTGTGTATACATAATATTCCGCTTTCGCTTCGCATAACTAATGAGTGCTGACCTCATACCACCATGATATAATGATTTTTCAGACATTCAGTACATGAAACATTCTCTTTTGTTTGAAAAATTGTTTTCATTTCAAATATCTCCATTTCAAATACCACTCTCAACAGATGTTATACATACCATCAATGGGTCCCATGTTGCCAAATTTCCGAAGGTACCCCAAACCACGGATATTATAGAACACTTGGCAACATTGTTGATAACAATACGTTAATTGGGGAATTTTCACAAAATGAGTGTTCAAGAGGGTGTGGGTTAGGTTAGGTATATAGAACATTTGGCAACATTAGGTTAGGTTAGATTAGTTAAGGTTAGGTTAGGTTAGGTTAGGTTAGATTAGGTATATAGAACACTTGGCAACATTAGGTTAGGTTAGGTAAGGTTAGATTAGTTCAGGTTAGGTTAGATTGGGTATATAGAACACTTGGCAACATTTTTGATAACTTAGAATCCCCATTGTTTAACTACTCACAAGAACCAAACATGTTTAGAAACAGCTCATTTTTATTACTCTAAACATGTAGCAAACTACGGGGTGTTACATTTAAACCAATTGCCGCTAGATAATAAGTATTCTTGATAATATTGTTAATTTACCTAATAAAGAATGTTACGCGTTACTTTATGAGCACACACAAAACTATTGTATTTTTGTCCACCCTGTACCAATTGGAATCAACATGTGATATATTTTCGAAATGAGCTCAGCTTGACTAATCCGAATATTGAGACAAAATGGGGGTGTTCCATTGAAGAAAAATGACGGTGACGTCATTACTCGAACGTAATTCACCCTGTATATAACATTATTATTTTAAAATACTGTAAATTAAAATCAAAAATCGACGTGTTTCAGGATTATTTCTTAAAATGACCTGTTCAGCTAAAAATGAATTTGTTCCATACTTTACGGACACAGTGTATAGTCAAAATCAGTTATTTCAATTTTTAGACATACTCTATGGCTTCGTTCCACCAAGCGTTCACAATACCCAAGAGGTGGGATGACATGAGCGTTTCAAGAAGTTGCTCGCAATTTCTAAAACTTAAAGCAACAAACGACAACTACGATGTCGCTGAATCTTCTCGCATCAATTCATGTGTATAATTGAATGTATATCTTGAAAGTCGGAAGAAATTTATATTTACATAATTGGAATTTCCAAATGATTTAGTGTATCAAGGGAGTAATTACATTATCGCAATCACTAATACGTGGTCAAGTCTTCGTTTTCCACGATTATATTTTTGTAAATTTTTTCATTTGAGCTAGATGACCTAGCATTTTGTAGATCATTATTTCGACGCATCAATAAATTTTCAACAATTGTCGTAATCGCCATTTAGATTATATACGAACATAAATTGAATCGAATATACAGGGTGGCCCATCGAAAACGTACCGGAAGGTATAACTAGAGAAGAGATTTTATCTAGAAACTAGCTGGAATCAACAAAAACAGAAAAAAAGCGAATTTTTAGGAAAATATTCCCAACATTTACTTCAACAAACCGGTAAATTTTTAAGCGAAATCGATTTACTTTTTGTATTTTTTGAGAAATGTACTAGCGACATTTCGAAGTTCCATATCTTTGCAACAAGTAGACAGAATTTCAAAAATGAAAAAAACCATGTATAGGAAATCAAAAGGGCTTCTCAACGAGGTATCATTTGACCCCCATTTCCGTTTGAAAAAAATCAGGGGATGCTACCCCCGCTCAGGAGGGTAAAGTTTGGGCTATACTTTTTGCGTCAAAAGTTGTCCCCTCATACAAAGTTGACGTGTTTCAGGTTTTTCTCAATGAATCTCTTCCTGTCCTCCTGGTAGCTATATCTTCTGGTACGTTTTCGTTGGGCCAGCCTGTATATGTGTCTTTGTTTTCGATAAATCAAGTAAACCAATAATCAATGAATCTTGATAAAACTACTTAGAGATTGTAACAAAACCTCTTCATTCAGATAAACGCTCAGAACGCTCCAAAGTCCATTTCAGTTGAGTTTATGATTGTGACGTCCTAAACCAAGTGAAACGGCGAAAACCGTGGTCGTGAGC
This sequence comes from Plagiodera versicolora, assembly GCA_037013635.1. Classification (NCBI taxonomy): domain Eukaryota; kingdom Metazoa; phylum Arthropoda; class Insecta; order Coleoptera; family Chrysomelidae; genus Plagiodera; species Plagiodera versicolora. The sequence goes on along the minus strand of CM072982.1, from coordinate 9,657,389 downwards.
ATGATCGTTCTGAGCGATTAGTGGAACGCATCTTATATAGAAACTTACCATTACTGAGAATCTCATCATCTGTAGTTTGACCCTGTTTCATATAAATCACTCCAAACTTGAAATTTACCGAGCCTTCCTGCTCTTCTAAGAGTAATAAGTCTTTTTGTATATCAGGCGAGAAAATCTCTTTGGGTCCTTTTTCAACCTTATCCATATTCGGAAAATTCGTCAGTATGTGCTTGACTGTCATAACTTTGTTATGAGATACGGGTAGAGATATTTTCTGGGCACCCTGGAAAATGTAAACAGTTATTTCACTGGAAAGTTTCAAAACGTTCATGGAAGTCAGAGTTGAAATGTGTACCGACACTTTCAATTACTGAAGTTGCATGTTCAGTTTCGTTTATGGAGAATAACTAGTCGAACTTGGTGAGTGAGTTATTCGAAGTTTATGGATGTTGATGGATGTGATGTTGTTGACAGATGAGATTGTTCAAGATTAGCGCACGATTATATTTTCAAACACACTCCCAAAATATTTAGACGTCAATAATTGAGAACTCGAAAGCATTTGGTGATGAGGCTTCAGAACTTTATACTCACTGTTTTCCGGAATAAAATGGATCTACACAGAGGCACACAAGTATTGGTATCTTCGTTCAAAACAACACTGAGAAAAAAAGGCGATTTATCGCTTTCTAGTCCTACGTAATTTTGGTGCACTGCAAAATAAAACGTCAATCATGATATTTAAGAAGATATTGGTAATCAAAATATATTTAATTTTGAATTTAAATGCTTTCACCTCTTCAAAGTTTGATTATTCAACTCCCCACAAGTCGAAACTTGTGCGGGGTGAAGAAGGGCGGGCCCTACAGTTTATAGTGGAATCCGAACCACTTCGGGAGAACTGACATACCAGTAGGAATCGAACACTTAATGAAAAGTGTGTTCGCCTCAGCGGGATTCGAACCACTGATATATCCGCTATGGATTTTGGCTATTTTAGGTATAGTGTACGCCTTAAACTACTTGGCTACCACGGCCCCATATGACTGAGTTATTCTTGAACTTTCACTTATACTCTGCACATGAACATTGAACAATATTAACTGAAACTCACATTTTCCAAGGAAATATTTGAAGTACCACCGCGTTTGGTATTCGGGATTTTCGAGTACTGGTGCTCTTGGCGATCCAAACATCTGGAATATAAACAATTGTAGAAAATCGAAAGTTCATTAGATTCACACTCTAATTTTGCCACGTTGCCAGCTGTTCCACACTGTTAGTATATTCAAGTATAATTGAAAAATGCATGAAATATATTATTTTCGGAAAAAGATTCAGGACGTAAGGATAATAAGAAACAAAACTGCAATATCTGATGATTCCAAAAAATACCAAAAAATTCAATCCAAGCATTCAAAGGATAATTTTGTGATAATCATAATTCAACTGATGTAAGAATTACGATCTTGGTCAATCAGATTCATTTTAGAGTTACTTCCTGTATTGACAATTTCAGATTTGAGATTCTCTTCAATATCAAAATATCTCACATTGAAATAACCCACGGAGAAGCGGTCACTTTCGTTTTTTTTTTCTTCTGAAGGTTGTCTGGGAATCCATAATCCATGAAATAAATCTGGAATTTCCCTCGAGACATACTCTTTTCTGTGTTCCCCAATTTCTAGTCGATGAATAGAAAAGTCATATTGACGATATCCCAATTTTCATATCTTCGAAACAGGGTGACAAAAAACTTCTTGGTCACAGTATCGGTAGTTCTTTTTGTTTACTTCAAAAAGAGAAAAAATTATTGAATCAACCATCAGAGTTATCAGCAGCATTGATACATCTTTAGTTTTCCTAACAGGTTGATAGTTTCAAGATAGTTACAATTCTCTCTCAGTACTGGTTTCAGGTCATTGTCAATTTTATAAGACTTTCTATTTCAAACATAGAACACTCTATCAAAATTAGTTGTTTTCTCTCTGTACAAATTGATAAGTATGGAAAAAAAAGGAAAAAAAATATCTTGAATGGTATTTTATCTCTAAAAATATTTGACGAAAATGTTTGTTGGTACCTACGTGATCTGATCTGATTATGAAAAATTCAAACTAAAATACTTTTCCAGAAAATAAATCTTTATTTATTGAAATTTCAATTTTTTCTCCTCGTAACTATCCTATAATGAACCTGGAACTTCCATAACTATTGACAAGAAATAAACAACGGCCACAGAAGTTTCGAAATCCACACTAGCTGATTACACATCCATTTTCGATTTTCATGATGTTATATCGTCGTGCAGTTTGATTTCCCAAATTTTCATCAATATTGAACAGAAGGAAAACTAATCAGGATGAGTGTAAGACCAATATATTCTGAAGTTATCATGTTTTAAAGTCATTAATTATTTGCTTGAATAGCAAGTCCCAATTATTCAACATACAGTGCTTCTTGAAAGTCCTCTCACTCTTCCTATGAAAATTTGAATTCCTTACAGATTTGAAAATCAATATCTACTCAAAGAATAAGTTCGAAGTGACCTTCATTTACTTCCTGACAGTGAAATATCCTATATTGTAACTCTTTTCCTACTTTTCCAAATGTGTCTGCGGAGACAGCCTCACATTTTGCAACAATACGTTGTTTTAGAACGTGAATATATTTACGTTCAGTGAAGTAAGCCTTCGATTCAAGGTACCCCCACAGAAAAAAATTAAAGGTGTGAGGTGGCCATTCTGTTGAATCTCGTCGTCTAATCTATCTACCACGATACTCCTCATCCAAATACGTTTATAATACTGTTATAAACACGAACGGAATTGGTATCATTGAATAGGTTTCAAAGGTATCAAACCTTTCGAAAGAGGTGTCGCTTGCTGTAGGGATCCATTTAAAGGGTGAGGCCACTGTAAATTTTTTGAAAAATCATTTTTGTTTATTGGCTTAAAAAACAGTTCGAATCCTTTAGAATGAGAAAAAAAAGGTCCTGTGCGGAAACAATTTTTTTTTCTTAGGAAATAGAGGTCGCCACCAAGCGCGTCAAAACTTGCTGCAAAACGACTAACATAACGGTGAAAAGGGACGGCACAATAGGCCCCCTCTATTGCTCCCAACCGCCTGTATTGTTGTTCCACGTGTCCTTTCGAGCCTTTTGAGCATTATGAAGAAAAATTTCGTTAGTTTAGCATGCGCACAGTAAAGAGCGATTTATTCTTCATAAGTGACGATTTTTGCGTGTTTTTCGTGTTTTTTTTACGATTTCACTGTAAAATTTACGAACGCGTTAGTTGAAATGGGTGATCGAGTGTATCTTGGAAAAAAAGGTACGAAAACCGCGTATCCAACGCGGCGTCGATCAGGCGGGATGAAACGACGACCCCTTGGATGCGTATCATCACAATCAGCCAATGAGTGAGGTTGGAGGTTTATCAAGCCATTAAACCCATCTACGTGGAATTGAGCTGGGACGACTTGCTGGAGCGTTGCTTGGGGGCCTATACTCAAAACAATAATGGAAGCTTCAACGCTACCGTTAGGAGTTTGGCCCCCAAATCATCCTCAAGCGGAAAAACTGTACTGGATATCGCGACGAATATCGCTGTGCACATTCAATGGAGGCCTTACCAACATATTGCAAATATTCAAGATGTTGGAGGTGGAAATTGGTGCCCAATTATATAATTTCTGCATCGAAGCCGACGCCAAACGCATCACGCACGCCGAGGCATCTCTGAGCGACGCGGCAAAAAGTGCGCGCGCGCTCCAAAAATCGACCAGGAAAGACGAAGAAGACAAAAATTTGGCCATCGAAGGACAAATGTATGGTGCTGGAATTGCAGACTAACGGTACAAATTTTTTTTACCTCCTTTTTTTAATTTTTTCCCATAAAAAACTAGTCGTAAAACTTTTAAACACGGTTTTTCAAAATGGCACGCAGCATCACTCGAACAGTTTTATTTTTTTTCACTTGAAATTTTTACCAGATGTGAACATTAACATCATCTTGAGAATGTCGATCGGGATTTCCAATAACTTTATCTATTGTTTTTTTATTAACAAAAAACTAGCCGTTTTTTTCGTAAAAAATCATTTTTTTTTTCAAACGCACGCCAAATACACAAAAATTAATACTTTTTAGAATCCGATCGACATTCTCTAGCTATGACCCTCTAGATTAATGTTTTTTTTTTATTCTAGATTCAAAAGTGCAGCAGAGGTGCTGCGTGCCGCGGAGCCCTGCAAGCAAAACATGCCCCGGGAAGATGGCTGTGGAACCGCCATTTTTTTTTTCGCTGTTAAAAATTGGATGATGAAGTTTAATATATGCCCGATAACACCCCCAAAAGATTTTTTTCAATTACCTTCAATTTCGGAAGCAAAAAATTCGTGAAAAAACCTTTCCTTTTGGACCGTCACAGTGGCCTTACCCCCTAAAATTATTGGTTACAATGGCCTTGTAAGATCATCTTTGCCGATTCTGTCATCTTTCGTCACAAGTAGGAGAATTTACAACCTTTAATATTCAGTTTCGAAGTTTCACTTGTATATGTATAATCATTCTGAAGCTAAGAGGAGGGAAGGGGACTTTTAAGAGGCACTGTACATACGTATTTGTGTGATGTGTTTAGTGGAAAAATGGAATTGCCAGACGTGAAAAAAATTTTAATTCAAATTTTAGTACAGAATAAAAACAGAAGTTCTCTTCATCGCCTTGAGTGTTTTCGATGTTTTCCATGGTTACGTAATAAACCAATCAAAATCCAAAAGTATGAACTAATCGCAATAATATTTCTCAATCCCGAAACATTTTCATTTCCTTTTGGATCACAAGCCCGTTTCCAAGTTTTGAGATATTGATTACTCCATGTTGAAGAGGAATCCGTAATTGGCCAATAAGCTGAATACTGATGGCTTTGTAATCGATTTTTAATGAATCCTTCAAATTATATTTACCTCATCTTTTTCACCTGGAGAGTCTCCATTTTCAATTCTGAACCTTCTGAAGTGTTCTTGTCCATCGACCTCAGGTTGTTGAATCTGAAGGAAAAAATTGCTGACTTGAAATGTGTTGTGTTTGTGCTCTCTTTGTAATTGTACAGCGTGGGCAATTTGTATAGGGTTACTCGGTAACTATGTTACTACATTCTTCGGACACTTTTTTCCGTAGAATCCAATGGCGTAAAGAAATCTTCGAAAAAACTATTAAATTTTGGGATATGACCCAAAGGATTATAATTAACCATGTGTGAGTCTTCGATAGCGCAAATGATAGATACTTTATTTCATTCTTCTTCGGTTTTTCTGTTCATTTCAAATGATAATGTCGCAAGAAAATTACACGGATCTTTATTTATCAGAATATCTCATTTTAAGTGAGAACAATTGTCATATTGTATATGAGTTAACGATGAATTGCTCTCCAGAGAAAAGACAACTCAGTGAATCTTTTTTCAAGATTTGAATAAAATCTCACTATTCAACAAGCCCAGTTACGTATTATTCCTTTGAATAGTACTCAGAAACACAAAGAAATGGAGTATTATTTTCGCTATCGAAGACTGCACATAGAAAGCCCAATATGTGATACTTGGTTGAAAGCGAAAAAATAATCCTTCTCAATCCAAATTTTTGTTCTCGTCATTGAACTTATCTCGAAAAGAGGGATTGAGGATGCGAACTTCATTTTTTGTGCCCTCTATAGTTACCGAGTACCCTATACAAAAATCGGAATTTCCCACCCTGTACACTCTAGCATTATTATTACACTGTTGCCTACACTTCAACATTGTTCCCGTTTTATGTCGCGTAAAGTTGTGTCACAGCTAATTTGTTTTCTTTTATTTCCAATTCTACCTTTCACCAAGAACTGTCATCATAACTCGAGGGAATTCGTTTGTGAATCGGATTCTGAATAAAAGACAGGGCACATTTCAATGCGTTTTGGATGAAATGCAGGATGTTGGAATTCGAGCGGTTTTTATTGACAGTTACTTTAAGTTTCTTTCTCGTTCTGAAGTAGTAATCGAAATGAAACAATCCCATTTTCCTTAGAAATAATCTGATTACCTTTAAGATTGTCATATGTATTTAGGACGGAAACAGATACGACAATGCACTTTCTTTTTAAATTGCACACGAGATCACATGATTTTCAGACAAATAATTCAAAACAAAAAGAACATGAGAAATACACGTTTTTACTTGCAAAGTGCTCCGAAGCATCGAATATTGTGACCACAAAGTTGAAGTTTTAGAGTTTTATTTTCTTAGCCAAAACAAGTCAGCAATACATTTTCCCAATATTTTTTAATTTCCTTCAAGCGGCCCCAATCCATCAAAATATTGTATTTACGGTTTTTCGTATTCAGCTATGGAGTTACTTGGCAGAAGATTAAGGAAAATATTTTTCACAAAATCTGCTATATTTCGAGAATTTACTGTCTTCATCCATTTTTCTAATAGCTATTTATGAGTGAAAATGAAAAAATGACGTTATATCAATTTTATATTCTACCATTCGCACAAAATACTAGATAGGCACTCAAATATGCAATCACTATTGCATCTAGGTGTATAATGTATTGCTTACCTTCTATATTTTTACTAGTTACACTTTATGAATTAAGGTTTAATTTCGTTCGAAACATCTTCAAATATCAATATGTCAACTGAAATATTCAGACTGCTACTGTACTCGTAGATTCTTACCTGTTCTACTGATCCATAATATCTTCTTGAGAAGACACCTCTTCTGGATATAAGATCACTAGCTGTAGAGCTGAAACAAAAAAAAAGGCAAGTTTTTTGGTGACATTAATCAATGTAATGTTTGTCTAATCGAGGAAGCAATCAATGAATAATCAAAACTATTGATATTGTAAATGTGTATAACCGATAAATATATGCCTGCATTCGAATTATTGATCACTGAATATCATAAAACCATTTTTATTCGACGATTTACGGAAACTCTGAAATTAGATGTATTTATTTAGGATAATCCATTTCAGCAGTACCCTGATCGAGTGAAAGAGCTTTCTGGAAATTAACCGATATAATACTTCAATATGATTCTTTTCGAAGAAGAATAGTAATAGACAAGAACATGCGAAGAAAAATCATTAAATGTAATTGTAACTCTGATAAATCTTGAAATTCAATGAATTGAGAATTATAACTCCAACACGTCTTTGATTACATAGAATGTAGCACATAGATATAAAAAATCATTCGGTAATATGTAGATTACATTGAAACAGGTCAAATTTTATTTTCCATTCAACATTTTTTTAATTAGTTATCTGTTTGAATTTTTGGTCGTTATGTAGCCGGACCCATAAATAACGTTACATCATAAATTTATTTCCTCTTGGGATTTTTCGAATAAGGATTAAGATTGTGTGACACTTTAAAAACAAGCAATCCGAAAAATCTTATGTCGAGGGACGCACTGCCAAGACCGTTTCTATTTCCCATTCAATGATACATGAAAGTGGCTAGTCTAGCATGAAGGGTTATGGCAAATAATAATACATAAGAAATATCAATTGCACGTTAGAAAATGTTCAACATGTTAGCCAACACTTGCAACTCATGAGTTATCCTGGAAATGATTCCGTTCACATTGTATTTTCTACATACGAAAACGACCTGGAAAAGCAATCAGAAAAGCACTGTTTACGTAGTCTTTCCACATCACCTTCATTCTTCTCGCATTCACCATAAATTAGAATCATATCAACATTCGTCTTGAGTGAAGATAAATGTTCTTTCGATATTAGTGTGAACTTGTAATAATGATATATTCCATTCATCCATTCGTATTCGTGATTGTTTGCATAACTTCAGGAGGAGAAATCACATTGCGAAAAGTATGACTTTTCTTAATAAACACAAATTTTGTAAAATTGTATTCATTTAAAAAAAAACGAAATATAATAGATTTCTTCCATTCCAAATTATCATTTTTATTACAGCTTCTTGCAATCATTTTATCATTTGTATAGTGTAGCATGACGAATAAATGCAATCTTTATCACACACACGAGGTGTTTGTAACTGGTTATTCAAATAGCACTTTGTCCTAAATAAGTATCTACCAGTCGACTTATTTTAGATACATAAAGGTTGTGATCGAAAATTCAGGATATTATGAAATGGTTGATAATTTAATCGATTGAAGTGAAAGAATGGCATTTAGAGACGAAAAAGGTATTTTGTTTGAATTTCGTACCACCTTTTGATCGAAAAAATTAATTTTGAATCAAATTAACAGGTATAAGAATGGCATGCCGAAGTACCAAACTCATGTTTTTAGGAATATTTTTTCTGCTCTTTCATATCTGCTAACGAATCTTTGAAATTTCGCCCTACAGGGTATTGAATTGATGAAGTTCCTTTATTTTTTTCAAGTTCGTACCTGGATTATTAGTTTCATTCAATTGGTATTCGAAAGCATACAGGAAAATGAGTTCATGCTGTAGAAATGAATGAAATATACAATGCGGATCGTAAGTTATGAGCCATTGAAGAAATAGGAGAAATACATAAAACACTCTGTATCTCGCTTGTACAGGGCGCTAGACCCATCATATGGGGGTTTTTCAGAACCACCTAGGCGACCTCTACATATCCTTACAGTACGCCCATTTCCCAATGAATCATCCTGTATGATATTTTGACGAATGTCTGGGTATTTCGAAAAAAAATGCACCATACGATTGTAAATGATTTCATTTCGAATCCATGGACTGCACTGTATAAAGCTAGGTTGGCACTATCAAATCATCCTCTTTATTTGCACCCAAGTCTGTGTAATGAAATTCTTGTAGGTTTATTAAAACCAGCTCTAGACGATGTATTCAAATTTATTCATTCTCGGGAATCCATTAGAAGTTTAACATCTTATTCAACATAGCAATAGACGATGCCATCAAACAGAATTATTACCTGAATGCATGAATAAATGATACAGTTGTACAGTAAAATTACAGTGAGTAAAGAAGAATTGAAGCTCTGCTGGATTTTCCGTCGCTTCTTAACCAAACAGACATATTGTCATTTTGATTTCGCATGATTGACAATTATAGTTGAAATATTTTTAAATTTCAATGAACCATTCGAAGGTTCTGCATGATATTCATTCCTCTATTTTCATTGATAATAATCCACAATTGCCCCTATATATTATTCATACAAAAATCATTTTCGGGATCGAATTTCGTTTGGGCATGGTAATATCCAAGTCAGCTTCCGTCAATTCATTCAAATTTATTCACTCGCACAATAAATTCAATCTGCATTGATAGACAAGGGAGTAAACTCATCAAAAGTTCGAAGGTCCTATACAATGAACGGAAATTTCATCATTGTGATTAAGTTTTTTCAAGTTCTTCAATTCTGAAACTTTCTAATAAAAAAAAAATAAATATTCACTCCTTTCCTTGATGAGTATACCGACCCTTCATCAAGAAATTATTCCGATACCAACTAAAAAAGTAAAGCAAAAAGAAATTTTTTTCATGGCGAAATGATGGTTGAATCAACGAAGAACTGTTTTTAGGCGTTTTCAAAGCATATGCACTTCTATGGGCGATGCAGTGTCTGAAGAAAATGTTGATCAATATTTTTTCAGTATCTACCTTGGAACTCTTGGTGTTTCCACAGGACATGCTGCAGGATTTTCATCAGAGTCATCTTTGAAGATATTTAGAGATCAAAAGAAGATTTCATTCTTCTTTTGAAATATCATGATCTCTTGTGAATTCTCCTTATTCCCAACCGTTTTATAGAAATACTCATTTTCCTTATTTCAGAACGAAAACTTTTGTCACTGTTAGAAATGTCAAAGATCGGTAGACGTGTACTAATTTTGACACAATTGCGCTCACTCTACATCCTCGTATCTTTCCACAAGCTCTTGAATCTTGAATTTTCATTTGGGTGGTACCACTTTCACCAAATTTTCTACGAGCCATTACTAGCAAAAAATCCAATATATTATTGTGATCTTTGATATACAGGGTGTTACAGAACTATGGAATCAATCTTCTAGGGGTTATTCAGTGCAACAGTAGAAAACATTTGAGTAGTGGATCCCACGTCAAAACTCAGAAAGACAATTGCCTTAATAGGATTCAAGGCATTTGATTTTTGCCTTTTGTACATGACATCATCACAACAATTGTTCGAAATTTCAGTGTAAATGTCAATGTCCATGTCAGTGTTTAAAAATTTTATAGCTGATTTTAAAGAATGTACATGACCGCTAGCTCACCGTTGGATTGTCAGAGATGGAGCAGTTTCTTGGCTTCTTAGGTCACCCGATTGAACGTCGCTAGATTTTCTCCTGTGGGACATGTAAAGTATTTGGTCCACGAAACTCCAGTTGAAATAGAGCAAGACTCAATTGGACGAATTACAGCAGCTTTTTGAAATTATTCAAAAGGAGTAAAAAAAAATTTAGTCAAATCATGAACCACGTTTGAATCGGTGTATTCAGGTTGAAGGAAGACATTTTGTACAATTGTTGTGATGATATGTACAGAAAACGTCTTTTCGAATTTTAACGCCAGGCCGTAGTCCCGTAGTGACACGTTTCCGGACATGGGACCCATCAATCAAAATTGATCCCATAGTCCTTTTTTTATTATCACAGGGGTCCAAAGGATAAACTGCAGCCGAAGGCTTATTGTATTTCCCCTATCATTCCGATACCCTAAAACATATTGGTCCCTTTGACTATTTTGCAAAGGTCACTAGGTTTCAGGGTTCCCACATTCTCTAGGTTTAAATCAGGTTCCTCTAGTTGTACTACTCTTCTATAGTTTAGTGCCTCACAATAGCACAAAATGTGTTCAATAGTCTCAGGTTCTAAGCCGCACAATCTACAAGTCTGGTCACCTTGATATAGCCCCATCTTTTGTAGGTGTGTTCGGACAGGAGCATGTCCTGTAAGGAGACCTGTTACTAGTCAGTCTTATCTGATCTCTACTTAATCTAAGTATCCCATCAGTTCGTTTTTCACCTGTTATCTGAATAACAAGTTTACTATATTCTTGTCCTGGTGTGTTAGTCCTTTAACACCCTGTATACATTCTCTTACTTCTACTCAAGCGACTGATTTCTGAATCATGAGAAATATCTATCCCCAGAAAACACTCTTTATTCTTGATTTTTCAGAATCTGATAAGATATTTGAATCGAGGATAAAAAACTGAATTGAAATGTGTTCTTATCATTATACCGCAAAGTGCTTTACTACTCTACCCAGAAGTTTTTTTTCCAACAAAGTGTCACTACTGACTTTCAACATTCCAATACCTGATATCGAATAGCCGAATAGAATATTGAGAGTCAAGAATGCAGTAGTGAACATTTTGACAATAGTCCATATTGAGTACATAATTCCATCTTAAATACAAATACTCACATTTTTCATATTTCCGAGAAACTAAACCCATTCAACGTGTCCGACAGAGGATTTTAAAAATACTTTTAATCGAATTAGTTTGGAATTAGTTCTTCTCTATTATTAATTTCAGAAAAATATACTTTAGATTTGAGATAACCCTACCGGGAACGAAGGACAGAGATGGAAGTTGATGGCCAGGGTCTTAAATGCGTGCATTTCTGATGCATTAATGTTTCAATCGTCTAATGAAACTTCTGAAATATTTTTCAAAAGTTATGAGCACATTTCTCCAGTACCTGGTGTGAGTAAGATGTATGGCCCAAAAAATTCATCATAGAACATTTCGCACCAAACATTTACAGAAATGAATGATGATTATCCAAAGACGAATGAGTTGTCTTCTGCCCAGACATGACAATTTCCAAATTGTATACTCATACACCATTAAGTGTAATTTGAGCTTCATCGGTGAAAAGACACGAAAACTGAAGGTGTAACAATAAAATCTTTACCTCGTGGGAAATTGTTTGGATGACGTCCTCGTGAAAATTGTCACGTTATGCTCAGAAACACCCTGTATACGATTTTATTATCTATTGAAAGTTACTGTCACTCATTTTTTGGAAACAAAATATCGAATATGAGTACTCGAAAAGATTACAATTAACTTCTATGATCATGATTCTCACTTTGATTTCATTACTGATCAAACTACTGTACTCATGAAATTGATTGCAAAATCAATACTTCATTTACGTTTATTCGCGTGTTCTCCAGAAATACTACACATTCTTATCTGATTACAGCGACGTAGGTGTTATATACTATAATTATTTCTGGACGAACTAAATATTTTTAGAATCGTATTTCCATACGATAACACGAAAAACATACATTTCATCCTCGAATAATCAAGATTGATTGAGATCGAACGCTTCTCATCATTGTTTCACTCGAGAAAGAAACATAAATAAAATAGGATTTTGGATTAGGATAAAAATAAATTGAAACTAGAATATATTTCATTGAATGACATGAGTGATACTACAGATTATTGTGAAGTTGCTGCCTATTAAAATCGAGTTGTATCTACAGAAAATTCTTGTGATAGGAATTCGTTTCACCAATCAACTATTGAGTGAGATAAAAAGTTCATATCGTCAAGATATTGTACCACGTCATCTAGAATCGGATAGTTGAGATGGTTGATATATGAAAAAATCCTCGCATTTACGTGAGGGTGTCAAAAATCTGACTATCCTTATTCGAAAATAGCTATTTATGTATTGAGGGCGGAAAGTGATACTTCGCCGCTCGAGGCAGAGAGTTGCAATCTGCCGAAATCGGAAACGCAATTTTTTTACGATCACATTATTCTCAGACGAATGAATCGGCAATAAATTCTATTTATTCTGCTATATCTGGAGGTGTGCTTGAAAATTCACTGTCACTATCCATTTTTCGAATAACTATTTATTAACATACAAACTTTTTTATAAACAGAAAATGAAATAATGACGTTTTATTAATTCCATAGTCTACTATATGCACAAAATAGTAGGTGGGTACTCAAATATAAAGTCTCTCAACTCATACCAGTTTGAGAATAGAATCAGAGCTTTCTTACTGATGAAATGTGTTTCTACCATCAAGGATTTCCTGATCTAAGCTACACTGAACTCGAACTCATATGATGGACGCTCCTCAAGTGTTTGTATATTTCATTCATAGTTTGTATTTTTTCTATGTCTATATACAATTATGTTATACATTGTACTATTTTGACGACTCACTTATTCTATGTTTATTAGCATGGAAATAAATCTATCTATCTATCTATTGCCTACCATCTGACTGTTGCTATATTCTTACTAGGTAAATTTTATGCATTGAGGTTTAATTTCATTCGAAATATCTTTGAATATTCAACTAAAATATCCAGGCTACCCTACATTCTGTTTTAATAAACCTTTCATTTGTTACCTTTCCTTAGTTTATTGTAAAAGAAACACGCGAGCGGAAAAGTACGCTCTAGATCGAAAAAGATGTCGAGTTATGACAGATAAGGGAAAACATCAACTTTGCTGTTAGATTTCCGTGTGCGAAAGCCTATTTTGGGTAGTGATCGTAGAAAACACGTGCTCTGATTGAATGTGTTCAGATTTTTTATACATCATCTTTGATTCGAGTTCGGACAGGAATTGAATTTGCTGAATAACGTTTGAATATACAACGTCCGATGCAATTTCAGGTGAAATTATTACTGTCTTCGTAGTATAGGTTTTCGATTTGAGTAAGTCGTGATGAAGACTTACTTTATTTGGGTCAACTCAATGATACTAATTCTCTCATTTCGTCTTCGGGTGTCGTGCAGTAACATCGGAGTGATTAAATGAGACGATCGAGCAATTCATGCTGGGCAGTGGAAATTGGGCGGAAATAGATTCGCCACAGAATATTTTCGCTGAATTTCTCATTTAGGCGCCAAGCTATATAAAATTACAGAAAATGTGACTGAAAGGTGAAGATCAAATAAATTGAATTTATACTCGAACAACGAAAAATTCACTGAGGCAAACGGAGAGAGTTATAGAAAAGAGTAACATCTCATATGCACAATATTTTTCACAGAAAATGTATCTCGTTATCAAAGTAATCCTTCGGATGTCTGTACAGGGTGGCGAGATAAGAATGGTGAGTGCTGTATCTCGAAAACTATTCGTGAAAAATTCTGAATGATCAAATCGAGAAAACCTTCAAAATTATTGTCATGTTTCCAGAAGGGTCACCAGAAAGCTTAATCGGCATCTGAAACTTGATAGTGATGGTTCACCAAATTATACGGAAGGAGAAGATTGTGTCAATTGAGTAGGGCGTGTGTGAGTCGCTCCCTGTGATCATTTGCATATCAGAGTATTATCGCCCAGGTAGTGCGTATTGTAACTTCAGTGTTTTATAATATATCATGCCAGTTGATACTCGTGGTAATATGACTTCCTTGAAGAAAATCAAAATAAACTTGTCACATCCCGCATTGAGAAAATGGAAGCACTGCTGCACCAAGGACTGAATGACATCAAAAGCCAAATGTCGAAGGCGTTCAAGGTAACCTAGCTGATTTGTTACATGTTTTTGAAAACAAGTTTTGTGGTTCCATCAGAGACATCAAATCTGAACTAGAAAATATTAATCAAAGAATGTTAAACCAACAAAGGGAGGTGGAAACACTAAAGCGATACCACCGGTCAAAATTCCTTCTCAATTGGTATTGATGAGAGAGAGAGGGAAGATTTACTGAATGTCGTTGTTAAACTAATCAACCAAAAACTCAAAATATCCATTTCGTATATTAATATTGACGCCTATCAGATGAGAAAAAAAAACGTCCAGATAAGAAGCCTATGCCGCTGGCCTGTAAACAAATAGATGAAGCAGAAGGTGTTTGGCGTGAAGAAAAATTTAAAGGGAAGTGGTATTGTGCTCGGTGAAATGTTAACCTCTGAAAATCGAAATTTACTTTTGAAACATTCATGGGTAACATTTACGCATTCCTGAACAATATGAGGAAACAAATAAAATCGTTGATTGACGTGGGTCAATAAAATTGTTATTGCAGATGATTTGATTGTCACACTGTATACGTGGGAAATTTGATCTCACCAATCTTTAATTTTTATATTCATTTAATCATTATCGCCTATTGGAGGCATTTCTCTCTTGATTTTTCCCATCTGTACAGTTATTTACTGTGATCAACTCAAGGTGTGATCCTGACGGGGTACTGCTAATTTTTGATTGGATTATCTCCTTCTAGTACACCCATACTGCATAGTAGTTCTTATTTTGTGTCTTTTATTTTTTAGGGGAGTTGTGCCTATTCATTCTGAACATTACAGGATGTCTTCTTTCGTGAGAAGTTTTATATAAAAAAAATCTGATTTTGTCGAAGCTGATAGTTTATGAAATTCCTTTCGCTGTATGATATTATTTTGCTTTTAACTTGAAATTATGCAAAATTCTTGCAATGTGGACATCTCAACGCTCGTTCATTGGTAGCTCATTTTAATTAAATGAAAAATCTAATATTACACCTCAATTTAGACTTGCTCGCAGTGAGTGAAACATAGCTTAACAGTAATGTATCAAATGATGTTATTAACATAACTAACTTACTAGTATAAAATGTTCGCGTATCCCTAGTTGAAAAGAAATTGAGCAGATGTTTCTGATGATTTCCTGTAAGTCCGAGTCCCTTGCTTTGGGCGTATTTCATAACCCTCATGAGAGACACAGCAACAACTTTTTCGAACATCGATCCTGCGATGTTTTCCATTCAGCCTACAGTGGACTATATTATATGTTTAGGTGATTTTGATGTTGACTTTTTTGATATTAATGGTGCCTCATGTGAATTAGTGGCCAACACTCTTGAGGGCCTATATAGGGCTAAAACAATTGATAAATGAACCAACACGAATTACGTATCATTCAGCTACTCTATTGGATTATTTGGTAACATCAGATGATACTTTTAAATGCAACACAAGGTTAAACATATTCCAGAAATGAGCGATCATGAAATGGATTTATTTAATGTTACATTAAAGTTGAGAATAAATAAACCTAGATACATTTTCAGTAGAAATTTCAAAAATCTAAACTACAACCAATTTAATAGTGACCTCTAATCAATACCCTGAAACACTATATATAAATTAAACGATGTAGACAGCAAAGTTGAATTCTTATCTAAGAATATCATTACTATCTTGGATCTTCATGTCCCTTTTCAAAGCTTTAGAATCACAACAAATATGCTCCTTGGTTGACCGATACGGTGAAGGTTATGTCCATTGATAGAGATAGAGCGTTAAAAAATATAAAATTACCAAAAGTATCAACGACTAGCAGTTTTATAAGCAATAACGTAACTCAGTTGATATCACAATTAAAAAATAAAAAAAAATATATGAAATTTGAAATGAAAAATCTATCACATGGGGAGAGGTGGTCTTGTCTGAAGTCAGTGGTGGTATTTAAAAAAGATCATAATGACATGAATTTGTCACATAAATGGAATGTGAATGAAATCAATGAATATTTTGTAAACGCTGTCGCCGAACTGTCACCTGATAGTGACACGAAACATTTCTATGGGCTTAATTTGAAAAAATCGGTATATTCAACCCTCACGTTTCAACCAGTACCCGAAATTGATATTCTCAATATAATAAAAGGCATTAAAAGTGAAGCTGTTGGATCGCACGGTATTAATATTTTTACTTTAAATTTGTGCCTACCCTTTTGTTGCCGTATATTACCCATATTATTAATTTTTGTTTAGTGAACTCTGTGTTTCCTCAATCTTGGAAAAATGCACTTGTTACTCCTCTGCCTGAAGTGAAAAATCCACAAATGTTGCAACAACTGCGACCAATCAGTGTATTGCCAATTTCATCAAAGATATCAGCAAAGGCCATTATAATGTCTAATTACAGAATCACTTGATTGAAAATTCTATTATACCCCCAGTACAGTCTGGATTTAAAACTGGGCATAGTTGCACAACAGCTTTATTAAAAATATCAGACGATATTTTGGCAGCTCTTGATAAGAGGAAATTAACTGTGTTGCTTTTGTTCGACTACTGGAAAGCATTCGACACTCTTGATTATAGTTTACTTTTTCAATCTTATCATACAGTGGTTTGGATGTTGAAGCTGTGGATTTATTTAAATCATATCTATTCAGGAGAAGCCAAGCTGTGAAATATAAAGAAAGCGTATCTAGTTATCTATCTGTGGGTACCGGAGTACCGCAAGGATCAATATTGGGTCCTATTCTCTTCTCTGTTTATATATCAAACTTTCCAGATATTTTCGTTTCGTGCTTACAACAATACTACGCTGACGCTGACTACGATTGTTAAGCGTCTCAATGGCCTATCTCATGATTTCACTCACTATTCACTTCATAAACTGAAACGAGTTATTTTTGACTATTACTTTTCTCAACAGGGAATAAGTTTCTCTATATTGTTAATTGATATTTTTCATTTATAATATTCTTCCAATATTCTGCTTGCTGTTTTGAACTTCTTTTCGTGGTTAGATGTAAGAGCAAACTCCGCCATGGACGGTCCCAAGCCCGGCTGAGAAAGGAGGAGGGAAAAACCCCAATACCCTAGTTGTCAAGCGACCCGTGACTAGGGAGAAGGCACCGGGGGTAAACGGTGTCTAGAACGGAGCCTTCAGGGTACCTGCCGCACCCTGTCGCATTTAGGCCCAACTCAGGTATGCGGGGCTCTGCCTGGGTTTGGTAGTTATATCCCTTGCTACTCGTGGGATCTTTATGGACTACACAAATAAAAACAAAACTATAACGGAGGGACTCGCTGGAGAAACCTCTCAATCCGAACCTCCTGCACAGCCGATGGAGATGGAGGAGGCTCATGTAACCTCTCCCGCACCTCCGGTGGTTGTGGAGGAGGAAGAGGATAGGCTTCTTGCGACGCCTCCACCGACAGAGGGGGGCTCCCAACCTTGTGTGTTGGTGAGCGAAACCACTTCGACGGGGGTAGAGCAAGAAGTAAAAAACTTGCGTCCAGATAGACCCAGAATTTCTGGGGCTCGTAGGCGCAAGGAAGCGAAGGCGAAGGCCTTGGAAAGGGGGGAGCCTATCCTTAACAGGAGAAGGAAAACCCTAAATCCGGGGCCAACGGCTTCGACCTCCACCACTGCCACTGAAAGGGGCAGGTCCCTGGTGAGTACACCTTCTTCTGGAGATGGTACTCCCAGGAAATACTTCAGAGCAGGTCAGACAGAGGGAAGCAGAAGGGGCGAACCCAAAAGCAAAACTCTGGTGGGGCCCGGCAATAGTGCTACTCCGAAAGGAGAGAGCTCTGCTGGACCTACTGGAGGGGCTCAGGGCGGCACCTTCAAGCATGCCCTCAAAGCTCTGAAAATGGCGATCGTGCTGACGGATTATCCGGAGGCACGAATGACCGAGGATCGGGGGAGAGCCGTCCGACGGGCCATCCTTGACGAGGCTTGGAAAGGCCCTAAAAAGGCTGGCCCGAAATTCGTCAATGGCTACTCGGACAAGGGTGCTGTCCTGATCACCTGCGATGATGAAGCCTCTAGGTCATGGCTTGAAGAGAAGGTGGCAAACCTTAGGGTTGGCCCCTATAGGGATATTGTTAAGACCACCAGGATTGTTATGTGGGTGCCCGATCAAGAAGACCTAGGAATCAAGGATCCAGCCGAGATTTTATCTCGACTGGAATACCAAAATAACTGCTCGACAGAGCAGTGGCGAATCGTCAGCCACAAATCAGAGGCCAAAGGAACCTCGATTGTGGCTGACATAGATGAGATCGCCCATGACGAGTTGCGGAGGGCAAATTGCAAATTGCACTTTGGTTTCTCTGCAATAAGCGTCAGGGTGATCGGTCGAAAACCAAACCCTGCAAATGCTGAGAGTGCTACAGGCAAATCTTCAGCATAGCAGGGCGGCTTCGGCCACACTGTCTCGTGTGGTCTCCCAAAGGGACATTGACGTCGCCCTGATCCAGGAACCCTGGCTAGTAGGAGGGAAGGTAGCCGGGCTAGGAGGAACAGGAAGAAGAGTCATATACGACCACACGAAAAACAACGTAAGAACCTGTGTAATGGTTAAATACGAATTACAATGTCTAATACTCAATGAATTCTGTTCTAGAGATCTGACAGTTATTAGGCTAGCCTACGTAGGAACTGAAGGTAAGCAGGAGGCAGTAATAGCCTCCGCCTACCTTCCCTACGACTCACCAACACCACCACCAGCTTCTGAAGTTGATGAATTGGTGCAACATTGCAGGCTTTCTAACCTGCAGTTGTTGATTGGAGCAGATGCGAATGCACACAATCAAGTGTGGGGCAGCAGCGACACGAATAAACGAGGTGAGTACCTTTTGGAATTTGTTCTGGGTAATAATTTAGATATAATTAACAAGGGGTCTGAACCAACGTTTATTAATATCCTGAGGAAGGAAGTAATTGATATTACTTTAGCAAATCGAAATATTGCTGACCGGGTTATGAAGTGGGAAGTGTCCGAGGAGATCTCAAACTCGGACCACCGGCACATCTATATGGAAATCGGAGATATCGATAAGCTAGAAAGGATGGGCCGGAAACCCCGCAACACGGACTGGTCAGTATATTTGGAGGAGCTCGAACGGAATGTATCTTGTGCAATGACCAGCATAAGGCATACCCAGGATATAGAGCTACTATCGGCACAACTACAACAAGCCATAGTTAACTCATATCACGAAGCCTGTCCTCTGACCTCCCAACCCAGCAAAAAGGCGGTTTGCTGGTGGAATGGAAAACTTACTGCTCTGAGGAAAAAAACGCGAAAGTTGTGGAACAAAGCGAAAAAGACAGGGAATATGGAAGAATATAGACAGGCCCTGACAGAATATAACAAAGAAATTAGGAGCTCAAGAACGATGGCGTGGAGGAAATTTTGCACGGAGGTTGAAAATACCACCGAAGCAAGTAGACTCCACAAAATCCTCTCTAGAGATCCAGTAAATCCCATAGGGACTTTAAAGAAACCTAATGGGAAATTTACGCAGAATGGGAAGGAAACACTGGAAACATTGTTACAGACGCACTTCCCAGGATCTGAAATTATCACCACTGCCGAACTTAGCAATCGGGTCGAGTCTATAGAATCGACCAGGTCAAATATGGGTGATTGGCAGATTGCTAAGAAAGTTATAACATATAACAAAATTGAATGGGCTATTGAAACCTTTAAACCATTCAAAACGGCAGGGGTAGACGGGATATTCCCTGCACTATTGCAGAAAGGAAAGGGCTTACTAATCCCCATCCTCTGCAAACTATACAGAAGTAGCCTAGCCATGGGATACGTCCCTGAGGCTTGGAAAGCTGTAAAAGTAGTCTTTATACCTAAACCTGCTCGTGCTGATTACACAGAGGCGAAGGCATATAGACCTATAAGTTTAACCTCCTTTTTGTTAAAGACGATGGAAAGATTAGTCGACAGGCACATAAGGGAGGGGCCGCTAAGCGTCAAACCCTTTCATAACAATCAGCATGCCTACCAAAAAGGAAAATCCTGTGAGACTGCGTTACACCAATTAGTTGGGAAAATAGAAGAATCACTGAACAACCAAGAGATTGCATTAGGCACATTCTTGGATATAGAGGGGGCCTTTGATAACACCCCCTTTGAGGACATGGTGACATCCTTACTGCAATTGGGAACTGATGGAACCA
Organism: Plagiodera versicolora; assembly: GCA_037013635.1. Lineage (NCBI taxonomy): Eukaryota > Metazoa > Arthropoda > Insecta > Coleoptera > Chrysomelidae > Plagiodera > Plagiodera versicolora. The sequence continues at coordinate 9,636,673 of CM072982.1, read as the reverse complement.
GCTGCAGGTGGATAAAAGCCATGTTGAGAGATAGGAAAGCGTATGCAACCATGTTCTGTGACAGCGTGGAGACGAGGGTAGCCCGGGGTTGTCCCCAGGGAGGAGTTCTCTCTCCTCTGTTATGAAATGTAGTGGTTGATGACCTCATACGCAAACTAAACGACAGTGGAGTATTTGCCCAGGGCTATGCAGATGACATTGTCATCTTAACCCAGGGCAAGTTTTCAAATACACTGAAAGAAATAACTCAGGGAGCTCTAAACCAGGTGGAACATTGGTGTCAGGATAGGGGGCTTAAAGTCAACCCCGAGAAGACTGCACTAATAGCTTTCACTAAGAAACGAAACGTAAACCTACAAGGGCCACGTTTTTATGGGAAAACGCTGCAGTATAGCGAGGAAACGAAGTACCTTGGAGTCTTCCTTGACAAGAAATTGTCATGGAACTCTCACATGCAGCACATCTCAAACAAAAGCAAAATGATGCTAATGGCCACAAAGAGGGTCATGGGGAAGTCTTGGGGACTGAAACCGAAAATAGCCCACTGGCTATATACGGCAGTGATAAGACCCAAGATAACCTATGGCTCAATATGCTGGTGGACTAAGGTGCGGCAATCCCAAACCGTAACTACACTCGGCAGTATACAAAGGCTAGCGTGCCTATGTATTACAGGGGCCATGAGAACAACCCCTACTGCTGCTATGGAAACCATGCTAAACCTCCCACCTCTGGATCTATACATCCGGGGCGAGGCAAGGCAATGCGCCTATAGACTCGAACAACAAAGCTGTTGGAAGGGTACTAAAATACATGGGCACACAACCATAAATAATATAATTAGACACCCACTTCTAGAAATGGGGACTGATTATATGAGTAGAGAAATATCTTTTGGAAAAAACTATGAGGTTTATACAAAACTCAAGGATGACAAAGGATATGAGGATCCACCTGGAGCCCACACGTGGTATACAGATGGTTCAAAAACCAGCGAAGGAACTGGATCAGGCGTCTTTTCAGCGAAACCCAAGTTCGAGCAATCAAACTCATTGGGGAAGTACGCCTCGGTCTTCCAAGCTGAAGTACATGCCATAAACGCTTGTGCTGTCGAGAACCTGAGGAGAGGATATAGGAGGATGACGATTCTCATTAGGTCAGATAGCCAAGCGGCTCTCAAAGCATTGGCATCCCGGAGCATAGACTCAAAAATTGTCAAAGAGTGTGCCAAAAACCTGCAGGACCTGGCGAACCATAACAAAGTAACATTGATGTGGGTGCCAGGGCACAGGGGTATTTCTGGCAACGAGGAGGCGGACAAACTAGCGAGGCGAGGCTCTGCAACACCAATGGTTGGGCCGGAACCAGCGATAGGGATACCCAGAGCCAGCGTTAAAGCAGCGATCAATGATTGGATCTACTCTCAGCACCGACTGAGGTGGGTACAATCAGAGGGAGCTAGACACAGCAAGTTAATGCTGAAAGAGCTCTCACCCAAGCAAGCAGTTAAATTACTCTTGCTAAGTAGGGAAAAACTCAGAACGATCACCGGCCTCTGTACCGGGCACTGGTTTCTGAGGAAACATCTGCATAACATAGGGGTGTTTGATACAGAACCTATATGCAGACTGTGTAATGAGGAGGAGGAAACAGCCACCCATATAATCTTCGAATGCGAAGCCACAGCTCAGTGGAGGCACAACCAGGGGTATGTACAAGACCAAGGGAGTGAGCCACCTAGAGCAATAGCAGTCCCTGAGCTTCTACTCCTCAACAGGAGAATTAAAGATATGGGACTGAACTAGGGAGTTTGGAAAGGTACAAAAAGCAAACAATGCTGCAGTGCCTAGGGAAGTAATAGACCGGTTCCAAAACTCCTCTTAATCTAATCTAATCTAATCTAGATGTAAGAGCAGATGTATGTTAAATGCCAAAGATTTATTTCATACTGTACTTTATTTTCGATGCATGCAAACTGAATCTCGCCCTATTTTCATTTCATATTGAAAAAATGTAACTTCTACTTTTTATACTTTGGTAATAAAAACACTCTCGTTAGAAGGATCATTGATTGATCTATCGAATCCATCTCACTTGTGTTTGATTTCAAGTAACTAGAGGGCATTTTTTGAAATAATAACAAATAACCGTAGAATTCTCTGAGAAAATCTGATTCTATATTCATAAAACTACTACTGAAGACCATATCTCGATATCTCATTCCCATTGAAAATGTCGAAGATTGAAAATTTTGTTATGTCCTAATATCTGAAAAATCGTACGATCTTATTATTTTCTTATTTTATTATTTTCATTTAGGAAAACTTCTTCAACATTTTGGAGCATAATAGGCAAAACAATTGCAGAATATGAAATGAAGGTCAAAAAAAAACAAAAGTCTAGTATATCAAAAGTATGCTCTGAATATGTAAAAATTTACCCTTACAACGTCCATCATCGTATGACAATTGTTGATCTAAGTGAAATTTGAAAAATCACAAACATTGAATGCGATTCATAAAGTACATTCTTATGCTTTCAGGTTTGCTTGTGTGTGCCATAAACACTGATAACTGATTACACTGATCTTAGTGAAACTATGTAACTACAAACAAACGTTGGCAGAAAAATGAACACCGCGTGATAAGTACAAAATCACCAAAATATAATTTGATTTTCAATTTGTTTCAAATAGATTGGTTCAATCTACTATGACGAACAAATCAATGTACATTCTCATTACGAATTAAAAGCAATTATAAATATATACGTCGTATATTGATTGGATACGAAACAAGAAATTAACAGTGGACTGCCAGAAAGGAACAATAATCAAACAAAGTAATTGCTATTGTTTCAATGAGATAAACTTTGCCAGCTTATTTGTTCGTAAAAAAACCGTGAAGTACGGTGTGTTATTCTTTCATGTCAGAAGCAGAGATGAGCAAGAGATAAATGAGATAGTTTTCATCATTTCACATACACCGTCTGTGTTTGAGAACATCAATTTTCTTTGTTACTTATTTTGCTTTTGTGTGGATAGCAGGCTTTGAGTCTAGTATTTGCCTCGGTAGCCTTATTATCCAAGGTACAAATCAACAAACATTCGTTAGCATATTTTCTTTTGCGCTCTTGTTTTGCTGAATAATATTGTGGTTGATGGATATTAACTTATTATACTCAACACTCACACACTACCCAAGGTGGAATTGTGCAATAGGCCAAGTTATAATAGTTATGTCACTCTTTCCCCAAACAAATATTTAGAATTACCATTTCGCCCAACTTTGATTGATTGTACTGAGAAAAAAAAGTACTACACTAGTTTGGCAAGTAAAATTGAGAGTTGGCGCATTTGATACATAATACTTGGTAGAATATTTCTTGATTTGTAGATGATTTCTTCTTTTGCAAAGAAGCCCAATTTTAAACAAAATTATTCACTTCTAGTGTATCCAAAGCTTTCCTCAAGATCCTAACTTCATTGAGTGAAATGGAGTAGTTTTATTACGTGTGAACTACTTTTCCAATCTCACTCAATAAAGTTTGAAGACAATTAGAACTTCTGTTGAAATTAAATAAATTGTTACTGAATAATGTGATATTGAATTTAATAAAATTGCTTGAAATGTTAACGTTGCTATCTGTCTCGCTCACTCTCAATTAATAAAGTACACTTAGTTTGTCAGATGAACTGTCAATTTTTACCTGTATGAATGTTTTTCACGTTTATTTTTATACTTCAAACTGATAATTCAAGAAATACTTTCATTCATATCGTCGCTGACAAGACAAAACGGCGATAGCGACATTTTTGACGATTTGGAGTTACGACCACCAGTCGATTTGATTTGATTTGATGGTATCTGTGACCTGACAAGCTGTGCATGTGTCTCAACGCACCCACCAACGTATTGATATTCTGGTTGTCTAGATAACATTTTATTATCGTAATATCATTATTATTCTTGTCAGTGAACACCATGTTGATGAATCGATTCAGTGAAGATTACTTCTTAATTTTTCTTGTCATTGAAATTGAAATTCCATCAAATTACCTTACGCAGAGCCACACACTTCACGAAATGAATATTATATATCTAGACCAAATATTATGCCCAAGAAGTGTTTTTTTTTCCAAAAAATAATTATCAAAGTTAGGTTCGCACACTTAATGCATTTTTCGATAATCAATTTAATGAATCGAACATATATTCCACAGATGTGGATATTTTACATTCCGAAGAAATCCTCATATTTGTTCTCTTGTAACTTCAGCCCATATACATTCTCATAATATGAATAAAGCTGAAGAATAATTGAAATGTGGTAATCATAAATGCGATACAGACAAATTGCTATACGAGAAAAAAATTCACTTTTTTTGCCTACAAACAAAATATAATAGGCGAAATTCAATTGTGGATCCAAGATGACTCCCAAATATTTTATTTCGTAAACAAAGCCAATTTTATTAATATAAATACTACTATTTATGTACAGCTTCAAATATATTTAGTATCAAATTATTTTTACGATTCCTCCATATTCATTGCACTAGTCATACTCGCATTGAGTACTTCTTTTCCAAGTTGTTATTGGGGAAATTGTCATTGCTACACTTACATGGCACTACTGGCTCTCCTATGGAACAATTTGAACGCACTGACATCTCTTGGAGACTTCCTCCTGAAGCTAGTGACGCAGACACTTTTCGATCTGTCTCTATCTTTAGCGGCCTCATCATCAGGTTTTTCCCCACGTAGACGATGCATAAACCACATATCGACGCACAACATCACTCATCCACCAGAGGTCATTCGGATCATTGGTAATGGATGGGTTTTTATGTGTTGGTGAGTAACATGAATCTTTTCAAATTTTGAAGAATATTACGGGGGTTTGTATATATTTCAATTGCGCTTTTTTGAAACGCCCAGCAAATTATGAGTGGTTATTAATGTTATGTGCGTTTTAATATTTTTAACTACTACTAATAATAATAATATTCTTTATTACCAAACACGAATGTAAGGTGATAAGTTCGTGAAATGTGATCCAGAAGGTAAACTCGAAAAATATATAATCATAAAGCATCACACATCAAACCCAAAAAAAACTGAAGCAAATTACACAAATGAATTCTAGAAATGATGTCTGATATTTTGCTATTGAATGTATCACAATAAACAGAAATCTCGACACATGACATTAATGGGCGAGTGTGAGTATATTTGTTCTGGATTGCTCCACGTAAAATGTTGAATCCCTACCTGAGTTGTAGTGCGACACAGAAAAATCAATTCTGTTCAGGAGCGTTGATAACATTGTGTAGCAGTTTATAAAGAGAAAAATAGTGCCACTAGTCCGTCTCTGCTGTAAACATTGCATATTGAAACGCTGTAATAGTGAGGCCTGGTTCATACCGCGCTATCGATGAATGTTATCCGAATTGAAAATTCAAGAAGTCTTTTTCGAATATTTTCCAGGGCTTCAATATGTATAGCATAGTAAGGAGACCAGACCAATTCAGCGTATTCTAATTCAAAGCTGACAAACGACAAACGACAAACTTATTATGAATCCTAGATGTATATTTGAAAATGGAAATAAGCATTTCATCTGGTATATGGATGAAATTGGAATTTTGATTTCTCGAAATAAATCAAAATTCTATGGATGAACTGTTATGAAGAAAATGAATGGATACGAATGGATAATACTCGCTTATTTCATGGAATATATTGTACTTGATGTATGAATATCAAGCTTGAGTTTGAGGACAATCCAAATACCGAAATAAAGGAGTTAATATTTATTTCTAGTAAGACGATTACACTCAGCCCATTTCACTTCTCCTGCTTCTGTAGGAGATATTTCTCTGAATATAAATGCTTCTACTCATAAGCGAGTATCAGCGACAGGAGCATGAGAAGAATAGTGTTAACATTCTTGCACTGGCCACTACTCTCCTCACATTCTTGTTTATTTGGGCCGAGTGTGAACCTGACATAATATATGACACGCTGCTTCTAAAAGGTTTTCGTTAATGGAAAAAATTAATCGACAACGAGAGCATTCTTGTGAACACGCCACCATTTACTCGTTATCTTATTCATTCCATTTGGCTGATACACACTGTATATTGATTTAATGTCAGTGTTCATCAATGTCGATGATTTATAATCCTGAGATTGAATCACCTTTTATCAACGCTAATAGGGCCAATATAGCTCGACGTTGAAACAACGTTGAAAACTCTAAACATTTATTTTATGGATCGTTCATTCAAATAGTGTTCAAGAGTTTGAAGTTTCCTAAAAGATCGCTTACACTGTATACTCTTTTCCATTTCTTGAAACTGACCTGATGGGCAATGATGAAAAAGAATGTGGTGAAAAGTTGCCCCATCTCTTAAATTATTTCCCACATCACTTGCGTGACTGGATTCTCTAACTATATCAAACTGTATACTGAGTAATTTGATATCATTGACGATCAATCAACAAAACTTATTAGGTAAGGTAGGAACAGCTGGTGAAGTAAACAGTTCGTGAACTAGTTGAGAAATGTTGTTTTCATCGATCTGCGGAACACAAATATTGTCATTCGAAAAGACAATATGACCATTTTCTTGTTTGAATTTAGAGCTATATTTCTTTCGTGGACACAATATTCCGAATCATATCATGAACTTATAGCCATTAAAGTTCATCATACTTTACTGATGTCGTGCTATTTGATTTTTGAATTTTCTGTATCGAACTGATTAATTGGTTGATCATCAAGTGAAGTCCTACCATAGTTATGAACGGAAGAACTAAATGTCGAAGGCAGTGGTATTCAGGAATTTGTTATTGACATACAGACAGTAGAGAAATCTTTAGGTATATAAATTCAAGTGAATTGTCCTTCCATCGGAATCTTTGTTATTGTTGCAGATTATGGTTATGGCGAAAGTTATCATTGTTGAAATAGATGTTTCCATGATTTTATCTTTTCTTGTTGGTACTGTTTTGTTATTCAGTGAGCTGGGAACATAAACATTCATGGTTCTGTTTAAAAATCTTGTGATGTGAACTAGAAAAGGAAACAGTTTTTTCGTATAGGCACCTGATCATCATCAATCATAATCCTGCAGAAAGTGACATTCGTTCGAGAACATTCTAGAATGCGGATATTGAAGGTATTTTGCGTAGGTAGATCGAGAATTGAGTTTTCTGAAGGTTCTCGAAGTGAATAGGTGTCCTGGATAGTTGGTCCTCGCTCCGTATCTTGGTGATAATTAATCGGTTCATTTTACCGAATAAGGAAACATTGAAAATACCAAGTATTGGACGTACGCAGTATAGCGAGATTTTTAGAAAGGAGCCACCACTTAAACTTCACGTCATAGAAATCAAGATGGACCATCTTGTTTTTTGAACTGATATCTTTATTGAAGGTGAGTCTGTCTGATTCTTGTTCGTTTCTCATGTTCTCAACATCTTTTGTGGAAATCGAATTTCGATAGGGTGAGTAATTCCCACCTAGAGTACAACAACTGCAACCTTCGAGGCAACCACCAAAGCGGTTATCAATGGAGAGGCTTCTGCCTGAAGGTTAGCTGCTATTCTTAGCCGTGTAAGAGTTTTGGCATTGATTCTGGTTCAGTGTTGCCGCTAGTATCAAAAAGTAGTAGCTACTTTGTTATTTCAAATGGAACACCTCGTATATTATACCATTTTTGGAATCCTCATGAGATTCCTCACAACTTTTCCACATAATTCCCTATACCTATCTGAGACGATTTCCGAGATGAAAATTATTTTGTCAAATTTTTGTGGAAAACCTGACCATTGAAAAATATCAATTTTTTCCCAATGCAAATTCACAAAATATTTTCCATTTTGATTGAGTATACTTTCCCTATACCTATCTCGTACAGTTTGTTAGCTATGATCACTTATGTTATGAATTCGTTTTCAATAAAATAAATATTGGATAGTGCTCAAAATAGTAGGCTATGAACTTCATTCTGACAGAGAACTAAGATGTTATTCCTTTATTGTCATCCTGTATTCAAATTGCATGGGTGTGAAAATACTATGGGAGAAAATAATTACTTGAATGCGGTTTAGATGGATTTATTCATCATTCATAGTCAATGTAACAATAATATCAGTAAAACATGCAAAGAGTTTGATGAAAAGTATGCTTATTTACCTCGAACGAATTCGAGAGAATTCATTAGATTGAAGAGAAATTTTGAAATGCTTATATCATCATGAAAAACTAAAAGTATCAGAGTCTAACATGTGTATTATTGAATCTAGGAAGATTTCAAAAATATTTGAAAAATTCTCTTCAATCTAATGAATTTTCTTAAATTCATTCGAGGTTAATCAGCATACTTTTCATTAAACTCTCTGCATGTTCTACTGATATTCTTGTTACATTGACTATGAATGATGAATAAATCCATCAAAACCGCATTCAAGTTATCATTTTCTGCCATAGTATTTTTACACCCATGCAATTTGAATACAGGATGACAATGAAGGAATATCATGTTAGTTCTCTGTCTGAATGGAGTTCATAGCCTACTATCTGAAGCACTGAGTATCTAATATTTATTTTATTGAAGACGAATTCATAACATATATGATCATAACTAAAAAACTGTACTAGATAGGTATAGGGAAAGTATACTCAATTAAAATGGGAAATGTTATAGCTTTTCGAATAAGTGATAATATACAGGGTGTTCCATTTGAAAAAACGGAGTTTCAGTAATTTTCATGAGTGCCTGGATGACACTCACTGTATGCTGAAACTGAGATCCAGTTCATCGACAGAATACTTGATGGTCTTATGCAGCTATAACCCAAATTGCAATATTTTATGAATTCGCATTGGGAAAAAAATTTTATTTTTCAATGGTCAGGTTTTCCACAAAGATTTGACAAAATAATCTTTATCTCGGAAATCGTCACAGATAGGTATAGGGAATTATGTGGAAAAGTTATGAGGAATCTCATGAGGATTCCAAAAATGATATAATATACGAGGTGTTCCGTTTGAAATAACAAAGTAGCTACTACTTTCTGATACAAGAGGCAACACTATATTGATGAAAATATTTTAGACGGATAGAGCAAGTTTGATTATCCACGCCCACAAATTTTCGAAATGATCTGTCTTTCTGTTCTCCAGATACGTCTAATGTTTCATCTACTGTGAAACACCCGATATACAATTCAGTGAACTTTAACAGGAAGTACAGGAACATGTTTATTATAAACGATATTGTATTCATAACTATTTGTCCATATTGTCTTCTATTAGTAATTTTTCTATTATTCCTTTCAATGATAAATAATGATATTGATCTCAGTCATAACATATATCAAGGTATAGATATACAAACTAGATCATTGATCATCAAAAACCAATCCTGTTCAATGTATAACATTTCTGATCACCTGTATGTCCTTAGTTATTGAGATTGAACTGATAAGATATAAATTTTGTGTTTCTATCATCTGATTTGGTAGTATTTAAAAAATATATGTATATTTGATTTCTTACTCACTAATGATTGAATGAATCAGGTTCCTCAATTTTCCAGAGAACTCCATTGAATCGTAAAGTTGAGTGGCGCCCTTAAATATTATTTTTTCTAGTCAGCTGTTTTTTTGTAAGGTTACTCGAAGAAGGCTTACCTTTATTCAGTAAACAGGTTTATTATGAATATGAAGGTGTAAATAGTGAAAAAAAAATCAACACTCTTTGATTAGACATGCGCTAAAATTTTCTTATCAGTTCAGCTTTAATTCTGAACCAGAAGATGATCAGCTAAGGAAGCTTTCATAGTTATTCACATAAATAAAGACAAGAAACCATCTACTTGTAATTAGTATACATCAATGTGTCTCAACATCTGCAATACTGTCGCTTATTTTTTATGTAGCAACATTAAATTGAGGAAAATACAATTAATATAACGGAAAAACGAATTGGGGATTGGGGATTGAAGTCGATACTGCTTCGATATAACAGAGAAGAAAATCACTTTAGTTTAATAATGACATTAGTAGAATTCCCAGAATCCAGTTCGTTTTCAATACATTCTAAACTCTGTGGATTATGGGAAAGTTGAATCCGTAACTTCTAATTTGAATCAAATTTTGTCTTATTTTCAGCTGATGTTTTGAATTCTCAGTCATACATTAATGATGAAATTGCATTCGCTGATTCAGACAATGAAAAACATATATTGAATTGTAGGAGAGAACTTTTTTTAACGTTGCAATCAGAGAATCATCAAGAATCCCTCGACAGCACCAATCTAGTAGCTGTGAATTAGGTCATGAAGAGGTTTTGTATCGATAAACAGAGAGTTTAGACGTTTGAGTTATTGCAGAAATTTCCGATCATTCGGTGAGGAATTGGGAAATTTTCATTTAAGTACGTCAGGATGAATTAAGCTTGCAGATAAATGGTACTTGGAGGATTATCTGGTTCAATTTGCTGTAAAATTTCACCGTTGAACATGTAATGGGATTTTAGTTCTCCTAACCACGAATAGAATCGTTTGGTCGTTTTGTTTGAGATTTATTCAATAACTTGCACCTCAGTTGAAGTCAGTAAGAGTTATAGTTACAAAATACTGATGCGAAAAATGATATTATTATTCGATTATGAGTTTCCTATCGTCAAAACTTGATGGTACTCACTCACATCTTTTTTTTTTGTTCGAGCATGATATTGTCACATTGATCGTCAATATTTTTCGAGAGAGTTAGTGTCCATTTTTGCTATAAGAGTACATCAATCCTTTCATCGGTCTACCCTACGTACTAACCTACATCTCATCAGTATTTATAATGTGTTCAACTGTAACATGACACAATAGTTGTCACTTTTAGACGTCTCCCAGATAAAAAGAAATGTTTTTAGATCATTACCAATTTAGTGTTTTATTCTCATTATGATCATAGTAATATTTTAATGTGTTTTCAACATTATTGATACTATTTTTTTCACTAATTATCCGAGAGATATTTTCCAATCGAATTATATAAATGAATCAAATATGCAGCCTTCCTATTTTCAGAGATTACCGTGATTTTTCAGTTGAAATAATATTTGTTTTGCTAGGTTTGCTTCAATTGGTAATATGTTTGCAATTATTTCGGATAATGTAATATTGCGATATGACAGGAAAATCAAATGATGCTATTTTATTATATGTAATTCAATTTCACCATAGTTGATAAAATATTTCGAATGTCGAACCCAAAGAGAAGACAACGTCAATTATGCATACCGGAATATTCCAAATCGTGGATAATATTGACATTTGATAAGTATAAATGTTATCATAGATCAGACTATTCAAAAATATATTACATAAAAAGAGATGAAATCGATGAATGCAATCCCCAAATAGTATATCGTAATATCCATGGATGTTCGAGTATATATTTAAAATATTCGAAGATCAATGAATAACAAATAAAAATATGACAGATATGATGTTCTCCTGTTGGTCATATTGTCATGTTAATTTCACAATACTATTTTGAGTTCAAAATGGAACACGCATAAAAAATTTACATTGTCATTGATAGAATGTCACGAAGTTATCTTTTATTCCTTCAGACTCTTCCTTCTCTGTTGAACAAGGCATTGAACTCAAAAATCAGCCATAAAAGAAGACCATTTAAAGACCGAAAGCCTGAATAGTAGCTTACAATTCGATTTTTCATACTGTCTAGAGAATTTATTGCCGTTTCGGACTTTCGTAGAGAGGGTAACACAAAATGGAAGACCATATGAAACGAACGAATCGTTCAGACTCAGGAATTTATGAAAATACTAGCATTAAGGCAAATTTGAATCTCACAATGGGCGGGATCACGAATTTTTTGAAAATGAACCACGACATCTAGAACATCAGGAAATGTACTCAGGTTTTTTAAAAATTTCTGTCCTCGCAATAGTTTCGCAAGAATAAATTCCTGAAGTTGGGGTGCGTTTAAAAATCACGCGGAGAACGCAGTGTTGATACGCCATAAGTACTTCCGCACATGTGAAAAAACAAAAAAAAACATTGATTTCAATAAAGGAGATGTTCAAAATGTTCGCTGCGAACATTATTTGTAAAATAAAATAATTTTCTTTTTTCAATGTCAATTTTTGTAATACATCTGAAAACACTTAATATTTCCGATACAGTTGAAGATAGGTATGGGACATTGTACATGAATAAGGTATAAAATTCTCTGAAGAATCCAAAAAACTAATAATATACAGGGAGTTGTATTTAAAATAACAAAGTTGGTATCGGCCACTGTCACATGACACACCATATATATTTTTTTTTGAAAAAAATGCGCATCTAAAATACAAATCGACGTGTCCAAGCTTTTTTCCCAACACGTTCTCATTTATTCGTTATCGAATTTATTCCATTTGGCTGTTCCAGACTGTACGAGCGTTGAACTTGTCGCCAGCCGCTAGCGACAAAATAATATTGTCAAGATATATATTTTTCAAAATCCAATCCAGTAAAATACCAAGTATAATTTATATTCTAAATTCAATTTCATTATTGTTATAAACAAACCACTGTTTACAAGTCCATGATTAAAGTGGGTCAGTACAAATTATATTATGAAAAGTGTCACATGACGAGAATAACTAATGCAATTTTGCTGATGTTGCTGATTTATAATCATAGATTTGATGAAAGTAATTGAAGACGTTTTTTTCGGGGAGTCTTCGGTAAGTCTTCAGAGAGTCTTGAGTCAGTCTAGAATGGTAGATAGGCGTCCGAACTACCCCTTCGGACAGTTTTTCTTGATTGCCCCTAACTCCTCCTGAATATTGAGTTCTCAGCATTTTTGTGTATTTTAGGGTAAGCATTTCTATGTACCATCAAAATTATCATTAGATTATATGCTCTGTTTTGTAATTAAGTGAAATCATTTGATTTATATTTCCTGAGTACGACCCAAGCGACAGGTGTGACCCCCAAAAAACACCCCCTGTACGCGACAATATTTTACAATTCACTTACAAGGCATACATTGAAACGCGCGTTTTTTTAAGTTATCATGGCAATATCAACGAAGGAACGAGAAACGTGAAGTCTATGACAAATGCAAAACTTTATTCAAACGTAAAATGTGGCACCAATAAAAAAAATAGCGTAAAGTATTCGTGGATCTGGTCTTCAAAACACTTGCTTTATTTCGAGCATGACGAGCGTGTTTTAAAGGAATTTTTATCCACTTATACTTTATTATACTAATACACTATTCCATCATTATATTTGATAAAGCAGGTTGGATGATTTCGTGGTCTCGCCTATTATATTCATTATCTCTCATGTTGCAAGACGTTTTCCAAACCGTAAATCAAAAATCATCAAGCTGACTGGAAATTGTCGATTTGAAAAAAAAATCATGGAATCATGATTATTTTCGTGGGGACATCTGTTCTGAATAGAAAATAATTCTCTCGACAATTGAGTGAATTCAGTATGCTCATCAGAGTAAATATTTAGCCTACAAATCTAGAATGTTTGATCTGCCATGTTTGAAATATCTGGTTTGTTTGCTATTGGGCAATAGCAATTAAAGTCCTTCAGGTCTGATATATTCACATCGATCTCAACTATTGAACTATTCTTGATCATTTTGATCTGGATTCGATCTGGTAATTCTTGCTGCCAAAAATCGATGGAATTTTTGTAAAAAGTGTCAGACATATTCAACGATAAGTTCATTTTAGTTTTGAATTAAATGGAATATTTATGGGTGAGGTGAAACTTCATTTGAATTAAATTATGTGCTACTTTTTGTGTTGGTCAATGTATAATCTATCATTCAACTGATTACAAATATAGTAGGAATTGACAAGAACACATAATCTATCCATAAAAAATTCATAAGCGTTCATTGAATAGAATTTTGCATTGGAAATCGATGGGAAGAGCCGTAGATAGGACGAATTACATCTTTCAATATTTCCATATCAGCGCAAAAAAGTTCTGTCAACACAATACAGCACCGTAACATCCGAAAATATGCAATCAGCATTGTATAGTCATCATGTCTATCATCAATTTCAACGAAATAATGGAAACTGGAATGAATGGTCTTAAAGCTCCATGTAGAATTCGAGAATTCACGTAATTACATTGGTTCCGAATGTAACAATAACGTGACGATGTAAATGCGAAATTCGATGAGATTTCACCGGAGAAATTACATTTACGTAGAGTTTCTAAACTTCAAATTGTGATTGATAACGAGTGGTTGTGAGAGACAATAATTCATCAACACAGGAATGGACTGGAAATAGGCAAGACAATAAAAACAAAAGTATAATTTATCGAAATTCGAATTCATGACCTATATCAATGTTTGAATAGAATATCGAGATTCCTTCTTATTCCATTTTTTTACTTCATATTCGAGAGCTCTTCCATCGCCTTCTCACAAATTTTAATTTTATGTTCACAAAAAAGCTTTCCAGGAATTGATTCATTCATTTTCTTTTCATCAGATACTTGAATTTATGCACATACATAACATGCAGTCAATAAATTATACTCCATAATTCTGATATTGTCGTTTTGTACTTGATGCAAATCAATATCAATGTCAGTTTCATTAAACCTTTGGCATATGTGTAGAATTTAAAGTTAATAGTACCCCATGAATATCAAACGTTTCCATATGTTCTCCCTTCCTCAAATGAATGGACCGTTTACAAACATCTCGGATTGGTAAAAAAATTATTGGAACTCCCGAATTCATTCGATTTCATCATCAATCAAGTTGATTCTCTTCAGTTATAGGTACTGGATATAACGCTGGAAGATTATATCAGATGTTTTGTTCGTTCAAAAGAATTATTATTCCCATAGTGATGAACTGCGCTGAATTCAACCAAAATATATGCCCATATGGATTTCCACGCCCTCAGCGAAGAGAAAACTGCGTTTTCTCAGCAAACGTTCGTTTAGAGAACCCTATGCTATAGTTCATAATTTTAATTCAAGGGGACGAAGAACCTGAGATGAGCTGTTATAAATATTCACAGCTGAATGAATAATTAGATTAGATGCATTTCATAATAGTAGGGAATGGATGCCTGGAGGTGAATTCCCGATATTATGTGGTATTTGATATATAGGGAGAACTATTGATATTTCCATGGGGCACTGTAATATTTATCATAATAGCTTGACAGTTTGAATAATCTCTAGTCGGAACGATGGCGCTGAATTAGTTTTGTTGACAATTTGAAACATCATTCTTTCCGCAGACAATTCCAATAAATCAAAACAAAATACAATAAGAACTCATGCATAATAAAAGTAACAGATGTTACTTTATAGTATGTGTTCAAATTGCCCACTTTATTCTAAGCACAATGCCATTCTCTTCTTAAGATGTCTTCTTCTAGCACATTTATAAGAAACCTCAATTAGAATATAATCAAACTGCCAATTTTTTTAATACAGTGGTACACTGTTTTTTTCGAGGGTATTCTCACAAAATTTGGATTTTTGTCAAAACCGAGATATTGAACCATCATGTATGATACAAAGAGAATTAAAAACGCAATCTAAAAATGTTGGGCTTCAAGATGGCGTTTATGAGGAAAACCAAAGTTGACAGATGTTTTTTCGCCATTTTGTGAATTAGTGAAAAGGCGATGCCGTATACAAAAACTCCATGAAAAAGTGCCTGAATGAAGTTCAAATATATAGAACAGATGAATAATTTTGTTCAATGTTCTAAACAATTAATAAGACTACAGTCATGTTCAAACAACAATTGAAAAATCAGAAACTCAAAGACATCAATATATCTCTGAACATTCTTCAAACAAAGCCTCAATTGCTATTTGGTATATCGTAGTTTTTGTTGTTTCCAGGTGAATACATTCAGGAAGTGAATATGAGTGAGTAATTGAAATGTTTATATAGTATTGCACCTATACACTTCAAAATTAAAATAAAATATAATAAGAATCGAACATTCTTTGTATCCACATTTTTTTGTAATCTTTCACTTTTTGAAATGAGGTAACAATAAGAGAACTATATAGACCGCGCTGTATACTCAATTTGTATTCAAGTGGAGTTTCTATGTGTAAATTGGGATAGTTGCAAGACATCAGTGTTTCCAATAGCCCCCGAGAGTATTGAATTCATTCAAACACCGCATAATTCCAACGCGTGAATATAAATAAACCATTTCAAGTGGCAGGAGACCGAAATTTTGTTATTTATATTCAGTAACTCTTTAGCCTGAGTCAGAACTAAACTGACTGGTTTTGCAATGGAAACCTGAGAATTACTCAGTACGAGTATATTTGCCATACATATTTGTTCATTTTCACTACTTCTTATGATATTTTCATTGCAAATAAATAATTAAATGAATGTTGAGAAATATGAACACTGGTTTCTCTTATACTCAGTATACTGTAACTGGAAGTGTAAGATATGACGTATGTGGTATGGTTGAACTCAGAAAAATATGGGCTTTCAATTTTTGATATTATACCCTTTCAATTTAATCGATGACGTCATATCTTGTAAGGTGGTGGGGGAAAAATTATTTTTTTGTAAAAAAAGATGGAAGACTGAAATACAAAATCGACCTGTCCGAGCTTTACCTCTGAAAATAATTATATCGTAAGATAATGGAGCGTTTCCACACTTTATGAACGCACTGTATATAATATTATGTATATTGAAACCTCATTTGTTGTTCATGAATTTTGACACCAAATTCTGTCAAACTAATCAGAAGGCGGAACGTAAAACTTTTAGATGGGAACCATACTTTATACGTCATGCCTGACGGTTATCCAAAACCTCGTATCAGATATTCTAGGAAAATGAAAATTATAGAGTTACTATCTGTTAATACATAGATCCATATCAAACACAATATTGATGTAAAGTGTTTGAATAAGATATTTCGAATGTCATATTATAATTGAATATTAATTGGCACTCATACATATGAGATTGAAACATGATTGATTGGGATTAACTATGTATGAATCATCTAGTAACCAATTAGGGATGATAATATGTCAGAACATGTACTCCCAACGGCATGGTATATCTCTACTTTATGACTCAGGTTTGTGCAAGGTTGTCCGAGTTGGTTATTTTTGAAGCTCTTTTTCCCTTTGTGTGTAAAATTTAATTTTTTTATGCACAATAAACGTTATTATTATTATTATTATTATCATTATTATTTAGACACATAGATAAAGAGTCCCAATACAAATGCAAGCCGAATATACAACGTTTCTAAAATACTCGTTTTTCAATTGATTCGTTAAGAATTGGTCTATTCGTTCTTGTCACCAGAAAGAGACACATTTTCTTAAATGAATGTGTAATACTTTCACTTTTTCAAACGAATTTTCAAAGAAACAGACTTCTACGATTGAATGAATTAATTTTAAGTTGAACACTCGTTCTGTATATTCATGAAAAACAATAAGGCATAGAAATGAATATCCTAGTCTAGAAACCATCTATTCCTGTCCCCAAAATTAGCTTGGACCAGCCTGGAATTTTTTAAGAAATACTGAAATGGGTTATTACCCTATTCAATACGACAAAAATAATCAATACATACAGTATTGTGATATAAAAGGAAACACAATGGGAGGACATTATATGAAGTATTTCAGAGGAAATTGAACGTGTTAAAGCTACTGAAGCTTCAGTCGAATGTGACCATATATTGATTATACTTTTCATTGCTGTATGGTTTTATGTGTTTTTTATATGGAAGAGCTCGCAATGAAAAGTTATTTCGTTCATTTAATAAGAGAATACAACGGAGTAACTGAAAATGTATCATTTTTCATAGGGTACTGTGTGGTAGTAATCTGTAATAGTTTCGTAGAATAAATCGTGATGAACGTTATCACAATAACGGTTCATTTCAGACTGGAAATATGGAACTGATGATTGGACAAAAATATTTTCTTCCTCTAGCTCAAGTCAGATAATTCATCTATCGAATAACCATAATATTTCTCGATGTATTGAGAAGTATTTCCCATTCATTATTAACAATAATCTAACATTCGAACAATCCTTTTATCTTTATTATAATCAAAAATTTGACATGTAATTTTCCTTCAAAGATGTTTCCGTTCGCTAGAGATTCAGTCGATATCTATGAATTCCATCAAATGATTTCAGAATGTATTTAATATTGTAATTATTATTGAAATTTATTTTTTCTTGATTAATGATCATTTGGTATAGTTGCTAAAATAATATAGTTATTGAAAAAACATGTCACGTCACGATTTTGATTACATTTGAGTAGATTCTTTCAACCTTCTCGAAACTTCTTAGTATTTTTTAATTTATCAGGTGGAAAATGGGTTGTCGTTCATATTTCGTGATCTATATTTTAACATTTTTGTTCATGATCACATATTCCAATCTCAAGTACAAGCATTCGTTAATGTAATTGTAAATTAAGTTATATTTTCGAGATAATTTGATCTTAAATTCCTCCTATCCTGTTTTTGTTGAAATTTAGAGTAATTCAACAATTCACAACTCTTTCACACTTCGCAAACACTTCACAATTTTCAGAATTTGTGAAATCGAAAAAAGTACAATATCATTCAAATAAAAAATCTGCCAGATATAAAACGAATTGAAATATCAACAAGAGGTGATTCTTTTTCACGTATCACCCGGTACCTCATACTAATTCTGAGAAAACCGAAATGAGGAACCCATTCGTGCAGCAAAAATAGTACAAAATATGCAAAAGACTCATGAAAATAAAAAACACCATCCATTACCTCCGTACACTACTCACGTCAACAGAACGATAAACCGAGCGTATTATGCAAATGACACTATCAAAATGGAAACATGACCGTCGTTTACTATTGTGCGGGTCCTTCGAACTTCGGGAGGTGGGAAAGCTACGCTTCGACTGAAATTCAAAGCTTTCGCGCGTTCCTTCCTGAACAGGAGGCGCGGAAAATAGGGCGTATGCGCACGTTTGTATGCTTCGGTTTCATGAATGATGGCTTGATTGCGCTTTCCAGACATTTTCCACAACCACGGCCACTTTCCTATTTTTACTCGCCGGTCGGAAACCCACTAATAACCCTTACAACACAAATACGTTCTGTGGACATAATAGGGACGTTTCTCATTTATTTAGAGGATATCCCTTGGACATATCCCTTTGTTGGGTCATAGCTTGTATGGTCTATGTACAGTAGAAGTAGGTAGTCAAATTTCGATTTTTTTTGTTGAGTAACTCGCTAACTACAGCATATACATATGAAGAAATTGGTGTTGTATTCTTGAGGTGATTTCACTGGCAAAAACTAAAATTGGCAATCGTTTTTTATAAGACTATCATGGTTAGTTAGTTAGTCAGTTAAGAGAAAATGACTTTTACGTTCTCTTGTCACTTTCTTCTGTAGAATCTAGTGGCGTAAAGGAAATATGAAAAAAAGTGTTAAATTTCGAATAGAGTCCTGAAGTTATATCTTTTCGAATGAAAATCATGAAAAGGATCATTCTACACACCGGGTCACTTGCGAGTATTCATTAGCCAAAATGTTACTCAACTCTATTCCTATTCGCGTTTATTGTTCACTTCAAGTGATGAGGTCGCAAGAAAATTACGAATAGCATTATATATTAGAATATCTCATTCGAAGTAATAACAATTGTAATATTGCATATGAATGATTAATGAATGGCTCTATAGAGAAGAGACAACCACAGAAGCTTTTTTCTAGAACTCGAGAAAAAAATATATGATCATTCAACAAGCCGAGTTATATATTATTCTTTGTAATTGCGCTTAATTGTGAAAAGTACCAAAAAAACGTAAAGACAAATGAAGTGGAGTACCATTTTCGATATTGAAGAATCGGACATCAAAAGCGACCCATTTATCTCATGTTGAAAAATAAAAAATAGTCCTTTTCAACCAAACTATAGCCAACTACGATTTCCATATGGAAAAATACAACTTTGGGTTTCAATTCATTAATGAACAGTTTTTTATTCTAATTTCCTTCACGCCACTGGTTTCAAGGAGAAAATGAGAGCCCTCAAAAATCGTTTTCTCCTAACTTCACTAATAATCAAGATATTCGTATCTGTTGAAAAGTCTAAAATCGAACTTTCTTTATAACTCGAAAAAAAAAGATGATAGCCAAGTTTTGTTTTCGCCAGTGACCTGATCTCGAATAAAGCGATCGAGGATGCAACCTCCATTTTTTGTATCTTTTTTAGTTATCGAGTTATCCTATACAAACATTGAAATTTGCTCACGACTTGGCGGCAAAAAAGGGGAGTTCCTAGGATGACCTACAACATCCTAAAAGGCATCCCATGGGAATAGTGAATCCATGGGTCGTCCATAGTACGTTTTCTATTTATTGAGGACATCATAGGAAATCCTTGTCGGGATATACTGGAAATGAACTGAAACTTTGAAAAATAATATTATGTAATGATATATGAATGAATAATATCTAGCGTCAAATAAAATCCATCATTGTGAGCTACTGCTGAAGTATAATTCAAATTATCTTTTGTTCTCTTGAAGTATTTTTCTCTTTATCAACCTAGGTGATACGTTCTTATCGAGATACATAGCAATATTGGAAAATATATACTCAACTCGAAATTATATTAAAATTCCATACGATTTCATGCACTATTCACCAGGACGCTGAAGTTATATACGAAGAGCATATACATTCTCTTAGTTAAACGCCTCTAGCACAGAATAGAGAGGATGATTAGTAAGTTTATTTTAATCGAAAAAGATCGGGAAATCTTGAATTCTAGTGTAGGGATTGTGATCTGTTGTCAACGACAACTTTCCTTTACTGGTTGATAGTAGGTATGCAGTGTTGAATATAACTGACTCTAACTGAACATAGTTATCGAAGGAATGAATGCAAGCATGTCCTTTTACATTTCAAAAATATTTCAATTTCAATGAATACATTTCAGGAGATGAGAACAGTCTAATTCATTGAAGCAGTTAGTTATTTCAGTTGAAAATGGATGGTTGACGCTGTGAACCAAATATGATTCTTCATATATCAACTCCATCTACAATTTCACTGATGATAGTACATTTGTGTTGATTTCCACATCAAATCTATCACAATATGTGTCAGTAGGTACTGTCACTTTCCCGACGCCTTCTTTCAACAAATTCGGGATTGCTTTTCCATTCAAGTTCAGTCTGATATTCTCCTCGACAGTTTTGCTACGCCGCAGAGAGCTTTTGGATCATTTATAGCACCCCGTACTCATTCTTGTTTTAATGCATCAGCTTCTCTAGACTGTAGGCGCCTTTTTTGAACGAATGGACATTACGAAAACTTGATAGCAATGAGTTTTGGGAACCCTGAATCAATGTCAAAACTAGTCTATGTTCTTGATTCGATCTGGATATGAAGAACAAATACATCTAGCAGTATCTAGAGGCTCCATTCTATAGAAAACACACCAGTTAGTTATTAGTCTGCTCATGTCACAAATCTCTAGAGACCCAATTTTGGAATTTGAATCATAATTTTCCACCAGAAATTCTCTTCTTATTGTCTCTCGCAATCATGACAGTTCTAAATCATCAACATATACGAGAAGTGCTAACCAAAAAGAGATTTATATATATTTATATAATTTATACTGATGTCACAACAATTTTTGCTGATTGTATATTGAAATTGGATCTCTAGCACTGATTACCTGAATAATAAATAATAATATTATAATGAAGTGACGATCGATTAGGAATACAATTGTAATAATGCCATCAGAAGGAAGGACATTTTCAATGTGTTAGTTTTCATATATGAAATGTTCAAGATGAACAGGATATTGTTATTTATTTATTTATTGTATACATCCAGCAGGTTCGAGAACCCAATTCCAGGTGTACTCAATGTCTATTGCGAATATGATTACATAAGTCTATTACAAAGACAGTGAGAAAAAAATGTGTGTAACAGAGATGACACATAAAATTAGATATGTTCTATTAGTTTGGTAATAGGTTATGTATTGCGCGTTCAAAATGTGGTAGGCTAGAAAAGAAGATATCTACGTTGCTTGAGTTATCATAACTCCGACACATTGTGGAAATGGGACAGTGAAAGTGATGAAGCGTGTGTGGAATTCCAGTTTTGAATAGTAGTTGAGATCTAGATGCCACACGTGAAACATTCAATTCAAGAGAGGATAGTATGGTTGATGAATCTATTAAGTTGTTGATATACAATTTCTATATTTGATGATGTGTTATTTAGTCTAGAATAATGTGGAATCAATCATATCATTATTTTGTCCTGAAACAGGTTCTGGCTATATCATCGTTCACTTAGTTGTTTACTACTAGGTTGTTATGTTCATGCCATAATTAATGTCGTGTCATTGTTATGGATATCAGGTTTGTTAGGTTATTGATGAACAGATAAATAAATAAATGATGAAGATACCACGATAGATAAACAACATACATTCGATATTATAATGGAAAATCCATAACTAACTTTTGGAAATATCCACTGTATTAGCAGCATCAGAAACGACAAAATATACAGGGTGGGTCACGGTGGATTGGACCTTGGACGTACAAGGACGAGGAATACCCCTGAAAATGTTGTTCCTCCTATAAGCACTTGATCTATAGATTGGAAATACTTTCAGCATTGCTTCTACAAGAAAAAACATCACCTTTGTTATTTCGAATAGGTCCTCTTGTATAGTACATTTTTTCTTGATTTGTGATTATTACTTTCTGAACATTTTGGCCGATACTTTCCTATACCTATCTCTGGTCGATTTCGAGATAATAATTGTATTCAATTATATCATTATAATAATTCAAGTATTTTTGGGGTGCGTAAGAACTTTATATTTATGGTATAGCTCAACCAAGACCTTCGAATTAGATCTGGGTAGTGATTCGTTTTACGTACAGAATATACAAATAAGAGTCTAATGTTCATATTGCTATGTTTGGACTACGATGAATATGTATCATTTTAATCTATACAGGAACTTGGCTGTATCTCCAAATCTCACGATATAGGTATAGAAAGTAATTATACCATTCGAAAGGTCATCCTTCATGATATAAAGAGTAGTCCGTTTTGAAAATAATGACTTCTTCCTATTTTTGTTTCTACCACTACTGGAATACGAAATTTAAGCGACCCTAAAGCAGAACGAACTCCATAACAAAGTGCCTATAGGAGTAACCAAATTTGATAACCATATTATCATGAAAAAGGTGTAACATAGAAAACTTCTGATATTTCAAAAAATGCGCTTCCATGAAGAATGTACAAATATTATGAAATCTACAATAACTACAAATGTTTCTTATTTTTCTTCAGCAAAACCGAAGCTAAACTCCTTCTTCACGATGTGTGAACTTCACTATTCACTATGTCTATATTTTGATATATCACTTCATGACTTCTGCTGGCCAATCAGAAATCATAAAACATTTTCCTGTTCCGCTCTATACTCTGGAAAGTGAATTGAAAAGGAAAAATCAATGGATGAAAAGTGAAAAGACTAACATTCTGAAATAACTTTTACGAATGCGAATAATTATGTTGAAAAAGAGTTTTTGCTTTGAGTTCAAAAATGAGGAATTCACAAAGATACACAAAAGCTGGAGTTTATTGAATTACACAGTCTTGCGACTACGTATTCGATTTATGTCTTCCAAGGGGCCCAGATTATTGCTCATTGATTCCTAAAATAAGTTTACTACAGTCACAAGAGAATTTGAATTATTTTCATAACAAAAAATGTCAATAACTATAACTTGTTGTCCGATCCTTGTTATCCAATTGTCCAATGTTCAATTCTGATGTTTTGGTTATATTAATTTTTTATTTATATTCATAATATACTCCTATTTTATATTTGCACATGATTGTTGTTTATGTGTTTCAGTGACTGTATAGCAATTCCTAATTGTGATATTTATTTTGTATTTGTATTTTATATTTATACATGTTTGTCTTTGTCGACCAGTACGGTGAAAATGTCGTATAAAATTTTATTTGATTTACTCGTTGTGTCCTCTGTCATTGTATTTTTAACCAAGGTATCCTGAATGGATAGTTTTCTAATAATGATCGATGTATTTTTTTTTGTTTATAACCGACTTTGTCGATGAGAATTACGTTCTTCAGGCAATAAAGTATTTTTGATTGATTGATTGGTATACAGGGTGAACCTAGTCCAAATTCAAACTAATGTTGATTATGAACAGTCTTCCAGAAAATCTAAACCTAAGAAGGTATCCATAGAATCAGATTAGGAAGCCAACATAAAGGATAAACCACTCTTCAATTATTTGTCGAACGAAAGTGTCGATTAATTATGTGGAATAGACCCTACAAGGATCCTCATTGAATCATTTTGAGTTGGCGACACGATCGTGTTTGATTAAATTGTTAGCTTCAAAGTCAGTCAGAACTATTCAATTTTTTTTTTGTTAATTCACTTTTCCATCTATGCAGTTTTTTTCATCATGGGTATTTTGAAAACACATTCACCTTATTCTATTCAATCTTCCTACAGCAACAAATGGAAGATAATATATTTTTTAAATTGGTAATTCTCCATCTATGTTGACTGAATTGACGAGCAGAGAAGTCAGAATAGCCGCTTCTGAATTCAATAATGTGAATTTTCTGCTCAAAACATAATGGGTAGCCAAAGCTATTTCGAAACGCTTCTCTTGTAATAAATGCACATTCTATAATAATCCGTTGACGAAAATCATCGAGTGAAACTGGTTGTGTTTTAGCATAATTTCTTTTATTTTATTTTTCAATAGGATAGCATATCATAAAACAGAATTTATTCAATTCAAGTCATACCCCAAGGGGTGACTCACCTTATAACCAAAGTGTGGCGATTATAGTTCCCCCTACCTGTATAACATTTGTACCAGATTACCATTTTCTAACTCTTTCAGTTTCAGACATATTTATATTGGAACTTGTCCAATTGAAATTCGGAAAATATTTCAACTTCACCAACCATTGAAATCTGACCAGTATAACACAAAACTACTCATATTATTATTTAACTTTCCAATTTGGCACTCACTATGACATTAAAGTATTTTACATGAAATACATAATAACCGATCCCAAGCCGAGTGTGATTATATGTTATAAAATGATTTTTCCAGAAATTAAATAAGTTTTCCACCCAACACAAATCTTATGTTGATTAGCCACAGCCATCCATACCCACATAGCACACGACATCCATTGGACATCCATTTAAGGTCCAAAAGCTCATGGACATTAAACGGACACCTATTGGACGTGAAGTGACGGACGTACAATAATCGTTGTCCGTTCAAACGTTAACTAGACGTCCTATGTCCTTGGACGTTCAATAGATGTCCTGAACGACCATAGCTAACGTCCTTGAAAGTTAATGCATTGCGATTCAATCTATAATACCTGCCTCGAACATTGTAAGTGATGATACAGTATTGGAAAAAGTTCTGTGAATGATTGTAAGCCTGAAGAATAGCTTGCAAATACTGAGAGAGCATTACGATTAGTATGTTACAGGTAAAAGAAAAACGCGTTGCTGCTCTATTGATCGGAATGTGATTACTCTTACAGATTTCTGTCTATACCCATGCTGTACTTTTCATAAATTCGCATTCACCACATAGAATTTAGTAAATAGGTTGATTCTACATAATGCTATGTCGGCCTTAGCCGAGGCAATCAATTTATCATTTTTGAATGGAACATTCCCGAAATGTCTCAAGATAGCGGTAATAAATCCTTTGCTCAAAGGATGAGACTGTGATATAATTTCTAATCTAAGGCCTATTTCCCTATTGCCAACTTTGGCCAAATTAGTTGAAAAATTAGTTAAAAAAGGGCTGTATTCATTTCTACTCTATCATAATTTGTTAAGCTCTCACCAATTTGGCTTTCAAACAGCGAAGAGCACAAATGATGCCATGTTTGCCTTACTAGAGAATATATATCTCAAAATCAACGGAGGTGTTTCAGTTGCAACAATCTTTTGCGACCTTACAAAAGCTTTTGACTGTGTCGATCATAAGATACTTCTTCAAAAATTAGAAATTTATGGTTTCAGAGATATAACATTGAGATGGTTTCAATCATACTTAACAGAACGCAAACAAATGGTCTCGCTCAACGGAGGAAGTTCGGAATCTCAACTAGTGAGTTGTGGGGTACCACAAGGATCAGTGCTTGGCCCCCTTTTGTTCTTGGTGTACATCAATGATCTGGCAAGCATCAATATCAGGGGTAAATTCACTATGTTCGCAGATGATACTACAATACTGTGGCATGGCAACAACAGTGATGAACTGAATGAACACATAGCTACAGACATATCTCTGGTGAAAAACTGGTGTGATTCTATTAGATTATCATTCAATGTCTCAAAAACATGCATTGTAACCTTCGATGCGCTCTGAATGACATAATCTTGGGGAACTCGAGAATAAGTACCAAATCATCAGCCAAGTTTTTGGGACTCCATGTGGATAACAGTCTGTCTTTCAATACTCATATCAGTACTTTATGCAAAAAATTGTCATCAGGTTGCTTTGCAGTAAGGATCATATCATCAGAATTAAATACATCTGCAGCGAGAGCAACATATTTTGCTCTGATTGACTCACTGTTGAGATATGGAATTTGTTTTTGGAGGAATAGCTCTCAATTTCTATTGAACTCGGTGTTCGTTTTGCAGAGGAGGGCTGTGCGATACCTTTGTAGGGCGAAACCCAGAGATTCATGCCGACCCTTGTTTATCACTCAAAAAATATTAACATTGACATGTATCTTTATTCTGGAAAGTGTATGTTTAATCCACAAAAAATTTTACATTAATATTCAATCTCTGTCAACTTACAAGACGAGGAGTGATAACTTTACAGTATCCCTACCAATTCCCAGGAGCTCCTTGGTAAAGGGGTCAATAATTTAAAATGCAAAAAAAATGTTTAACCACCTGCCTTCACATGTGGCTCATAATAGATTCAGGATGGCTGTCAAGGAGCTACTGCTAGATAGAGCATATTATAATTTGAAAGAATTTTATGACAATGTATATTAAGTATTTGATTTCGAATTGTAATTTTAGTTTAGCTTCAAATATGTGTCTGTTTATATCGGGTGTTTCACAGTGGATGGAACATTAGACGTATCTGGAGAACAGAAAGACAGATCATTTCGAAAATTTGTGAGCGTGTTTAATCAAACTTGCTCTATCCGTCTAAAATATTTTCATCAATACAGTGTTGCCGCTTGTATAAGAAAGTAGTAGCTACTTCGTTATTTCAAATGGAACACCTCGTATATTATATCATTTTTGGAATCCTCATGAGATTCCTCACCACTTTCCCACATAATTTCCGATACCTATCTGTGACGCTTTCCGAGATAAAAATTATTTTGTCAAATTTTTGTGCAAAACCTGACCATTGAAAAATATCAATTTTTTCCCAATGCAAATTCACAAAATATCGCAATTTGGGTTATAGCTGCATAAGACCATCAAGTATTCTGTCGATGAACTGGATCTCAGTTTCAACATACAGTTTGTTAGTTATGATCACTTATGTTATGAATTCGTCTTCAATAAAATAAATATTGGATAGTGCTTGAGATACTAGGCTATGAACTCCATTCTGACAGAGAACTAACATGTTATTCCTTCATTGTTATCCTTTATTGAAAGATGCATGGATGTAAAAATACTATGGCAAAAAATAATTACTTGAATGCGGTTAAGATGGATTCATTTCATTTATGGTCAATGTAACAAGAATATCAGTAGAACATACAGAGAGTTTAATGAAAAGCATACAGTGATTTACCTCGGATGAATCCGAGGAAATTCATTAGATTGAAGAGAAATTCTGAAATGTTTTTGAAATCTTTCTAGATTTAGATACACATGTTAGACTTTGATACTTTTAGCTTTTCATGTTGATATAAGCATTTCAAAATTTCTCTTCAATCTAATGAATTTTCTCGAATTCGTTCGAGGTAAATCAACATATTTTTCATCAAACTCGCTGCATGTTCTACTGATATTCTTGTTACATTGACCATAAATGATGAATAAATCCATCTAAACCGCATTCAAGTAATTCTTTTCTGCCATAGTTTTTTCACACCCATGCAACTTGAATATAGGATGACAATGAAGAATGTTAGTTCTCTGTCAGAATGAAGTTCATAGCCTATCTTAAGCACTACCCAATATTTATTTTATTGAAGACGAATTCATAACATACTTAAGGGATCATAACTAACAAACTGTACGAGATAGTTATAGGGAAAGTATACTCGAATGAAATGGAAAATGTTATAGCTTTTCGAATAAGTGATAATATACAGGGTGTTCCATTCAAAAAAACGGAGTTTTAGTCATTTTCATGAGTGCCCGGATGACACACACTTCTGAGCCTCCCTGTATGCTGAAACTGAGATCCAGTTCATCGACAGAATACTTGATGGTATTATGCAGCTACAACCAAAATTGCAAGATTTTGTAAATTTGCATTGGGAAAAAATTGATATTTTTCAATGGTTTACTTGCTCATATAAGCGGCAACACTGTATTGATGAAAATATTTTAGACGGATAGAGCAAGTTTGATTATCCATGCTCACACATTTTCGAAATGACCTGTCTTTCTGTTCTCCAGATACGTCTAATGTTCCATCCACTGTGAAACACCCTGTATACAACTGTACCTGTTATATACAAAAATTTTTCAGTATGCGTTTAGGTCTACTCATTTATCCTGGCGTTATTGTGACTTTTCACATATATGTATGTATATATGTATGTATGTGCATGTATGTGTGTTTATATTTGCACTTTAACTTTTTTTGTATTTTAAATGTTTGTACTCTTTTGTATTTTAAATGCTTATAACTATTTTATAATTACCTCTTAGCTTTGTCAATGAGAATTTGATTCTCTCGATATTAAAGCATGTTTGATTGATTGATTGATTGATTGATCAATAATGAAGAGGTCAAATTCAAATAAAATGGAAACGTAAATAATTAAATTTCTGCGTATAGGTATGTTTTAGCATATGTAATTTATGCAATTGTTTATCAGGAAATGTGCATACAACGTTGATTAGTGAATTCATTAAGATATCACTTATCTACGTAAATACTGAAATAAACAGGTTGCACAAGGTGTATAGGAGTCGAGAAAATGTGTCCGCATTTTTCATGTATGAATAATACTTCATAAAATAATTTTTCACTCCCAAAGATTACACACATATCGCGAATTGTTTTACGATTTAGTAATTTACAGTGGATTCACTATTCCATAGTTCACAAAACTGTCGAAAGGTGGCAATACGCCAGAATCGTGAAAATGTTTTCCCATAAGCTCGAAAACGAATTGAGAATATAAGAATTCAAGATCTTTCGACCGTAAAAAGTATTTTCATTTTCAAATTCAAATACTCACAATACAATCTCGACTTGCTTTTTCACGTTGGCACTACCAATTCCATTATTTTATATTGGAACTCCAATGAGGAGAGATATCAATAATGGTTGATTTTTTATATCTTCATGTCGTCATCAACTCAATTCAAGGTTTGCTGATGTCGCTTAGTAAGTATATTTTCAATTGAATTAATTCAGTGTTCGATTTGCGTTCGAAGATCACTGCAATATTCTACAAAATATCAATAATGGTTGATTTTTTATATCTTCATGTCGTCATCAACTCAATTCAAGGTTTGCTGATGTCGCTTGGTAAGTATATTTTCAATTGAATTAAATTCAGTGTTCGATTTGCGTTCGAAGATCCCTGCAATATTCTACACACACTAAGGCGGCTCGCATACCGAAGCAATACGCAACTAGCAACAGGCAACAAGCAACGTTGCGTATTGCTTCGGTATGCGAGCCGCCTAAATATTCAGTCAACAGAGTCTTCTGCTGTGATATCGATTGTTTGTCAGCAGGAAGCCTTGCAGAGTTCACGAGAATGCCAATAGAGGGCGATATCATTACGATTTCATTGGTGCAAGAAAATTCGATATGGATATATTTTATTGTCATAGATGACTCATTTTAGATATTGAAAAACAGATACGAGGTACTAAGATACATATTCACATATTGTAGGAGAAATACCATTCGAATAATTTTTCTTGGTATCTTTAGTGTTCCGAAGATACTTTGTTACCTAACCTACTCTCAGTGAAATAAACTCCGCAGTTCTTATTTCCGCAGCGCGTCGTTATCAAATGCCTCAGAATGGAGAATATGAAATACTGCAGCCATCTGGCTAGATGTATTAGAAAAAAACTCAGATAGACGATTCAAACAATTTTTGCAGTTAGAACACGCAAGAAACGATGCTATATTAGCCTGTGTCCTATCCCATGTTCGAACTGAGATGGGTATCAGAAGCGCGAAAGGAATATGTAAGAACTCATGTTTGAAACAAGAAAGATCAATCGAAAAATCAAAGGCTCCAAACAACATTGGAGGTGATTCCAATTCCTGCTAGGGGCAAAAACACGAGCAGCGCCAGTGATTTAGAGACACTTCAGTACCGCAACAGATGCAAACTTCAAGAGCTTAAATGGTTATTCTACAATGATAAAATATTCCCAAAATATAAAACCTGTTTGCCCAGCTCTGTCCCTGTGGAGCGACCCTTCTCCTTCGAAGGAATGATCATGAGGCGTCATCGAAGGAAGATGAGCGACAACATGATTGAGGAATTAGTTTTACTCAAAGCTCAACTGAAACATGAAGATCAAGTCTCAATTTCATTGCCTTCATATTCCATCCTGTAACATTCGCCTGCTCCTTGTTATCCACGCAATCTATTCGAAAATGGTTTGCTCGAACAAATATACTTCAGTTGAATTGAATGTTATTTTCTGACAAAAGTATTTCATTTTCAAAAAGTATTTGAAAGTATCTAGTATTCCAAATACCCTTTAAGAAAATTATTTGTATCTGTTATCTCATCTTATTTATAGTGATTCTAAAGTATTCTTGAAAAAATTATGGATTCACACGTTCTAGTTTAACTTTTGAGGAACGTGACAAAATCTTATTGAATCCTGGATAACTTTATTTGATGTGAATATGAAGGATGTTTTGACGATTTTTTGCTTCTATGATTTCGAATGAAATAAGTCATGACACAATTAAAAATATACTCACTGATTTGAACTCCAATTTTGTAAACTAACACTCCTGGTATCCAATCTATGATGATTTTCAACAACAGCGTTTCTTCGAAGATATCTACCATCTGTAGTTTTTCCTCTACCCCGCACTTGATGATTCATACTCTTTTCACTTTATTATGTGGTTTGAAAATTGCCATCGAGTATGGTGATTTTTTAGTCTTTAACTGAATATAATTATGGATACGTACCATAGTCGAAACACTTTCTCATTCTAGAGATGTGTCATTGTTTTATAAATGAATTGAAATCGATCCCAAATCGGATACTATGAATATATAATGCCCTATTATTCGACCAAACATTCTGATTATACACCTCAAGTCTATATACTTCTTTTATCTCACTATACACGTTCAAGAACGTTCAGCTTTTCATTTCTGAATTGAGAAAATTGCTGTTGGAAGGATGATGTTCATGAAGAACTAATACAGACGAACAACTGATCTATCAGCAACAGCTCCAAGAGGAAATTTAAAAATAGCGCATGGCAGGGTATATTATATTGGAGGAAATTAGTCTGGGGGATTGAAACAAAGATTATATGTTAATAACTCGATAGGTTATTTTAGAAATGGTGCGAAAATCGAATTCGTCCCCAAAATTTTACTATTACTGAAAACATTGGTGAACTTTTTATTTTACTCCAAGAAGAGTGGACGTTCCGGTAACTTCCCATTATCATGCAATCTGGATATCAATAATTTTTTTTGTTATTTTTAAACCACAAGAAAATTGGATAATAATATCGCTGGGAAATTGATACTTTTCGAGATATTTCACCAAGTCCGAAATTTGACTTTCTTTTTCTTGAACATTTTCGACTCGAAATTTCCTCCAATAACAAGAAACATTAAACAGTGCTTCTCAAAAGTCCCCTTCCCCATATCATTTTTGGAATGATTATATATGAACAAGTGAAATTTGGAAACTGAATATTGAAGGTTGTAAACTTTTCTACTAGTTTTGATAGATACAAGGTGACGTCACAAGTCTATTGTGACCAATAATTTTGAATGGAACCTCAGGCAAGCGATACCTCTTCTGAAAGGTATTGAAAAAACTAATTCAATGATAATAGTAGATGAATTCGCCAATCCAACAGGATGGTGCTCCTCCAAACTATTATGGTGCAATAAGGCGGTGTTTGGATGAAGAGTATCATAGACTAAGGGCCCACGACGGCCAGACCTTCGTTATTTTATGAATCTGAAAGTTTATCTGCGCATGTCACCTATAAAGGTAAGAACGACCAGGGACTATTAGATAAATTGGACGACGAGGAACGGAATAGTCATCATCTCGATCACTTCATACCTTTAGATTGTTGGATTGTTTCTGTGGGAGTACCTTTTTTTTGGAAGGACATTTTGTCGTGGGGGAAATTATTGGTCACGTCATCTTTGTTGATTTTGTATGTATAATAGTTCCAAATATGGGATGAAAGAGGGGGAAATCGAAAAATGAATAGCTTATATAATCCAAACAGTTTGTCTTCAGTTCAATGAGGAAATAATTTCATCTGAGTAGCTATCCCACTGACTATTACCAACTCATATAGACAGCTACCATAGCTCTTTCGTGTTTACTCGCTTCAATTGTTGCACAATCGAGACTTTAACAGGGTAAACACAAAAAGGGGACCCTTTTCATTTTCATCAATCCATTGAAATAGTGTAGTCACTACCAACGTTTCCATAGGACGTCAATGATTTGAATATGGAAACGATAATATTGAGGCATACAATTGGCGAATGCACATGATATTGTTCAGGTATCAACAAAATAAAAAGATGATCTCACATGTGATATCATCTATTTCATTTGGCACTTCCCAAGAATTGTCTCGAAAGTACATTTACGAAATGGTACTATTCTGAGTAGAGTTTCATGTTGTACAATTGAATTTCAAAGTTTTTCTGAAATACGAGAAAGTATGCCAAGCTTTTTGAAAGCTTTCGATGTTAGGATACTGCTTGATTGTACAGAATTTTTTTCACAAAAACCAAAATGCCTTCGTTATAGAATCAGGTTTTCTTCTCAGTATAAATATAATAATACAGTTGAATTTATGACAGGTGTTTCTCCTGGAGCTTCAACCACCTTCAATAATGAACCCCATAGTGTGAGTGCATTTAATAAATCTATCTTTCATCAAAGTGACTTGATTCTGAAGCTACAAAGTTTACAGCATGCTATTTTGGTGAGTAAATGGTGGCTTTTCAAAATATACCATATTTGTAATCAGTTCTGAAATACTTTGGAATTCTTGAACAAAAATAACAGCAGAATAAACAAACACAATAGACTCATAATTCATTTGATATTCTTAGCTGTGGAGGGATATCATTTTGTCTGAGCTCGGACTCGTTACCAATTAAATCATGGATCAGTTCATAAGGGAGTAACGTGATGAAACTTATGACACACTAGGAATAAGCATAATACTTAGTGACAAGGGATAGGCCGACACGTTTGTACCACAGTAATATTCAAAGTATAGTGGGTAATTTTGATGAATTGGAATCATTTCTAACAGAATTCAATGATTTCTTACGTGTATTGTGCTCACAGAGACCTGGAATAATACAGAAAACTCATTTTTGATGCTACCAAATTATGAAAGATTTTTTGTGACTGTAGGTCCAACCAAAATGACGAAAATTACAATATATATCAAAGAAAATATTCCATACACCTCTACCAACATCAGAATAGGGAATGTAAATATCATCAAGTTGAAATTAAGAGTCAATAAATATAATATGTCCTAATGAATTCATCACTAACTTGGAACATATTTTTTCACATCATAACAACTTTTCAGATAATGACTACGTTATACTAAGGGGAGATATTAATATCAATATATTATCTGACATGGTTGATGATTATGTAAATAAATAAACACACCAGGGTAACGTCTATTACGAAAACATGCATAGATGACATTTATATAAAAGCCAAAAAAATTGGGAGTATATGTTCCTCAGTTGTAAAGACTAACATCAGAGACCACTTTTCTACACTCTTGCTCATTGAAGGAACCAATGAATCTTTAACCGCTATCGAAACAAGAAATGAATATAGAAGAATGAATTATGAAATGTTTGCACAAATCACTAGTGGAGAATATTGGAGTGATATCATGGAATGTAATGACCCAGACACTGCACTAAACACATTCATCCTCAAACCTGAATCCATAATAGAAAAATCTACCACCATAATCAAGACAAAAAATTTCACGAAAAAGAAGCCATGGATAGCACAAGGTCTCATAGCATCAATAAAAAAGCGAGATAAACTATATTTAAAACACACAAGGCATCCAAATAGCACTGAGATCAGAATGGAATATGTGAATTATAAAAATAAGCTGAACAAAATTATTATATTTTCGAAATAGAAAAAAATGAAGCCAGCTCAATAAATTCATGGAAGGTAATAAAGAAATATTCTTATAAAAAAACGAGTAAACAAAATAGATACAATCTCAACAGAAGATGGCTAAAGCTTAATAGATGCAAAAGATATCGTGGAAGAATTCAATACATATTTTTCTACTGTAGGCGCTACATTGGCATCTGAAATAAAAAAAAAAAACTGAAAGAAAATAATGCACCACTCTTACATTCTATGTTTCTTGGGAATACAACTTCGAATGAAATTAAACAAATCATATCTGAACTAAAGAATAATAAATCACCTGGGTTAGATGGAATTACTAATGCTGCCACATTTTCAACAGATGTTTGGAGTGTGGCAGGGTTCCAGAACATTTCAAGGAGGCCAAGGTGGTACCCGTATTCAAGTGTGATGTCCGTAAAAATCCTCAAATTCAAAGACCAACATCTATTTTATCTGCCCTTTCAAAAATATTCGAGAAAATAATGAAGAGAAGACTTATTTCCTATCTGAAAAAAAAACAATATAATATCCGAAGCACAATACGGATTTCAGGAATATATTTCCGAAGCCACATCATTTATATATGATGCAATAGACCGAAAAAAACCGTGCATTGGTATATTTCTTGATCTGGCAAAGGCCTTCGACACTGTCAGTCATGGACTTCTGCTGGAGAAATTGGAACGCATTGGTGTGAGAGGTAGGGTGCACGAGTTGTTTAGGGATTACCTGGAGGGACGAAAACAGAGGGTTGGTATTGAAAAGTGTCTGATTTCTGAAAGAACTGTGTGATTTGGGGTACCGCAAGGCACGGTGCTTGGACCGATATTATTTTTGAAATAACTGAACTCTCTCCTCTCGCTTCATATATCAGGATCACTCATCTCATTTGCTGATGATACCGTTGTTCTCTTCAAAGCTGACAGCTGGAAAGAGGTGAGAAGGAAAAAAAGAGAGTGACATGAAAAGGATTCTGAGCTGGTTGCAAGGCAACCTGCTTACTGTCAATGTGGATAAAACTAAGATAATTCCATTCACTTACGTTAAAAGTTACCTACCAAACTACAATTCCCTGATGCTAAATGAACAACCAATTAAAATCTCACATTCTGCCAAATATCTGAGAATCCACATAGATTCTCACCTACGTTGGAATACACACGCTCAGAATCTGAAGAATTAGTTGAGAGGTCTCATTTTAAAATTTTACCAATTCCGTACCGTAGTAGGTTTAAATCAGCTAAAAATACTCTACTATTCGTTATTCGAGTCCTTGCTTCAGTACGGAATCATCGGATGGGGAGGTATGCTCAAGACGTACTCAAATCAGATAACCAAATTGCAGAAACAAATTCTGAAAATAATGCATTTAAAAAAATTTAGGTATTCCTCAAATACAATATATGCTTAACTGAAAGTACCGGACATAATACAGTTATTCGTTAAAAATATACTGATATTTGTTTATAAAATGTATACAAGAATAGTGTCAAACAATGGCAGTCTCTAACTGATTATATAGAATCCCTTATGAAGTGACCTCGTAAACTAAATATCGAGTAAATACGGTGTAAATAATTGTGTACTACTTTCAACTTGTAAGGAAATATAATATCTTTCGAGCATTGATCAGGACTGTGATATAAATATGTAAGGGTTTGTCGATTGGCTACGATGGGGGACTGTAACTAGACGCAGACAGGCACCCAGAGAGCCTAAGTGGTATTTTCATGTCCCCGTTTGGCTTGGCTTGGCTTCATATGTGACGGATTATCATAAGTTATAATTGTAAAAACTGTTTTTTCCTGTATTTCGACATTTACTGCTCCTTGGCATACACAATGTAAAAAGCCATCCTCAGCATTGAACTATATCTTCATTATGTGTTTTTACATTTATATCAACATGTTAGCATCTTCGCATCATTTATTCATTTTTTATATGTGCATCTAATACCAAGAAATAATTATGTGTTTATATCTGTGTTCTAATTTAAAATATGTATGTATTAGATGTATGAATAATAATGCGTATAATTTTATTCAATTCAATTCAATTCTTTATTGTCTTTTGCCATTGTTTACAATAGATAAGACGTGTCACAAGGAAGTATATACATACAAGTATACACAGAAATACACAAAGTATATGCCATTCACAATAACGAACATAACAACAGACACATAATGTAAAGTATACCCTAACATCAAAGTTAAGACAAATGTCACAATTAAATATTTGAAAGATATCTTTCAAACTCATCGAGATTATAAAAACATTGATCTACGAGTATTGTTTTCAACCTTTTTCGAATATCTCAGAAGAAGTATTCTCTTTGATACACAAAGGCAACCTGTTAAAAAAACGTATGCCAGCTATTATTGGAGATTTTTGACAGAAGGTGTGATTTACCTCGCTTAGTAAAAAGTCATTCCTATGCCTAGTGTTGTAGGTGTGTATATCTTTGTTCTTCACAATACACTTTCGATTATTAAATATATATGTTAACAATTTCAACAGATAGATTGAGGTAAGAGTAAGGATTTTTTTCTTGTTTAAATATATCACGGCACGACGACCGATATGGTATGCCAAAAATAAGCCTCAAAATACGATTACGTTATATGCAATAGCAGCATAGGCATAAGAGTAATAAACATTCATAAGAGTGTTAGTATCAAGCATATATTTCAATATAGTTAATAAACAATAACACTGATTGAGCTTTTTACAAAAAATGTCAGTCTGAACAGTCCAAGACAGGTTACTATCAAAAACCGTTCCTAAAAATTTAACATGCTTTGAAGACACGAAATCAGAATTATTGAAAGAAAAATGATCATAAGATAGTGTGATATTCAATACAAAGCGTTTTCTTAAGATTTACCATAACCCTGTTCCTAGAACACCAATTGTCAAATTCCATGAATGTGGTATGTATTTTTTGTGATAAAACACCTCTCGAACGAACAGCGATAAGCATACAAGTGTCATCAGCATACATTAGTACCTTTGCTTGAGATATATCTGTAGGTGGGGAGATCATTTATAAACACTAAAAAAATTAAGGGACCAAGGACACTTCCTTGAGGCGTTCCCAAGTCAACCTCAAACTCATTTGACATGACATCCTCAATCTTAACAAAAAACTTTCTTTTTTCCAGAAAAGAAATAAACCACTTGCCAATGCAACCACGTATACCCAGGCGGTCTAGCTTTAAAGATACGAAAGCTTTCTCGACAGTGTCGAAAGCTCTAGTTAGATCGAAAATTATAGATACGACATACGATTCCAATCTCAGTCATATTCATATATTTATACAGTGCGTCCATAAAGCATACATTCTTTATTGACTAAATGAACAATAAAATTAGGAATTCTAAAAACAGGTCGATTTTTGATTTCAATTTACGATTGTTTCAAATCATAATCTAATATACATGGTGAACCACTTTCGTGTAATGACGTCATCACCACTTTTTTCAAATAGAACCCTCCTTTTTTTTCAATTTCCAAATTGCCTTTGCTGAGCTGATTCCAAATGTATAATATGTTGCTTCAAATTGGTACAGGGTGGACAAAAATGCAAAAATTTACTTACAAAGTTATGAAAATAACGAATAAACGTAATAAACACATTAAATGAAATTATGTATTGTTATACAACTACTTTGATAAACTATCAAGAACATAGAGAATTATTCTTAATGATTGTTTTTTACAGCTTTTATTAGTGATCCAAGCCCCTGGACTATAAAAATCTTTTTGTTTGGCATTATCTTTTACCATTTTTTTTTATTTGGCAAAACTGTCAAAAACATTGAAGCACAGTTTGGTATTGTTAACGCTTTAGAGAAGGTACGTTCGTGAACTTTTTTCACAAAATACCTTTAACCGAAAGTGACAGGATTGAAATATTAATGATGATTGGTATTGGCGATAAAATGCAGACTCAACAAGAGGTATGCCGATTATTCCATGAAATGCACCCAGATCGTGAACCTATTTCACAATCTACGGTAAGTAGAATAGAGCGAAAATACAGAGAATTAGGACAAGTGAGGGATGCAGCAAAGCAAGGTAGATAAAAAATTGATGAAAATATTCAACAAGACATAATTTTGTCGGCTGTAGAAAATCTAGGGATTTTGGTATTGGAAAGTCTTCAGTATCAAACTTTTTCAAAAAGGTAAAATACCATCCTTATAAAGTACGTGTTATCCATGAATTGGCTGAAGACGACTTTGACCGAAGAACTGAATTCTGCGAGTATATGATGAACCAAAATAACAATTTCATTGATAACGTTTTATTTTCGGACGAGGCAACGTTTTATTTGAACGGTCATGTTAACCGGCAAAACACCCGTTATTGTTCTGATGAAAATCCACACTGGATGCAAGAGTACCATACGCAAAGACCACAAAAAACTAACGTATGGGCTGGTATTGTGAGAGATACAATTATTGGTCCCTATTTTTTCGATGAAAACTTAACAGGAGCATTATATCTGGATTTCCTGCAAAATACATTAATTCCTGATCTGATCCAGCTTTTTCCTGATATCAAATACCCACTAATGTATACCGCAGAATCTGGTTTCAACAGGATGGCGCACCGCCACATTTCGCAGTAACTGTGCGCGATTTTTTAAACACAACTTTTCCACAAAGGTGGATAGGAAGAAGGGGACCAGTGGAATGGCCTGCTAGATCACCTGATCTGAGCCCATTGGACTTATTTTTATGGGGTTATTTAAAATCTAAAGTCTACTTAAACAGACCTGGAAATATCACTCAACTACAAGACCGAATCAGACAAGAAATACAGAGCATAACACCCGCTATGCTACAGAATGTTAGAGACGAGAGTAATGCCCGGTTCAGTCATTGTCTAACGGTCAATGGAGAACAATTTGAACATTTATTGTAAATTTTTGTTCGTTCGTTTGTTTTTGGAAGTGTATCACATTAATTGCATAACTACTAATTCCATTCGATTTGTTTATTACATTCAGTAACGTACAACTTTCCATAAACAATTTCCATACTTTCTTTTGCATTTTTGCCCACACTGTACCAATTTGAAGCAACATATCATACATTTTTGGAATCAGCCCAGCAAAGGCAATTTGGAAATTGAAAAAAGAGGGGGGGTTCCATTTGAAAAAAATGGTGATGACGTCATTACACGAAAGTGGTTCACCCTGTATATTAGATTATGATTAAAATGTTGTCAATATGATATACCCCGTGAAGTCGCTTGTTTTTGAGATAATTGCATTTTTAGTTCACGATTCGAAAATTTTGTATGCATCCATATCGAATTCAGCGAATGCAAGAGCTATTGATTGATGATTTTGAGAAGCAACTAACCTGTGAGTGGGCTCAACAAAAAATAGATCGGGTCAGAGATTTCTTCAATTTTGTATTATTTGCCGATGAAGCCACCTTTAATAAAAATGGATTTGTCAATAGACATAATTTGGTCATTAAATGTATAGGGTGGAATAATTGGGAATCATGTTCTAGGCCCATATTTCTTTGACGAAACTGTTAATGGACAAGTTTATTTACATTTCGTACAGAACGAACTACCACATTTACTACAAGAATTGCCTGCTCATGTTAGGCGACGCATGTGGTACCTACATGACGGGGCACCAGTTCATCATATTCATTTAATAAATGAATATTTGGATAATAAATATCCCGGCCGATGGATAGGCAGAGGAGGACCACATAAATGTCCACCTCGTGCACCCGATCTCACGAAAATTGATTTTTTTTTTTGTAAAAGAAAAAGTATACAAAACACCCGATACTAGACATGAAGAATCGAATCAAAGAGGTTTTTTGAACTGCTGATGTCAGACAGACAGACAGAAAAAATTTATTTCCCAAGAAACTACATACATTTACCAAAATACACATTTTAATTGAAGAAAATTTTACAAGTTTCGCTCATAGAGCATGAGAGAAAGAAATGTTTCCTTTTTTTATGATACGATTGTTTGCAAGAACATACTATTAAAGATTAAAAATTAAAAATTAAAAATTAAAAATGAACGTGATATTAACATAAATATGCAACAATATTAGTTATTTTACTTGAAGGCAGAAATTATTGGAGTGAGTCGTCGAAAAATTCGTTGAGAGTATAGTAAACTTTAGTTTGTAGAATTTTTCTCAGTTGTTTTTTGAATTTTTTCGCTGAAGTTATATTTTCGAAAGAGTTAGGCAATTTGTTTAGTATTCTTATTCCCATGTATAATGGTCCTTTTCGATTCACTTCGTAATTGAATGATGGTATCATGAAATTTTCTTTGTTACGGGTATTGTAATTGTGAATGTCAGATAATTTTGTAAAATTTCTTTTTCTTTTGAATGCCGCTATGGCAACTTTGAATACGTACATGTTAGTTAGTGTAAACATTTTCAAATTAAGAAAATGTTCTTCACATGACTGTGACCTTCGTAGTCCCAACAGAGCACGAATAGCTCTTTTCTGTAAAATAAGTGACGAGTTTCCCCAGAATTCGATACCATGAGAAATTGTGCTCTGGAAATAACTGTAATATACAGTCTTCGCTACGTTAAAACTCAAGTTGTTCTTAATAGTTTTTATTGCATATATGGCACTGGATAGCTTTTTATTCATAGCTGATATATGCACCCTCCAGTCCAACTTCTCATCAAGAATATATCCTAAGAATTTGGTTTCCGTAGTTGGCTTCAATATTCCATCTTTTGTAACAATTTCAGGTTGATCGCAAGACTTATTTGGGTGAATGATCATACTATATGTTTTATTGAAATTGATTAGGAGTTTGTTTGCTGAGAACCAGTCTAGAATGTCATTCATTGTATTTTCTGAGTTTGATACCAATTCATCAATATTTTTGTTTGAATTAAGAATGCTCGTATCATCCGCAAATAGAAAGAAAGATACTGATGAAAAGCTCTGTACCAGGTCATTTATATAAATCAAAAATAGGGTCGGTCCCAATATTGACCCCTGAGGTACACCGTATTTCAAAATTCCGGAATCAGATCGAATATTTGAAAGAGAAGTATGATTCAGCGTTTGCATTTCTACGTACACTTTGCGATTTTCCAGATAGGATTTAATCCACTGGTATGGTATGCCCCGAATACCATAATGAAGTAATTTGTCCAAAAGAATTGCATGATCTACACAATCGAACGCTTTCGATAAATCGCAGAAAATGACAAGTGGTAATGATTTTTCTTCAATGATAATATTTATGTTGTTGAGTAGATCGAATGCAGCGTCGCCAGTGCTTTTATCTGCTCGAAAACCGTACTGTTTTCTCTCTATTATGTTGTGTAAGTCTAGAAATGTTGTAAATTGATCTTTCATTATAGATTCAAGAATTTTCGATTATACTGGTAATAGAGTTATAGGTCTATAATTGGTAATTTCATTTTTACTTCCTTTTTTGAATACTGGTTTTATAATACCTATTTTTAGACTATCTGGAAAGATACCGCTTGCCAAAGACAAATTAACCAGGTGGGTGAGGACAGTTTTTAGTATTTCGATACATCTTTTAAACAATGTGATCGGAATTTCCTCATATCCCGAAGATTTCTTATTTTTCAATCTCTTAACTACGACTGCCACGTCTGATTCACAAACAGGTTTCGAAAAAAGGGAACTATTATGGGGGACGCGTCTATTTTTCATATAGTGGGATGGAGTATAAATACAGTTTCGATCTTGGTTCATTTCACTTGCCGCATTGAGAAAAAAAAAATTGAAGTGATTGGCAACCTCGTAGGGTTGATCGATTATTTGTTCATTCATCTTTAGTGATATTGGGTCTGGAATTTTCATACCATTTTTTGGTTTGAGATTGTTATTTATAATATTCCATGTTGTTTTTATTTTATTGTCGGATTTATTCATCAGACTCATATAGTGCATTTCTTTAGATTTTTTTATAACATTCGTCAATGTTCTACAATAACCTGAGATATATTTCAAGATATTTCCATTTTTAGTGAACCTCTTGATATACAGAAGACTACGCTTATTTCTGCAAGAGTTTTTTATAGCTGCAGAGAGCCATCCGGTATTGTTGGTGTTATTTTTCAATTTAATTGTTTTCAACGGAAATGATTTTTCGAAACAATCATTGAATATTTCGTGGAATTTATCAAAAGCGCTGTCCGTATTCGATTCCATTAAGCATGGGATCCAATAAGCTTGTGAAAGCAAAGTTTTAAAATGTTCGGTACTTTCTTCATTGATTATTCTTTTACTTTCATAAACTGACTGTTGGGTCCGACTAGAGTGTTGAATGAAGGATACTATTTGTCCATTATGATCTCCAAATCCAAAATATTCATTTTCAATGCTTGAGATGTACTTTGAATCGATATCTGTGAAAACGTTATCTAGAATTGATGCACTGTCTTGAGTAGCTCTGGTGGGAGTATTTATAGTGGGATACATGTTGAAAATGTTCAGT
Organism: Plagiodera versicolora; assembly: GCA_037013635.1. NCBI lineage: Eukaryota > Metazoa > Arthropoda > Insecta > Coleoptera > Chrysomelidae > Plagiodera > Plagiodera versicolora. The sequence continues at coordinate 9,593,416 of CM072982.1, read as the reverse complement.
AAGTTGATCAGATTGTCTTTAATGTTGTTTTGTTGCTCTAAATGAATGTTTACATCCCCACATAAAATTATGTTGTAGCTTTTGTTCATTTGGGTTAATTCAACGAGTAATTCATAAAGAGAGTTGAGAAAATTATCTACTTTACCTGTTGGAGATCTATAGGTACAAATAACAATGATTTTTTTCGATTTGCTCTTCGCTGTACAATATTCAAATTCTTTTTCAATATTTCCTACCCTCAAGTTTTCAACTTCAACAAAATCTAATGTTGTTCTGCTGTATATCATAACTCCACCATGAATTCCTATTCTTCTACAGTAATTTGAAACTAACTTAAAATTATTCACACCTAAACCAGACACTTCATTTCCATTAGCCCAGCTCTCCGTAATGCACAAAACATCAATATATTTTTTATTATAGTCACAATCATCTATGAAGGCGTTGCGATGTAATCAGTTTTATTCCTAATACATTGTATATTTTGGTGCATTACGGTTAAGTTGTCCTCTGCTTGCCTAAGCTATTTACTCTTCTGACTTCTTAGAAAACGGGATGCATTTTGTTCATATTGTTGTTGTTGATCTTGCTTGTTTGCATCAGTTTTAGATTTCGATTCCTTGTTCTCTTTCACCTTATCTGTCCCAGAATATAGTTCACATTCTTCCATTGTGTACGCTTTTTTGTCAACATAGAGTTTGTCGATATGCTACATCTTGTAGAGCTTTCGAAGATCGGATACATCATTGTATGGGAGTGAATGGTGGTCATTTTGAACATTCAATGAAATAGATGTGCAATGTTTTCATTAGTTCTATCTTGATTCGTTGTCATTCCAATTCAAATAATTTATTCTGAATCTTGTATTCATTTCATTACAGTTGCTATTATTCTCATTTTATTTGGTCATTTTGAGTTTCTCATTATGTAACAGTATTCAAATGAACACTTGATTGAACTTGATATTCAAAGATTGCTTGATGAAGACTATGAGCACCCATTCATCACTGTGAACGTTTTTTTGACACCATTTATGGTGCACAAAATATCGTCGAATATTCATAATTTCTGCTCCAGATTGACAACGTCGCAAATTATTGGGGAAGCATTGTATTGGATGCAGAATTTCACGCTGAGTTCAACGGTGAGAAAATATATAGGGTGTTTTATTCAAAAAAAGCAAACATTATGTTGCCCCGCTCAGGCTAATCATTCTGTATATCTCAAAATATCTTAGGATTGTATATCTGCGCAATTATAGCAACATTTATTTGAAACATTTCCTTGTGAGTAGTTCTACTTCCACACACTAATGGGCCACCCTGTATAACCCAATGCAATGACACTATCCAATGACAATATTTATGGATTCGTGACGGCCCACTTTGGCGCTACAGTCTCAAAATCATTCGCCAATATTTGCTCAAAGTTGGTTTCATGATGATATTGATGTCGAATGAAATAATTTCAATATCCTTATTATAAAATTATATCCATTCAGAATAACTGCGGACCTGTTACGAATACTCTGTAGGCAGGCTTCCTGTGTCTGTTTTGTCTGCATTATATACCAGATTTTTATGTTTTGAAATGAGAAGATGACATCGGACTTATTACTTATTTTCCATTATATTTCAACGTTTGACTCAAAAAAAATGCTGAATATACGAAGTACGCTCCTAGTAGTCACGTTTTTGGGGCTAAATGCTGTTATAACTCGGTCTGACTCGAAATAACAATAGTCGTGTATAGAATAAAATTTATTGAGAACAACATTTGGCTTTATTCAAGGTATCGAGTGTATTTCCACTATTCACCGTTATGGAGCTGTCAGCTTTTCGGCCAAAAATTTAGATTTTTTCAAACTTTGAGCGACGAGCGGCATGGATTAACGTATTTCAATCAAGCTCAAAATCTGAATATCTGGAAAAGAGAATCGTTTAGTTGGTTCACAAAATTCCGATATCGATATTTTGCGGTCATCCGTATGGGCATGCATGAATTACGTTACGATGAACACGGTGAATAAAACATAAGCTCACTTCTATTCGAGTTTGTGAAATCTTACACTAATTCAACAAAATATTTTCAAATTGATGGATAGGTAGGCGAGGATCGATAGAACAATCAATGATCCTCACAAAATGAAGTATTTATTTTTGGTGTACAGGGTGAGCCAAATTGGTCACTTTTGATGGGAAAGTCCTGTTTCTATAGTAGATGGATGGAAACTGATGGATATGTCTGGGGGTAAATTTTTATAACAAACTTCATGGTGAAAACTGCATATCGATATCTATGACCGTTTCTGAGTTACAGCATGTTTTCCGAAAATGTGCATTTCCGAAAAGTTGCTGTAACTTCTTTCCTGTTGAAAATTCTTTACTTCTATAAAAATATTCCCAAAGCCCTTCTCTACGTCAAATTCAATGGTTTAACTGATTGTTTTGTTTTCAATCATATATCAATATATATTGATAGAAAAATCATTTTGTCACATGAGACAACCTGTATTTCCTGCATATTTCATTATAACTTGAAATTAACATTTCAAAGATATAGCAAACTCAACATTTTGCCTGAGACATCTCCGAAATACAGGACTTTTAGGTTTTTTATGTAAAGGGTTGGCCATCTGTTATTACGTTTTTGAATTTCGTCGTATGACAACGGCAAACGAGCTACAGACTCGAAATTTTCACAGTTCATTAGCCATAATCCGCGGCACGGAACAACATGTTTTCTCTTGAAAAGCGTTTTGAAATTTCAAAAACTTATTTTCAAAGTCATTGCTGTCGCCGAAACTGTACAAATTTTGAAGAGAAATATGGGTCGTGATGAAGCACCCAGCGAAGGCGCTATACGCAAATTGATGAAGAAAGTTCGTGAGAAAGGGATGTTAGTGGATGACAGAAGTGGTCCCAGAGCTCGGACAGTGCGCACACCCGAGAATATTGAGGCTGTGGCCCAAAGTGCGAGACAGAATCCGACGACCTCAACTCGACGCCGATCGCAGCAAGTGAGCATTACACGCACCAGCCTGAGGGGAATTCTGCACAAATACCTCGGATTATTCGCCTACAAGATCCAGATGACTCAGAAGTTGAAAGCAAATGACCATCCGCTTCGATATTATTTCGCTGTGTGGGCCATAAACCAGCTCAATAATGACGTCGATTTTGGTCGAAAAATCATCTTTTCGGACGAAGCGCATTTCCATCTCAGCGGATATGTGAATAAGCAAAACTACCGGATTTGGGGTTCGGAACAGCCACACGCAATCGTAGAGAGACCAATGCATCCTCCAGGAGTCACAGTTTGGTGTGGATTTTGGAGTGGTGGTATGATTGGACCATTTTTCTTCGGAAATGATGCTGGCAACGACGTTACCGTCGGTGGCGAACGTTACAGAGCCATGTTGACCAACTTTTCCTGGCATAAAATCGATGCTATGAATGTGGACGACCTTCGGCGCACCAAGTTTAACAACCGTTGTTTAGGAGATGTCAATTGGCCTACGCGTAGCTGCGATTTGACATCGCTGGACTTCTTCCTGTGGGATGCCGTTGAAGACCGATGTTAAGCGGATAATCCAGAGACAATACCAGCTTTGAAAAACAACATAAAGACTGTTTTGAGTGAAATTGGCGCCGAGGTAATTCAAAATGTCATCATTAATTGGGGTGACCGAATGGCATACTGTTAGACCAGTGGGGGGAGCCACATGAACGAAATCGTTTTTCATTCTTGAAGGGAATACTTTTAGCTTTACAACAACAAAAAAATTGAAAAAAATATCAATGCATACTATTTTGATCGCATTTTTAAAAACGTATAACAATAGAGGGCCCACCCTTTATATGGGTAGACTCTGGAACGCAAACTTTCAACAAGTAGGCTTTGGACAATGCGGCGATAAAACAGAAAGCCAAAATTCACTAGTAGTTGCCAAATTGAACAACTTGTTGATGAATTGTCTCTATTGAAGCTGCAATAACAAGCAGTTCTTTGGTTGCAAATTTTGGCAATGATTGGGTAGCCAACCCAAAAAATTTTCAAGAGGAAAGAAGTTACAGCAACTTTTATAGATATCGATATGCAGTTTCACCATGAAGTTTGTCAAAAAAATTGAACCCCAGACACTGCCATCAATTTTCATCTATCTCCTGCAGAAACATGACTTTCTCTTCAAAAGTGTCCAATTTGGCCCACCTTGTACACCAAAAAGAAATACTTCATATCGTGAGGATCATAAGTACTAGATATACCAGCGATTTGAATATACCTATTTCTACCAAACCAGTCAAAATGACTGGTGCATAAAAAACAGGCTTCTTCTGGTTTCTAGTCTATATTTACTCTTGAAAATGACAAAAATAAAGTTAAACAATATTGATTATAATAGATAAATGGATTTATATAGATTTCCAAATAACAAAACACTCAATTATTTGCAGTTTGTTGCTCACAATTTCTACATGTGTAGATTTTGCCACGTGTACACTTTCCGCATAGACTTTTTTTGCATTTATTGCAGATATTTGTAGTTTTATTGTTATTGCAGTATCCTATTTGACACCATTTTTGTACAGGAACTGTGGCATTTGTGGTTGGTATATTGGTTTCGTGTGGTTTTTGGCTTGAAGCAAGTTCTTCTGCTAATCGAAACAGAAAGTCTTTTCGTGAAATATTTTCTCCTGTTGTGTTTTTGTACAATACCCAGCTATTTATTGCGGCTGAATCTGAAATATTGAAAAATACTTGAAGAGGCCACCTTCTGGAACCTGATTTCACCATATATTTTCGTGCCATTTGATCAGTAACATCGACGCCGAATTTGGTATTATTATAAAACGATACGGTTTCAGGTATTTTCTTTGCAGATTTATCAATTTTGATGTGTTTATGTTTTGTACTTAGTAGAAGTACTTTTTTATCAGGTTTGCTGTTATAAACAGTAAGTGTGCATCCATTAGATTGGTAAAACAACGTTGAGAAACGTGCCATGCTGTCTTTTTTCAGTTTGCAAATTTTTGGCAGTTCCCTCTTGTTTGCGGGTATCGTTCCAAGTAAAGTGTTTTCAGATCGTAATTTCAACGCCAAGGGAATACTTGTGAGAAAATTATCAGTTGTTACAGTTCTACCCTTCATGGTATATCGGGTGTTTCACAGTGGATGGAACATTAGACGTATCTGGAGAACAGGAAGACTGATCATTTCAAAAATTTGTGAGCGTGGATAATCAAACTTGCTCTATCCGTCTAAAATATCTTCATCAATACAGTGGTGCCGCTTGTATCAGAAAGTAGTAGCTACTTTGTTATTTCAAATGGAACACCCCGTATATTATATAATTTTTGGAATCCTCATGAGATTCCTCACAACTTTCTCATATAATTTCCTATACCTATCAGTGACGATTTCCGAGATAAAAAATATTTTGTAAAATTTTTGTGTAAAACCTGACCATTGAAAAATATCAATTTTTTCCCAATGCAAATTCACAAAATATTGCAATTTGGGTTAAAGCTGCATAAGACCATCAAGTATCCTGTCGATGAACTGGATCTCAGTTTCAGCATACAGGGAGGCTCAGAAGTGAGTGTCATCCGGGCACTCATGAAAATGACTGCAACTCCGTTTTTTTAAATGGAACATCCTGTATATTATCACTTATTCGAAAAACTATAACATTTCCCATTCTAATTGAGAATACTTTCCCTATACCTATCTCGTACAGTTTTTTAGTTATGCTCACTTATGTTATGAATTCGTTTTCAATGAAAAAAATATTGGATGGTTTTGCATTTTCAAATTCTTCTTGGACAGCTGATTTCATCGATCTATCGTACTTGGGGTTTATATCGAACGATTAATCGAAATAAGTCGAAATAACTATTCAAAATTGGTTGAAACGGCTTACATGTTCATATCTAAACTTTTTAGACATGTTAGCCGTTTTGACCAATAATAAATAGTTCCCCTACAAAAAAATCCTCGAGTGGAAGAATCTCGATTTTTCGCACCATTCATGTTTCTGCATACCCTAAGTAGATATGATAGATCGTTGAAATCAGCTTTCCAGGGAGAATCTGGTAATGCAATAAAATACTGGCTGTTCCATAGGAGAAAACATAATTTAGATATGCCAAAAAATTTCTGAAAATCCTGTATATCTCAATATAATTCAAAAATGTGGCCTTTATCGATATACAAACTACTGAAGTGACAATAACTTCAAAAGTTTTCCTGTTTCGCTATGAATCTAGTCGTGAGCCACCCAGTAGGTATACTCAGAACCAGCAATAAAACACATCATATGCCTGATCTTCATATTGAATCTCTTTTTCATTCTTGAGTGAAAATAATTAAACAACTATTATAAAATACTGATCAGTATATTTTGAATATAACACAGGGTGAGTCAAGCTGTACACATTTCTAGCCAGGCATATGGCTGAACAGAATCATCAGATATATATTAGTCCAATGCATTCAACCTGACTATTATTTTTGTTGATGAGATAATTGATTTATATACTATGTTAGAATATCTGTTGTCAGAATTGTTTTCTAGTCATTTTATTTGTTCACTCATTTATTTATTGTTGTCTTCATGTTTGAATACTTTCTTTAATGTTTATATATAACAGTATATATTATTTTGAGAATGAATGACTATTCTGATTCGATATGGCGGGTGGCACAGGTTGTGCTATACTTGCTCCCAAAGAAAATGAAATTTATAGTTGTAAACACTGTTTAAAAAAAGTGGTGACAAAAGTGAAGTGTGTTAAATGTGATGAGGGTTTTCATCCTGCATGCCTCAAACAATCTAGTGAACAGAAAAACGCAGAATGCAAACACGAAATCTCGCAAGGGACAACTAACCCAAATAGTGCTGGAATATCCTACCTTAAAGAAGAAAACAATCTTCTCAGACAAATGTTGGCGGACAAAAACGTAATTATTGCTGACAAAGAACAATTGATCCAACTACTGCACGAGAAAATTGTGCTCTTAGAAACAAAAACTGCCAACAATTCAAACCATGTAAAAAGAGGGCTGTCGACAGACAGAAAAGAAAAAACCACAAACCCCAGAAAAAACGAAAACAAAAACCCACAACAAACAGCCGACTTAATAAATCCAATAAATTCACTTGAAGGGAATTCCAGTCTATTTGGTGTCCCAAGTATCACAGTGAATCAAGTAGCTGCTGAGATATTGAAAATTCAAAGTGAACAAAAAGTTAACGAATTAATGAATATGGTGAATGGGGATGAGATAAACCACCAACATCCTGCCTACTAAACAAAAAATGAAGAATTTTAAGAAAGCTTCACTGATGTGAGTGAGAAAGTGGAGGAGAAAGCGAAGTCACAAAGTAGGAAGTGGTGATGGAGACGATAATTTCTATGGCAACGAAGATATAGGCAAGAAAATATGGCTTTTTATATCAAAGGTTCCAGATAAAATAGCACCAGAAAACATAAAAAACTTCATCACAAAGCAAACTAACTCTGATGACGTCTATGTGAAGAAGCTCCAGACTCGAAACGCAAGCACCAACAACCAAGCCTTTATGATTGGAGTTGACCCAAAAGCCAAGGAACAAGTGTACAAGTCCAACTTCTGGCCAAGAAATATATACTTCAGCCGCTTCAACTTCACTCGAAGTAAGCACTTTCTGGACCATCCACATGAATCCCACGCAAGTAGAACATCAAGTGGAAATTTTCAGAGGCCAGCCTCACTCCAGACCTAAGAGCAAAAATAAAAACTATGAAGGAAAAATCCTACTTACAACTAATGCACATAAACTCTCAAAGTCTAGCTAACAAAATTAACATAATTGAATTGTTTTGTAATGTCAATAAACCAACTTTTATTTGTATATCTGAACACTGGATGTGTAAGGATCGACTACAAAACTCAAGTATTGCAGGTTATTGAACATGGTGGAACTGCAATATTTGTAGAATCACAATTCTACAAGAAGAACAATTGTAAGACGATCCAGTATTTGTCTGACTGTTCCCTCGAGCTGCACTTTGAGTGCTCCGCTATGGAGGTGAACAAAAACCTATGTATTGTCGCTTTATACAGGAGCTCTTCAAAAGACTCTGACTTACAATTATTTCTCGACCAATTGGCCTTCATCCAGGAGTACATAACTGCTAGGTACACAGACATAGTAATATGCGGGGATCTAAATATAAACTTCAGAGAAGAAAGCTACTACAAAAAACAACTTTTTGACCTATTTGAGATGTCACATCTGAAACTGCCCTATAAAAGAATTTAAGTCACTGCTCAGTATGAACCAGACCTATAATGTTCAGGAAAAAACTGTGGATGGTATGTTCAACCATTTTTTTTCTCACTTCCAGTGATGTTTCAACATAGCATTCCCCAAACGCAAATCAAAACTAAAAAACTCTAACAGAACAGAAAAAGTTCCCTTCTCAAATGAACTCCATGAAGAGCTCGATAACCTCAAACAATTAAATTGGTTAAGGAAAAATAACGACAATCCAAATTTGAATGAATGGTATAAGCAGTTGAAAGAACAACTAGATATAAAAATATCTTTAGAAAAAAAGACTTTCTAACATAATCAATAACTCAACAATAAATCGAGGTCTCTATGGAATTTGGTGAACAACAAAATGAATCGAACAATAATAAAGCAAGATATAGCATTAAACTCCAATGGTAATCACATAACCAACAATAGAAAAGTTGCCAACATCTTCGGGAAACACTTCACATCCTCTGTTATCGATAAAATAGAATCACTAGATCTACCACAAGATAGGTGTACCAAGAGCGCGGTCAAGGGTCCGAACTCCATGTTTTTTGCTCCTGTCACTGAACAGGACATCAAATATACAGGGTTATGATAAAGTAATGCACAAAATTCATAAAACGTACAACGATCACTTTAGAAAAAAATGCAAAAACACGTCAAACTGTTCTTTTTATTCCGCATCTTTTGACATAAGTTACAAAAATAACACGTCAAAGTTGTCAAAGTTATGACGTCATCAACAAATTTTTTCAATGGGAAGCTAAGATTTTTATCACATTATGTGATAGAGCTTGTGTTTTTACACACGCGAAAAATAGTTCCACCTACTATCATTAGAATTTCTATCCTTTCTCTTTAGGTTAGACGAGCCATAATAATAAAACTGTGGTGACACGAATTGTACGACTGACACTGACAAATCGTTATTTTAGTACAACAATTGAAAAAATTCATAAGAACATATGTTCTTACTAGATATGTGTAAATTTGACCTCTTTTTATAATTGGTTATGTTAGTTTATGTTTAGTTTTTTATTCCTTTTCTCTTTTTTTTTCCTATGTGAGCCCTACTGCAACCATTTTTCCCGTGTGTAAAAACACAAGCTCTATCACATAATGTGATAAAAATCTTAGCTTCCCATTGAAAAAAGTTGTTGATGACGTCATAACTTTGACAACTTTGGCGTGTTATTTTTGTAACTTATGTCAAAAGATGCGGAATAAAAAGAAAAGTTTGACGTGTTTTTGCATTTTTCTCAAAAGTGATCGTTGTACGTTTTTTGAATTTTGTGCATTACTTTATCATAACCCTGTATAATATTGAGCCTAAAGAAGAAATATTCAACAGGTATAGATGAGATTCCAGCTATAATTCTGAAAGAATGTGCTGACGACATCTCAAGCTATATAGCCATGATAGTGAATTACTCTGTAGCGGAGGGGCAATTTCCAAGCCAATTTAAAATCACAAAAATAGTTCCGGTTTTCGAAAAAGATGATCCCCTAATCGTGGAGAACTACAGGATGATTTGCCTTTTGAGTTGTTTCTCAAAAGTGATGGGAACTGCGGTTTATAACAAACTGATTGATTACCTAGACAGACACAATATAATTACCCCCTGCCAACATGGCTTTCGACCCAACCACTCAACTGAAACAGCATCTGCTGAAATGATTCAATATATCTATAACAGCATCAATCAGAATAAACGTGTAGTGGGAATATTCTTCGATCTCACTCGTGCCTTTGATACAATCAATCCAAAATACTTGAAAACGAAGCTAGACGCACTGGGAATTCGAGGCCCCATACAACGTTGGATTGAGTCATACATGACTGGCAGGACCCTCAGAGTGCGGGTCGGAGATGGGCAGTCGGACGACTACGATATCGTAATTGGAACTCCCCAGGGTGGAGTTTTAGGGCCTCTACTTTTTCTACTTTACGTAAACGATCTTCCTGAACATATCGGCCAAGGGCGTACCTTCATCTATGCAGATGATACAGCAATTATCGTTGCGGCTGATACTGCTGCTGAACTACAAGACAAAACTGAGCTGGCTGCAAAAAGTTTCAAACACTGGTGTGAAAGTAATAATCTTATCATCAACCTAGAAAAAACAGTACTGATTGAATTCACCAGCCCCCTTAAATTAACAAACACCCTCACATTCAATATCTGCCGCACAACAATATCTACATCACAGACAACGAGATATCTAGGCCTAGATATTGATGATAAGCTTTCCTTCAACAGTCCTGTCGACGTCTGTAAGAAGCTGAACAGACTTTACTTTGCATTTAGCACTATGAAATCAAATCTCCATAGAAACTATCTGATAAACATGTACTATGCTCTGGTTTACTCCACTATCGGCTGCAACATCATTGTCTGGGGCAGAGCTACGGAAATATCTAGAGTCTTCATCATACAAAAAAGAATCTTGAGACTCCTGTTTGACCTGGGCCTTGGAGAGTCATGCAGGAATACATTTGTTGAAAATGGAATTCTAACAGTTACATCCATCTACCTCTACAAACTGCTAACATATATTCATTGTAATATGGAAAAGCTAAAAAAACAATGAGTACCATACCTATAACACAAGAGCGAAACATGATTTTCACCTACAATAGTGCCACAGAATGCTGCATAAGAAATCACCTACTTATGCTGGGGGCTACCTCTTCAACCTGCTGCCAGAGAGTATAAAGTCGATCTCAAACCATAAAACTTTTAAATCTAGCATTAAAAATATTCTACTCCACCGCGCTTTCTACTCGCTTGATGAGTATATACAGCACAAACTATAACTAATTATTAACATGTTTTTTATCTGTATATCAGCATAGAATTTTAAATATTGACATATATAGGCTATTTATTCTAGGTTGATACCTGTATGAAATCGCCAGATTGAGCCGTGTTGCCAGATGTTTTTCACTTTTTCAGCGATGCTCCGAATCAACTCCGAATCAAAACTTGGGTATATATATATATATATATATATATATATATATATATATATATATATAATCATGGTTCATAAAAAATATTGAACCGTTGTGAGATTTGGCATCGTTCACTTCACAACGATGCCAAATTGTTTGGAGCGAATCCTTACAATCGTTTGTTTACATTCGAATTATTGCGATTTTTGTGAATTTGTTCTTTTAAGAGCTTTATTTTATCGCATTCTTATCAAGATGCCGAGAGGTTTGAGTGGAGATGCCCAGAAAATGGTTGCAAGTTTGTTGGAATATTTTCAACGAGAAAAGGTTAACGGAGGTCCCTTACTTCCATTGAATTCTATAGGAAAGGTAAGTGAGGAATCCTAATGAATATTCATTTACCACGAAGAGTTTATGATAATTCAATATGATTATTACAGAGAGTGGCTGCTGCACTAAATATAAGAATTGCTACTGTGTGGAGAATATCAGCAAAATCAGCAGAGGGTGAAGGATTGAACAGTCCCAGGACATCTACAGAAAAGAAAAAACCAATTGTTGATATTGAAGAATCTCAGGAGTCTGAAATAAGAAATTGTATTTACGATATGTATAAGAACAGTGAGTATTCAGTGCCTTTCACATATAATCAAATAATGAACATTCCTATTTGCAGATGAACACATAACATTGAAAACATTGAATGATAAGCTTGCTCAACGTTTTCTCTTCAATGGTTGCCTCTCATCTTTATGGAAGGTATTGAAAAACATTGGCTTCAGATTTAGAAAAGATGATCCACAGCGAGGAATGATGGAGTTACCTAACATTGCTATGAAACGTGTAACATTCCTCCAACAGTATATTCAATTAAAAAATGAAGGTTTGAGGCAATTTGTGTTTCTTGATGAGACCTGGATCTTCCAGAATGGAACTATAGGACATTCCTGGCAAGATTCTAGTGTCAAAAGTGTGAAAAAAAATAAAGTAGGAGGTTCTAGGTATTTATAGTTTGTATTTGGGTTAGATGGTGTACTGGATTTATGTTGTATATTAGATTCATTGTTCTGCATGCTGGTTGTTCAAATGGTTGCATTCCTGGAGCAGAATTAGTTTTTTCTTCTGAAACTGCTGATGAAGATTACCATGGAGAAAAGAACCAGGATAACTTCCTCCACTGGTTCGAAACGCAATTGCTGCCAAACTTAGAAAATCCTTCCACAATAGCTATGGATAATGCTCCCTATCATAGCACAACCATTAACAAAGTTCCCACCTCAGCTTCTAACAAGGCAGCAATTCAAGAATGGCTCACTAATAATGATATTGCTTTTGATTATGGAATGTTGAAGCCGCAGTTAGCTAATTCAGTAAAATTGTATGCCATATATTCAGAACTTATTTCAAAGTTGTTTTGTAATATATTCTATGATTTTCAGGAACAAACCAGCCCCTATTTAAAAGGCAGATCTGATAGCAGAAAAATATGGACATCAAGTTCTTCGAAGAAAAATTTATCATTTGTTATTTATAAGAAAAATTGGTGAGATAATTATAATTTGTTCATTAGGTAAGGTATTGAACATCTAAAAATTATAAATTATACATTTTATTCTTATGTAAATGGATGATATTGATGAGATTAATCAACAGGAGTCATACCTCAGAGAAGACAGCATCATCATTTGGAGTAAAAAGAAGTCATCGAGAAAAAGAAGGGTTGGTTTCAATTATGATATTTTTCAACATAATACATGTCGAGTTGTTAGTTTTCAGTTCCAGAGGATACATAAGTAGCAGAAGACAAACATAATGAATTAAGATACATTTGAATTTGAATCTATATTGTATTTTTGTTGAAATGTAATGATATATGGTGGTTCAATGAGTTTTTGTGGGTTTTCCTCATGTATCATATGGAAACCTTTCATATGAGCAGATGCACCACTATTTTTCCCACGAATAAATCAATTTATAATTTTTGCATTATTTCTATGACATACCTATTGAGGTTGGCCAAGAATTGGTTTTGAAATATAGAACCGTCAAATGAGAATGAGAGTTTAGAACAGATATAATGTTGAAAGATAAACATGACTTCATTACGTAGTTATTGTGTATTTCCTTTGAATATTCGATTCGATTTCTAGCATGAGAACAGTCCATTATATCATTTGAACCATTCAACGGATATCCACAATCAATAGTAATCCAAATATGATAAAAATTATTGATCCATCGAAAACAGTTTCAAAACAAACGGTCAACATAACCCAACTTTTTATCACAGAGTCTGTGTGTTGATTCGGAGCATCACTGAAAAAGTCAAAAACATATGGCAACACGGCTCAATCTGGCGATTTCATACATGTATCAACCCAGAATAAATGAAGTATACCTATTTACACAAACCAATTTATATATTTCTCTGCCTATTTTATATGTTTTGTTCATTGGTTGCTTTTATGCATACTGTCTGATGGTATTTAATTTATTGCACTTATTTTGTGGATTGAATATCCCATAACAATGTATTTTACTTGTATCTTTTTAGTTTATAGCACTCGTGTACCTTTTTTTCAATTGACTTGTCTCATGTTTTGTAAATAAGACCCGAAGAGATCAATAAAGTATCTATCTATCTATCTATCTATCTAATAAAGGAGATTATTGTGAATGAAACAGATCTTTATAATATAATCAATAAATGTCAATTATGAAAAACATGTATTCATTGAAAAATGAATTTCTTCCAGGGCGCTTTTTGAAAGTTTGCCACAGGCGCTAGAATCCTAGTTCCGGCTCTGAATATGTGTGTATAATATGAGTTCTAGAACAAGACTGGATAATAATAAAACAAAATTGTAGGCTGAAAGATAGATAAAAGCGTTTGCAGTGTAGGCATCTTGGCGGGCCCATGGTGATAACTTGCTGTGTCCCCTGTATTGTTTTATATCAAATCGTAACTTGAATGTGCATGTGTGTATGTTATGCCATGAATTGAATATATTTCGTGACTAGAGGATTTGCTTTTTGATAATAATCACTTTATAAATTCTACATTGTTCTATAGTTCGTGAACCACTTGTGGGTTCCATCCCTCGTCTCGGATTACTCTGAATTGTGTCACTTCAGCTCATCTCTGTAGATGGTTGGTGATGATATAATTCATGTTTATATTCAAACTCATTATTAATACCTGTTACTGATGTTTCGGTGTTGTTATTATTTGATGCTATTTAATTGCTCTGCTGACCTATTCTATCCAATTCATGTAATTGGCACAAGGAATCAATAAAAATCTATCTATCTATTTATCTATACTAAACTGAACTATGTATAAAAATTCATTCTCCCGAGCTATGATAATGTACGTTCGTGGAAATAATGTATCTTATTGAATTGATTTTCCATACAGTCTGATCAATCGATTGTACGTTTATTGAAAAATACATACGTTTAAATTGCAAATGGGACAATGAAGATAATTGAAAAATCAAGTATTACTCTGTTATGCTACTTTGTATGGATGTAGTCAATGAAGCAAGATCTTGGTTTGTCAATATCCTCCAGAACTTATTAACTACTTTCATGTATTATATTGACAAAAAAAGGTTTCTGTTGGCAAAAAACGATTTGAAGGATACTTACAGCATTCACTCCCAAAAATATGACCTGGTACCAGCATGGACATACTTCGTATATTTTCTGATAAATTTTGCATTATTGGTATAGTTTGAAGTAGAATATGATAGAAAAAAGTTTTACTGATGAGTCTAGGAACATTTTTCATTTCAAAATATAGAGAATACTATCTGTTTGGTGGGTTGAATCTGATTGTTTTTTAAAACAAACTTGAATTACTCAGAAACAGTCAATTTCAGATATAGGGTAAAACACATGAAATTGAATTGAAATCATGAGAGAAATGCAAAAATCATAAAAAATATAGAGTGTTCTATTTGAATTGACAAATATGGCGTCACTTCCTGAGAAACTGGAAGTATGTAAGGTATTCTCCACACCTACTTCAGAAACACGCTACTCTCAGTTCTCCTTATGTAGGTCGCGACAACTCCCTGTATACTGAAACAATCTAGATGAAATAAACATTATAAAATTATCAACTCATGTAGGTACTACTTCTCCCTTTTCTGTGCCTATTTAACTATGTACCTGATTTTCATATTTTGAAATGAAAAAAGCAGAATTCCTCATTAGATAAAAGATATACGAAGTATGCTCCTAGTGGAACCAAGTCACGTTTTTGGGGATAAAGACTATTGTAACTTGGTTTGGCTTAAAATAACAACAGATATGTGAAGAATATACATTTTGAGAATAATATCACATTTCTTTTGAGATATTGAATGTGTTTATTTACCGTTCTGGAGCTATGACTCCATTTGTCAACTTAACGACCAAAAATTTGGTATTTTCAAATTTTTGGCGACCAATGGAATGAGCTTACATCGTTAAATCGAGCTCAAATTTTGACTCAATATCTGGAATTTTGACAAACGAGTGCATACGTGTGAACAAAGCCATATGCCAAATGTTATTTAGTGATTCAAATGGCATAGGAAGTTTTTTTAACCTTAGCTCTCATTATTTATACATTTCTATTGTATTAGAAATTGATTACGCAGATGACTTGAATTGTTGACCATAACACCAATAACTACAATTAACTAATCAGCAATATTAACGAGCTCATGAATTTGGAAAGTAAGTTACGTAACAGGAATTAATCATTACGTACTTGAACGGAAACTAATGGTTACAAAGTGAATAATATAGGAGCGTTGATTATTTCACTTCAAAGTGTATTTTATGAACATATTTTATAACTATCAGCAATAACCTTTCTTTGGAAAGTCATGTGAGATCAATTGCTAAAAGTGCATCCCAAAAACTTGTTTTTCTTTTTCGTGCCAAGAGCTACTTCACTTCCAGTCAGCTGATTACGATCTATAAGGCACAAATCCGACCTGTCCTGGAATACTGTTCCTATATTTGGAGAGCAGCACCTAAACATATCCTGGAGCTGTTGGAAAAAGGGCAATTCGTCTCGTCGGTGATGCTTCGCTTACTAACTCGCTTACTTCTCTGGAACACCGTAGAAGGGTTGGCGATCTATCTCTATTCTATAGATATTTTCATGGGCGGTGCTCTTCTGAGATATCAACAATCGTTCCTCCTTTGGCGGTCTCTCCGAGGTTAACCCGTCAAGTCCAGTCCTCACACCCCTTTGTGGTTAATTTGGTGACCTGCAGAACATCTCTTTTCAAATACTCGTTCATCCAACGAACAGCGAGGCTCTGGAACACATTGCCCAAGGAGGTGTTCCCCGAGGCATATGACCTTCAGAAATTTAAGAAGAACACCAATTCCTACCTTCTTTCCCTTGCTTCTCACGATGTTCTCTGAACATTACAGGATGTCTCCTTTCGTGAGAAGTTTTATATATATATATATATATATATATATAAAAATACAACTTATATTGAATTCGACACTTTCGCATGAGATCGATCATCTAGATGAAGTAATAACCTTACAAATTCTAAATTACAGAAGAACCTTGGGAAAAAGATATCGTTATCTGACAATTTCTGTCACTTGATGGAAATCATAATGCATGAGAGTATGAAACATGCCACTACACGATCTTTTTCATTTCGGAATAAAATGCTTCCATTTTTTCCTGAATTGAATTATTGAAAAACACATCTGCAATGTTTAATGTAGTTGTCTGGATGATGTTCAAGGAAATACGCTCGAATCGATTAATTTGATTTTTAAGAGTACATCTTAGCTGTGATCTTGTTGAAAATTTATCGAAAATATCGAAGTTTGAGTAGAGCACTACATATTTTTCCAAATCACACAGTATTTGGTTCAATTTCTGGAAGGAATTACCATATATAATCGACTAATCAATATTCAATATGTGACTAGGTCAAAAACTGATACAAATAAACCAATACCTCAATAGAATATCCAAAGGAAATGGAAAATATTGTTTGAATATCAGTTTCATAATTATTGTAATAGTCAGTATCCAGTGGGGAGTTGTACTATCTCTGATAGAAGAAGGTTTTCAAGTAAGTCATCAATTCTTTTTATGTGGGTTCACACATTATTTGTATGAGCAAAATATTATAATTGGTTCATTCTCTTATTATCTTCATTCTTTTACCTCGCGATAGGAATTCAATTATCATTATTCCTTGACTCACTAAGTTTCAAGATTTTTTTCAGAATAACGGCATTATACGAATATTTGCTAGCTGTTCAATAGAAAAGCAATATCGATATTCTCCTATCAAAGTGTTCTATGTTCAGGACTTTCAGAATAGAATAAAAATCACATCAATAAATCTTCAAAAGTGGCCGCAATGGAAAAAGTTGAGGATGACTTATCTCTCAAATTTGGACAAAAACTTGCTGATCCTTTACCACCCGATGCAGTTGTTATATCTGGTGAGTAGAAATATTTTGCAAGTGAAATGTCAAAGATATCATGTTGCTGACTTTGTGTACGCATTTATGAAAGCTGTTCGTCTGAAATAACCGAGCAACGGGCAAGAAAAAGAAAAAAAAAGAGAGTGATAAAATAGAACTGCAGTTTTTCTTAAAGCATGGTTACAGGAAATAAAGATGAAATTTGACGTTGATAAGTGGGTAGACCCACCTATAGAGGACAGAACAATCATAACCAAAAATAAAAATATGTAAGATTGAACATCCATACCAATATTCACCTTATGTCGCGATAGATGACGATGATAACAAAGGCGAACCCAGGAGTTGCTTCTGGGGGGGGGGGGCATATAGAAAAATAAAAAAATGCTGTATAATAGAATGAAGAATGTCATAATTTTTTAAAGATTTATCATCATCAATTTGCCCCTCTGGCCCCCTGTCTCCTCCTTGCGCCCTTGGATGATAATGAATGTTATCTTCAGATTCCATAGAATATTTCATCACATTTCGATAATTCGAAGAATGAACAAAGTGGTAACTTATCTTTTTGTCCAGGTATGTCTGGAACTTTCCCGAATGCGAAGAATATAGAAGAATTCCAGTATAACTTGATGAACAAGGTGGAAATGGTTACACCTAATTGTCGGTTGGGATTCGATCATCCTGAAATACCACTCAGAAACGGCACAATTCCAGCAGAATTATTGACAAAATACGACGTTGGATATTTTGGTATGAATATTTGTCAAACCATTCTGCATCAAATCGTCAGTTTGAGAAGATAACAATTCTGCTATTGTCAAGAGCACATATTCTTTACAAATTCGAAGAAAATATAGGTAAAGGCTATGGATTCTGAAAAATATAACAAGTCTAGAATGCAAACGATATGTATCAACAAATAGAATATAATGAAGGTGGCTTGTTAAAATAATACAGAATCTTTTCATACGAAAAGTTTCGAAGAAATTTATAAATTTTTACATAATTCTAGATTTTTCTTATCTGCAACTATTTCAGTAATATAGCCTAGATTTAGGTTTTATAAAGCATTACACTTTTAATCGACCGGCTTTTCAATTCATCGATATATGATTCACGACTATAATAATTGTCACAATTGCTATTATTGGTCTATGAAAATTAACACTGGCTGACAGGAGCATAATAATACCTGGAAGAGTTCAATGCAGGAATCGGTGCCAACGAATATTCTGATTGACCAAACCTACAAGCTTCCACTAATTCGATATAGTTTTATGTAGATGGAACACTGTCCCTTATCCAAATCCTTGTTCTTATACTTTACAAAACTAATTCTCAAGAGGTCGAATATCGCTTGAGATAAGGTCACACTTGAGATGTTGATTAGCGCGAAAAACTTCATTTCTGAAAATCTTTTACATTGAAATACTTTTTCAACATAAAACTAATCGAGGAATGAAAAGTGCCTACTACTATGAAATTTCTGAGTGACTTTTAATGAAAATTGTACAGTTGAAGACGGCATAGGATATTGTGCAAAATAAATAAATGGAAATTTCTAGAGAATCTGAAAATTCTATAATGTATAAATTGTATCGACCGGTGTGTGAGAAGTTTTTGTTGCAAAAAAATACACTGGTAAAACCAATCGACGTATTAGAGTAGCATTTTCTTTTTCCAACACGCATACTCTCACTTGATTCCGTTTGAATTATATACTTTATAATGTGTTTTTCGGAATAAAAGAGCTATTTTTCACAACTCACATCCATGAGATTATGATGTTGATTCTGAAAAAAAAACACAAATCTCCTATAAATCTCTCGCCTGAAAGTAAATATAACTTTCCGAAATTGTTTTTTTTCTGTTTAGGAATGCATTATCGTATGTCGGACATGAGTAATCCGATAATGAGAACAGTGTCTGAAAAAGTTGTCGAAGCCATCTTTGATGCGGGAATGTCTCCAAAGGATTTCGAAAATTCTAGAACCGGCCATTTCTCTGCAATTTGTATGAATGAGAAAGAAAATATCATTCACTCCATAGAACAAGATGGAATATTTTACATGAAAGGGTAATCAATTCAACTTTTTCTGCTCTTCTGATTCTTTGGTACTCAGCTCTCAGAGATTAGTGAAAAATTCAATTACTAACGCAAGTCTGTTAAAAAAAATGTGTAACAAGAAATTTCTAGTTCAGGCCTGATCAAGGGCTTATATCCTTTTCGATGGCTTTAAAAAAATCATTCCATAAACCAACAAATAACTTTTGAATTTCAGGAATTACAAATCAGTTTCTACAAGTCATATAGCGCACTATCTCAAATTGAAAGGACCTTCGATGGTATGCGATACAGCTTGCAGCTCTTCTCACCATGCTTTCGATCACGCTTACAGAGCCATTAGGCAAGGCGAATGTGACGCTGCCATTGTCACTTCAATTAATACTTGTTTAGCTCCAGGATCAACCATTCAATTCGCTCGGTGAGTTATGACAAATCTCACTACCGTTCGAAAATCGAATTCTGAGTTCGGAATTCCTTTTTGAAGCGATCTTCAGTCATCTGATTACTATCGATTCTTCAATATCATCGATATTCTCACAAATGTTGAGAAACTGTCGTTTTATAAACTCTTAGTTGGTAGTAGAGTGAACGTAGATGAATAAGTAATGCCAAAACACCCATAGTATATAAAAAGGAAATATTATATCATTTTATTTTCGCATATTATAGACTGATGAATCCGAAAATAACATGATATCTTCAGAAATTGGAAATGGAACAGGATATCAGTTTCAGTATCAATACTGTTTATGGAGAACTGGAAAAGATATCAACTTGAACTGGTGGATGTTACTACTCAATGTGTTCTATCTTCCTAAAATATTTTTCAGTCATTGTCTAAAGGTCAATGGAGAACAATTTGAACATTCATTGTAAATTTTCATTCGTTTGTTTGTTTTTGGAAGTGTATCACATTAATTGCATAACTACCAATTCCATTTGATTTGTTTATTACATTCAGTAACGTATTACTTTCCATAAACAATTTTCATACTTTTTTTTGCATTTTTGGCCACCCTTTACCAATTTAAAGCAACATATTATATATTTTTGGAATCAGCGCAGCAAAGGCAATTTGGAAATTGAAAAAAAAGGGGGGGTTCCATTCGAAAAAAATGGTGATGACGTCATTACACGAAAGTGGTTCACTCTGTATATTAGATTATGATTTGAAACAATAGTAAATTGAAATCAAAAATCGACTTGTTCTGGGAATTCCTAATTTTATTGTTCATTTAGCCAATAATGAATTTATGCGTTACTTTATGGGCGCACTGTATATACAGGGTGGGGCACCACATACGACACGGTCTCTGTGAACCAAACCATTGAATATTTCGGAAATTTCTTCATTTCATCGTTCGTATATTCATTGAGGCTGCAAGTGGAAATTATTTTGGTATACAGGGTGACTCAAAAAAGTGTGACATATCAAAGTTGGGTTTTTAAAAGTTTTGGATAAATTAGAGAAAAATAATACGATTTTATGGAAGGTACCATGTACCTAACTATAACCGTTTTCGAGTTATTGTTTTCTTTTTGAAAATGCAGGGTTCAATTGGGGACTGAATAACATTGAAATGTATGGAAAGCATCCCTTCCAATTCTGACCAAGCATTAAAGAGGTTTCAGGCTATTGATTCCGATAGAACGCGTTTCCCAATATTATACAGGACGTTCAAAATTCATTGTCATTTTTTTATAATTTCATACGCAGATTACTTTGTTATTTTGAATAGAACACCCTGTATTTTTTCAATCTGAATTATACAAAATTCGATTATCTCTCATTTTTTATTAAGGTTCCCTATACCTAGCTTGAATAGTTTTCAAGACATTGGCATTTTCAAATAGTAGTTATAATTTCAATGCATTCTTTGAATCGAGAGAGCTGTGAAACAACATTCATTTGATTTGGTAACAGAATTCTCATTGATAGTTATTAAACTTCACTTTGTCGAACTTTTACTGTTCACTGAAATGAAGTTTTTATTCAGATCCAAACTCCGACATTTAACAGTCCATTTTTTCATTATTCAACTGAAAAACTTCAACAAAACATGAAATACAAATGTATTCAATTCAAACTAGGTGCTTGAAACGATGACTACAAAGAGCTACTCTTTCTATGGAAAACTGCCTAACATTTAATAACATTTGAGGCGACATTCTTCGAAAAGCAGCCCTTATTCTCTCCTTTATATTTTCCAATGTGGTTGGAGGAGTGTCGTCAATCCCATTTTTCAAATATCTCCATGAAAAAAATCAAGGCAAATCTGGCGATATCGCTGGCCAATTTCGTGGTCCTCCCCTATACCAATCCACTTCTGCGGAAAGCACATATTCGGACAGTGAATTTGAGATGAATATTGATCTAAATAACAGTAAAATGTCTGATCAAGTGAAGTATGATAACTGTCAATGAGAATTCTGTTACCAAATCAAATAAATGTTTCACGGCTCACTCGATTTAAAAAATGCATTGAAAATGATAACTACTATTCGAAAATGCCAATATCTTGAAAACTATCCAAGCTAGGTATAGGAAACTTTTATATAAAATGAAAGATAATCGAATTTTGTATTGTTCAGATTAAAAAAATACAGGGTGTTCTATTTAAAATAACAAAGTAATCTGCGTTTGAAATTATAAAAAAATTACAATGAATTTTGAACGTCCTGTATAATATTAGGAAACGGGTTCTATCGGAATCAATAGCCTGAAACCTTTTTAATGCTTGGTCAGAATTGGAAGGGATGGTTACCATACATTTCGATGTTATTCAGTCTCCAATTGTACCCTGCATTTTCAAAAAGAAAACAATAACTCGAAAACGGTTATAGTTAGGTACATGGTACCTTCTATGAAATCGTATTATTTCTCCCTGAGCTATCCAAAACTGCAACAAAATACCGGGTGTTCCATAAAAAAAACCCAACTTTGATATGTCACACTTTTATGAACCACCCTGTATACTCCAAAATAATTTCTCCTTGCAGCCTCAATGGATATACAGATAATGAAGAAAAGAAAAATGGTTTGGTTTACAGAGACCGTGTCGTATGTGGTGCCCCACCCTGTATACAGATACGTATACACTGTGTCCAAGATAAGGATGTCTATCATGGGGGTCTCGGAAACCATAAGAGATACGGAGATGGTTGAATCAGAGAAAAGTTGCGCATTTCCAAGTCTAACAATGTGCCGTTCAGAAAGTTCCGAAATTCCAATTAGTTCCGGAGATATGCCTGAAAAAACGAAATTTGCAGATTTTGTTCAAATTCTTTTCAAATACAAGAAAACAAAAGACACTTTCTTATTACCATTTTTCAATTCCTACAAAACAGCTTTGAGAGATTTTCCGTACGACGTTTCGTTTCGGAGAAACCACCATAAACTTTATTTTTTTATATGGCCCGTGAAGAAAAAATACCATGTATTGGATAGCATATTTTATTACTAAAACAACGATGTATGACACAATATGATTCTGCAATATTTTAAACGGAAAAAATGGTTTTTATTGAAGTTTGAACGTTTTGGTGTAGTGTGCGGTGAAATAATGACACTGAGGAAATGTCAAAATAGTTGAATCGAGATAAAGTGTTTTTGAACTTTAGTCTTGTTGCTGCGAATTTTTTCCTGTTTCAAGATGGAACGTGCTTTTTCACCTGAAGAAAAGTTTGATATGTTGATATGTTATATCTTATGCTATAGAAACGCTGTTGAAGCTGGTCGTGTGTATTCAAATAACTATGCAGAGAGAAAAAAACCCAGTTCAAAAATTCTCGAACGATTGGTTACGAATCTTAAGCAGTATGGTGCGTTCATTAAACCAGTATCGTCAAGAAATAAGCCCTGCAATGAAGAAAAAGATAAGAATGTAATATTAGCTGTAACTGAGAATCCGGAAATATCACTCAGAGAAATTGACAATACCACTGGAATAGCGAAATGTACTGCTCATTTTATTTTGAAAAAACAGAAATTCCACCCGTTCGAATTCAGAATCTGTCAAGGCCTCAGACCTGGTGACGAGGAAAGGCGAAGAACATTTTGTGAATGGTACACCAGGGAGTGTCAGGAAGATGAAACATTTCATCATAAGATCATCTAGTCGGATGAGAGTATGATCACAAATAATGGAATTTTCAACCGGAGAAATACCCATTATTGGTCAAGGAACAATCCCCGAGTACACCGAATGGCTGTCAGCACCGTTTTGGTTTTAATATGTGGGTTGGGATTTTTGGAACAGATTTGATAGGCACTTTTTTTACAACAATTCCCTCACCTCAGAGCATTATTGCAACTTATTATTTGGAAGGAGCCTTGGACAACTTGGTTTCAGCAGGATGGTGTGCCCGCGCACAATGCCCTAATAGTGCGCGAGTATCTATCAAACAGATTTCCGGAAAAATGGATAGGTATATATTCAGCAGTTTCGTGGCCCCCTCGTTCGCTGGACCTCACTCCGCTAGATTTTTTTTCTGGGGGTATTGCAAAAATTATGTTTACCGCCGTGTTTTTGATACTGAGGATCATCTCAGGAGACTAGTTCTTGAAGCGTTCGAGAGCATTACACCTGGTATGTTGAGAAGTGTTTTGAGTTCAACAGTTAGAAGGTGTTATCTATATTAGAAAATAATAGTAATTTGTTTGAACATTTTCTATAATAGAGATTAGTTTTTTTGGTTTCTAGTCAGTAGTTCTTAACTAAATTGGTTAATTGATTAACATATGACATGACCTATTTACTTATATGAATGAAGTTCTCATATCTCCAATAACGAGATTTTATTTTGATATTTCGAAACATGAGTAATCATAGCCAACTATACCATACTCAGGGTCATCATTTCACCGCACACTGGACCAAAATGTTCGATCTTTAATAAAAAGCATTTTTTCCATTTAAAATTTTGCAGAATCATATTGTGTCATACATCGTTGTTTTGGTGTTGAAATATGCTATCCAATACAGGGTATTTTTTCTTCACGGGCCATATAAAAAATAAAGTTGATGGTGGTTTCTCCGAAACGAAACGTCGTACGGAAAATATCTCAAAGCTGTTTTGTAGGGATCAAAAAATGGCAATGAGAAAGTGTCTTTTGATCCCCCCGAAGAGTTAACATACACTGTGTCTGTAAAGTATGGAACAAATTCATTTTTAGCTAAACAGGTCATTTTAAGAAATAATCCTGTAAAACGTCGATGTTTGATATTAATTTACCGTATTTTAAAATAATAATGTAACACCCCCATTTTGTCTCAATATTCGGATTACTCAAGCTGAGCTGATTTCAAAAATGTATCACATGTTGATTCCAATTGGTACAGGGTGGACAAAAATTACAATAGTTTTGTGTGTGCTCATAAAGTAACGCGTAACATTCTTTATGAGGTAAATCAACAATATTATCAAAAATACTACTACAAACTACGGGGTGTTACATTTAAAGCAATTGCCGCTAGATAATAAGTATTTTTGATAATATTGTTAATTTACCTAATGAAGAATGTTACGCGTTACTTTATGAGCACACACAAAACTATTGTATTTTTGTCCACCCTGTACCAATTGGAATCAACATGTGATACATTTTTGAAATCAGCTCAGCTTGAGTGAGACAGTGACGTCATTACTCGAACGTTATTCACCCTGTATATTACATTATTATTTTAAAATACGGTAAATTAGTATCAAAAATCGACGTGTTTCAGGATTATTTCTTAAAATGACCTGTTTAGCTAAAAATGAATTTGTTCCATACTTTACGGACACAGTGTATATATAGATTAGATTTATTTTGACTCATACGTATCGCCGAGTATTCACAACATGGATTCTTCTGACGTTACAGTTTGGGTGTCTTGAGTCCCACCGGTGTATGCAGTTCTTTCGATGAAAATGGAAACGGTTACGTAAGATCTGAGGCTGCAACTGCAATCATTCTCCAAAAAGCTAAGGATGCCAAAAGAATTTATGCACAAGTTATTCATTCTAAGACAAACAGCGATGGTTTCAAAGAACAAGGAATTACTTTTCCGAATTCACAGTTACAACATAGATTGATGGATGAATGTTGTAGAGAAAGTAATACAAGATCTGATGAATTTTCTTTTATGGAAGCACATGGAACAGGTATTTGTTATTAAAAAAATTACATTCATGTATGATTACCATGGAAGACAAGGATTCTTATTTCAAATTCAACATTCCATACCAATATTTCTCTATCATCTTTGAAAATGCTCATCTCCAAAATTTCAACATTTCAACAAATCAACAGAAAATACAGTGTAGTTTGGGATAACCATAGTAATCAGAACAACAACATACAATTATCCGTGTCATTTCTTCTTGCTAGTCTGGAGTGAACTCACTGATTGTAGACACGATAATTAACATGGAACTTTGAATGAAAGATCATATTTTTTTGAGGTTAGATATAATGATTTATATTTGACATTCCAAAATATTTTTAGTTGAGGCAGAATTCATTCGTTCGTATAGGTAGTTATTCTGAGATGCTTGAGCCTGCTGATTTGCGCAATAGTTTATCTGCTAT
This sequence comes from Plagiodera versicolora, assembly GCA_037013635.1. Taxonomy (NCBI): domain Eukaryota; kingdom Metazoa; phylum Arthropoda; class Insecta; order Coleoptera; family Chrysomelidae; genus Plagiodera; species Plagiodera versicolora. The sequence continues at coordinate 9,567,036 of CM072982.1, read as the reverse complement.
ACTCCATTTATAGGAACGAGTGTTGGAGATCCCGAAGAGTTGATAGCCTTGGATACTCATATTGGTATGAAACGGAAGAAGCCTATCCTGATTGGATCTGTCAAGTCTAGCATCGGTCATACAGAAAGCTCTGCTGGTGTTTGCTCTATAATCAAGGTAGGAACAATGATGATCCTAATTAATCGGACGCCAGTAAAGTTTGAGCAAGCGGAAGGACATACGGATGCTGAACAAAAACTTTTTATAAAATGTTTAGTATGACGTGAAAAGTTAGCCACACATCGTCACATTTTATAGTAAAGTCTTTTTATGGTTACAAATAAGTTTTACTAAGGAGAGTGATTAACTCTAGATTTCCTTCATGAACGACGAACAATTACTACTACTATTAAATCATATTGAGTATTTTTTATCTGGAAAACTGGGATACCCCCATCTCTTCTGCTTGTTGAATTGCAAATGAAAGTTTTTTGAGAGGCATATCAACTGAATTCTTTTTTTCACAACACCATATCAAACTCATCAAAATAAATTTAGATGAGATTCGTTCACTTGGATATATCAACACATGTCCGGCTATGGTGTGACGCTATTTGGACTCCCAACGACGTTTAATTATTTGAGTAATTTTTCAACTTTTTGATGACGTGAAACTGACCCAAAGACCGAAAGATATTTCCCCCTCACACCGTCTTCGACCCGAAATTCAATTGAGAAAAATGAAATCATAATTGAAACCTTTTCTGTATATTTATTACATGTTTGAAGTAATTGATTGGATCCACTTCATTCTTTGATATGGTATTACACCACCTCCTACTCATTTGAAGAATCTATTGATGGAAATAGAGATGAAGTGACGAAATTGAACCTATCTTCATAACAAATCTGATTCATGATTGATCCACTCTCAAACAATGATTGATATGTTAATCATCTTAAGTGCTGTCCAACGAAATACTAACTTATCAAGCTAGAATTACGTTACAAACGTATCTTATCGATATCGATGAATAATTTTCGGCCTAACGTGATTTTGTTGCGAAGAAATTCCGAAACTTTTTTTTGTATTCCGATAATTGAACATTTGACATTGAATAATTTTTGAGAAGGGTGGAAGATGGCTTTCGGTTAAGCCCCCCCACCAACGACAAGGTGATACGGCTCTTAGGACGGGATTAGAAGAAAGTAAAATCAGCTGGAGTTTGAACACCTAATAGTCATGTCTATTTTTCTGATGACTCCCTTTATAATTGAGAAAGAAAATGATTTTCATGAGAATTCATACAGAACGTTTTTCAAATTCGGGCATCTAAAAAACGAGTATACCAAGTGCTAGTATAACATGAATATTTCGAATGTTTCAGGTCATATTAGCCCTCGAGGATGGTATTATTTCACCGAATATTAATTTTAGTAAACCTAGAAAAGTGCCAGGACTTTTAGAAGGTAGATTGAAAGTCGTAACTGAACCAACGAAGCTACCAGATGAGCAAGCAATTATTGGTTAGTCTTTTCAGATTGAATTATCATCAGAGCTGAACCAATCGTACTGGACATTTTCAATCAAGATCCAAAAAGACATTGCTCTCCATTTGAGTTCCTTCATGAGTTGACGCGACCTATATAAAGAGAACTAGGAGTAGCTAGTAGCTTCTGAAAATTCGTTGTACTCTAAAGAAGGTGTGGAGAAACCAGCTAAAATATTTCAGTTATTTAGACAGTTCCGATTTTTCCGGAAGTGATGCCATCTTCGTTATTTCGAATAAAACACCGAATTATTTTTATGATTTCTTAATTTTGATCGTGAATTCCATGTATCATACCCTTTATCTGAAATGGACCGTTTCTGAGTTATTTGAGTTTTTCTAAAAAAAAGTGACAGATGTAGCTCTTCAATCATATTGCATTTTCATGGAGTTGCCAATTTTTTTATAAATGTATCACGAATCACATTTCCTAAAGTATCCACAGACTGTACAAAAGACTGAAATGTTAATGAGAAACATTGCAAAGCTCAAAATTTCCTAATCGATTTTTTTCATTACGTAATTCTACTCCAAAAATGAACCCTAATTCTACTTCAAGTCATGCTTCTCGAAATTCGGGATTGAGTAAACCTAATCGGAAACAATCACTAAAATATTTAAGTTGGATTCACCATACCTTCTTAAGTGTATATGAATCATGCTACTCCTAGTTCTCCTTAATTCTATCGAGTCAACTTAAGAAGGAACTCCCTGTATACGTATTCATGAGGTATCAACCATTTTGACTTCGGAAAATTATATACCCACGATCGATTTAACAGTTACCAACAGAGATTAGAGACGACTCACCTAATGTCGAAATATGGATGAAGTCATATAAATATTGAATCAACTTGACCTACTATTGGAAGAACACTGAACAACAGTTTCGTTATTTGTTTCTTGTTCGAATTGATCACACAAGAAATTTAGTGAATGAAACAAAATTTATTGCAATGAATTCACTTTCCAGAATTTCCGTTATAGCGATTTCGTTCTCCAAAATAGGTCTAGCCCAAGATACAAAAACTATAGTAATTTTTCGTCTCGTACTTGAGGAATCTGAATAAAAGACAATGTATTATTTCAAAGAAACTCTCTGAATGGAAACGTTAATGGAAGAATTGGAAATGAATTGAAAAAAAATCGAATCAAGTTCAGTAAGTCAAGAATTACCAACCGCGAATATCGTTCTGCTCGTTTATCTATTTTTTTAGCTCCATGAACTTCACAAATATTTTTGAAATTCATCGAATCCTTATTCCTGGGTATACAGTGAGCACGTGAAGGTTGGAACAAATTCGTTAAGAGATTAATTCGGTCTTTGGTGAAACAAAGCTCAGGCACGTCGATTTTCTTCTTTAGTTGCGCATTTCTTGGTGTTCTCATATTTTTGATGGCGTCATCACTGTTTGAGTTATGACGTCATTATCATCTCTTTCAAATGACAATACCCTATTTTTATAATACCTTCTAAAAGAACGCATTTATCTGTGTACGGTTGTTATATTTTTTCTTATGTTACAAAACCGTATGTTCGAAAAATAAAAAATAGTTCATTGATAATGATGTAATTTATAGAAATAACAACAGGACTGAATAAACCTACGAACTATTGAATTGAGTTCCCAAATTGCAAGTCATATGCTTCGCGACAATACGCAAGTCGATGTTGAAGGTTATCAGCATCAATTGAATTAATTTCGGTCCTAATTCTTTCGTTTAGTTCATCAATAGTAGAGGAAATGCAGCATATTTGGAATACTAGTTTGTTTTTTGAGGATAAATTTAAATAGGAAAGGGGTGGGTCTATAAAAATACATTGAATGAACCACAAATTATTAAACTTTAATAATAACATCAAACATAACAAAAACCAAAAACCTTATCAAAATGACTCTCAAACTAAAAAACTCCAAAATCGAGATTTGACTTAGGGTGCAGGTAATTTGGAATATATTACAGTATTCCAAATTATATAATAGATTTTCACTTTTTTTTATATTCGATAACAATTTTCCTTAGAAACTAATAGATTTATTATCTTTTTACATAATATCTTATTAAGTAATCAGTCGAAATAATCACAGATTAGTCTTTACTTTTAACTTATAGTACGGGCCATTCTTAGTTACTATTCTTGCAGTAATCACAAATTTACACACCAGACTCATAACCACTACAAGAACCTCCTTTTATTTTGTTCTCTTTCGGTATTCCAAACATACCATCCTAACCTAAAATTCTATGTCACTTTTTCAATTCCAGTTATATTTACAAAATCATAGTAACATCACAAACTAACAAGGTAATTTAACAGTTCAAATAATTACAATGAAGATCAAAAGAATTACAGTAAATGATTATCACCGGTTGTATTCTTACCGATTTTTTTCTCAAAGCAGCTGTCTCCTTCCCTTGTCGCTGGTAGTCGGAATGTGAAGATGGCGTCCTGTTTTTAATACTCGATGGCTTTGTGTGACGTATGGAATTATGTTTATGGCAAAAAAAAAGGAAAAATTTATAATTATTCAGATATCTAAGTATTCCAAGTTATCTGCAGTATCCCAAATATGCTACTGTTCCTCTATTAGGTCTGTTAATGTCAAATTTTGACTTGAGGTTTCCCACAAAAAAAACTAGTGGGGTTAGATAGATAGGAAATCTAGTTGGCCACATAATGATGTCATAACTCCAACAATGATTCAAAAAAATCGACGTGTATGAGCTTCATTTCCACAACGGCCGAATCAAACTTTTAACGAATTTGTTCCAACCTTCACGTGCGCACTGTATGATGCCAGTGAAGGGAGAAATTTACTGGACTTTCACACTGTTGACTGTGAACTCACGAGACAATGGACGAACAAATTTTCACTTCTAATTCCATCATATCCAAAAGTATCGCTTGGTTCCTCATGAAGTTTTCGACATTATGATTTCAAAATACATGGGTTTAAACGAATGATATCATATCGATCTCAATTTTTCATTGTGAAAGGAATCAACAGTTTCGGATTCGGAGGAAGTAACGGTCATGTCATATTGAAGGCCGTATCGAAAAAAAAAGTCAACGGTGGAAAACCAACTGACAACTTACCAAGGCTTGTGTGTGTGAGTGGGCGGACAGAAATTGGCGTCAAATCGATTCTTGATGATGTGTCAAAGGATCCAGTAGACTGTGAATACGTACGACTATTGCAGAATGCCTTCAGGTAACTAGATTTTAGAATATCAATCCGATGAAATCCTTCTGAATTCGAACAGTACATTAGAAAATAATAACAGTAGGATGAATCCTAATTCAAATGCGATCTGAGGTGACAAAGTGTAAGGTATAGAAAGTTTATCTCACTTTTCAGTAGAACCATTGATTTCAGAAATCTAAAATAAACATTCATTGAAATCTCCAAATTTCCGACCTCAAATTACGTATTGATTATTGTTTTTCATTCTTGTTATATTCCCATCTTTATCAATGGATGTCATTCTACTATTTTCTACGTACGAGTACCATACCAACAGACATTTGAATAGTCCAGAAGTCTAGAAGAGAATGAAATTATTTCAGGAAAGATATGGCAACCCATTCGTACAAAGGTTACTCGATTATTTCGAAAGAGAAAGAGATAAAAAGATCCATCACCAAAATTTCTTCGAAGAAACTACCATTACGTTTGGGTTTTGGAGAAATAAATGACTGGTATTCCTTAGCTAAGGACTTTTCAGGAGTCCCGATATTCGATGAACCATTGCAGAAGTAACTATACCACAATAAAAACAGGAATGGGTTCGAAAAAAGTTGAAATAATAGAAGTATTTTCGATCTCTATCATAAGAGATAGTTTGCATAGGAAGTTTTAATCGAATTAAAATGTGGTTAGAAAAATCAATCTACATATTCCGGATGCGTTTTTTGAACAAATTCCTGATCAATCGTTATCGAATTCAATCCATTAGGAGGTACAAAAAACTCAATATCATAAACTCGTTTTAGGATAAAGAATCATATGAAAAAGAAAGGTGTGAGCCTGGATGATACCATCCTGAACACAGACCCGCAAGTACGAGAAGAATTCGGTAGAATTGGTAGAACAATAGTTTCGATATGCATTGGTGAAACTCTGAAACAATTAGAAATGAAACCAGAATCGATTACAGGAAACTGGTTTGAAAACAACATGAATGCATATTTCGAAGAACTAATGGATTTTGATCAACTGCTTCATTGTACGTTGAGAATGGAGAAGATTATTACAATGAAACAGGTTTGATATGCATGAATATTTTGTACAGTGCTTCTCAAAAGTCTCCTCCCCCCTCTTATCTTTGGAACGATTATACATAAACAAGTGAAATTTGGAAACTGAATATTAAAGGTTGTAAACTGCCCTACTAGGGATGATAGATGACGAAATCGTCAAAGATGACGTCACAAGGCCATTGTGAGTGACCAATAATTTTAAGTGGAACCCTACGGCAAGCGACACCTTTTTTAAAAGATATCCAAAAAAACCTATCCAATGATACTAATTTTGTTTGTGTTTATGGCAGTTTCGGCAACTCGCTTTTGAAAAAACGTTAAGCTGAATTGAATTAGTTAATACTCAAATTCAAAATTCGAGCTCCGCCTCTGGATAGTTGTCAAATTAGCTGACGTTTTTGTCTCCCTAATTCGTTTTTTCTTGTAATTGTCCAAGTTTTTGTACATTTGCTAATTTGTGTATTGTTGATCGAACGTTTAACTGTTTCAGCAACTTTTGGTACTTTTCATATTTCTGTACATTTCAATAATTTGTTAAACTGTTGTGAGCCGAACGTTTAAGTGCTTCAAGAAGCGAAATGGTACGTGCTTTAGGTGATAAAGTAGCAGCGATCCTAATTCTTGGTGAAACTGGACCAAATATTCATGCAGCAGAACGCATTTTTAATGAGAGGTTTCCCGATCGCCCCGTTTCGAGGACTTATTTAAGGGAGCTTCTTCGTAAGTTCGAAACAACGGGTAGTATTAATGATGCGAAACGATCTGACAGACCACAAATATCTGACGAGAAAAAAATTGATATACTGGCAGAATTAATAGTTGATCCTACTTCTTCAACAACTCATGTTGCATCTACCTGTGAAGTCAGTCGAAGTACAGTACACAGGGTGTTGAAAAAAAAACAAATTTCATCCATACAAATTAAAAATGGTTCATCAACTCTCAGACGACGACCAGATCGAAGACTAGAATTTTGTAAAAATATGGAAACTAAAATCAACCAACAGCCAGACTATGTCAAAATAATTTGTTTTAGTGACGAGAGTACTTCCTATCTAAATGGAAATGTGAATACACATAATGTGAGGTATTGGAGTGACGCAAATCCCCACCTGTTTCGTGAAACACATACCCAATTTCCCCAGAAGGTGAATGTTTGGGCAGGTATCCTGGGAAACTACATCGTTGGGCCTCTCTTTTTAAATACTAATTCAACTGGTGTTTATCTGGAGCAGTTGCGGAACGAAATAGAACCGTTAATCCTTGTAATTTTGGAAGATAATCCAAATGAATTCGGCAATTTGGAAATAACATTCATAACAGGATGGTGCTCCTCCACACTTTTACGGTGCAGTAAGACGGTTTTTGGATGAGGAGTATCGAGGTAGATGGATTGGACGAAGAGGTTCAACGGAATGGCCACCTCGATCACCGGATCTTACATTTTGGATTTTTTTCTATGGGTTTTCCTTGGATCGAAGGTTTACGTTACTGAACCAGACAATATTGACGTTTTAAAACAACGTATTGTTGCAGAATATGAGGCTGTTTCCGCAGACACATTTGCAAAAGTACGAGAAGAATTTAAAAATATGATGTTTCACTGTCAGGAAGTAAATGGAGGTCACTTCGGGCAATTTCTTTGAGTAGATACTGATTCTTAAATCTGCAATTAATCTTATACTGAATGGAATTAAAATTACTAATGAGCCATTAAAACTGCCATAAACACAAACAAAATTAGTATCATTGAATAGTTTTTTTCGATACCTTTTAAAAGAGGTGTCGCTTGCCGTAGGGTTCCATTTAAAATTATTAGTCACAATGGCCTTGTGACGTCATTTTCGACGATTTCGTCATCTATCATCCATAGTAGGGCATTTCACAACCTTTAATAGTCAGTTTCCAAATTTCACTTGTTTATGTATAATCCTTCCAAAAATAAGAGGGAGGGAGGAGACTTTTGAGAAGCACTGTAGGAATATCAAATAGATTAAATTTAAACGGTGCATGCAGTTCACGCAAAAATTCGAAGTCTAGTCGAAAATATTGAGATACTTACATAGGTACATTCGTGACAACTGAATGGAGCCCATGGAATATCGATCGAGAGTAATGAAAGTTTATCTTTTTGTTGAAACTGTCCGAGTACATATGATCTATATTCTTTCCGATTTTCAACCTATGAATATACAGGCTATCCGTTTTTGAATGCCACTATGAGGATCTCGCCTATTTTTAACAGATACGAAGTTGATTGAATTTGAATGCGCATTGTTGTGCTGAATAATGATCTGAAAATATATTGGGAATTGGAGATAGTTTTGAAGATATCAAAAAAGCATGAATACTTATCGTACTGAACATTTCAGAATGAAACTATATATACGCAGTTTTTCATGGAGTTTTCGAATATGGCATTACCTTCTCAGTGATTCTCAAGAAAGAGGAGAACACATATCATACACAAAGAAGTATCACAAATGATGTTGAAATATATTACGGTTTTATCTAAGTGTCTAATTATTCTTTTTTCGCGAGTAACGCTTTAGGAAAACATGTGATATGTGAAGTTTTGACAGTTTGATTATTCGCTTGCCGAAGGGTTAGCGCTGAATAAGTTTTGTTGACAGATTTCGACTATACAATGCAAAGAGGCAGTTGTTTTGCAAGAAAAGTCTAATTAATTGAAACCAAATATATTGTAACGTTATTCGTGGGTTCCAGAAGAGAACAGACTGATTTCCAACTGATGAACTATTTATTTTCACGTACAAACACTAACGAACTATTTATTTCAACTATTTATATCGACAACGATATTACTAAATCGAGTCCTATTCTTCAACTAACTAACGTTGTTTGGAAGCTCGATATTCATATGTTTCAACATTCGTTGTAGATATCATAAATAGCAGAATTTTCATATATCCATAGTTCATCTTCATTTTGATAAGCTATTTTTTACAGAATGTAAACAAACGAGACGAAGGAATAGCAGCACAAACGGATGTTATATGTAATGGAAATGAAAGCAGTAGACAGCTGAACTTTCATTCAATAGTGATTAATATTGGAGAATCCCAGAAAAAGGATATCGATATTGAAGATGCCCATATTTTTTCATTTCAAACTTTCACTGAATTTCTGTCCATCATTGGAAGGTAATATAAACATTCAGAGGTCTCTGAGAATTCTTTAGAAGATATGACATAATGCGAGATCCTGAAATGCATCAATTTCAATATTTCAAGGTCATCACATTTTATACATCTGATCAATATAAATACAGAACTGGAAACAAAACATCCTGATGTTTATCTTAATATTGACTGTATTGACTGTAACTTAAAGTGGAATACCCATATAAACTTCGTTATAAGGAAAATACGCAGTACATTGTCAAAGTTTAAATATCTATCGAATATTCTGAGAATCGAACAGCTTCGAAAACTGTACTATGCTTTAGTTGAAACACATTTGAAATATGGAATCTTAGCTTGGGGAGCGGCAACAAACAACTATATGAAAAATTTGGAAACAATTCAGAAATGGATCAACAAAATCATATATAAGAAATCATATACCTATCCTACTGATGAACTATTCAGCGAATCAAACATATGTGATGTCCGACAATTATATTTTTTATCAGCGGTAACGCATACTCACAAAAATAAATTGGTTGCAATAACACACAGCTACAACACACGTAATAAATATTCCTTCGTTATACCTAGACCCGAGAAAAATACCTTACAGAGAAGTTATGCCTATCTGGGGCCTACATTATATAGTTTGATTCCTCACGATATAAAGCAGTTCGGTTCCCGTTTTCTCTATAAATCAAAAATAAAAGAATGGATGAACACTCACTTCTTCTCTTCCACCAATACATTGAAATAAAAAATATTTGTCAGAGTTTGTTATCAAAATAATCAATGCTGACTGTGGTACTGTTTTATGTTGTGTTTGTGAGTATTGTTGTTGTTATTATATATTGTTCACGTTGTTTGTTATTATATTCGAGTTATTACCATCATTATTACAATTCTTATATTTTGAATTCAACTGTTTTACCCATTTACAAGTTTTTTTGGGTCTTTGATTTATTAACCAATTGATGTATTTATATGTACCTCGAGGTTGATGTTTTCATTTTCATTTTGGACAATAAATATTATTATCATTATTATTATTATCAAAAATATTATTATAATTATTATATCTCGAACACTGAACAACAATAATTATATATCTGATAATTTGAAATCTCAACGATATTCCCCACCCTGCATGCCCCTTTCAGCTTTACACTGAATGAGCACCAACAAATAACAATCATAATATTTTGTAGGTTATTTGAGCTAGGCCATACCTTACCGATTGAAAAACTTTTCCCGAAAGTCGAATTTCCAGTGAGTAGAGGTACGCCCAAGCTATCCTCCAAAATAAAATGGAATCATGAGAGGCAATGGCTGATGAGTCACAAATATCTAACCTCCAATCTTAAAGTGTTCAAGTATCTAATATCGATCAAGGGAAAAGAATGGGGTTTTATCGTAGGCCATTCGATTGATGGTGAGTAGTGTAAAGATCAATAATTTCGAAAGGGCTTTTCAATTTTGATGAGTTACCATTCCCTGTGAATTCACAATGGTGGAAGATCAACGTCACCCATTATTTATGGAATTCACCATAAATGAATAGAACATACCTATAACGAATACTTCTGCAACGCATATGAAAGAGACTGGTTAAATGTTATCAGATGAACATAATAGTTATTTATGTATCAAAGGCGTAAAATAGGCTTTTATGGACCGTAGCGTGTGAGTAATAGCCTGAGCGATAGCCGTTGATATGAAATTCAGTTGAGCACTTGCTCAACTAATTTATTGCCAAGCGGGCGGTAAAGTGCTTCTTTACGCCCGCATATCCGGGCGATAAAATGCCATTTTACGCCTCGATCTTTAGATCAATTCCAGACATCATTGAAGAATTAAATTATTTCTCACGGCAGTTGCTGATTATGAAAGACAAAATGCGAAAGGCGAAAACTGAAGTATCATGTCTCTATCATGAGAATTATGCAACATACCAATTTCCACTCTGATTCTTTGCCTTAGCTACATATACTCCAGAATACTTATGTCGGATCTACACTTAGCACCATTGGTGACACGAAAAAAGTTTCGAAACCACACTTGTCTATTCGATACCGATATTTTTGTACTTCATACTCTGCATTCGCTACTCACCAAATGAGTACTTATTGGCAGGTATCATATCGAAGTTTCAACAACTGGGTAATCTCAAGAATTCAAAACTTGTGTTCTCGGTTATGGCAACGCGATCTAGCTCACTCTTTCTGAACCTTCCAGATATTCGAGATTATAACTATAATTCTGAGATTAACTCGATTACTCACTCGTTTACGGTTGTTGTCATTAAAATTTATTTTTGTCGTATGTTTCACGCTTTTTTCAGTTGAACTGCTTCAATGAGCTTTCAACCATGCCAGCACAGAATGTTTTTCTTTACATATTTTATATTAGCTTCAGTTGTATGTATGAGTGTATGTATGTATGTAACTCACCGAACGGTGCCATCTTTTGAATGAATGAAAAATCATAGGTGTCTTCTAATGATAATGGTAATAGTTACAGGTTTCTCACAAACACACTGGTTCAATGAGCTAATTATCGTCATTAAAAACGTTACATCATGCATTTACATGTCACTCATATGAGACTGGCCTAAACGTATCGCACAAATATGATGTTATCAGTGACGTTTCAAGGGGTCATGACAAAAGTTCAATAAATCTACCACAGAGTGATGTCGTTATAATCCGTTGTTTACATGCGGATTATATAGTTTTGTGTTGAAGCGCCGCACATTTATTCATTTCAATTTTTATGTTGAAAAGAGACCCGCAAACGAGTGGATTCATAACGTTGATCCTCTCGATATCATGCTCGAAATGAGGATTGGATTATGTCTTCATGGAATATTTCGATCCTTTCAATTTCAGGTCGAGTTTTATATCCAGCGGCTGGATATCTTTGGTTGGCGAGGAATGCTCTGCTGCAAAAAATTTATAGAAGTAACGATTCTGACATTCCCTTGAGTTTCAGGAATTGTAGATTCCTTAGAGCAACTCAATTAACACCTGATCATGACGTAACTTTCATTGTTACTATATTAGAGAGCGGTTATTTCGAAATAGTCGAAGGAGATGCAGTGATAGTTACAGGAGAAATCTATATTATTGAAGATGTCGACAATTTCCCAACTCCGGATAGTTATCGTGCTATCAACTCTGGGACTTTGAAATCGAGTGATATCTATAAAGAACTCAGGCTCAGAGGTTACGATTACAAGTGAGTGTTAAATTCGGAGAACGGAGAGGTTGAGATATATTCATTCGAAATTCATCTCAAGAGTATTCCTCATCTCGATATTGGATTTAGAAATGTACTCATATTTGTTTCATAGAGTGTAGTTGCAAATAATGAAATCGATAGTACCGGATTAGATATTAATTTCACCCCGGAGATAATTTATCTCAGTTTCTTTTTTATTGGCTACCGACACAACTTGACTCCCAATACTCCATACATGGACTCCCAATTATTCGGCAATATGTATATTTTCACGCTAAATACACCGTCAGTACATTATCGTCTAGCCTAAGATATACAGTGAGGACCAAAAGTCCGTCGCCCCCCCTGTAACTTATTTATTCTCCATATTACAAAAAAAAATGTTGAATACATAAGTTGTAGGGTTTCATTCGATCTCCTCAATGGTTTGAGTTTCATTTATACAGAGTGACTCAAATAAGCACGGTGACTTGGAAGTTAATTTTTTTAAATGACACACCCTATATTTCATTGTATTTTTACATTCTACGTTGAATTCTGAACAAGTTTGATGAAAGGTTTTCTATCAAAAAAGTTGATAGTTTTGGACTTATGAACACTTGTAAATAATTATTTATGTGTCAAGAAATGCATGGTGGACATGTCGAACATCTTTTGAAATAGATAAAAATTCACCGTTTTTAGTTATGAATTGAAATATCTCTTCAATTTCTAATGATTCTTGATCTGTATTTATGGACTACCTTATTTGTTAAAAAAATGTTTCAACTTCATTTGTACTAGTTTTTCGTGAGATTCAACAACTCTAACAATTGTAAAATGGTACGACGAGGTAAGTTACACATGGTGCCATCAGCAGTTTGCAACATTGGATAGCTTTCAAAAAGTTAGGATAGGGAAGTGGAATACATTGTGATCCATTTGTTACGATTTTCTCATTGAACTGGCGCAAAAATAGTCGAAATAATTATTTACAAGTGTTCATAAGTCCAAAACTATTAACTTTTTTGATAGAAAACCATTCATCAAACTTGTTCAGAATTCAACGTAGAATGTAAAAATGCAATGAAATATAGGATGTCCCATTTAAAAAAATTAACTTCCAAGTCACCGTGCTTATTTGGGACACTCTTTATAAATGAAACTCAAACAATTGAGGAGATCGAATGAAACCCTACAACTTATGTATTTAACATTTTTTTTGTAATATGTAGAATAAAGAAGTTACAGGGGGGGCGACGGACTTTTGGTCCTCACTGTATATGAATTGTTTCATGAGAAGAAACATCATCTCTCAACGGCATCATCTCAACAAACGTCGTTTCAAATAGAGTGTCAATGAATCTGTTTGTCTTCAAGAGATCAACCTTTTATAAATATTTCTAGTGGCGAATTCAGAGCTATAGAAGAAGTCAATCTCGAAGGCACTCAAGCCCTAATCAACTGGAGGGATAGATGGATCACCTTCATGGACAATATCTTCCAAATGATTATAATACACAGCGACACTCGTTTACTTTATGTTCCTACGAGTATAGAAGAGCTGAACGTCTATCCAACACTACACAAAAAAATCATCGAGTCTGTAGTACTAAAAAGAGAAAAGGGAGATGAAAGCATTCGTCTTCCAGCTAATTATAATATAGAAGCGAATACTACACGGTGAGAACCCTTTACGATATATTTCGAAAGTTGGATTATGAAACATTTATCTTGTTGGTGAATTATTCTCAGAGAGTGGATATTTTTTCAGATGTGGTGGCCTGGAAGTTAGAAATTTATTAGCTACCTCGATAAATCGAAGGAAGAATCTAGCGTCTGCTGTATTAGAAACAAATGAATTCATACCGAACATCGCTAACTTATCTCTTTCCGCTTCTGTTAGAGTTAATAGTCAGATCATACTAGAAAATACTTTGTCCATCAAAGTGAAAGCTATAGAAGTTATTGACGAAGATGTGCGGCCAGAGTCTAAAATCATTTCCTCAGTGCTGAAAGGTGTTTTAGGAGATCAACCCCTAATCCAAGCTGATATTAAAGTGCTCTCGCAAACTCCACTAGAAACTTCTTTCATTCCAGTAGAGAACACATACCTTTCTGGACAAGATCATGATCATACTCTAGTGATCGTCTCTAAACTCATACATAATCCGAAGGTAATTCACAATGAAGTTTCGACTCAATGGTCGTTTCGTGTTGAAATATGAAATCCAAAAGAACTTTGCAATGGCGAAGTCGCCACGATCCACAATTTCTGGATCGCAGCCTTCATCTTTGCTAAAACGGATTGTTATTGAGTGTCCATGAAATCACAGTAGATATATAGAATGGATTCAAGAATTGCATGATTTCTAATAGAATACATGTAGTTTATAAATATGGAAATTATCTCTAGCTTTCTGCTGATCATATCCTTTTTCGTTTTAGAAACTGAAAGAAGTCCTCAACGTGCTCAAAGATGATGGATACGTCATAACCAGAGAATCTTCAGAAATAAAAATAGAATCTTTGAATGAGAGTAGCGTCACTATTGTCACCGTACATCGAAACGAAGAAGAAACATTCGTACTTCTCAGGAAGAACGCAACTAAAAGTAGAGTTGTATCGTTCATCAAAATCGACGATGATATTTCTCGATGGTTAGATGAAGTTAAAGCCACTCTATTGTCAGACAAAGAGGTCATCCTATTTTCCGACAAAAACGAACTAAATGGTTTGCTTGGCTTGGTGAATTGTCTCAGGAGAGAGCCCGGTGGCAATGGGGTCAGGGGAGTTCTTATCATGGACAATTCACTGGAATTCATACCAGAAGAAGAGTGGTGCAAACAACAACTGGATAAACAAATGGCTATCAACATATATAAGGACGGACAGTGGGGAACATACCGACATCTAGAACTAAATACTGGTAAAAAACATGCACACAAGCATTGCTATGTCAATCAGTTGGTTAGAGGAGATTTATCTAGTTTATCATGGCTAGAAGGTGCTTTATCACATGACTTCGCTGCTGCATCAACCAAAACCAATTTCATTGAGGTAAGATAATAGAAACCATGAGTTGGTGTACATTTATCATTGATTCGTCAACCAATAGCAATAAGATTTCTATATGTTTAACTATTTCTCGATCGAACCATTCATTCCAAACATAATTCTTGTGCATTTCATGATCAGGTTCATTATGCTGCCCTCAACTTCCGAGATGTGATGGTGGCATCAGGAAAAATCAGCCTTGATAATATGGGCTCCCATCGCTTGGATAACGAATGTGTTCTCGGATTTGAATTTTCTGGTACAACTTCGAAGTGAGTATATTGTATAAACTGTACGGCTGACATACATACCAACAGATGAAATATTTTTCCAAGGATTTCTCGATTGAGAATATTATACAGTATCAGATAGAAAGAGCATACTATTCAACTCATTCAATTCATTTCTTGAATAGAATAATTCGATCGACTCAAGGATTCATTATCTATGATCGCATTATTTTCAGTGGACGAAGGGTCATGGGTATGGTTTCTCAAGGTGCTCTAGCAACTGCACTTCTAGGAGATGAAGACCTACTGTGGCAGGTGCCGGATGGTGAGTTCCTTTCAATATCTCCTTGTATCGAAATATAATCATCATTTTCAAAAATTTATTGAATCAGCCAATCACCACATATCAACTATATTTTATTCGAATCGGAATTTGGTTTCTCATTCTCGCACCTGAGAATCTTCTAGTTTTGATTATAAATCGATGTTTAATGAACTATATCTGAAATAAATAATCGAATATTATCGTCGCAGTTCAAAGCTCATATGACCAGTAAGGTCACTTTCTGTCGGCACCATTTATGTCAGTGGTATTTTTTCCATTACTACAGTGGTCCGGAGGATATACTGTAGCCGGAGGCTTATTATATTTCCCCTATCATTACGATACCTTGAAAAATATTGGCCCCCCTGGCTATTTTGCAAAGGTCACTAGGTTTCAGGGTTCCCATATTCTTTAGGTTCAAATCAGGTTGTAGTTGCATTATTCTTCCATAGTCCCAGATTACTAATTTTATCTGATTTCTACTTAAACTGAGTATCCCACCAGTTCTCATGTCGGTGGTAATTTTTTTCCATGGCGCAACCTCATTTTTTATTCCACGTGCATGAAAGCGGTGTTAGTGATACATTGCTCGACATTACTGCGCAGACACGGAAGTATTACCAAGGAGGTTGGTATTGAATAGGTTCTGAAAGCTCTGGACGTGGTGATGATACCACCATTCATGAGAATAACATAACCAGAATTTGGTTTGATCTGAACTAGTTTCTGCTATGGTGATTGGTGGTATCATTATTCTCATTGCTAATGAATCTGATCAAAATCATCATAATTTCTGAATTTTCAATACAGAATGGAGCCTTGCAGAAGCATCAACAGTTCCGGTTGTTTATGGAACCATCATTTATGCCTTAGCAATGGTGAGCATGATATTATAATCGAAAATTTCATCATGAAAAAGTCACGACAGATCCAGACAAACTAGTTTCTTAGTGACATAAATTCACATTGATGAAACTCCCAATCGAGAATATGTAAGAATTAATAACAATACATTAATCCATCCGAATCAGCGTGGAGAAATGAAAAAAGGTGACAGTGTCCTCATCCATTCTGGAACAGGTGGGGTAGGACAAGCAGCTATCAGATACGCCCTCTATCATGGATGTACCGTTTTCACCACGGTAGGCAACAATGAGAAGAAAATTTTCATAAAAAAAATTTTTCCCCAGCTGAAAGGTGAGTTGAAGTTTATAGATTCGACATTTCTGAATTTCTCGCTAAGGAAACCTATAACTCATTATATTCTTATTTTCGAGTGTGGATACTACAAAGGTTAGTATTTGAAAGACGCCCATACTTTTTTTCAAATAACAATGTTTCTCCTAATCGATTCAATTCCAAATCAATGAATATTTCCGCATTTTTAGTTCACCATCGAAGCATGCTTCACCAACTTTATTTATCATGATATGTGTGATTAATTTGCTCGATTTTTCAGACGAGAATATAGGCAACTCACACGATCAATCCTTCGTGAATATGATAAGGAAACAAACCGGAGGCAAAGGCGTCGATATCGTGCTCAACTCCTTGGCCGAGGACAAGTTGGTAGCTTCTGTGAAGTGTCTAGCTCCAGGAGGAAGGTTCCTGGAGATCGGTAAATTCGACATCTTGATGAACAAGCCATTGTGCACACTACTCCTGCAGAATGACGTCTCCTTCCATGGAATCATGCTGGACAAATTATTCGGAGCTGAGCCTGCTAAAAAGCGCTATCTCAGTCGATTAATCAGCGAGGGTATCCAGAACGGATCGATCAAGCCTCTCGGCATGAACGTATTCAAGAGTGATGAGGTGGAGCAGGCGTTCAGGTTCATGACTGGCGGGAAACACATGGGCAAAGTTTTGATCGAAATAAGGGAGGAACAGGCTGCTTCACGACTCGAAAAGAATGAAATGATCGGTATACCCAGGTGAGTCATCAACTAGTCTACCAACGTTTTTCTTCTTGAATATCTGTGATCTTCGGTTCGATCTAAGAATAAACAACGACCCCATGATGACTGTCTCATTGTACCGATTCAGATATTATTGCCAATCGGACAAATCCTACGTGATAGCTGGTGGTTTGGGAGGTTTCGCATTAGAATTGGTAGACTGGCTGATAATGAGAGGTGCAAAAAAAATAGTGTTGTCTAGTAGAACAGGAGTTAAAACAGGATATCAGAAGAGTAGATTGAGGTGAGATACTCCAAAATATCAATTTCCTCATCATTTATTTGCGAACATCTCTCGTAGGATATGGAAGAGCTATGGAATAGATATAAGAATTTGTACTTCAGACATCACTACCATACAAGGTTGCAGAGAACTCATCGAAGATGCAACCAAATTGGGTCCGGTTGCTGCTGTTTACAATTTGGCCGTAGTTTTGCAAGATGCTCTCTTTGAGAATCAGACAGAAGAAATGTTCAGAATTTCCTTCGGACCAAAAGCCGTCGCAACTAGTTACTTGGATCAATTAACAAGGACAATGTGTCCTGATCTCCGGTAATAATAATAATAATAATAATAATAATAATAATAATAATAATAATAATAATAATAATAATAATAATAATAATAATAATAATAATAATAATAATAATAATAATAATAATAATAATAATAATGATAATGATAATGAAAATAAAAATAATAATGATAATAATAATATTAATAATAAAAGGTCGAAATAGTCCCAGTCACAATTTCACAAACCGGTATAGTGCGTAAGACCATGCTCGACATAATGATATTAATAATAATATTAATAATTACAATAATAGCGTTTATTGTCCAACAGTTTTCCATTTACAGTGAAAACTAAAATGGAGAATATGAAGGATGATATAAGTGACAAACACTGGAAAGTTTGTTTGCATTAGTGCACCTAAAATTTATTGGTGCCTTCTACATTAAATTTGTTTGGGCTCTTTTGCATAAAAAAGAAGTAATGTGTCTAGATGTTATTCTTGGAATAAGAATACCAACTTGCGATAATAACGCTGGACAGTCAATTTCACCATTGAATAATTTATACAAGCATAAAACAGAAGTATGATTTCTACGTTTTTCCAATGATGTGAAGTCAAATCTATGACTCGTGAATACTACAAACACAATCTCTACTTTGATAATATGAATTTTTTTCAGTGATTTCGTCATATTTTCTTCAGTGTCATGTGGTAGGGGTAACGCAGGACAAACGAACTATGGAATGGCCAACTCTATCATGGAGAGGATATGTGAAAGAAGGAAAAAGGATGGCTATCCAGCATTGGCTATTCAGTGGGGAGCCATTGGAGAGGTAAAAAACAAAATATTCAGTTGGGATCGAGTCATCCTTTATCTTTTCAACATGATATCGTATTCATCTAGGTTGGACTGGTAGCTGACATGCAAGAAGTTCACGGAGAACTCGAAATTGGTGGAACCCTACAACAAAGGCTGCAAAGCTGTATGGAGGCTCTCGACGAATTTCTTACTCAAAATGTAGCCACGATAGTTTCAAGTATGGTAGTTGCAGAAAAGAAGGCTGGATCCTCAGGAGAAGACGTCATTGCCGCAATTGCTGCTGTAATTGGTAAAAATTGGAATGTCGCTGCACAAATCATATTCGATACATAAAATATCCTTTTATCAGGTATAAATGATATTAAAACTGTCAGTGCCCACTCTACCTTGCCCGAACTAGGAATGGATTCCATGAACGCTGTTGAAATAAAACAGATTATAGAAAGAGATATGGAACTATTTTTGACTGCTAAAGAAATTAGAATGCTCACTTTCGCCCAGTAAGTTTAAAGAATCATATTGTACAATGTACTCAGAACTAGAAGTCATATTTTAACATATTGTGCTTTTGCTGTCAGAGATTCATTATTCTCAATTCAAAATCACCTACCTCTATCTTCTGCGACTCGATCATCTCCCATTTTCATAGATTGATGAAAATAAAGGAAGAAAGAGAGACGAAAAGCGCGGATTCGAAGGAAGAGAATGATAACGTAACCCAGAAAAATCAACAGAATATGATTAGGACAATTCCTGACGAAATCAATCATATAGAACTTATGCTGGAATTGGAGAGTAATCTGAAACATGATGAGGATGGCCCCATCATATTTATGATACCAGGTATCGAAGGCTTTGCAACGTCTATGATCGACTTGGCGAAAAACTTGAATGCTCACGTACGAATTCTCCAGTATGATCATAACAATCCGATTGAAACAATAGAAGAATTATCAAATATATATTCGAAGGTAATATGGATAATACTTCGTACTTTTCATCGAATTATTTGCTCTCCTGAATTAAATTGAATTTTTTGCTTGAGTTCCAATACAAGCTTTTCAGACTGTCAGTGAATCCAAAAATATGAATCTTCATCTGCTACAATCCTTGTAGATATATGCTGGTATATTATTCAGCTTTTCTTTCAAAGTTCCTTTGAATCCACATCCATCGGAATTCATAAATGAATAAACCATTATTCGTATAATCTAGTTTCCATCATTTTCTGAAAATAATTTCAATTGAATTGTTGTAGCTTATATCACGATATATATCGAAATCCAGCTCCTTCTGCATCACCAGCCACTCTTATGGAGTGATAGTATCTTTGAACATCATGAAAATTCTGGAAAAAGAAGGATACACAGGAATATTGATAGCTATAGATGGTAGTCCCTTGTTACTTCTTGAAATGGTGAAACATAATTCAATTTCCAGTGATATAGAAACGAATGTTATCCTTCAGATAATGATGAGAAATCTACCGTTCAAAACAGTTCAGGATCATGTGGTGAGTACCTTCCAGTTTGTTCAGAAATCAACCATGGAATGATCTGCTGAAATGAATATGTACATAAACTCTGAAAAATCAATAGTAAAAATAGTTCCTGAGTGACTGAATGAGAAATATGCTCCAATGATGAACTGAAATAGGGAAAAAAGTTATTAATATAGAATTAAATCAATTAAGATAAATATTATAATTGTGAGGTGCTCAGTTTTTATAGCGCACCCCAAACTTTTTTCACAACACCAATGTTTCTCTTAATTGATTTAATTCCATATTATTTTTCTTACCTTCTCCAGTTCATCATCAAGGCATGTGTCTCAGTTTTCCACAACATTCATATATACCATTTTTTTGTGTAGCTGAACACCAAATTTATTCTTCGAATATAAACCATTTTCTGAAAGTTTTCACGTCTTTTGTATTTTCAGGATAAAATTGCAAGATCTGAAACTATAAAAGAAAAAATAAAAATAGCGACTGAAGTTTTCCAGAACCATTCATCTCTTTTAAAACAAAGAATTGAGAAAATATTGCTGGGATTGGTTACCAGGGTGAAAGCTCTGAAGAGTTTCAACCCTGG
Source organism: Plagiodera versicolora (assembly GCA_037013635.1). NCBI lineage: Eukaryota > Metazoa > Arthropoda > Insecta > Coleoptera > Chrysomelidae > Plagiodera > Plagiodera versicolora. The sequence goes on along the minus strand of CM072982.1, from coordinate 9,545,873 downwards.
TCAAATGAATTTACGTTCCAAACTGATGTTATACAGGCCGACCAAAGATCAAACAAGAAATATCCCGAATGACCTTGGCTTGAGCGAATATTCTGAAAAAGACGTGGAAGTATGTTTCATCGAAGGAGATCACATTTCCGTTCTGCAGAACATCAAATTGGCAGCAGAAATCAATTCTCTACTGAATCTCGATCAGAACTAGCTAGGATTCCTATGGTCTTCGTAATTTCACTATTTCTCAATCAATAGGAAGTAAACTCTCATTTGTAATCATCGAACGAGTAGATTAGAAAATCCTTCATTACAGTAATCGCCATGAACCTTAAAACTTTGAAATTTGATAATACAGGGTGGTCATTCATGAGATATTGAAGGAGATCCAAAATATTCTACAAGTTTCTCCGATTTTAACAATTATATGTCAGATTATTATTGATTGTATTAGAATTTCTCAATTCGAATTCCTTACAGTTTCGGTGTGATTTCGAGCTTATTCTATATTCTGAAGAATCTTCTTATGAATTCGAAATTATATATATTATATTATATATAAAAATTATAGAATTATTCATCTTCTGAACAAAATGTTGGGATGATTCGATAATTTAGTGCAGGATTAGGATTTTTAGTTGAAGAGTGCAATTTTTTCTTGTCCGACAATATGCAATGAGAGTTCTGTTTTCGGCTGATGATCTCTGCAAAATTCTACATGAACGAATTCTATGTTCAGTCAACTCTTTTTCCCACAGTGATTATTTGCAGAAAAACTTCCAGGGTTTACACAAATACCAATATAGGGCTTCTTGCAATAGTATTATAACCATAGAATCATAACATTGAAATGCAAATATTGGCGAATGAACATTAGCGATACGCCACCTGGTGGCATTAAAAATAACTAGATATCTTGACATACCTCTTGTCCAATCCATGTGTTTTGTTGATTTCATACTGAATTTGAATGTTTGAAATATTCTGATACTATGATTCGTAAAAAAAGCTCAAAAATTAATTTCCATGATTTTCCTCAAGCTGGTAATAAATATCGTGGATGGATAGATGAAATTATGTTCACATCAGAGGTCAAGCATCGTGTTGTTCAGGTATCAACCAAATTGAAACGAGATCTAACATAAATGGGGACGTCCATAAATTACGTGAGGCATTTTTTAGGATTTTTTGACCCCCTGTCCCCCTTGGTGAGGTTTCGGAAGATTTTCCTCAACTACCTCCCCCTCCTCAAATCTTACATGAGATTTTTCAAATTTTGTGTCCTGGCTGTAATTGCGTTGGATTATAAAAAAAATAAAAATAAAAACATAATTTGTTCCATAACTTTTATTCGACTAGCAATTACTAGTATTAAAGATTAGAGAGTATTGCCGTAATTCAGAATTTCTACGATAAAATTGAATAATGAATCAATAACAAAAATTGTCGATACAGTTAATCGATAGCCCTTGAACAATCGAAGGGCTACTGCACTGCTCTGTGGGGTTCGGGTAAACATGATGAACACATTCACGCAATTTTACATCGTTTTCTACTAGAAAAAAATTAAGTGATATTTGCTAAAACCCTCCTCTCTCCTGAGTGAGATTTAGAAAGATTAGGCTTGACCCCCTACCCCCCTTGAACACCTCACATAATTTATAGACGCCCCTATGACATTATATCTATTTTATTTGGCACTTCCCGAGAATTCTCTCGAAGGTACTTACAAGTTACTATCTTGAGTAGAGTTTTATGTTGTACTATTACATTTCCAGATTTTTCTGAAACATGCCAAAATGTTTCGAAAACTTTTGACGTTAGGACTATGCTTGATTATACCGAAATTGTCATACGAAAACCAAAATGCCCTTATTGTAGAATCAGGTTTTATTCTCAGTGTAAATATAACACATTTAAAATTATGACAGGTATTTCTCCTAGAAGTTTAACCACTTTTCTTAGTGAACCTCATAGTGGAAGTGTATACGATGAATCTATCTTTCATCCAAGTGACATTATTTTGAAGTTTCAAAGTTAATATTCCTATTATGGTACATGAAAGATTTTCAAAAGACAATATTCGAAATCGGTTTTCAGACTTTTCATGATTTTTCCTAAAACAGTGTGCAGTGGAAAAATTCACAGAACAGTATTCTAACTCCGGATTATTTTCAATATTATAGGATGAATTGAACAAATGACAATGCTTACCACTTTCAGATGAATGAGAATGAACTCAAACAAAATTAGTATCATTGAAAAGGTTTTTTCGACAATGCTTACCACTTTCAGATGAATGAGAATGAACTCAAACAAAATTAGTATCATTGAATAGGTTTTTTCGATACCTTTTGAAAGAGGTGTCGCTTGCCGTAGGGTTCCATTTAAAATTATTGGTCACAATGGCCTTGTGACGTCATCTTTGACGATTTTGTCATCTATCATCCCTAGTAGGGCAGTTTACAACCTTTAATATTCAGTTTCCAAATTTCACTTGTTTATGTATAATCGTTGCAAAGATAAGAGGGGGGAAGGGGACTCTTGAGAAGCACTGTATAAAGTTTTCTGGACTGCAGATTGATGACATATTAAAATTCCAATTAAAAAAAAAACTTGCTCGGAAAGAGTGCCGATTTGTCAGAAAAGTTGTTGTTCGAGAACAGGGATAATGCGCATATTGTCGCGTACAAGGGGTGTTTTTTGGGGGTCACCCCTGCCGCTTGAGTCGTATTCAGGAAATATAAATATAACTATTTTAATTACAAGGTGAAATACCAAAGAAACATAAAATTCATCAACAATTTTGATGGTACATCCTTCAAGAAATATTAAATGATACCTACGAGAACAAATGAGAAAATACAATCGCTTACCCCTAATATACAATAATGCTGGAAACCCAATCTTCAGGAGCGATGAGAGTAATCAAGAAGAATTGTAGCATAGACCATTCTAGACTAACTCAGGACTCTCTGAAGACTAAGTCAAGAATCTCTTAAGACTATGTCTTCAATTACTTTTATTCAATTTGATTGTTATGCGAACATGCCTTAGTGAGTTCAACGTGATTATTTTGCGTATTGTAACAATATTTCTGGTAATGAACTCGTGAACTTCAATTAACTCACGTTCGGGTCATGTAGGTTCAAACGCACCTGAGGTCGAACATGGATTGGTTTACATATAGTGAGTGATTATAATTCTTGAAGGTATTGCGTAGATTGATCAAGTGAATAGTCTTCTGAAGGTTGTCATGGTGAAAAGTGTTCTAGATAGTTGGTCCTAGCCGGCACTTTGGTAGTTATTGGTTGGTTAATAGTGCGAAGGTCCTAGGGTGACAAGTGAATCCCCTTTAGAATAAATCATCTCTTGAGCAGCTTCCATTGTAGTCATCCAGAGAGGCTATAACCATCGCATCTGGCCATCTTTTCATGTTGTTTTCTGCCCGAGATTTGGCTGATAGTAGCAGTTGAGATCCGTCCTAGATTCTAGTTAGCTGCATCATCCCCTGGTGAAGTCTGCTGAGCAGCAGCAAACCAGGAGTTACATCCTCCACTACTTGAGTTACTTGTGGTAGAACTATTGAATAAGACTCCATGAAATAATTGCACTAGTCTTTGACTAAATGAAATAAATAAATAACTACCAGGGACTGTCGAATTCCATACAGCTCAGTAAACTCCGACAGGAAGTACAGAAACAGGTTGATATTGCTTTAACAATAATTTATCCATCATATCCTTAGGATTTCTCTATAATTTTCACCATATCAGTTAGTGATTAGCGTGGACTTCTTCGACATAGTACTATGCCCTGGCCCCTATAGTGATCACTGTCACTCTGTAATATTCATCTTGAAAATATTCTTGTGAAATATAAATTTGCTGATGTCCTGTATGTTTATAGTTGTAGAGATTGAACCAATCATGTGTTATTTTGGTGTTTTTGTTATCTGATTTGGTGACACAATATTTTTGTGAGGAATTAGTTTCAGTTCTTATACCATCATATCTGACTAAAAGAATTATAAATCTCATTTAGGTTCCTCAATTTTCCAGAGAATCAAAAAGTTGAGTGACGCCCTTATATTTTTTTGTGTTTATAAATTAAAGAAAACGAACACATAGTGCCTACACGACAAAGAGCTGCCGTCCGCATAGCTTCTCCTCTTAGTATGCAATAAGGAGGTCGCAACGATAAATGTGAGGCCATTTCCAAAAGGTATATAATAAGAACACCGATTAAGCAACAAATATTTATTTGACAATCTGAAGAAATAATTTCATTGTTTTCAATGCCACCTTAGTATTAAAGTAGAACAAAATAATTGTATTCTCGTATTTTCTTTCAGCTGTAAATTTTATTGTATTCATCGCACCAGGTATGAATAAATCCCTTATTGAAAATTGAAAATTGAAATTTACCCCAGAAACGATTACGATGAACTTCATTTGCTCATGAAAACCCCATTTAGTATTTTTGACGGTATTTCCATTTTTCTAGTATCAGACGGGTCAATTGAAATATATCGGAACCATCATGGCACACTCAAATGGAAAACTAAAAATCAAATTATAAAAGATTTCGACGTTTGAAATGTGACTTATGTGATATCATTGGATTCAGAAAATTATACAGATTTCAGAACTGTAATGAAATACAGAGTGATCTATTTGAAAATCGAAAGATGATATCACACCTGAGAAAAAATCATTCAAGTAAAGTTAAAAAAACATAATTCAGCTGTAATATAATAATAGATAACAATAATAATATGCTCAGCATAAGATTATTTCCTTTGCCAATCTCACACTTTACGTACCAATCTCATTTCTATTGTTGTATTCATCTCATCATAGGCTCTATATTGTACAGCCATATTCCAGCCGAGATCTTACAAATGCATTAAATAGAGTCATAAAGCTGTCACTGCTAAGAAAGTTCTTACAGTTGCGATGAATGAGACCAAGCATCCGTTTGGCAGAGCATATCATTGAGTTATAGTGGTTTGAGGAGCTCAATTTAGAATCAAATGTGACACCAAGGTCCCTTGTTTGAGTGGCTCATTTGAAGAGAAGTGTTATTTATAAAGTAACCATGTAGAATAACATTATTTTTTAAGGTGTATTGCGAGTATTTACATTTGTTTGTGTTGAGGGGAAGATTATTTTCGGTACACCAAGCATGCAAGTTGTCGAGGTCCTTTTGTAAGATTAAGCAGTTCTCCTTTGACAGAATGGGCCGAAATAACTTCAAATAGTCCGCAAACAGTGAGAACTTGCCTGAAAGGTTATTACTTATGTCATTTATAAAGTGTGAGAATAAAAGAGGTGCTAAGTTGCTTCCCTGAGGGGCACCACTGTTTGCAATGAATTCGAAGGATTCATGACCTCTATAATCTACGAACAGGATACATTCAGTCAAGTAAGAGTGGAAGAGGTTCAAGAGTTGAGAGTCAAATCCGTATGAGTGAAGTTTATTTATGAGGATGTTGTGATCCAATCTGTCAAACGCCTTCGAGAAGTCCGTATAAACAGCATCTACTTGTGAATTTTCATTGAATGCATTGCTTACTGTTTGAGTGAAACACATTAGGTTGGTTATTGTTGATCTTTTGCTGAAGAACCCGTGTTGAGTCATTGAAATCAATTTTTAACATAAGGAAAGATTTTACTGTACAAGCACATCTCGAAAGCCTTCGCGAAGTTTGACAGAAGGGTTATGGGTCGGTAATTCTGAATGTTGTTAATGGCACCAGTTTTGAGAATTGGGCAAATTCTTGATATTTTCCATTTGTTAGGAAAGCATCCTGTACTCAGGGCCAGATTGAAAATTGACTGTAAAGGTATAGCTAGTAAGTGCGCACAGTCTTTAACGAAAAAACTAGGTATGCTATCATCCCCGCTAGTAAGTTTCGATTTTAATTTTGTAAGAGAATTGCAGACCTCAACTTCTGAAAAAGGCCATGCCGAAATAATAGTATTGTTTGAAGTAACATTTGTGGGTTCAAGTGTTTGTTGCATTGGAGAGTATGCACTTTCAAAAAACTGTGCAAATGCGTTCACGATTTCGGAGGGAGTGTTGTATTGTCACAAACACCACAATGCATGGTCCAAGAATTATAATCACTCACTATATATAAACCAATCCATGTTCGACCTCAGGTGCGTTTGAACCAACATGACCCGAATGTGAGTTAATTCAAGTTCACGAGTTCATTACCACACATATTGTTACAATACACAAAATAATCACGTTGAACTCACTAGGGCATGTTCGCATAACAATCAGAATGAATATAAGTAATTGAAGACATAGTCTTAGGAGATGCTCGACTTAGTCTTCAGAGAGTCCTGAGTTAGTCTAGAATGGTAGGTAGGCGTCCGAAGGCCTAGTTCGGACGCCTATGCTACAATTCTTCTTGATAACTCTTATTGCTCCTGAAGACTGGGTTTCCAGCATTATTGTATATTAGGGGTAAGCGATTGTATTTTCTCATTTGTTCTTGTTTGTATCATTTAATATTTCTTGAAGGATGTACCATCAAAATTGTTATTAAATTATATGTTTCTTTGGTATTTCATTCTGTAATTGAAATAGTTATGTTTATATTTCCTGAGTACGACCCAAGCGACAAGGGTGACCCCCCAAAACACCCCTGTACGTGACAGTATTCTACATCGTCAGAGAACAATATACTAGGTATTCTTGATGTACCCTTCTTATTCTGAATGTAAGACCAGAAATGGAAATCTATTACCTTTAAATCCAACGGAGATACGGGGGTGTACCATGATCCTGTTACACCCGGTATATATTGTTCCACCGCAGAGTAAAGGGGATACCCAGAGGGCTCATCCTAAAAATGACAGAAAATCTGCCATTGACCTTGAAATTTTACTACGATTCGCTTACGTTCAAATATATTGTCAAACTTTTCAACTGCAATAATTCGAATGAAAAAAGAGATTTTATCACACCAATCAACGCAATAATTTCAAATGGATATGTTATCAGAGGCTATGTAGAGGTATATATGATATCTACAATCCATAGCTTTTTTACATACAACTTGATGAAGATCCAGAAAATGAATGAAACAGAATTTGATGTGGCTTGAAATAAAATACATACATACAATACAATAATATCTGTGGTTCAAGTAAAGCTTCTTCATACGTGACAACTCAGAATGTTCACTAATACAGGAGTATTCACAAATCTACTCCAATGCTGTCTATATTCTTTAACCTTCTACTGATTTTCACAATTACTATAGCTGTTCTTTACCTCATTTATAACCTGTGAAAGAAATTATTGAATATTTATATTCTTCCTTCAAGCTGTGTTTCTCAAGTGGATATAGCCCATATCCAATACAAGAGCAGGATTTATACATAACACATAGATTTTTCTCGATAGGTACTTGTGATATGCTGAAAATTCTTTGACGGAAGAAACAAATATCAAACATCCAATCCGAGTTCGAAGAATCGAAATCTGACAAACGATAGATCACGGTGTAACCTAGTCATGCTCAATTGAGGATAGCATTCTATGAGTGCGTTCCACTAAGCATTCACAGCGCCCAAAATATTCATTCTGGCGTTCCACATGGCGATCACGATAGTCATGGTCGCGGCGAAAACGTCATTAATGACGTCATTATGCTCACGACGACCCATCTCAAGACGACGTCGACGTGATTGTTTTGAGAAATTGCGCACAATTTTCAATACTTGAAACAGCAAACATGATGACAACTACTATATCGCTTTATTTCGATCACCTAAATCGAACTCAATCTTCTTCCATCAGAATTCGAAATTTTGTGTGTATCAATAGTGACAAGAAATGATTTACCAGTAATGACTTTCAAGTGCTTCATATGAACAACGAGTATTATATCGTATTATATCGTGATGAATAATACGAGGTCTAAGTTTCCTTTTTCCACGACTAAATTTTTGTAAAATTGTATTCCATTCATTATATGAGCTGAAGGAACTAGCACTTTGTAGACCATTATTTCGGCGGACCAATAAATCTCCAACAATCTCCGTAAAAGCCATTTCGATTATATATGAACTAGTTGAATAAGTACTCCTGAATTGGAATATACAGGGTGGTCCACGAGGTTTTGGACAGTATATATCTCGAAAACTATTTGGAGTACGATATAGAAGTTTGGCAGTTCTAAACCGTTGGTAATATAACGCATTTCAAGCAAGCTGCAACATTGTTACAACGTCACATTTTGGGATCACGTGGTATGATTTTTGGAATTTTCAATGGAACACCCTGTATATTTCTTACTGCTGTAAGGGTCCCTCTTATGCTCATTCAGCCGTAACTTTTTTTTGAGGTAAGTACCATGAAAAAATGTTTTTTTATTTGGAAAACAAAGATAGCTCAGAAACAAAAAACAGCTATTGTAGTTGTCCAAAGTCGTCAGTGTAAATGAAAAATCGTTCACTGTGTATTATTGTTGTTGAGAGTTGTATGCCTCAAAACTCATCTTGCCTTCAAGTTCCACTCACGATGAGTATGTTGATATGCTGATCATTTATAGAGAATGTGGAAAAAACAACAAGTGTTCGTATTCCAAATATTTTTAGAGAGATATACTGGCCATAACTTCGTGGGCCACCCTATATGTGTCTTACTGTTTTCAATAAATCAGGTATACTAATAATCGATAAATCCTAATGACACTACTTAGAAATTATAGCATAACCTCTTTATTCAAATAAATGCACAAAACGTTCCAAAATTATTCCACTCGAGTATGATTGTGACGCCCAAAACCAGGTGGATCGGCGAAAAACGTGGTCGTGTGCGTGATCGTTGAGAGCGCTTAGTAGAACGCACCCCATATCAAGTGAATCACGTGACCAAAATAAGCAATTTGATTAGGGCAACTACACAATCAATTTTAAAAATGGGGTGGTTACCTACCATTTGGAGGCCAACTTCAATACTTTTCATCCATAAATGCGGTGAGTGCCCCTTCTGTATAATCTGTGGTTTTACCTTTTTCCTGTTGTTCTCACGTGTAGAAATAGAAATGAAGAGTAGAAACTCCCTGACTCGTTTCACTCAACTTAATTTTTGAAAATTTTTTTAGATGTGGTGTCACATTATAAATTGATTCAAAAGAGTTTCCTCGAATATTTGAAGAAATAATCTTCATCATTTTCTAAAAGTATCAAGTGGAAGGTTGTGATGCATATTTCGTATTTCTGATAGACAAAGAATCGTATATACCAATTCTATATATTGAATATTTCAATAAGTGGCAGTGGATGAATCCGTTTAACCCTAGTTCTGTTGATACATTTCCATTGCATTGGAATATTGCATCATATACGATATGTTATTCAACATAATTGCATTGTTATCATAACCACAATCAGAACAATTGCAAATTCTATGAATCAATCTCACATATTAAAAAACTCATGAATTTGAAAAGCGAGAAATAATTCACGAAACAGAAAACAATCGATATGTACTCGAACGTGAACATATACAGAGTGAAAAATGAAGAAGCATATATTTTGTCACTTCGAAATGTATGAGTGAAATCAAACATATTGGAATAAATGCAACTTATATTGAATTCGACAGACACTTCAGCTTATAATGAACGAAAGCGATCATCTAGATGAGGTAATGATATATATTACACATTTTAAATGATGGAAAAAATTTGAGGAATGAGTATCGTTGTCTAACGATTCCTGTCACGTTGAGATTATCAAAACTGCGCATGCTCAAGTTGTTGATATGCAGCCAAATTCGAGCTGATAACTTCTGCAAACGTTCCGGTAACATTTGATTTCAAATCCTTCACCTTGTCAACAGTTGCAAGCTAAGGGAAAAAGTTATATTTTAGTTAAACTCTATTGAGTGGACTTCCTCGAACTGAAACAGAGCAAGTCAGAGGGTATTTGAGATTCAGGTCTATTTCTCATATTGAATGATTCTTCAAATTTCCCAAGTTCTTCAATATATCAGTATGCAATTTATGGTTTAGATATACGGAAAGAATCACCATAAATTCTCAACTGATCAATATTCAATATGCGACTAGGTCGTAGAAAGACCTGATAGAATATTCAATGGATCTGAAATATAGTTTTTAAATTCGGTTTCACGATTATTTTCAGTCAGTATCTAGTGGAGAGTTGTACTGCCTCTGACAAATAAAATTTTTCAAGTAAGTCAAATATTTTTCAGAATACTTGTAGCATTAAATTATAAAAGATTGTACAATGTAGATCTGAACTTATGAAAATACGGAATTGAACCAAATATATCCACAAAACGATTATAACAAACAATACCTTGATATATGTGTGAGTCTTGACACTCAGTCTCGAGAATATAAATGTATTTTGAATTTGCTCTGACTAGATTTATATTTCTCATCTCGTTTTATTGATATTTGGGTTCAGCTGGAATTGTCCTGTTAGTTGAAATTGATTTTGAGATTCTTGATTCATTACTTCAAATTCTTCGTTATATCGTGGATCGTACTTAGCTTGAGATACAAATTCAATGGTTATTTCAATCTTGATATTCAACACACTCCCTCGATGTTTCGATTTTCTGGAACTGTTCAAAATATTTCTTAGCAGACTTCGGAATATATTCCACGATTTTTAGGATTTCCCCGAACAACCGCATTTCAGCATTTGTTAGCTCTTCAATAGAAAGCCAATGTGATTTTGTTCTGATATACAATTAAGTCTCACATCAATATGCATAGTTCTTTGAATGAGCTCTTCTGTTCTCTTTCGAAACGAAATCCTTGGATATTCTTGCACACACGCATAACTATAGAGAAAAAGATATTGACAGTTGTGGCTCTCTTTGTTATGGAAGCTGTATCTCTTGTACACAAACATAGTTCATAATCTGAAAATATGTCCTTGTGTATAATACTCGGCAAAAATCTAAGAACAATTTGAAACTCCCCTTACCTTCTTCATCCCTGGTAAAGGATTCTATTTTCTATAACGGCGCCAAAATGTATAATCACTTACCGTCTCATTCTAGAGAGAGCCACGATAGCTTGTAAGCTTTAAAAAAAGTATTAAAAAAATGCTCGTGAGCAGTCCCTTTTGAAGTTTGCAAGAATTTCACAATGACAACTTTTACTGAAAAATTTGATGTAATATTTTTCATTTTTTATGTTGCTGCTGTATTATATTGTATACTCGTTTAGAGCGAAAAACTGACAAATGTTTAAATAGCATTGTTTTATATCGTTATATATGTATTATATCTCTTTACACATTCATTAATCCATTCACACTTATTTGAAATAAAATTTCTGGGTGAGTATATATACAGGGTGGGGCACCACATACGACACGGTCTCTGTAAACCAAATCATTGAATATTCCGGAAATTTCTTCTTTTCTGTACATTCATTGAGGCTCCAAAAGGAAATTATTTTGCAGTATACAGGGTTGCTAAAAAAGTGTGATAATTCAAAGTTGTGTTTTTCAAATGGAACACCCGATATTTTGTTGCAGTTTTGGATAGTTCAGGGAAAAATAATACGATTTCATTGAAGGTACCATGTACCTAACTATAACCGTTTTCGAGTTATCGTTTTCTTGCAGGGTACAATTGGAGACTGAATAACATCGAAATGTATAGAAACCATCCCTTCCAATTCTGACCAAGCATTAAACAGGTTTCAGGCTATTGATTCCGATAGAACCAGTTTCCCAATATTATTCAGGACGGTCAAAATTCATTGTCACTTTTTTATAATTTCAAACGCAGATAACTTTGTTGTTTTAAATAGAACACCCTGTATTTTTTCAATCTGAACAATACAAAATTCGATTATCTTTCATTTTATATCAAGGTTACCTATACCTAGCTTGAATAGTTTTCAAGATATTGACATTTTCAAATAGTAGTTAACATTTCAATGCATTCTTTGAATTGAGAGAGCTGTGAAACGACATTTATTTGATTTGGTATTAGAATTCTCATTGAGAGTTATTATACTTCACTTCGTCGAACTTTTATTGTTCACTGAAATGAAGTTTTTATTCAGATCCATATTCCGACCGTAGTTCATGCAATTTTTTTTATCATTCAACTGAAAACTGTATTCAATTCAACCTAGGTGCTCGAAATGATGACTACAAAGTGCTACTCTTTCTATGGAAAACTGCCTAACATTTGAGACGACACTGTTCGAAAAGCAGCCCTTATTCTCTCCTTCATATTCTCCAATGTGGTTGGAGGAGTGTCGTCAATCCCATTCTTCAAATATTCCCATGATAAAAATCAAGAGAAGTCAAATCTGGCGATTTCGCTGGCCATTTTCGTGGTCCTCCTCTTCTAATCCACATTTGCGGAAAGCACATATTCCAAAACTGTCGGACAGTGAATTTGAAATGAATATGGATCTAAATAACAGTGAAATGCACCAGATCAAATAAATGTCGTTTCACAGCTCCCTCGATTCAAAGAATGCATTGAAATAATAACTACTATTTTAAAATGCCAATATCTTGAAAACTATTCAAGCTAGGTATCGGAACCTCAATATAAAATGAAAGATAATCGGATTTTGTATTGTTCAGATACAGGGAGTTCTATTCAAAATAACAAAGTTATCTGCGTTTGAAATTATAAAAAAGTGACAATGAATTTGGAACGTCCTGTATAATATTGGGAAACTAGTTCTATATGAATCAATAGCCTGAAACCTGTTTGATGCTTGGTCGGAATTAAAAGGGATGGTTTCTATACATTTCGATGTTATTCAGTCTCCAATTATACCCTGCATTTTCGAAAAGAAAACGTTAACTCGAAAACGGTTATAGTTAGGTACATGATACCTCTCATGAAATCGTATTATTTTTTCCTGAAATATTCAAATATGCCATAAAATAACGGGTGTTCTTTCAAAAAAACACAACTTTGATATGTCACACTTTTTTGAGCCATCCTGTATACTGCAGAATAATTTCCTTTTGTAGCTTCAATGAATATACAGATGATGAAAAGAAGGAATTTCCGAAATATTCAATGGTTTGGTTTACAGACACCGTGTCGTATGTGATGCCCCACCCTGTAGATTCGAATTCAAATTTCTCTCAATTCACTATGTGTCCACGTCTTGATATCCCATATCAACTCAATTGGATTAAAAATACGAATGTGAGGTGGGACACAGCCATATGTAGGTTTTGTCAAGAAGACGAGGAAACCTTAACAAACCTTCTGTCCTACTGCCAAAGACTGTCCAATTTTCCTATGCTGATCATTCTCAATTTGGACACAGTATATATGTATAGCGTGTTTGATTGTCTGAATTGAACAAATTCAATGAATTGAATTGAATAGGTTTCCAAACGAAATGCAAATCAATGAACTCAACTAATTCCGATATACTCAGTACTCATGAAATATTCGAACTTCAGAAGTGGCAGCAATGGTGAACGAAAGATTTGATGATGATTTACCTCTCAAATTTGGACGAAAACTTGCTGATCCTTTACCTTCCGATGCAGTTGTTATATCTGGTAAGTAGAAATATTTTTGCAAGTGAAATGTCAAAGAAATTACGTTTACGCATTTATCGTTGTTCGTGTGAAACAATTGATTAACGGACCACAAGACCGGAATAAAAAAAATTAAGATGATCCATTTGAATCATGAAAATTTGGCATTGATAAGTAGGTTAACCTATAGAGGTCAAAATAATCTGAACCAAAACTTAAATATAAGGATTGAATCAACATCCATATCAATATTCACCTCAAGTAGGTGAAAGATGATTGGAATAATACGAGAGTAGTAACATATTACTTTGTTCAGGTATGTCTGGAACTTTCCCGAATGCGAAGAATATAGAAGAATTCCAGTATAACTTGATGAACAAGGTGGAAATGGTTACACCTAATTGTCGGTTAGAATTCGATCATCCTGAAATACCACCCAGAAACGGCACAATTCCAGCAGAATCATTGGACAAATACGACATTGGATATTTTGGTATGAATAGATGTCACACCTCAATGCATCAAATTGCCAGTTCAAAAAAATATCAGTTCTGCTACAGTTTCTGCTATAGTCAAGAGCTTATGCTCATATCAAATTACAAAAATATATCATCTGGATTCTGATAAAATCTGGAATGTAAACAATATGCTTCAATTCATCACTGGCTGACAGAAGCATAATCAATGCCTGAAAGAGTTTAATGTTAATGCACGAATCGGTGCCAGCTTTGACAACGAATATTTTGATTGAACAAACCTACAAGCTCCTGCGAATTCGATATAGTTTTATGTAGATGGGACACTGTCCCTTATCCAAATCCTTCTCACATGCACGATATCTCTTTATGTCATCATTTGGGAAAACAATCGAACTACTACTGGTCAACTTGACCCCAGCACAATCCGAAGGTAACGATCAAGCGATGCAAGTTCTCAAAATCGCGAACAAAAAAATTTGCTCTAAATGCATTTGCAAACGGTTTGCGGAATCATGATTTACGCACGGTCATAAAAGCGAGTATAATAGTACGTTGAAAGACGCTATAGTAGGGGAGCCCACGATGCTAAATGGGGATTTACTCGAGCGTCGTAGAGACCTATTGGGATGCAAAGCTTAGATGATAAGAAGAAAAGATAAGATTTTTGAATATGTAAAAAAAAACTGTTGCATGGACATCCTCGAGCGCGTCAGATATTGATAGCATCAATGCCCTACGTATTTTCAATAATGTACGTATGTTAATCTGATCGTTTGCATGATGCGGGTGGTTGTATTTAAGGGTTGAAAATGAGAAAAAAAATAAAATTAATCGAGCGCGTCAGATTTTCTAAGGGAGTGTTAAGTGCACCAAAAAAAAGCTCCCATTCACTAATCGATTTCGATAGGACGCAAACTTGCGGCCATTTTCATAATGTGCAAAAAAAAATCGCCATTTTGAAATACTCAAGCGCGTCAGATTAAGATATATATGGTTCATCTTCATGTTCTAAACGTACTGTTTCATAATCTGACGATTATCTAGAGGGATTCGCCTGATTCGACAAAAAAAAATAGAAAAACGGTTCACCTTAAAAGGGCCATCCCTGCAACTTCCCGCCAATTCCATTCCTGGGCGCCTGAAATTGTAATTATGATATTTTTGAGCTCAAAATATAATTCATTTGATATTTTGGGCTCGCTGAGTTCAAAGAAATAATATTTCTGTGCATTTGAGCTCTTCTAGCTCGAAAGTCTGATAGAAGTTTCACAGAACACTATTTTTGGAATTTTGAAACCGCAATAACAATAAGCGGTTGGCGGCATTCGACGCAGTTTCATCATCCTCATAAGTTATTTTGCAATTTTAATTGATAGAACCACAAATTTCGGGGTAATCCTAAAAAAAAACACTTTTTTGGGTTTCTTTCGTTGACGATATCGCTCGAACGAATCAACCGATTTTGACCAGCTTGGTGGCGATCAATGTGGTTTTTCAAGTTCAAAGACGGATTGGTTTTTGAAGTTAATCGATACAGCCGGTTGAAAGTTATTTAAAAAAAAACACTAGAAAAAAATATTTTTTGAGATTTTTCAAAATTTCTTAAAATTTATCGGTCCGAATGGGTTCAAATTCACAGGAAATCTTATTTTGAGGGAAATCTTTAAAACGCCGTTCAGTAGATTCCGATCGGTTGAGTCGTTCAAAAGTTATAAGCGAGTTACACACACACACACTCACACACACACACACACACACACACTCACACACACATACATATATACATACATACATACATACATACAGACATAGTGACAACATCACGGGGGTAGTCAGGGAAGCTTCCTATGACCTTAGGAGAGAGGAATAGTAGGCATCACGCAGCTAGACGCAATTAACTTTATTGACGAATTTTTGTTATTTCGGCTTGCGGAAATTGTCAGATTATATATTTTTCATTATTCTTGAATTATTTCCTTCGAAATAAAAAAAATTCAGCTACGCTCGAGAATGTCGAGATGACGTTTTTTTAAAAAACTTTGTTGCCCTCCCCTTTTTTTACGTCACTCTCAAATTGTCAGATTAGTGGAATATACACTTCACGGTCGGCCTTATATCTATATGGGTCTCATGTTTTGTGGAGGTACTCAACCGGGTACAAGGTATCCCCCTGTATATTAATCTGACGCGCTTTAGTAAATCCCGAAATCCCCGCTTGGGCTCCCCTACTACTATATGCGGGGCTGCTGATGAGGAGAATGCGAGAAGGAAGACATCTTCGTGAAACGCATCAAGAACCCGAAGATGTTATGTATGAATAGTTTGAGTTATGTATGTATGAAAAATGGAATGAATGATTCGACATTTTTGATAGATACGGGAGACTCAGTGAATGTACTATTTGCATCAAGGGTGAATTAAAATCAATATGTTGACACTACGAATAGAACAACAATAAATGGTGTAAGTGGTTCAGTGTTTACGCTTTGTTCAGCAAGTATCATATTAAAATTAGCTAATGGTAAAAGCTTTAGATCGTATAGTTTCTTTGCTGAAGACTATAAATGTAAAAGATCTTTCTAACGAAGAAAGAAATTCTATTAAAAAAAATTGCGCGAAATAGGCTGATGTATTTTGCTTGGAAAATGGCCCACTAACAATGACGAATGTAAACAGACAATACATTTTAAAAGTGATGCGACTCCGGTATATGTTGAACCATATCGCTTACCACATTCACAAAAAGCTGAAATAAATGAACAAATAGAAAAAATGCAATCTGACAGAATAATTGAACCAACAAGGTCAGAATGATCACCACCATTATTGATAGTTCTAAAGAAACCGGATAGTAAGGTTAATAAGAAATAGAAGTCATTGACTATCGTCTCTTATACAAGCGTATTGAGGACGATAAATTTCCATTACCGTGTATAGATGAAATATTGGATTCACTATCAGGATCAATATACTATTGACACCTTGACTTGTTGCAAGGTTATTATCAAATTGAATCGGATGAAAAGACCAGACCTACACAAGCTTCACAACTGATAGGGGACAAAATCCTATTATATGTGAATTCTTGAAAAACCAGATATTATACCTTGATCATGTTATTCCATCTGAAGGAATTCACCCAAATTTCGAGAAAATTCGTGTGATGCAACCATATCCAATTCCAAAAGATTCGATTTGTAGCGTTCGCAAACTATTATAGAAAATGTATTGAAAATTTAGCTGAAATATCTTCACCTCTGAATAAATTATCAAAAAAGGGGTGGTTTTCGAATGGAACGAAGAATACCAGAGAACTTTCGAAGTAATAAAACAGGCATTAATAAATCCGCCGATTCTTGCATATCCTCATTTTTCAGGAAATGATGAATTCATTTTACGAACCGATGCGTCGATGCTATTGGTGCAGATTTATCGAAATCGGATGACAAACCCATCGCATTTGCTAGCAAAACTCTAAATAAAGCTGAAATGAATTATTGTGTTATACAAAAGGAATTGTTAGCTATATGCGGGAGCGTTAGAAAATTTCGGTAAAAAATTCATCATTTTGATGGATCACAAACCCTTATTTTATCTTTTTGGTATGACCAACCATTCAAGTAGGCTTACTAAATTCAGATTAACACTAGAAGAGTAAGACTTCACTATAAATTATGTTAAAGGGAAAGATAATGTGACCGCCGACACTTTATCCCGAATAAAAATTGAGTCTGATAACTTGAAATAAATTTCAGAAGTTTCGAGTCAGATAGTAAACATCATGACGAGGGCACAAAATAGGATATTTCTTCTGATAACAGGCTTGATCACCCTGGAGTCGTCGAACTAATGAAACCTCCATTGAATAGCGAATTTGAGAATTATGATGGGAAGGCAAACAAATTCTTGACCAACGATGGCATTTTGTACACTTGTGGAAAGTTGTCAAAAATATGGAA
This sequence comes from Plagiodera versicolora, assembly GCA_037013635.1. Lineage (NCBI taxonomy): Eukaryota > Metazoa > Arthropoda > Insecta > Coleoptera > Chrysomelidae > Plagiodera > Plagiodera versicolora. Next base: position 9,527,900 of record CM072982.1, on the reverse strand, counting down.
TTCCAGAAATAATAATAACAAATAATCGATGCACATCGCTGTTAAAATAAATTGAAAAGGTTCCCAATGAAATAAAAAAAGCTGGTATGAAAATTAACGTTATTAAGGCTCAGAAACGAATTACTAAAAACGAGACTGAACAATTGATTATGAATGATTACCAAATGTTACAAACAGGAGGACATGCAGGTGTCAACCGCATGTACAATAATGTAAGAAAAGTTTATTGCTGGTCAGGACTTCGTAAAGATATAGAAAAATTTGTGAAAATTGTCAAATATATAAGTATTCTTGACCACACAAGTAACCAATGAAAATAACCACAACTGCTAGTTCAGCATTTCAAAAAGTTCTTCTCGACTTACTAAAACCCTTAGAACCAGACAAGGAAAATAACCGATATATTCTGACATGGCAATGTGAATTGACAAAATTTGTGGAAGCATATCCGTTGTAGAATCCATTACTTTAGCAAAATCGTAGATAATTTCATTTTGCGATACGGCATTCCAGAACAAGTGTAATAAGGGTACTGAATTTTTAGCGTCTACATTCAAAGCTGAGTTCAAGTGCTTATCATCACAAAACCATACGAGCTCTGGAAAATACGCATGAAAATTTAGGCGCGTATTTACGCATACATACTTCGAAACACCCAGACACTTGGAGCTCATGGATCTCGTATTAGTGTTTTGCATTTAATAATACGGTACATACTGAAACTCGGTATACTCCATATGAATTAGTCTTCGCAAAAACAAGTCGGTTACCTTCGAATGTTGCTTTTCGAATCGACCCAGTATACAATTTCGATGATCATCCAATTCAGTTGAGATTCCGATTACAAACAGCTTGGGATGACGCAAGAAATAATTTGAATAAAAGCAAAGTTGAACGGAAAGACAAGTTTGATACGAAAATGAACTGTATTGATCTTGAAGTAGGAGATAAGGTATTAGTCAGGAATACATCTACTGAGATATACCCCAATTTTCAATTGTATTGTCAGTGTTGCCCTTGAGAACAGTCTTTCTGCAGGAGCTGACGTAGCCTGTATACTTAGGAAATCACGAGCCATTTTTGATAAATTTTGATAAATGGCTTCGTTCTTTGCCCGCCACTCTAAAATATTTCTATTTCCTTAAGCTCTCTTAGTTGAACAATATTGATCTATTTCTTTAATCCAGTTCTCCTCTCTGACGCCATTACTTTTCTAAAACAAACTCCAGTATTGTCTTAGTCAATATTACCAGTAAAAGGATGTGATGCTGAAGGAACATCGTCACTGGAACTGACGTAATACATTTTTTCATATAAGTTTCATATATAAGGCCACAGAGTATGCCAATACTTTCAGTACGGAACAGTCCTTAGTGGAAAATTCTCAAGTACATTTAACGTTTTTTCGCCAATAGTGGAATAGCGGAAAGACGCGGAACCTTATTTCAGTTTTGGTGAATTTCCACTCTTTTCGAAGTCATATTTTTCCTGATATCCGTTCCAAAGCCTTCGTTTATTTGTTGTTATATGTTAATTGCAACAATCAGTTTACTTTCGAGACTCGAATTTTCGAGAATCTCGAATCGATCAAGAAATTTTCTTCGAGAAAAAATGGAGACGAGAATTTTTCAATTTCTCGTCTCGTCTCGATTCTCGAGAGAGAAATAGCCTTCGACACGAGAATTCTCGTATCGATGAAACCCTAAACATTTCAGTAATTCAAAACATCAAATGTGGATCACTGCAAAAAGAAGCCAGCGCAGCTCTTTCGACATATTATAATATTAGCATGTAAGATAACATTAATAAGTAGGTTAGGTACGAAATATGCTTTTGATTTAGAAATAGAAATAGAGATTAGTCAAGTTGACATCATAGGAGGTGTTTCATTGTAAACCCAAAATGAATAACTAAGTTTATCTCAGTGATAATTCCACAACTCAAAATGAATTTAACTGTCTAAAATGGATTTTTTTCTGTTCAGGAAAGCATTATCGTATGTCGGACTTGTGTAATCCGATTATAAGATCACTATCTGAAAAGGTTATCGAAGCCATCTATGATGCAGGACTGTCTCCAAAGGATTTCGAAAATTCTAGAACCGGCCTTTTCTGTGCATCGTGTACGAATGAGCACGAAAATATCGTTTTCTCTATGGAACAAGATGGAATATTTCATATAAAAGGGTAATCCATTCAACCTCTTAGAGATTAAATAAAAAACAAGAAAAAAACAAGAAATCGCAAGCTCAGGCCTAGTCAAGAAATAGTCTCCTTTTCAATAGCCTTGAAAAAATCATTCCATCAACCAACAGATAACTTTTGAATTTCAGGAATTACAAATCAGTTTTCACAAGTCATATAGCGCACTATCTCAAATTGAAAGGACCTTCGATGGTATGCGATACAGCTTGCAGCTCTTCTCACCATGCTTTCGATCACGCTTACAGAGCCATTAGGCAAGGCGAATGTGACGCTGCCATTGTCACTTCAACTAATACTTGTTTAGCTCCAGGATCAACCATTCAATTCGCTCGGTGAGTTATGACAAATCTCACTACCATTCGAAAATCGAATTCTGAGTTCGGCATTCCTTTTTGAAGCGATCTTTAGTCATCTGATTTCTATCGATTCATCAATATCATCGATATTCTCACAATCGTTGAGAAACTGTCGTTTTATAAAGTTAAAATCCGTAGTAGAGTGAACATAGATTGATAAGTAATGCCAAAACATTCAGAGTATACAGGGTGATTCATTGGGAAATGGGCGTACTGTAAGGGTAGGTAGAGGTCGCCTAGCTGGTTCTGAAAAACCATGATGGGTCTAGCCCCCTGTATAAGCGAGATACATAACTTACGATCCGCATTGTTTATTCTATTCATTTTCAGAACATAAACTCATTATCCTGTATGCTACCGAATTCCGAATGAATGAAACTAATAATCCAGGTACGGACTTGAGAAAATTTCAATACAACAACTCATTTATTTGGGAAAAATTTTCCCTGCTCTTTTCATATCTGCAAACGAATTTTCGAAATTTCGTCATACAGGGTGTTGTATTGAACTGATGAAGTTCCTTTAATTTTTTCAAGTCTGTACCCGGATTAATAATAATAATAATGATAATATTTATTAACTTCAGGTACAATATAGAATGTAGACATAGTAAAAAAGGTAAGTTAATAAACGAAAAAGTCACGTAAACTGTTTCTAGTTTGTGTGTGACTGTGAGAATCACAATCAGGAATTCAAAAATCACGTAACAAAAAAATATAATAAAATACAACATTCATATTTAACACTAGATATATACTTATATACTCTCGTATATATATATATATATATATATATATATATATATATATATATATATATATATATATATAAAGGGACAGTTTGTTTTCGAATAAAAAAATACATATAAAATAAAGGACACAATTGAGAAGGCTGATAACTATATGTATAAACACAGAAATATTAGGAATACACTATTTTATGTACTTGTGTACGAGGCAAACCAGTGATGTAGTCATTCAATCGTTTTTTAAATTCATTTTGATTTTTTGAACTCTTCAATTGATTGGGTAGAGATTTAAACAATTTGAGAAACCCTTCGAGGTGGTAATCCCGGATCGAAGGGAGTGGCACGAAGTTCACGCTAGAGAAGAGCAAAACAGAATGATCTGGTACACAGACGGATCAAAGACTGAACAAAGATCTGGTGCGGGAATTTATTCCCCTATCCTGAAGGAGAAACACTCCTATGCGCTTGGTGAAAACACCTCGGTGTTCCAAGCAGAAATATTTGCAATTTTACAATGTGCAAAAATATGCAATGAGAAGGCCTTCAAGAGGAAAGGAATCCATATTTATTCGGATAGTCAGGCCAGCCTAAAAGCCCTTGCAGGTTATAAGGTAAAGTCCAGACTCATCTGGGAATGTATCAACGAACTTCTGACGCTGGCAAGGTCAAACAGAGTTAAACTGATCTGGGTACCTGGGCACAGTGGAATAGAAGGCAACGAAATAGCTGACGAACTAGCTAGGCAGGGGTGAGCTACACCTTACTTTGGCCCGGAATCAGTACTTGGGGTACCCAAGAAACTACTTGGTAACTCCATAAAAAGACGAGTCAAAGAACTACAAAGAATAGCCTGGGATAACACACCAGGACAAGAATATAGTAAACTTGTTATTCAGATAACAAGTGAAAAACGAACTGATGAGATACTTAGATTAAGTAGAGATCAGATAAGACTAGTAACAGGTCTCCTTACAGGACATGCTCCTGTCAGAACACACCTACAAAAGATGGGGCTATATCAAGGTGACCAGACTTGTAGATTGTGCGGCTTAGAACCTGAGACTATTGAACACATTTTGTGCTATTGTGAGGCACTAAACTATAGAAGAGTAGTACAACTAGGGGAACCTGACTTGAACCTAGAGAATGTGGGAACCCTGAAACCTAGTGACCTTTGCAAGATAGTCAGAGGGACCAATGTGTTTTAGGGTATTGGAATGATAGGGGAAATACAATAAGCCTCCGGCTGCAGTATATCCTTTGAACCCCTGTAGTGATAAAAAAAAATAAAAAAAAACAATTTGAGACTGAGGTAGCTGTAGCTTTTTTGTCCTACAACTTTATTCATAAACGGCATCTTCAAATTATTTTGTTTTGTTCGAGTGTTGTATTCGTGTTCTATTCTCGAATGTTTGTGTTTTGATTTGAAACATTTTTTATTAGTATGTAAAAAGAGGAGCTGCACGGGATCAAATATATGTGTTTCGAGATAAAGGGCATCTGTTGGGTGAGTCCTTTTCTTTTTGAAAATTATTTTAAGGATTCTTTTTTGTGTTACTATCATCTTATTCATAGTGGTCTTCCTAGCTGATCCCCATGTCAGTATACCGTAAGTTATATGTGTTTGGATCAGAGCGAAATATAACGTTTTAACTGTTTTGTTGTCTAACATATCTCTTAAGACCTTGAAACGATGCATTAGAAATTGGAGTTTTTTTATTACATAAGTTATATGGGATTCCCATTTGAGTTGATCATCTATAATAGTCCCGAGATATTTGAACTGTTTAACAGGTGTGATAGTGAAGATATTGGACACATTGAGAGAAGTAAAAGAGGGTGAGTAACGCGCAGAAACATAAATTGGTAGGTAGTACGTTTTGCTGAAATTTATTGTCAAGAGTTTATGTGAAAACCATTTTCTGATATTTCCGAGATCTATTTCTACTTTATTTTTCAGGGAAGCCCAGGCGGTGTCCTCATAGAAAATGGCTGTGTCGTCAGCATATGTGAAAATTTTTCCTGTTTTTGGAATTGAGAATAGGTCATTGAGGTAAATATTGAAAAGAATTGGGCCCAGGATGGTTCCCTGGGGCACACCATATTCTATATTCTTGAAGTCACTTCTGTGGTTTCCAATTTTCACGCTTTGTTTTCTGTTCAGCAGGTAACTTTGAAACAGTTTTAGTGTGGTTCCTCTTACACCAACGTTTTCAAGTGATTTGAGAAGTGGGTGGCTAACTGTGTCGAAAGCTTTTGACAGGTCTATGAAGACACATAGAGCTGCCTTCTTGTTATCCATAGCAGAATACATTTCAGATGTAAGATCTAAAATAGCATCTTGGGTCGACACACCTTCTCGAAAACCGTATTGTCGGTCGGAAAGGATGTTATATTTTTTGAGGTAGGACGATAGTCGGATTTTCATAATTTTTTCGAAAATTTTGGCTACAGAAGTGATCAGTGATATTGGTCGATAGTTTATAACTTCATTTTTATCACCGTTTTTATAGACTGGGATCACTTGTGTCAATTTCAGCGTGGATGGAAAAATACCGTCTATGAAAGATGTATTTATTAAATATACTAATGGTTCAATTATGTATGGAATTGTATTTTTCAAAAGTTCAGCCTTTATTCCATCGACACCCACCGCTTTTCTGTTTTTCAATGATAGAATTATATTTTTCATTTCGGTGGTATCAGTGGGAAATAAAAACATTGACATGTGATTATTAATATTTCTGCTCAGACATTCATAATTTGGGTCAGCTTTTATTTCGCATGCTAATTTTTTGCCTATATTGATGTAGTGATCATTGAAATTATTAGCAATTTCGGGAATATTATCCGTGGATTTTCCTTCTATGTTTATTTGTGTTATTTTATTTATCGGCCTTTTTTTCCACAAATTTCCCCCACAGTTTCCCACAATTTTGTGTTATCGCTTTTATATTTTTCAATATCATTCCTGTAGAAAGTTATCCGTGCCTTTTTTATAATATTGTTTAATTTATTTCGGTAGAGTTTGTACTTTTTCAAATTGTCATCATTTGGGTTGCGTAGATATTCTTGAAACATGCTGTCTCTAGTATTTATTGAATTAATTATTCCATTTGTTACCCATATTTTCCTTTTTTTTGTTTAGATTATTTTTTGTAGCTGCATTCAGAAATTTTATTATATTATCTAGGATTTCTATGAAAGTTTTTGTTGGAGATTCAACATTAGTTGCGCGATATACTGATTCCCAGTCAACCGTCTGAAGATGCGCCCTAAATTTGATTAAGTCTACTGCTGTACCATTGTTCATAAACCTTTCAGTTTCATTCATATTTTTATCCAGTACTATTTGGAGATATGTAGTATAGTGATCTGTTAGTTTTGTCGTGATGATAATAGGAAGTACGAAGTCAGTATCCGATTTAGTTCTAATGAACATGTGATCCAGACAAGATTTTGTATTTTCTGTCACCCTTGTATGCCTATTTATCAAAGATATGAATTCAAATTCACCCATAACATTTAGGTATTCAACTGTTGATATATCCATATTCTCGTCCATTATATCAATATTTATATCTTCAAGAAAGATGAAATAATCCGCCTTATTTTTGCATTGTGTGAGGTATGTTTTCAAAGAATTCACAAAAAGTTTACAACAGTAGGGTGGGTTTTTATACATAGCAAGAATAGACAAGCTCCTGTTATTGAAATAAATATTGCAAAGAATCATGTTGTTTTCATTGCTCAACTTCACTATTTCATGTATGAACTCAAGATCTGATTTAATGTACATCACTGTACCATCGTTCTGATTGTACATTCCCTCATTGTAAACTATGTTATAATCATTGATGTGATATAGATTCAGATCTTGAATTTGTCTCGTCTCAGTGAGAACAATAATTTCAGGTTTATCATCTAGTTGTTGCAAGTAACATAAAAGGTTGTTGAAATTTTTATGTATACTCCTTATATTATTGTGAATTATCTTAAAATTTGCCTTATTATTGTTTATTTTCACGATTTCATTACATTCTGGTTAGGTTAGATAATATTTCTGTCTCAACTGTTCTCAATTTAAAATTCTTAATGTATTTTTCCATTTCACAAGAGTGGAAGAAATTTTTTATCTGGGTTCATCAATTCAAAATTTCGGACATGTGGAGTATATACATACACTAATACATAAAATTTACTGAAGTACAATAAAGTTCACCTGCTTTTTTGATTTCTGAATAATTTAAAATTTGGGCACTTGCTTAAATCAATTTAAGAGAGTAACTATTAGTTTACATAACTAGAGGGGCGTTGGATTTTTGTTGAACAGAATAAAAATTTACTAAGACATGTAATTTGTTATTAATTATAGTTTGCTCCAATTATTAGATCTAAGCAAACCTCTAGCTACGTCTCTAGCTGCGTCTTTGGATAACGTCACTGCGGTTTGCCTATTAATTTTTTTCACTGCACCTGTTTTGGGAGTGTTTTGATGTTCTTCTTTGCTTGTTTTTCCTTCCTCGGTGTTCGTTTGGGGTTGGAGATTTACGGGTAGTTCAGTGTCCAGTGTTGGAATGTTGTAAGTGCTTGGCGTTGGAGGAGCACTGTTATTTTTCTGTGTTGAGTCTTCTTCGTAGAGTAGATCTTCAACCTTGTATTCGATGTTATTTACATATAGCCTGTTTCCTTTGATGTAACTATCCTTGGTATGTTCCCTAGCTTGATGAAGGGTGTTCTCAGTATTTTATTGTCACTCCTTTGTTTTTCCGTTAGGTCATGAACAATGTATGTTTTTGTACCTTTCAACTTATGGCAGTTCTGAAGTATTTCCCTCTTTTTTAGATAAGACACTAGTTCAAGTTTTATTGGACTATTTTCAGCGTTACCCAGTGTAAATATATTGCTTATGTCGGACTCGATCAATTGAACGTCGAGTAGTTGTTTTATTTGACTGCAGATTGAGGCAGAAGATACTTCTCTGGGATTCCTATTTAATCCAAAAATTGCCAGATTCTTTATTTTGCTTTCTCTTTCTAATAACTCGACCTTATTGCTCAGCTCTAACTTTTCTTTCTCCAATGTTCTTATCTTATTATTCAGTGATTCAAATTTCATCAACAATCGAGCTTCACTAGCTTCTATAGAGTTTTTCAGTTCACTTCTGTTTCTCACTATTTCGTCATACAGCTGTCTAGTAGTTATTTCCGATTCAGTATTGGACATTTTCCCTCGGACAAACCCTGCGATCTGGCAACACCGTTAAGCAGAACAGCCTAAACGCTGGGGGAATCCAGAGTACAAAGTCCAAACTCGGGCGGGTTCAATTGTATAAACTGTTAGTTTGCAGTCTAGATGATGGTAAAAAATCTGGATAAACTCACATGTATGCTAGTCAGGATTATGTAGAGTCGATTGTATTACTTGTTATTAATTAAGAATCGCATTTGATAATGTAAAAGAGTATTTGATGACTTCCGATCACGGAGTATAGATATAAGGAGTCCGAACGTAATGTTAAATAAATGGTATCATTTTATGGGACAAAATGTTTTGCCGGTAGAGCGCGCGCGCGTTTGTGAGAACTCGTTTAAATCCTTACGCGGGTAATGTTGTTGATATACTGACAGCTCGGAAAATATTATTTCGAAAAATGTGACATGAAATTTAAGTTTCAGGAAATTTTTAGAAACTTCAAGCACTTTCATTCCAACGTTACCGATAGTATGAAGGGATAATCTGCTAAGTTAAAAATGTGTGATATTAGGAAATGAATAAGTACAATATTAATCAGCAGCAAACATTTTCCTAGATTTATCGAAGGCATATGACTCGTTGAATCAAGAATATCTGTTGGAAAAACTTGAAACTTATGAAAACCGAGGAAAAGCACACAACTGGTTTCGATCGTACCTATCTTGAAGAGCCCAAAGGGTAACAATCACAATAAAGGGTGGGGTTACAGAAATATCAGATTTGTTGATTAACACAACAGGAATTGCACAGGGGAGTGTAAAGGGGTCGATTTTATTCATAATTTACTTGAATGATTTATATGCACCATTGCCCAGAACGTAGAGGAAACTGTAGTAAATTACGCAGATGACACAAATTTAATAATTGGTGCTGAAGAATGCGATGACCTTATAAGCCAGTGATATGTTTTTTTCTCAAGAGCGAAGAATTGGTTCGATAAAAATAAATTACTGTTGAATGCAAATAAAACAAATTTGATGATTTTTAGTACCAACAGGTGTAGAAAAGAGAAACCATTGAGTATAAGCTGGCAGGGCTAGATAATTTCCTGAAATGGAATAGGCAGACTGATTCCGATTATCAAAAACTGAACAAATTCATTTATGCAATCAGAATGACATCAAAATACATGAATGAAAAAATTGTAAAAATTCTGTACCATGCAAATTTTGAGTCAGTGTTGAAATACGGAATAATGTTCTGGGGAACAGAACCTAATCTACAAAAAATATTCATTGCACAAAAAAGAGTTTTGAGAACTATCTACAAAATGCCCTTCAGACAATCCTGTAGAGGTGTATTCAAAGAAAAACAAATTTTAACAGTCTCTGCACTATATTTATTCCAATGTCTAACATTTTTACATAACCACAAGGAGGTTTTCACAGAAAATTACATGAATCCCAACTATAATACACAAACACTTAATATTAACTTCCCTATACACAGACTAACACTCACAGAAAAAAATCCCTCATATATGTGCATCAGAATATTTAATAAATCACTGAACAGTCCTAAGTCTATCACGACACATAGTGTCTTCAAAAATAGAGGCTCACTCATTGCTTCAGGCTCACTCGTTGCTTCAGGCTCACTCATTGCTTCAGGCTCACTCTTTGTCTCAGTCTCATTGATTGTCTCAGACTCACTCGTTGTCTCAGTCTCATTGATTGTCTCAGGCCCAATTACTTCATTTGATAATTCATTAACAATATTTGTCTCCATAGCATGTAAGCTACAGTCACTAACTCTTCATGAATCATATCAGAAGTATTCAGAGACATATCACCTGATAGCAAGTTGTCATTATTAGTTCTGTTAATCTTCAAGGGTTCAGCTTCTTTTTGTAAATTAATTTTCTCATACTCATACAAATATATACTACCATCCGCTAAAATCTTCCGATCACTTTTAATCACATCTGCAGGATTGAAATGCAATTCGCGTATGTAACTAGTAGTTTTTAAATATTTATCCACAGCAATGCTCCATTTCTTACGTTTTCCATCATCCTATGAAAAAAATACCTTTAACTTCACAAGATACATAAAATAATAATATTTTTCCAATTATATTTAAATACAACGCAAATTTATAAATATAATATTTATTAACAACACTGATGTTTAATATTATTTTTAGGTTACTCACTTTCGGCACTTTGAATATACCGACTTTCGTCACATTTCCACTTGCCTTTCGGCCACTGAGGCAACCATGAACAGCACAACACTTTCCCATTTTTTATCAAGACTATTTTCAAACAATTACATTAATATTCGAACCAGCGCGTATTTACGTGTCATAATAATAATAACATTAATTCGTCATGATTTAGGACTCCCGAATCTTCGCGCAGCTAGTGGCAGAAAAGAGAACTATGATCTTGGGTTAATTTTGTATACCACGAATTCTGCAGAAAAGCCTATACCGTTTGGACTCCTTATATCTATACTCCGTGCTTCCGATGATCAGACTTGGTTTCTTACAGCGTTGCACTATCTAACATATTAGTTTCATTCATTCGGAATTCGATAGCATACAGGATAATGAGTTTATTTTCTGAAAATGAATTAAATATACAACGCAGATCGTAAGTTATGAGCCATTGCCGAAATAGGGGATATACATAAAACACTCTGTATCTCGCTTATACAAGGGGCTAGATCCATCATATGGGGGTTTTTCAGAACCAGCTAGGCGACCTCTACCTACCCTTACAGTACGCCCATTTCCCAATGAATCACCCTGTATAAGAAGGAAATATCGTATCAATTTATTTTCGCATATTATAGACCGATAAACCATAATATCTTCAGAAATTATGAATGGAACAGGATATCAGTTTCTCTCAATACTGTTATATGTTTCAACCATTGTATCTCAAATATTTTTCTAACTACAGTCATTATACAATAAGAAAAATGAGTTTCAAGACAAAGTTTACAAGAACACCTGGCTAATTTTTCAAGATGTCGAAATCTTCTTCATTAGATAAAAAAGACTACTCCTCATCGATATATTTGAATGGAATAAACCCTACATGAAAATGTGCATTCTAGATGGAACAACTCATATCTATATGGAGATACTCTTACGTATCGCCAAGTATTCAAACATGGATTCTTTTGACATTACAGTTTAGGTGTCTTGAGTCCCACCGGTGTATGCAGTTCTTTCGATGAAAATGGAAACGGTTACGTGAGATCTGAGGCTGTAACTGCAATCATTCTCCAAAAAGCTAAGGATGCCAAAAGAATTTATGCACAAATTATTCATTCTAAGACAAATAGCGATGGTTTCAAAGAACAAGGAATTACTTTTCCGAATTCGCAGTTACAACATAGATTGATGGATGAATGTTGTAGAGAAAGTAATACAAGATCTGATGAATTTTCTTTCATGGAAGCACATGGAACAGGTATTTGTTATTAAAAAATTAATTTCATGTATGATTACCATGAAAGACAAGGATTCTTATTTTAAATTCAACATTCCATACCAATATTTCCCTATCATCTTTGAAAATGCTCATCTCCAAAATTTCAACATTTCAACAAATCAACAGAAAATACAGTGTAGTTTGGGATAACCATAGTAATCAGAACAACAACATACAATTATCCGTGTCATTTCTTCTTGCTAGTCTGGAGTGAACTCACTGATTGTAGACACGATAATTAACATGGAACTTTGAATGAAAGATCATATTTTTTTGAGGTTAGATATAATGATTTATATTTGACATTCCAAAACATTTTTAGTTGGGGCAGAATTCATTCGTTCGTATAGGTAGTTATTCTGAGATGCTTGAGCCTGCTGATTTGCGCAATAGTTTATCTGCTATACTCCATTTATAGGAACGAGTGTTGGAGATCCCGAAGAGTTGATAGCCTTGGATACTCATATTGGTATGAAGCGAAAGAAGCCTATCCTGATTGGATCTGTCAAGTCTAGCATCGGTCATACAGAAAGCTCTGCTGGTGTTTGCTCTATAATCAAGGTAGGAACAATGATGAATCTAATTCATCGGACGCCAGTAACGTTTGAGCAAGCAGAAGGACACTTTCTATGACTACAAATAAGTTTAACTGAGAAAAGTGATAAACTCTAGATTTCCTTCATGAACGACGTACAATTACTGAACTCTGTTTTTCACAACACTTTATCAAACTTATCAAAATAAATTAAGATATAATTCGTTTACTTGGATATATCAACACACGTCCGGCTGTCGAGTGCTTCTATTTGGACTCTAAATGACGTATAATTATTTGAGTAATTTGTTAACTTCTTGATGACGTAAAACTGACTCATCAAGCAAAAAATACCGAAAGACATTACTCCTCACAGCGTCTTGGATCCGAAATTCTATTGAGAAAAATTGAATCTGTCGCCTCATAATTCAAACCTTTTCTGTATATTTATTACATGTTTGAAGTAATTGATTGGATCCACTTCATTCTTTGATATGGTATTACACAACTTTCTACTCATTTGAAGAATCTAATGATGAAAATAGACATAAAGTGACGAAATTGAACCTATCTTCATTACGAATCTGATTTATTATCGATCAGCGATGTCCAACGAAAAACTAACTTATCAAGCTAGAATTACGTTACAAACGTATCTTATCGACGTCGATGAATAATTTTCGGCCTAACGTGATTTTGTTCAGAAGAAATTCCGAATCCTTTTTTTGTATTCCGATAATTGAACATTTGACATTAAATAATTCTTGAGAAGGGTGGAAGATGGCCTTCGGTTAAGCCCCCCCACCAACGACAAGGTGATACGGCTCTTAGGAGGGGATTAGAAGAAAGTAAAATCAGCTGGAGTTTGAACACCTAATAGTCATGTCTATTTTTCTGATGACTCCCTTTATAATTGAGAAAGAAAATGATTTTCATGAGAATTCATTCAGAACGTTTTTCAAATTCGGGCATCTAAGAAACGAGTACACCAAGTGCTAGTATAACATGAATATTTCGAATGTTTCAGGTCATATTAGCCCTCGAGGATGGTATTATTTCACCGAATATTAATTTTAATAAACCTAGAAAAGTGCCAGGACTTTTAGAAGGTAGATTGAAAGTCGTAACTGAACCAACAAAGCTACCATATGAGCAAGCAATTATTGGTTAGTCTTCTCACATTGAATTATCATCAGAGATGAACCAATCGTACTGGACATTTTCAATCAAGATCTAGAATGACATTGCTTTTCATATGAGTTCTTTCATAAGTTGACGCGACCTATATAAGGAGGACTAGGAATAGCTAGTATGATTCTGATAATTCGTATGTACTCTAAAGGAGGTGTGGAGAAACCAGCTAAAAAATTTCAGTTATTGTGACAGTTCCGATTTCTCCGGAAGTAACGCCTTCTTCGTTATTTCGAATGAAATACAGAATAATTTTTATGATTCTTGAATCTTTATTGTGGATTCGTTTACATTTCATGAACCATACCCTTTATCTGGAATGGACCATTTCTGAGTTATTTGGGTTTTTTCTAAAAAAAGTGACAGATGCAGCTCATTAAACATATTGCATTTTTATGTATTTGTCAATTTTTTGAGACATGCATCAATTGATCCATGAATATTGGTTGAATGAACATTTTGCACAAATCAAATTTTCTCAAGTATCCACATACTGTGCGAAAGGGTCCCCTAAAAATGTGAATTAGAAACATTGCAAAACTCAAAATTTCCTAATCTAATTTTTCCGTAATTCTACTCCAATAATTAACCCTAATTCTAATTCAAGAGATGCTTCGCAAAATTCAGGAAAGAGTGAATCTTCTAATCGGTAATTTCTGAAATAATATAAATGGCATCCTCATTCACATACCTCAGTACAATATTCAATATTGATAATCTGGAAGTGTCACAATATACAAAATATTTTAGTCGGATTCACCACACCTACTTAGCTGTATATAAAAATTTTCAGAATCATGCTACTCCTAATTCTCCTTAGTTCGATCGAGGCAACTTAAGAATATATGTATATATACGTATTCATGAGCTTTCAACCATTTTGTCTTCGGAAATGAAATTATATACCCACAATCGATTAAACAGTTATCAACAGAGATTAGTAACGATTCACCTACTGTCGAAATGAATAAGGTCATATAAATATTGAATCACTACTTACTATTAGTAGAACCCTGAATGAGAGTTTCGTTGTTTGTTCCTTATTCGAATTGATCACACAAGAAGTTTAGTGAATGGAATAACTGTTTCTATCCAACATTCAATTTATTGCAATGAATTCACTTTCCAGAATTTCTGCTATAGCGATTTCGTTCTCCAAAATCGGTCTATCCCAAGATACAAAAACTATAGTGATTTTTCGTGTTGTACTTGAGTAATCTGAATAAAAGACAATGCATAATTTCGAAGAAACTCTGACTGAAAACGTAAATGGAGAAAAGGGAAACAAATTGAAAATTCAAGTTCAATAAGTCGAGAATTACCTACTGCAAATATCGTTCTGCTCGTTTATCTATTTTTTTATCCTTCATGAACTTCACAGATTTTTTTTCTCAATTCGAATTCTTATTCCTGAGATCGTGAGGTTTGGAACAAATTCGTTAAAAGCTTAATTCGGGAATTGGGGAAATGAAGCACAGACACGTCGATTTTCTTTTTGAGTTGCACATTTCTTGGTTTTCTCATTTCTGTGTACGATTTTAATATTTTTTCCTATGTTACAAAACCGTATGTTCGAGAAATAAAAAATAGGCCATTGATAATAATGTAATTTATGAGAATGACAACATGACTAGATGAACCCACAAACTTTTGAAATGAGTGCTCAAATTGTAAGCCATATTCTTTTCGACAATATGCAAGGCGACGTTGAAAGTCCTGCAAAACATGTTTAAGGGTATCAGCATTAATCCAATTAATTTCGGTCCTAATTCTTTCTTTCGGTTCATCGATGATATTATGTCTGTTAACGTCAACTTTTGACTTGAGGGTTTGCCACAAAAAAAATCTAGTGGGGTTAGATCAGGAGATCTAGCTAAACACTCCAAAAATTCTCGTTATCCAATCCATCCATTGGCAAAAATATTAATCAGGTATTCACGTACATGTCGTGCGTATGCGGTGGTGCTCCATCTTTTCTCAATTGATGGATTGACAGGATTTTTAGAGTGGCCAGCTAGTTCTCCTGATCTGATCCCACTAAAAAAATTATAATGATGTCATAACTCAAACAGTGAAGAAGTCATCAAAAACACGAGAACCCCAAAAATTGCGCAACTAAAAAAAATCAACGTATCTGAGCTTTTTTTCCCCAACGACCGATTCAAAATTTTGACGAATTTGTTTCAACCCTTCCGCGCGCACTGTATGATGCCAGTAAAGGAAAAAAATTGCTGGATTTTCACACTGTTAACTGTAAACTCACGAGACAAAGGACGAAAAAAAATTCACTTCTAATTTCATCATATCCAAATGTATCGGTTGGTTCCTCAAGAAGTTATCGACATTATGATTTCAAAATACATGGGTTTAAACAAATGATATCATATCAATCTCAATTTTTCATTGTGAAAGGAATCAACAGTTTCGGATTCGGAGGAAGTAACGGTCATGTCATATTGAAGGCCGTATCGAAAAAAAAAGTCAACGGTGGAAAACCAACTGACAACTTACCAAGGCTTGTGTGTGTGAGTGGGCGGACAGAAATTGGCGTCAAATCGATTCTTGATGATGTGTCAAAGGATCCAGTAGACTGTGAATACGTACGACTATTGCAGAATGCCTTCAGGTAACTAGATTTTAGAATATCAATCCGATGAAATTTTTCTGAATTTGATATCAGACCAGAACAGTGGAAAATAATAACAGTAGGATGAATCCTTTCAGAAAAGAACAGTAACAAAAATTTTATGAAAATTAATTTATATGTGATCTGAGGTGGAGAAGTAAAAGGTAGAGGAAGTTAATCTCGCTTTTCAGTAGAACCATACAGTTCAGCAATCGAAAATAAAGGATACACCTTTGGAACCTCCTACTTTCCGACCCCAGATTGCCTAATGATTATTGTACTCTCTTGTTATACTAAAATTTTTTCGAATGGATGTCATCCTACTATTTTTTACGTACCATAACAATAAGACTTCTAAATAGTCTAGAAGTCTAGAATACAATAATATTATTTCAGGAAAGACATGGCAACCCATTCGTACAAAGGTTACTCGATTGTTTCGAAAGAGAAAGAGATAAAGAGATCCATCACCAAAATTTCTCTGAGGAAACTACCATTGCGTTTGGCTTATGGAGAAATAAATGACTGGTATTCCTTAGCTAAGGACTTTTCAGAAGTCCCAATATTCGATGAACCATTGCAGAAGTAACTATACCACAATAAAAACAGGAATGGGTTCGAAAAAAGTTGAAATAATAGAAGTGTTTTCGATCTCTACTACAAGAGATACTTTGCATAGGAAGTGTCAATTGAATAAAAATGTGGTTTGAAAAATATCAATTTACGTATTCGAGATGCGTTTTTTCGAACAAATTTCTGTTTACTCGTTATCAAATTTAATCCATTGTGAGAAATAAAAACCTCAATATCATGAACTTGTTTCAGGATAAAGAATCATCTGAAGAAGAAAGGTGTGAGCCTGGATAATACCATCCTGAATACAGACCCGCAAGTACGAGAAGAATTCGATGGAATTGGTAGAACAATAGTTTCGATATGCATCGGTGAAACTCTGAAACAATTGGAAATAAAACCAGAATCGATTACAGGAAACTGGTTTGGAAATAACATGAATGCATATTTCGAAGAACGAATGGATTTAGATCAACTGCTTGATTGTACGTTGAGAATGGAGAAGATTATTACAACGAAACAGGTTTGATATGCATGAATATTTGGTTGGACTGTCAATCATATTCGAATGGTTAATGCAGCTAACGCAAAAATTCGAAGTCTAGTCGAAAGTATTGAGATACTTACATAGGTACATTCGTGACAACTTAATGGAGCCCATGGAATATCGATCAAAAGTAATAAGAGTTCATCTCTTCGTTGAAACTGTCCGAGTACATATGTATAATCTATGTTCTTTCCGATTTTGAACCAGGCTATCCATTTTTGAATGCCACTATGAGGATCTCGCCTATTTTTAACAGATACGAAGTTGATTGAATTTGAATGCGCATTGTTGTGCTGAATAATGATCTGAAAGTATATTAGGAATTCGAGATAGTTTTGAAGAATGAAGAATTTGGAGATATCACAAAACAAGGAATACTTATCGTACTGAATATTCCCGAATAAAACTTGATATGGCATTGTCTTATCAGTGATTCCCAAAAAAAAAGCGAGAAAACACATGTCTGGACATTTGGACGTCCATATGAAGACCATTAATGGACGTAAACATACAATGGACGTCCAATGGACGATACAAAGTTCACACTTATTATTGTTATTACTACTTGAACAAAAACTTTCTTCAGAGCTTTCAATAAAGGGGGGGCTTGAGAAACACATTTTCTCTGTAGGCGAATGGACCGGTTTATCTAAATTTTGGGTTATGTCAATGTTGTCTGCAGTATCTAAATAATTATTCAAGGTATCTTCATTTCCGTTAGGTTCACCAAAATTAAATTCAGAATCATCATCAATCAATCATCATCGGTGAAAACTTTGGCACGTTTATAATTTATTCGAGACACCTTCACAGGCATATTGTTTGAATTAGAAGGTCCTAATGTTCAAGATAATCGAACATCAATTTATTACTTTTTTGAAAAGAACTTTACTATGAAAATCTAGCGCTATAAAGTTTTACTGACTACCTACGTCTGAAAGATTTTTTGAAAAAATATATCATAAAACTACTTTGAGAATATACTACCATAAACAATTTCCTTACTGATTCATTGAACTTATCTTCCTACAATATTATTCCTTCTCTTTCAATCCATCTGCAAGCACAATCCAGATATTGATAGAAATCTAAAATGAGACAAAGGTGATGTTAAAATTCTTGTAATATTACAAATATGAATTAGAACATTTTGCAAAATATGTCCTATAAAATATGGATAATTTCAATGAATTAATCGTCAGAAAAATTTTATAGTTCAGATTATCAGTCATGCAAGTGTATTTTATAACCATTTCTCTCACAAGGAAGCTCTAATTTTGAGGTTATATTAGTTTCACAATTGGCGGTGTGATGCATAGAGTTCGATTACAACTATTTTCATTTATGAAACTTATCTTGGTTGAGAAAATAATACGGAGCAAGTGAGCAGTCAGGAATTCATGAAAAGCATCAAATGTTAAACATAAATAATGTTAAAAAAATATGGCGTCACTCTTCAACTTTAGTCGTTAATCGTGAGGCAAAACATGACTTGGAAATTGCAATTATTCATAAATAAATATTCAATTTTACTTACCAAAACACTATTACTCCTACGATAAAATACAAACTTCTCGAAAATTCCAGATCTCCAATCACTCTGATGTATTTTTCGTTCACATCACTCCTCTCTTCCCGGTTAGCGTCTGGCTAGCGTCTGTCTAAAGTCCAATCTGATTACTCTGATGTTCGAGTTTGACAGACCACAAAAATGACGAAATAATCGCTCTGTGATTGGTCACTGTAACGGCGGGAAGTTCGAAAGACAAGAGGGCTGCACGATATAACCACTACTCATCCAAAATTGTTGAATGTTTCGGAATGCCAAACGATGATATATGACCTTCAGAAATTTAAAAAGAACACCAATTCCTACCTCCTTTCCCTTGCTTCTCACGATGTTCTCGGAACATCACAGGATGTCTCCTTTCGTGAGAAGTTTTATATATAAAACAAATTTGGTACAAAATAGGACGTCCATTGGTCGTCCCACTTGACTGTCCAATATATATTCTACAAAGTACGTCCATTAGACGTCTTTTTTCGTCTATGGACGTTTGGACCAATTATGGAACTTAAATGGGCGTCCAATGGACGAAGTGTGCTATATGGGTAAGAATGCTTCAGAAAAACATCTAATTTGTGAAGTATTGACAGTTTGATTATTCCCTTGCCGAAAGGTTAACGCTAGATAAGGTTTGATGACAATTTTCAACTATACAATGCAAAAAGGCAGTTGTTTCGCAAGAAAATTTCGATTGATTCGAACCAAATACATTGAGAACGCATACATAATAAAAGTAACGAATGTTACATTATTACATGTATTCGAATTGCCCACCACCTGATTTCACCTACAAGTTATGCTCTTGACACATCCCTTTTCCTAATACCACGTCTGATAATGGTTACGATTTTTCGTCAAGGTGATGTTCTGTATTTGATTTTTTATTGTTTTTCACAAAACATAGAGCTGAAAGAGCTATGTCGGGCGATCGCGGTGGCCTATTTATCGATGCAGAGTGTAGTGAATTCTAACAAATACATAAATACACATACATGTATAACATGATTAATTATCTGCTCCAACTGTAGAAATGTTGTTGACAACAGAAGCGAAATGGTTTTTCCAAAGCACTCTTGCCAGAATATGAAAAATCACCATGTGTGAAGAAAATGAAAAACTTTATCTAAAGATGTTATAATTCAAGATGGCGTTTTGAGAGACATTGAAGTTGACAGGTGATCGGAAATTTTCGTTATTCACGATATCTTCAAAACCATCTGAGATATTGTGTAAGGTACAAATCTACCCCAATTTATCCATCTTCGTATCTTTAAGACAAGCGAGATCTCCATGGTGGCATTCTTAAGAAAGGGACAATCTTCAGATATCATCTATAGCGGAATTTTCATTTATTCATAAATGTAACATGAGTTATTCTTCACAGAATGTGAACAAACAAGACGAAGGAATAGCAGCACCAACCGATGTTATATATATTGGAAATAAAAGCAGTAGACCGCTGAACTCGCATATGATAGTGATAAATATTGGAGAATCCCAGGAAAAAAATATTAATATTGAAGATTCCCAAATTTTTTCATTTCAAACTTTCACTGAATTTTTGTCCATCATTGGAAGGTAATATAAACATTCAGAGGTCTCTGAGAATTCTATAGAATAATGCATTAATTCCGATATTTCAAGGTCACCTCACTTTATACATACATATCTGACCAATATAAGTACAAAACTGGAAACAACACATCCTGATCCTAATATCTCGAATATTGAAGAATAACAATTATTTATTTAGTAATCTCAAATCTCAACGATATTCACTACCCTGCATGTCTCTTTCAGCTGCACACTGAATGAGCACCAACAGATAACAAATAACAATCATAATATTTTGTAGGTTATTTGAGCTAGGCCATACCTTACCGATTGAAAAACTTTTCCCGAAAGTCGAATTTCCAGTGAGTAGAGGTACGCCCAAGCTATCCTCCAAAATAAAATGGAATCATGAGAGGCAATGGATGATAAGTCACAAATATCTTACCTCCAATCTCAAAGTGTTTAAGTATCGAATATCGATCAAGGGAAAAGAATGGGGTTTCATCGTAGGCCATTCGATTGACGGTGAGTAGTGTAAAGATCAACTGATTGAAAGTTAAGGTTACCATTTCCTGTGGATTCACAATGGGGGAAGATCGACTTCACCCAATATTTATGGAAATCACCATGAAAGAATGGTTTGATCTCGATGTTAAATATGAACATATGAAAAATACTTCTGCAACGCATATGAGAGTGACTGGTTTAATGTAATCAGATAAACATAAATATATTTCCGATAGTTCATAATACAGGTTGGCAGAAAACGGGCGCCTACATTTCAAAACGATGACATTTTTTAGTTTTCGGAGATATCGGGTCGAAATAAATTGCAAAATATTCGTCAGAATTGGAAATTCATCGTGTATGAAGAAAACATCATGTATGGAATATTATGTAAACGAGATGGCGCCCTTCCCGATTAATGCACTCTTCAACATTTTCGGGGGTATGGCGGCAATGTTGGAGAGTTCGCGTCTCGAGGTCTTGGAGAGTTTGTAGTTTATCCACATAATCCTTGGACTTCAGATATCCCCATAAAAAGAAGTCGCAGCAGAAGACGAGCAAGGTGGAAGTGAGTTGGCATGGCGCGCTGGGTAGCCTAGGAACTCTCATTTTGCTCAAAAAACGTCTCCACGGCGAACATACGATGTTCAACGCTCCAAGTCCACATGAATACTAAACTTCCCATCCACCCCAACAGGGGGCGCGGTCACCAGCCTTGGTCACTGGACCCTAAGAAATTGACACCAATACAAACATAGGCGCCTGTTTCCCACCACCCTGTACTTCATGTTATTCGATCTTCACCTTAATTCCAAACATCATCTTGTCTCCTTTCGTGGAAAGTTTTTTATATAAAAAAAATAACGGCAGTTGCTGATTATAAAAGACAAAATGCGAAAGGCAACTGAAGTATCATGTCTCTAGCATAAGAATTATGCAACAAACGAATATCTACTAATTCTTTGCCTTAGAGCTATCGCGCAAGAGCAACTTTTGTCTCTGCAAACTAATTTGTCTCTTACATCAAGTCTACGAATTAATATGAGAGTGTGATTACGTAGTGACGCGACAAATGTGGGACTGCGGGATCTTACCATAGTGATTAGGTTATCCTAACCAACAATAATTCAGAAGAGAGAAGGAGTAGGAACTCAATCAACAAACCCGGAGAACCACATGACAAAACCATCATCATTAAAAATATGAACCCATTGTATCACTATGGTCAAAGACCAATAACACACCATCCTCCAGAAGAAATGACGTTGACACCTGTGGAGATTTTGGAGAAGATGAGAGGTGGAGATTGATTTTCATATTGGTTTAAATATTCAAAAAACTAATTATAAAAAAAATGGTATCACTTCCATTCAGTTAGAAACAAAAGTTGTACATCACTTTCCGATGAGAAATCAATTACATGTTTGTGAATCATGTTTCAACCGTTGACGTTTTTAGTATTTTATCACTATGTACATATTTTATATATTGACTAACAACAAGGTGAATATTCTCACCTGAGATGTAAGTTTGTATTGTAAAAATAATGTTCACCATAATTCGCTAATCACATGTATTTTGTAGTCTCCCTGAAGAAGGAAATAAACATTTCCGAAAGCTTGGAATCACTTATAAGAGTACTCTTTTACATATTGCTGCACACCTCAATATTAACACCCCAATATATCGAAGTTTCATTAACTGGGTGATCTTGAGAATTTCAAACTTGCGTCCACGGTTATGAATATTCGAGATTATAATTATAATTCTGAGATTCACTCGATTACTCACTCATTAAATGTTGTTCTTGTCGTACGTTTCGTGCTTAATTTCTTTTTTATTCAGTTGATCATAACTGCTTCTATGAGCTTTCAACCATGCCATTACCAAATGTTTGTCTTTTACATGTTTTATATTGGCTGGAGTTGTATGTATGTGTGTATGTATGTATGTAGCTCAGCGAATGGTGCCATCTTTTGAACGAATTATAAAAATCACAGGTGTCTTCCAATGATAATGGTAAAAGTCACAGGTTTCTCACAATCACCCTGGTCTAATCAGCTGATTGCCGTCACTAAAAACATTAAATCATGCGTTTAATTGTCACTCATCTGAGACTGGCCTGAGCGTATCGCACAAATATGATGTTATCAGGGACGTTTCAAGGGGTCATGACAAAAGTTCAATAAATCTACAACAGAGTGATGTCGTTACGATCCGTTGTTTACGTGCGGATTATATCGTTTTGTGTTAATAGTAATGTTAGTAAATACTGTCATCTGAATATGGACCATTAGCAGAGCGAATTGAAGGGAGATTTTCAGACAAAACGAAACTTCGGTGTTTTCGGGCGTCAGTTTGAATCCCGTTTATTGCAGAAAAATGAATACAGTTTGTGAAAAATAAGAGATATGCTTCAATAGTGAAATGATGAGGCAAGAATAGTTCTTAATGTAGAATTAAATCAATTAGGAAAAACATTATTATTGTGAAGAAAGCGTAGGGTGCTACAAGGGTAAATTTTTATATAGCGCCCCACATTCATTCATTTCAATTTTTATGTTGAACAAAGACCCGCAAACAAGTGAATTCATAACGTTGATCCTCTCGATTCCATGCCCAAAATGAGGATTGGAATGTATAATTTTTTTTAGGTTCTTCATGAAATATTTCGATTCTTTCAATTTCAGGTCGAGTTTTATATCCAGCGGCTGGATATCTTTGGTTGGCGAGGAATGCTCTGCTGCAGAAAATCGATAGAAATAACGATTCTGACATTCCCTTAAGTTTCAGGAATTGTAGATTCCTTAGAGCAACTCAATTAACACCTGATCATGACGTAACTTTCATGGTTACTATATTAGATAGCGGTTATTTCGAAATAGTCGAAGGAGATGCAGTGATAGTGACAGGAGAAATTCATATTATTGAAGATGTCGACAATTTCTCAACTCCGGATAGATATCGTGCTATCAACTCTGGGGCTATGAAATCGAGTGATATCTATAAAGAACTCAGGCTTAGGGGTTATGATTACAAGTAAGTGTTATATTCGGAGGACGGAGAGGTTAGGATATATTCATTCAACATTCATCTGGAGAATATTCCTCATCTTAATATTGGATTTATAAATGAACTCATACTACATAGAGTTAGATAGATAGATGGATATTTTTATTCATCCTCAGTAATCACAATCACAGTGTTACTTTTCAGACTAGTCACCAGAAATAAATCACGAATTAGAACATTACACTAACACAGATGAAAGATCAATTAGACATTGACAATGGCTGATGAAAAATAAATTATTCAATGTGATACAATGAAGCATATTGAATAATCAAATATTATAATAATATAATCAAGATTTATACATTAAAAGATAAATATAAAATCCAGGTATTCATAAGCAGAGTAAAAAGCATTTACCAATAAAAATTATATAATGTAGATCTAAACTTATGAAAATTCGGAATTGAACCAAATATATCCACAAAGTGATCATAACAAACAATACCTTGATATATACAGGGTTATGATAAAGTGATGCACAAAATTCATAAAACGTACAACGATCACTTTCGAGAAAAATGCAAAAACACGTCAAACTGTTCTTTTTATTCCGCATCTTTTGACATAAGTTACAAAAATAACACGTCAAAGTTGTCAAAGTTATGACGTCATCAACAAATTTTTTTAATGGGAAGCGGTCAAACTTACACTTATCTAGTAAGAACATTCGTTCTTATAAATTTTTCAATTGTTTTACTAAAACAACGGTTTGTCAGTGTCAGTCGTACAATTCGTGTCACCACAAGTTTATTATTATGGATCGTTTAACCGAAAGAGAAAGGATTATTTATTATTTATTTTATTCCTTTTCTCGTTTTTTTTTCTTATGTGAGCCCTACTGCAACTATTTTTCCCGTGTGTAAAAACACAAGCTCTATCACATAATGTGATAAAAATCTTAGCTTCCCATTAAAAAAATTTGTTGATGACGTCATATTTTTGACAACTTTGACGTGTTATTTTTGTAACTTAGGTCAAAAGATGCGGAATAAAAAGAACAGTTTGACGTGTTTCTGAATTTTTTTCAAAAGTGATCGTTGTACGTTTTATGAATCTTGTGCATTACTTCATCATAACCCTGTATATATATTTGTGAGTCGTGTCCAACACTCCGTCTCGAGAATGGCAAATGAGAATTGTGGCCTTTACGGGTATTGTATGAATGTGTCATGTTACTCTTCATATAGTTTGATTCGTCATTTTCAATTTTCAATATGATTAGGTTAATATATAGACATGGTAGAGTTAGGATTTTGAGGTTAATGAATATTTGTTGACAATGTTCTTGGGGAGATGCTTTCACCTCACACCTAATAATAATTTTCTGCATAATAAATGCTTTTTGTGTGTGAACTGAATTACCCCAAAACACCAATCCATAGCTTAAGACCGAGTGTCCAAGGCCATAGTATGCTCTCCTGAGAACATTCAACGATATCCCTCAGCTATCTTAGAAGAAATTATATGATGCTCAATCTGGAAATTACGTTTTCTGAACGTCAAGCCTAGAAATTTCTTATAGTCAAAATATAAAATGTTTTTTTAGTGTGGACCATTGGTAAAATTCATGTGCAGCTGTATTTATATATATATATATATATATATATATATATATATATAGATTAATAATAATCAGCATAAATGATTGTATTGAATATCAGCCATCATGATGGTTTGGTGAAATAATTTCCTCCTCTAGGAAATTATTCAGTCTTGTACTAATATTTCGATAATTGCACACATCACCTCTCGATTCCTTATTATTATATACTGGAATTGACTTTGATATTTCAAAATATCAGGAAGATCCCCTGTGCCGAAGAAGATATTTCAGAATTTCGGAAAGAGGAAGGCTTATCATGTCACTGACAATTAACAAACATTTTACATTTATATCATCGATCCCAGTCTCTTGTTTTTTAGCAGTCTTTTCTATAATGCTTTTAATTTCATGGGGTGTATATGGATGCAGAAAAATGTGGGATTGATGAATTGTGATAATCTCAGTTCATCTAAGTTTGGTTCTACAGTTTCTATATTCATGAAAAATTCATTGAAAAGATTGCATATTCTGCTATTATCTGTTCCAACCTCATTGTTAACCCTCAGTTCGATTGAGGCCCTAGTATTTGGTTCATTTTTCATTTCATTTATGATTTTTCAGCTTTCTCTACTGACATTTGATGCATTATCGATTATTTCCTCATTATATATCCTTCTACATCTTCTTCTCATCATCTAGCATTCCTTTATATATAATTTTCAGTTGTCGTTTTCTTTCCTTTATTATATTATTATTTGTAGATTCAGCTTATCTCACGGGTTTAGTTGTTTCAAGTCATTGTTGAACCATGTTTTTTTCTTTTTGAAGCATTTCACTTTCTTGAGAGTGAAAGCATTGTAGAAATGGAATTTGAAAGCTACATAAAATGAATTGAAAGCCATGTTTACATTCGTCGAGTTATGTATAAACTCCCATTTTTCAGATATCAATAAATTTGAATATCAATTTCATTTCACTCATATTTAGTATTTATTTTTTTTCCTTTGGACATACATATATGTATAGAAATCGTCACAATTTTACAAATTTACATACACACTTAAAAAGACAGATTAAAATGTACATAGAATAGAGAGAAAAAAAATATAACATGTCTATGTGTTGAAGAATTCGCCAAGGTTGTAGTAACATTTATCTAACAAATATATTTTCAGCAAACGGGAAAATTCACAAAACTTTGTTACCTGTGTTATATTCTTCGGTAATTTATTGAAAATGACGAGTCCCATTAAAGATGGCGTATCTGTTGAGATTTTGTACCTTCGATAAGGAACGTGAAAATCATGTTTTTGACGAGTGTTCATTTTGTGAATTTCCCCATTGCTGATGAATTTTCGTTTATTTTCGAAAATATGAACAGCCATTTCAAATATATAGAAAGAGAATATTGTAAGAATACCGAAATCTTTGAATAAGTTTCTACAAGAAAAATTCCTAGGAACACCAGCTATCACCCTCAGAGTATGTTTCTGTGCAATGAATATGTCCGGCATCGCCATAGAGTTACCCCACAAACAAACACCATATCTCAACCTGGAAACAATTCGAGCATGATACAGAGCAAGGACTTGATGTTCAGTTAGGATTTCTCTTAGATTCCTCAATAGATAGCAAATTGAGTTAATTTTGCTTATCAAGTCAGAGCAGTGTTTTTTTCAATTCAGGCTTTCATCGATGCCGATACCTAAAAACTTGCTTTCATGTGAATTCCGAATCTCTTCATCCTTGATGTTGAATTGCACAGAGTCACAACGTTTCTGTCGATTGTGGAATCGCACCATTTGTGTTTTTCCTGCATTGAGGTGAAGACAATTGGTCCCACACCAGTCAATAATTGACTGGAGAGTATTTTTACATTTGACTTCAAGTAAGTTGTCATTTTTTTCAGATACTATCACAGTCGTATCGTCCGCATACA
The DNA here is from genome assembly GCA_037013635.1 of Plagiodera versicolora. Classification (NCBI taxonomy): domain Eukaryota; kingdom Metazoa; phylum Arthropoda; class Insecta; order Coleoptera; family Chrysomelidae; genus Plagiodera; species Plagiodera versicolora. The sequence goes on along the minus strand of CM072982.1, from coordinate 9,500,234 downwards.
TTGTCAGATCTGAAGAAGTTAAGAAGGTTCCCAAATCATTACTATACAACAAAAAAAAACAGGGCCCAGTACGGATCCTTGTGGCACACCCATTGTAACACTAAGCATTTCTGAGTTATGTCTGCTGAAAGTCTCATCGATATGAGTTACTGATACATATTGCTTCCTATTTTTTAAAAATGAATTGATCCAGTCATATGCAACCCCTCTTATACCATATGAATATAATTTTGACATTAGCAGAGCATGATCCACGCAGTCAAATGCCCAGCTGAGATCGCAAAATATCCCAACAGGACACTCACCCGCCTCCAAATAACCCACCACTGACTCAAAAAAAGATTAGTTTATCGGTTACTGCGGAAGCCATGCTGTTTCTCTGTGATGATATTGCATTTGTTTAAAAAATTCATAAGTATATCCATATATGCGTACTCGAAAAGTTTCGAGAATGCTGGAGATATGTAGTTACTGGTATTGGTATCTTAAGTACTTGGATTGCATGATCTGACATGTGAGTATCTTCAACAAGTGTTACATCTATGCTAGTCGATGAGGTGCTAGTTATGCGAGTAGGCTCGTTAATGTGATTGTAATTACCAGGTTTAAACATTTCACACATCAGATCATACATTTTGGTAACAAAAGACTCAAGATTGCTATTTGTTGTCCGATATACAGTGACTATAAATAATCTACGTCTATTATTTATATTATATGTGACTAGAGTCACTTCAATAAGTAGTTCAATACACTTTTTATAAACAAACGGTTTCATACAAAACTTATTATTAACAAAAATGCATACTCCACCTCGAATGTGATCTTCACGAAAAAAACTATTTACCATAGTGTAGTTGTTTTTCTTGATATGTTTGATTTCTAGTGATGTCTGCCAATGTTCGGTAATGTACAGTATATCCATTGGGTAGTACAACTCAACAGGTTAACTCAACGACAGTTAATTTCTCAGATTTATTTTTATTGGCTACCGATACAAATTGATCAAATTTTTCCACCATTTTCTCGTAACTAATTCATCGTCATTGAGGAGAAACATTCAGCAGCATGTATCAAGTTTGTCAGTGCATTATCGTCTAGCCTAAGATATATATGAATTGTTTCATGAGAAGGAACATCATCTCTCAACGGCATCATTCCAACAAACAATGGTCCGAATAGAGTATTAGGTGGCTCAATGAATCTGCTTGTCTTCAAGAAATCAACCTTTTATGAATATTTCAAGTGGCGAATTCAGAGCTATAGAAGAAGTCAATCTCGAAGGCACTCAAGCCCTAATCAACTGGAGGGATAGATGGATCACCTTCATGGACAATATCTTCCAAATGATTATAATACACAGCGACACTCGTCTACTCTATGTTCCCACGAGTATAGAAGAGCTGAACGTCTATCCAACACTACACAAAAAAATCATCGAGTCTGTAGTACTAAAAAGAGAAAAGGGAGATGAAAGCATTCGTCTTCCAGCTAATTATAATATAGAAGCGAATACTACAAGGTGAGAACCCTTCACGCTATATTTCGAAAGTTGGATGATGAAACATTTATCTTGTTGGTGAATTATTCTCAGAGAGTGGATATTTTTTCAGATGTGGTGGCCTGGAAGTTAGAAATTTATTAGCTACCTCGATAAATCGAAGGAAGAATCTAGCGTCTGCTGTATTAGAAACAAATGAATTCATACCGAACATCGCTAACTTATCTCTTTCCGCTTCTGTTAGAGTTAATAGTCAGATCATACTAGAAAATACTTTGTCTATCAAAGTGAAAGCTATAGAAGTTATTGACGAAGATGTGCGGCCAGAGTCTAAAATCATTTCCTCAGTGCTGAAAGGTGTTTTAGGAGATCAACCCCTAATCCAAGCTGATATTAAAGTGCTCTCGCAAACTCCACTAGAAACTTCTTCCATTCCAGTAGAGAACACAGACCTTTCTGGACAAGATCATGATCATACTCTAGTGATCGTCTCTAAACTCATACATAATCCGAAGGTAATTCACAATGAAGTCTCGACTCAATGGTCGTTTCGTGTTGAAATATGAAATCCAAAAGAACATTGCAATGGCGAAGTCGCCACGATCCACAATTTCTGGATCGCAGCCTTCATCTTTGCTAAAACGGATTGTTATTGAGTGTCCATGAAATCACAGTAGATATATAGAATGGATTCAAGAATTGCATTATTTCTAATAGAATACATGTCGTTTATACATATGGAAATTATCACTATCGCTTCTTGCTGATCATATCCTTTTTCGTTTCAGAAACTGAAAGAAGTTCTCAGCGTGCTCAAAGATGATGGATACGTCATAACCAGAGAATCTTCAGAAATAAAAATAGAATATTTGAATGAGAGTAGCGTTACTATTGTCACCGTACATCGAAACGAAGAAGAAACATTCGTACTTCTCAGGAAGAACGCCACTAAAAGTAAAGTTGTATCGTTCATCAAAATCGACGATGATATTTCTCGATGGTTAGATGAAGTTAAAGCCACTCTATTGTCAGACAAAGAGGTCATCCTATTTTCCGACAAAAACGAACTAAATGGTTTGCTTGGCTTGGTGAATTGTCTCAGGAGAGAGCCCGGTGGCAATAGGGTCAGGGGAGTTCTTATCATGGACAATTCACTGGAATTCATACCAGAAGAAGAGTGGTGCAAACAACAACTGGATAAACAAATGGCTATCAACATATATAAGGACGGACAGTGGGGAACATACCGACATCTAGAACTAAATACTGGTAAAAAACATGCACACAAGCATTGCTATGTCAATCAGTTGGTTAGAGGAGATTTATCTAGTTTATCATGGCTAGAAGGTGCTTTATCACATGACTTCGCTGCTGCATCAACCAAAACCAATTTCATTGAGGTAAGATAATAGAAACCATGATTTGGTGTACATTTATCATTGATTCCTCAACCAATAGCAAGTTTATATACGTTTAACTACTTCTCGATCGAATCATCAATTCTCGTGCATTTCATGACCAGGTTCATTATGCTGCCCTCAACTTCCGAGATGTGATGGTGGCATCAGGAAAAATCAGCCTTGATAATATGGGCTCCCATCGCTTGGATAACGAATGTGTTCTTGGATTTGAATTCTCTGGTATAACTTCAGAGTGAGTATATTGTATGAACCGCACGGCTGACATTAATGCCAACAGATGAAATATTTCTCGATTGAGAATATCATACCTTATTGAAAAGGATGTATATGTGGTAAAACTGTTGCACAACTTTATACAATGACAAGAAATGCAATAATGTCGTGGTATCAACTGTTCAAGAGGAATATGTCCGACCAATTACAGAGTTTATTGATAGAAATTACAATGTTCTCCAAATGTTAAGCTTCTTGCTTCTGGTCTCATTGGACCACAATGTCGTGAATGCATTATTCTTGATGTAATTATTCTATATATATATATACAATATGTACAATTTGTGAGAGTATAATTCGTGTTAGATGATGATGAAATTATCTCAGAAGAATAGAGCATACTATTCAATTTATCAAATGAATCTCTTGAATTCAATAATCCGATCGACTCAAGGATTCATTCTCTATGATCGCATTATTTTCAGTGGACGAAGGGTCATGGGTATGGTTTCTCAAGGTGCTCTAGCAACTGCACTTCTAGGAGATGAAGACCTACTGTGGCAGGTGCCGGATGGTGAGTTTCTTTCAATATCTCCTTGTATCGAAATATAATCATCGAGTTATATTTCAACATTTCCAAAAATTGATTGAATCGGCCAATCACCACATGGCTTCTTGATTACGTATCTGTAAATCGATGAACTATATCTGGAATGAATAATCGGATATTATTGTCATAGTTCAGAGCTCATAGAACCAGTAAGGTCACTTTCTGTCGGCACCATTAATGTCGGTGGTAAAAGTTTTCTATGACGCTACCTGAGTTTTTATTCCACCCGCATAAAAACCGTATTAGTGATACATTGCTCGACATTACAACTAATTAGTAGGGAAAAGAGACACGAAAGTATTACCAAGGAGGTTGGTAGAGGGATTCAACCGAGCTCTGAACGTGAATAACATAACCACAATTTGGTATGATCTGAACTAGATTCTGCTATGGTGACTGGTGATATTATTCTTCTCATTGCTAATGAATCCGAATCATTATCATCATAATTTCTGAATTTTCAATACAGAATGGAGCCTTGCAGAAGCATCAACAGTCCCGGTTGTTTATGGAACCATCATTTATGCCTTAGCAATGGTGAGCATGATATTATAATCGAAAATTTCATCATAAAAAAGTCACGACAGATCCAGACAAACTAGTTTCTTAGTGACATAAATTTACATCGATGAAACTCCCAATCAAGAATACGTAAAAATTAATTACAATACATTAATCCATCCGATTCAGCGTGGATATCGTGCTCAACTCCTTGGCCGAGGACAAGTTGGTAGCTTCTGTGAAGTGTCTAGCTCCAGGAGGAAGGTTCCTGGAGATCGGTAAATTCGACATCTTGATGAACAAGCCATTGTGCACACTACTCCTGCAGAATGACGTCTCCTTCCATGGAATCATGCTGGACAAATTATTCGGAGCTGAGCCTGCTAAAAAGCGCTATCTCAGTCGATTAATTAGCGAGGGTATCCAGAACGGATCGATCAAGCCTCTCGGCATGAACGTATTCAAGAGTGATGAGGTGGAGCAGGCGTTCAGGTTCATGACTGGTGGGAAACACATGGGCAAAGTTTTAATCGAAATAAGGGAGGAACAGGCTGCTTCACGACTCGAAAAGAATGAAATGATCGGTATACCCAGGTGAGTCATCAACTAGTCTACCAACGTTTTTCTTCTTGAATATCTGTGATCTTCGGTTCGATCTAAGAATAAACAACGACCCCATGATGACTGTCTCATTTCACCGATTCAGATATTATTGCCAATCGGACAAATCCTACGTGATAGCTGGTGGTTTGGGAGGTTTCGCATTAGAATTGGTAGACTGGCTGATAATGAGAGGTGCAAAAAAAACAGTCTTGTCTAGTAGAACAGGAGTTAAAACAGGATATCAGAAGAGTAGATTGAGGTGAGATACTCCAAAATATCAATTTCCTCATCATTTATTTGCGAAAATCTCTCGTAGGATATGGAAGAGCTATGGAATAGATATAAGAATTTGTACTTCAGACATCACCACCAAACAAGGTTGCAGAGAACTCATTGAAGATGCAACCAAATTGGGTCCGGTTGCTGCTGTTTACAATTTGGCCGTAGTTTTGCAAGATGCTCTCTTTGAGAATCAGACAGAAGAAATGTTCAGAATTTCCTTCGGACCAAAAGCCGTCGCAACTAGTAACTTGGATCAATTAACAAGGACAATGTGTCCTGATCTCCGGTAATGGCTCGTGAATACTTCAAACACAATTTCTAATTCAATGATATGATAAAATTCTTTCAGTGATTTCGTCATATTTTCTTCAGTGTCATGTGGTAGGGGTAACGCAGGACAAACGAACTATGGAATGGCCAACTCTATCATGGAGAGGATATGTGAAAGAAGGAAAAAGGATGGCTATCCAGCATTGGCTATTCAGTGGGGAGCCATTGGAGAGGTAAAAAACAGAATATTCAGTTGGGATCGAGCCATCCTTTTTCTTTTCAACATGATATCGTATTCATCTAGGTTGGACTGGTAGCTGACATGCAAGAAGTTCACGGAGAACTCGAAATTGGTGGAACCCTACAACAAAGGCTGCAAAGCTGTATGGAGGCTCTCGACGAATTTCTTACTCAAAATGTAGCCACGATAGTTTCAAGTATGGTAGTTGCAGAAAAGAAGGCTGGATCCTCAGGAGAAGACGTCATTGCCGCAATTGCTGCTGTAATTGGTAAAAATTGGAATGTCGCTGCACAAATCATATTCGATACATAAAATATCCTTTTATCAGGTATAAATGATATTAAAACTGTCAGTGCCCACTCTACCTTGCCGGAACTAGGAATGGATTCCATGAACGCTGTCGAAATAAAACAGATTATAGAAAGAGATATGGAACTATTTTTGACTGCTAAAGAAATTAGAATGCTCACTTTCGCCCAGTAAGTTCAAAGAATCATATTGTACAATGTACTAAGAGTCATATTTCAACACATTGCGCGTCTACTGTCAGAGATTCCTCATTCTCAATGCAAAATCACCTACCTCTATCTTCTGCGACTCGATCATCTCCCATTTTCATAGATTGATGAAAATAAAGGAAGAAAGAGAGACGAAAAGCGCGGATTCGAAGGAAGAGAATGATAACGTAACCCAGAAAAATCAACAGAATATGATTAGGACAATTCCTGACGAAATCAATCATATAGAACTTATGCTGGAATTGGAGAGTAATCTGAAACATGATGAGGATGGCCCCATCATATTTATGATACCAGGTATCGAAGGCTTTGCAACGTCTATGATCGACTTGGCGAAAAACTTGAATGCTCACGTACGAATTCTCCAGTATGATCATGACAATCCGATTGAAACAATAGAAGAATTATCAAATATATATTTGAAGGTAATATGGATGATACTTCGTACTTTTCATCGAATCATTTGCTCTTCTGAATTGAATTGAATTGAGTTTCAGCATTCCACATCTCAACAATTTTTTCATTGTATTACAGGATATTAAGAAATTGTTTTTTCTTGTACTTCACATGTACAATGATCAACATATGCTGTATAGGGACAGACTGTCAGTGAATCCAAAAATATGAATCTTTATCTGTTACAATGCTTGTGGATATATACTGGTATATTTTTCTGCTTCTCTTTTAATAATAATTGAATAATTTGGTTCCCATAATTTTCTGACAATAATTTCAATTGAAAAAGTTGGTTTGGTGTGCTAACTAGAAAGAAAAATGCCTATATAAGTAACCAAATTTTCAGAAGTGTGCATTGTCCAGTCCTCCATATGTCATAATGTACCATCTACTGCGGCTCACCCGCACAGCTTTTATAACGATTCTCAACAATGTGTACGATAACATTTCTAAATTCTATTATTAGTTGCAGTAGGTCAAAGATAGAAGTAGAATAGAAGAATCAAGAGAAGCTGGTTGTGAAATATCAAAATCATATTATTAACAGAATTGAATTTGTTGTAGCATATAGCAGGATATATATCGAAATTCAGCCCTTTCTACATAACCAGCCACTCTTATGGAGTGATAGTAGCTTTGAACATCATCAAAATTCTGGAAAAAGAAGGATACACAGGAATATTGATAGCTGTAGATGGTAGTCCCTTGTTATTCCTTGAAATGGCGAAACATAATTCAATTTCAAGTGATTTGGAAACTAATGTTATCCTTCAGATAATGATGAGAAATCTACAGATCAAAATAGTGCAGGATCATTTGGTGAGTTATTTTCAAATTGTTCAAAAATCAACCATGGAATGATCTGCTGAACTGAATATGTACATTCATTCTAAAAAATTTGAAATAAAAAAAGTTTCTGAAGACTAAGAAATATGCTCTAATGATGGACTGAAATAGCTGAAATAGTTATCGAGATAGAATTAAATAAATTAGGATGAATATTATAATTGTATGTGTGTAATTGTTTTTTCACAACACCATTGTTTTTCTTCATCAATTCAATCCTATATTATTTTTTTTCGCTTCCTTTAACTCATCATTGAGGCATGTTTCTTTGTTTTCACGACATTTATATATACTATTTTTTGCAGCTGATATCAAATACTATATTTATTCTTCGGATATAAACCATTTCCAGAAAATGTTCACGTCTTTTGTATTTTTAGGATAAAATTGCAAGATCTGAAACTATAAAAGAAAAAATAGAAATAGCGGCTGAAGTTTTCCAGAACCATTCATCTCTTCCAAAACAAAGAATTGAAAAAATACTGCTGGGATTGGTTACCAGGGTGAAAGCTCTAAAGAGTTTCAACCCTGGTCTAATGAATTTACGTTCCAAACTGATGTTATACAGGCCGACCAGAGATCAAACAAGAAATATCCCGAATGACCTTGGCTTGAGCGAATATTCTGAAAAAGACGTGGAAGTATGTTTCATCGAAGGAGATCACATTTCCGTTCTGCAGAACATCAAATTGGCAGCAGAAATCAATTATCTACTGAATCTCGATCAGAACTAGCTAGGATTCCTATGGTCTTCGTAATTTCACTATTTCTCAATAAATAGGAAGTGAACCCTAATTTGTGAACATCAAACGAATAAATTTGAGAATACTTCATTTCAGTAATCGCCATAAACCTTAATAAGAATTTGATGATACAAGGTGGTCATTCATGAGATATTGTCGGAGCTCTAAAATATTTTATAACTTTCTCTGATTTTAACAATGTAATTTTGAATATATCAGATTTTTATTCATTGTATTATGATTTCTCATTCCAAATACTTCACAATTTCGGTGTAATTTCCAGCTCATTCTATATCCTTAAGAATTTTCTTATGAATTCCAAATTATACAATTATTCATTCACTGAACAAAATATTGGCATGATTCGATAATTTACCGCAGGATGTAAAGTTCTAGTTGAATAGAGCTATTTTTTCTTGTTCGACAATATGCAATGAGCGTTCTGTTTTCGGCTGAAGATCTCTGCAAAATTCTACATAAACGAAATCCATGTTCAGTCAACGTTTTTCCTACAGTGATGTCGATTATTTGCCAGCAGAGAAACTTTCATGGTTCACACAAATGCCAATACCGGGCTTCTTGCAATATTATTATAACTTTGAAATGCGAATATTGGCGATTGAACATTAGCGATACGCCACCTGGTGGCACTAAAAATGACTAGATATCTTGACATACCTCTTATTCAATCCATGCGTTTTGTAATATGGTTTGTTGATTATATACTGAATTTGAATGATTGGAATACTATGATTCGAAAAAAAAAGTTCCGAAATTAATTTCCATGCTTTTCCTCAAGCCATTAATTTTTTTATTATTACAGGAGTTCGGAGGATATACTGCAGCTGGAGGCTTATTGTATTTCTCGTATCATTCCAATACCCTGAGAAATATTGATCCGTTTGATTATTTTGCAGAGGTCACTAGGTTTCAGGGTTCCCATATTCTCTAGGTTCAAATCAGGTTTCCCTAGTTGCACTACTATTCTATAGTTTACTGCCTCACAATAGCACAAGGTATGGAGACCTGTTACTAGTCTTATCTGATCTCTACTCAATCTAAGTATCTTATCAGTTCGTTTTTCACCTGTTATCTGAATAATAAGTTCACTTTATTCTTGTCCTGGTGTGTTATCCCATGCTATACTTAATTATGTAATCATTCGACTTGTCTTTTAATGGAGTTACCAAGTAGAGTCAGAAGTTCGTTGAAACATTGCCAGATGTATCTGGACTTTACCTTATACCCTGCAAGAACTTGCAAATATTTCTGCTTGGAACACCGAGGTGTTTTCACCAAGCGCATAGGAATGTTTCTCCTTCAGTGTAGGGTAATAAATTTACGCACCCAATCCTTGTTCAGTCCTTGATCCGTTTGTGTACCAGATCATTCTGTTTTGCCCTTCTCTAGTGTGAACTTCGTGCCACTCCCTTCGATCCGGGATTAACACCTCGAAGGGGTATTCAAAGATGTATTTAGGGGTCATATTATCTCTTGGCATCTGCAAGATATTATCCCCATGGAATTGTAGTGGTGTATTCCCAGGCAGCAAGCTGACGTCATAATGACGTCTCTTTTTGGTATTTATTGGTCCGCAACGTCATATTACCAAAAAATGACGTGAATACTGACGTCATTTTTTGAATGTACTGTAGACGTCATAACCAGGACGTTAGTTTGACGATATTTTTACGTAATTATAAAACGTTAACTCATTGTTTTATATTTTTGCATTTTGATGATTATTCCAATGATCCTTATAGGTTCCTTAATATTTTTCATCGAAATGAAAAAGTTAAACGAAAGTTTACCATAGATACCTTAAAGTGTGTATAGGCAAGTGTACATTGTAGGTACAGAATGGAATCAAATTTCTCTTTAGGCGAATAAACAGACGCAATATAGGTATTATTATTCAACCACAGCCCATCTCTTATGAGGTTCGTATGATTATCAACTCATTGAAAAACAGTTTGAATTTGGCGCTTCAAAACAAAACGTTCATTATTTGTTTGGCGTTCGGCAATCTCCGGAGTTATCGGTATCAGACAAGTTCGGCCACAAGCCAACACGCAACGTTGACGACGCACACGGCCACACGCCATTATCACAAAAATTTTGAGGTTGTTATGTATTCGATTTCGATTGAAATTTCCTATTGATTACAGAAGTCGATTTCCGACCGTCGGTTGTGAATTGTGCATTTCCTTTACTAGTGATTTGTAAGGTAAGTTTAATATTTGGTCTATTGCATGTATTGGATTTGATGTCATGTACTCACCACTTACTATGATTCCTGTACCTATATCATGATGCTACGTTATTTTAAGGCTTTTTCCTTTTTGTGAAAATAATTGTATCCTTAAGGTTAGTGTGCTGATTAAACTCACTAGGATTTTTTGTCGAGATACTGAAATAATTTGATGAAAAATCAAGAAACATATGATGAGAGTCCAAATTAATGTGTTAATACTGGTGAAAAGAAGCTTCTTATCAGTGAATCTACCTATAGAAAAAGAAAGAATCTTAGTTATATATACACAATTCACTTATTTTGGTTAACTGTATAATGAATAGAGTCGACTCTTCTAAGCTATGAAAGATCTTGAGATGAGTCTGCACAAATAACTTTCTGTTCTGACAACTCAAGGTAATTCTTTCTTTCTTACTTTTCCAATGGTTTTTTCCTACATATCTGTTATAACTGGTGGTAATCTAGAAGACAGAACTTTCAACAATTTGTTCGACCAAATGAAATTTTTAAAATACTATCACATCTGTATATTTTTGAAATTTGTTGTTTTAATAGTTTGTGAATAATAGTAGAGTTTTCATTTATCTATTGGTCATTAACCATTAAATTATATATATTTTTTAACAATAATTTTTTATTTCTAGAAAGTTCCTGTGCCTTGGGGATTTCTACTCTTCTCACATCCCCAACAAGTGGAGTCGACTCTTCTAAGCTATGAAAGATCTTGGGATGAGTCTGCACAAATAACTTTCTGTTCTGACAACTCAAGGTACTTCTTTCTTTCTTACTTTTCCAATGGTTTTTTCCTACATATCTGTTATAACTGGTGGTAATCTAGAAGACAGAACTTTCAACAATTTGTTCGACCAAATGAAATTTTTAAAATACTATCACATCTGTATATTCTTGAAATTTGTTGTTTTAATAGTTTGTGAATAATAGTAAAGTTTTCATTTATCTATTGGTCATTAACCATTAAATTATATATATTTTTTTAACAATAATTTTTTATTTCTAGAAAGTTCCTGTGCCTTGGGGATTTCTACTCTTCTCACATCCCCAACAAGTGGAACAAGTACCCCTTCATCAACTATTCGCAATAAAATTTGGCATTTTTTCTTCCTAATGAGCTAATCAATTTTTGGTTTAATTCAAATGTTCTGAGTTAACAATTTTACTCTTGATAATTGTGATCCTCATAGTTCAAAAAAATAACTCCCTCTACTCAAACTGTTATTTTATATATATAATATAAATATATATATTATATTTCATTATATCTTTATTATATCCTTTGATGCCGATGGAACATATAGATTTTCGTTCTCTAATTGTGATTTTATTTACAGACCTTATAACATCATAGATAGGATATTGATTTGTATATGCACTAACATCCAAATAATATGAGCTTGAGACTAGCAAGTGAATACAAATAATTTTGAACCAATATCAATATATATATATAATAAATAGGGACGGCCCATTAACGTCGAAATATAACGTCATAATGACGTTACAGAATGACGTCTTTGGTCTGTGACATATTCACGTCATCCTACCGTCTTTATGGCGTCATTCTTTTCGTCAGCAGGACGTGTCTGGTGTCGAAAAAATGACGATAAAATCACGTCAGCTTGCTGCCTGGGTTATTACCACTATTTCTTTACGCTACAGGCAATCTGAGGAGCCCCAGTCTAGCCTTCCTTTACAATGCAAGGTGAAGCGGGGGAAGACAGAGCATTACCTCCATGGCCGCTGTTGATGTAGTCCTCATTCCCCCTGTTATGCATAGGCAATCAGGTCTTTGCACCTTGCTTAGTGTTTCGATAGTGTTATGTTGCAATGTCTTGCTCCACCAGGCGATTCCACCATGAAGTATGACTAGTTTAACTACCACTTTATACGGCGATGTATAATTTTTGGTTTCAAACCCCAAGTTTTGCCATATGTTCTTCTCACAACTATAAGGCTCATGGTTGCCTTCTTTGTAACCCTTTGAAGAAGTTGGTTCCAGGTTAGCCTAAAATCTAGTATGACTCCCAGGTATTGAACTTCCCCCGACATTTCTACAGGTGCACCATTCGAGTAGAGAGGTCCTAGCTTTTCTTTTCGACTTCGTTTCCTGAATGCTACTACGAGTAGCTAGTTATAAATATCGTAAATAGATAGATGGAATTTTGTTTCCATTAGAGGTCACAGTCAAGCATCGTGTTGTTCAGGTATCAACAAAATTGAAACGAAATCCCACATACAGCGTGGCCCAACGAAAACGTACCGGAAAGTATGACTACCAAGAAGAGATTTCATCGAGAAAAAACTTTGTATATGAGGAGGACAACTTTCGACACAAAAACTATAGCCCAAACTTTACCCTCCGAAGCGGGGGTGGCATCCCCTAATTTTTTCAAAAGGGAATGGGGGTCAAATGATAACTCGTTGAAAAGCCCTTTTGATTCCCTATACCAGCGGTTCTCAAACTTCTATACCTTGCGCCTCTCTTCCCTATTTTGAATAAATTGGCTCCCCCACTCTCTACAATAATATACAAAATTAAGATCATGTAATTGTGAATAGCTCAGTATGCAGGCAGTGTTTCCAGATTATATGATTTCCGAAATATTTATTTGGATTCAATTAAAACTCAAAATTTTAACATACTGTAGAAGTTCATCACCAAATTTTCCTACACCGCCCCTGTCTTCAAGACGCGTCACACAGACTCGCAAAATATTCGCGGCGCGCGGATTACGAGCTGGATATTTCTAGAAAAAGCCTGCTTACCGCGTTCCGTTCTATTATAGTTGTGTCGTTGAGGCTGTTACTTCGGTGTAGTGTAGTGGAGTTGAAACGTAAGATTATTGTTACTGGATTCTGCTCATTATCAACTATGGACAGATTTTAAACTGGAGGCAAACGTAAGTTTGAAGGCGAGGAGGCTTTTACTTCTACCTCATCAAAAACGTCCAGTAATTCTGCTATTGCTGCAATGAGATCAAAAATACGAAAATATGACCGAGCTTATTTGAAGTTTGGTTTACAAGCATCGGAATGAGTGGTAAAAAAAACCGCAATGTGTTATTTGCCTTAAAATTTTGACTGCAGATAGCATGAGACCCAACAAATTGTGGAGACATTTAGAAAATCTGCACAACTAATATGTCGATCGGTCCTGCGAATTTTTTGCTGAAAAGTTCCTCAAAACTCTAACCATAAACGAAAAAGCATTATTGGTGTCATATTAAGTGACTTACAGAATAACCAAATGCAAGAAACCACATACTATTGCGGAGCAACAAATTTTACCATCTGCAATTGATACGGCAGAAACAACATTTGGCGAAACTTATGCTAAACAGGTTGAGAAAATTCCTCTGTCAAACGATAGCATTTGCCGAAGAATTAACGATATATCGGAGGATATTCAGCAACAGCTCGAATCTGAAATAGTTGAAAACTTATTTGCCATCCAATTTGATAAAGCAACAGACAACAGTAGCGATGCTCACTTACTTTGCTATATTAGATTCTGTAAGGGGACTGAAATAGTTGAAGAGTTGCTATTTGCAAGCCTATTCCATGAAGAGCAACTGCTGTCGAATTATACCGAATCACAAATGACGCTTTCGTTAACGCAAACTTGCAGTGGGAGAATTGTGTTGGAATTTACACCGATGCGATAGAGCTCAAGCTACGGCTGGCAGGTATAATAGGTAGTGATCTGGACCCACTGTTTGATGCAAGGAAAAGCTTTAGCTTTGATGTCGTTAATTATATCAAAAGCCGGCCTTTGAAGAGATGTGTGCTCAACATAAATCATTCATATTTTATTCTTCATCCAGATGGTTGTCACGAGGAAAGTGGTCAATCGCATTTTTCGAATTGAGAAATGATATTCCTGAGGGAAGAAGGTCATAAGCATGCCAAAGCATTTTGCAGCAATTTATTTCTAGTGAAACTCTCTTATCTAGTAGACATTTTCGAAAAACTTGATGCACTTAACCCTCAACTTCAGGGAAATAATAAAACTTTATTTGACCTAAGTGAAAGGGGTGACGCTTTTTGTAAAAAAGTCTAGTTATGGAATAAGAAATCAAAGGAAAATGTATTCGAAATGTCTCCTACAATTTGTGAATTTATCCAGACTTATAAAAAAGTATTGCTGCAGATAGTGGGGAATCATTTAAAAAACTCAAATACTACCTACAGCAAATACTTTTTCAAAGCAGAAGACAAACTGGATAATTGGAATTGGGTAAAAAATCCATTTGAAAATACACCTACCGGTCTATCGTTGCAAGAAGAACAATTGATAGACCTTTCTTCAAGTGGCTCACAAAAATTAGATTTTGCTAAGAAGTCGTTGACAAATTTCTGGAGTCGATAACATTCCAACTCTTCCCTTATTAAATCGGAAGCATTTCGGAAACTTTTACCTTTTCCCACTTCTTATCTTTGTGAAACGGGTTTTTCCACCCTAGCTGCTTCAAAGTCTAAATATAGAAACAAGTTTCAAATAGAAAAGGAACTCAAAGTTTCTATCTCAAATATTGAGCCAAATCTGGACAGACTATGTTCTTCCAAGCAGGCACATGCTAGTCATTAGATGTATGTCTTGATGTTTTCTTTATTTACCTAGTTGTATAATAACAAATCTTTTCTTCATTTTTGTTCGGAGAATAAAAATATTGTATTTTTTTCATTTGTTTACTACTCATTTGACGCCCTCTTTGGCTCCCTGCAGCGCTTTCCCAGGGGGTCGCGCAGTTTGGGAAGCGCTGTCCTATACATTGCTTTATTATTTTTGAAATTCCGTCTACTCGTTGCAAAGATATGGACCTTTGAAATGTCGCTAGTGCACTTCTCAAGCGACAGCGAGGGCTATTAACACGCCTAGGTCCATAAAAGCATATTACGCCCGAATTACATACAACATTTTATGCACGACCAGTATATTTCATTATAAATACCTCTTCACTTCTCAAGCATGATAGGAATACATCACCGATGCAGTGAGGTTCAGATTATATCGGAAAAATGACTCAAGAAGTGATGGAATCCACATTACCATGGTTACTCAGTCAATATAGATTTCCGTTGCTATGACAGTGAAATTCAGTTGAGCACCAGCTCAACTAATTTATTGCCAAGCGGGCGGTAGAGTGCTTCTTTACGCCCGCATATCCGGGTGATAAAGTACCATTTCAGGCCCGGTTATGCACAAAAGATTTTCAATATACAATATTTGAAATCGGTTCTCAATATTACATGGCCAGCATTCAAAACTTCTTCATTTTCATGAACACTTCTGAAAGTGTTTGTGCCTTCGAGGTTCCCCAAACTAAATCTTGCCATTTGTATCTAAAAACTTAATAAGTTACCAGAATCCTGTATACATTTTTATTGAACTATTCACATTCACAGTATTCTAACCTCGGATTATTTTCAATATAATAGGATGAATTAAACAAATGATAAATGCTTACCACTTTCAGATAAATGAAAATACATACACATTTACGCCCTAATTCACTGCAGAAGTCGGAAATGTCTTCATTTTCATTATAAAGTTACACTTGATTGACGAAAAAACTCAAATGCCCAAATGCAATGATATTTATAGTTCTGTGACTGCCCACTTTGGTGCTGCAATCTTAAATCCATATAGTCTATTTGTAACGAAAATTTCGTTTCATCTTCAAATCATTTGATTGAAGAACTTATCAACATCCTTTCCACGTCTCCGTCCTGTGGTAGTAATAGCCACTTCTAAAATCTGATACCTTTGAGACGCATGATCGGGATAAATTGTGAAGAGAGGGGACCTGGAAGGATGCGCTGATCGATGAAATGGATTTTTGGGAGAATTTTTCGAGTTTCCGTGGCTAGCGGTTGGGTCTTCAACTGGTAAGTCAGTCTGAATTTTATCTTGTATTATCCCTTGAGTTGAAACCGATCCACGCCATCGTGGGGTGTAATCTGATTTATATATCTAGTAGAATTGCTTCTGCATATATATTTTCTGATATTTTTCAAATATTTACCGATATTTTCCATTTTTCTTGTAAGGCACGAGTGCCGGTGTGGTATCTCCATTTTGTCGTGGATCGTGAATCGACCAGACTGCCAGGGCTAGCCACCCTATTTCCTACTTAACGTTATATAAATTGTTTAGCTTTATAATTGACTCAGATATATACGTTGTATGATTAGCTTAACGTTATAATTGACTTAGATATATATTTTTTTTTCTCTCTTTCTCTTTATTCGGTTGATGATTTGTCTGATTTGAGACCAGAGCATTAGCCATGTTGCCGAGCTCGTATTAATCTCGTATTTTCTTTTTCGGTGGACTGTGATTCCGGAGGTACCATTCAGCAGGAAGATTTGCTGGTGATCTTATTCCCTGGATCCCCCTTTGTGAACGAGTGCTAGCATCTCCGTCAGCGCTAAGACACAAGCGAACAGGGAAGTGATCGGGAAGAAACCTGGTAAAACGCAGGTGGCTGATCCCTGAAACCAACCAACATCGAGCAGCAGAGAGCTCTTGGTGGTAGAACGAAGGTGGCTGATCCGTGAATCCAATCAACATCAAGCAGCAGAGGGCTCTTGGCAGATTTAGGTTTGATGTTCTGGCTCACGTTTGATTTATCATTAATTATTTATTGTTAGCCTTCAGCACCTTATTTTTTTGTTATTTTGAGCCTTCAGCTAGATTTTTGTCATTAAATTCGTATAGTCTTTATCTGGATTTTTCTTCTTCCTTCCCAAGCAAGGTTATATCATTATCTAATTGACTTTTGCCTTTTGCAAGTCTGGCGCCCAACTTATCTAATTCACGACCTACCGCATTTATCTGAGCAGTCCAAAGGCATAGGTTTAACCTAAGTGTAATTAGTTACATATTCAAGCAAGATAGTTGTGACAGCTCACGAAATTGTACCGTGTTGCCACATGCTCCGAATAAAGGAGTTGATTTTTTGTGTTTTGAAATTTATTTCGAATGATGTACACCATATTGAATTACTATCGATTGTGGATAACCGTTGAATGGTTCAAATAAAATAATGAACAGTTCCCAGTTAACACAAACATCTATGGGATGTCGCATTCAAGTCAGTCCATGTAACATAGCGAATCACAATCATACATCACTGAGACTGCCACGGGATTCCTCATGAGAAAGCTCATTCACATTCTTCGTCTTATTTTGTTGGATGTGAGATCTATTTGGTGATGAATTAGTGAAGCGCTCTAACATAACAGGGACATTTATATTTGAATCAAAAACTTCAGTCGATGAGAATCAAAATTCAATGTATCCGAGTTTTGAGAGTGATTCGCATCAAGTAGAATGAAATTACATTACAATTATTTTTCATTTGTGAATCAACATCTCATGGGAATTCATTTGGGATATGGAAATTATTTGTACCGCCTATACGTTATTTTGACGTATTTTTGAATCTGCCTCTTTTAAATCTATTGAAAGGACGATGATTCATTATATTCTTCATTTGATGTTCTTTACTTTAAAAGTGGAATTTAATCGAGCCGTTATGTCTTTGAAAAAGTACTCGATCAAGATGATTTCATTATTTGGGCACAACAAACTGCGTGTTTTATATGGGCATCGGGAAAATTAGCACTTTTTGGCAGTTTTTTCACTCTTGATGCTATAGATCTTAACTTCCTAAATCATTTATGTGTCTATAAATCTTGTTCAAAATGTGAAGCGTATTGGGCCAGCTTGAAAGAAAATATCACTTCTATCCCAACCAAATATTTAAAATTCACGTTTCGCCCAAATTTGACTGTATTGAGAAAAACCCGTGCATAATCACATAGTCATAGATACAGCGCACAATGTGACTTGGGAATACAAGAATATGATTGGCTAGGAAATTCCCAGCATACGCAGTTGCCAAGTGACTTTTAAAGAGGTGTTGATGAATAATACCATATATTATGTCGTCATTACCCCAATATCATTTATTATATCTACGTGCTTTATGTAATGATCCGGTCTGCTCCCAGAATGATACCCAAAAATTATGGTATCACCCATAAGAATCAAATGATAGAACACGAAAAATCTAATGATCTTCCCGATTTTGAATATGTAAAAATGAGAGCTTGCAACATTGAACTCAACAAGATAACATTCAGTGTTGCCTTTTCAAATATTTTTCCCGACTCGAGAGATTTCGCAGTCTCCCAGTGTTCTTAAACTGATGTATAATTTATGAGGAATATCATCATATAGTATTGTCTAATAAAAATATAAACATATCACTGAAAAATTATTTCGTCACCAATTTCTCAGATCTGAAAGTATAGTCATTTCGTTCGATAATCTCTTCACAATAATTCCATAAAAAATGAAAGGGTGTGCTTATTTCATGCACAGGCGGCAACGCTGGTGCAACATGTGACGAGATCGTGAAATGAGAGTGTATTCAGTATTGTAATATGGCGGTTCGTTTCAGCGTTGTTCCTGTCAGTACTTTCGTACTAGATCTAGTACTTTTTGATGAGACCAAGTACCTCAGTACGGTTTTGGGAAAATCTGGTAAAATCTAGTACTTTTTAGACAAAAGCAATCACGAACGATTTTCAACCACAAAACATCATCAGCCAGCAGTTAAAATTGTAAATTATTTTCTGTCTATTCAATCCGTTTGTTGTATATTGTTTCCTTTTTCCTTATTACTGGTGATGTGATTGGTGATTTCAGTGATTTGACTGATTTGTGACAATTGTGACACTTTTTACTGTTAGCTCAGGCTATTACTTACACGCTACAGTCCATAAAAGCCTATTTTACGCCCTTGATACATAAATAACTATTCTTTTCATCAAGAATCAGAATTTTATTCGTAGCCTATAAATTTCATATTATATATATGAACATGGTATATACTTTCTACTTCCTAGCCACAAAAACTCATAATATTATATATCTTACGTACGTAGTTCTGTTTTCGTAGCTCCTTAAAATGAGGAATATGGTCAAGGTCAAGATCTAGTACTTTTTACTATAAATCTAGTACTTTTTATGAAGACAATCTAGTACGAAAATTTTCACCCTAGGAACAACGCTGGTTCGTTTTCTTCCACGTTCTGTTACTTTCATTGTTCTTTCTAATTATTTGCTCCGAGTGGATGAGAAGAGTTGACAAGGTGTATTCATAAATCGATATGAATTAGCTGTCATTTCGAACAGTTTATAGTAGTGTTGTAAAAACAAAGTATAGTTGTTGAGGTTTCTGTTATATTTTTACTTGCAAGCAGAAGGGATGGGCTATGCCAGACTCGTTTGAATAAGCGAAATTTCTGCGAAAAAAAAAACAACCGATTACGTGATATAAATCAACTGGCTGACTGGGGCTATTGTAGAAGAAAATAATAGTGGATAAGAACACATGAGTTTGTGTAATCCATTTCAGTGAAAAGGTGAGTATTGTATGATTGTTCTTTCAACATAATTATTCAGAAAATATATTGATTTATTTTTATTTCAGTTATTGGGCTATAACTCATTGATCACACTCACACTTGATCACAACAACAGTGAAAATGTTATTGGTGTAGCCAATACCAATAACCCAGAAGCTAGGATTGATAATAATGATATCAATATGGCCTGAGCAGTGTTTTTAAAATGAAATATGAGCCATTCATCAGTAAATCATTCAGCTATCAATAATCAAGGCTTCTTCTAAGATTCAGGTAATTTATTTGATGTGAATATCTGAAACCTCCTTTTCAACCTCTACAATCAAACTGAGCATTGACAACATGAACTGAAATGTATATAATATATATCAATTTTCAGATGCTGTTACACAAGAATTTTCAATGACATTGAAGGTGTTTGAGATACTAAAAAGATAGTGACTACAAAGCAGAGGAAATTGCAAGAATAGAGCAGTATAGTGATGTGAGTTTTTGAGATACTAAAAAGATAGTGACTACAAAGCAGAGGAAATTGCAAGAATAGAGCAGTGTAGTGATGTGAGTTTTTTTATGCTAAAGTGAAATTTCAGTTACTTATATAAGAGTCATAATATTTATGATTTTCCAAAGGTTTTCCAAAAATAAATGTTATTGAAATCTTGATACTTCATCATAAGCATTATTCCTAAATCCCATTTCCTACTGAAATATTCATGAACTGATTCAGAATGAGACTCATAATCAAATAAAATAGAGTATTCTTGTGAAACCTATTATTTCGTCTATGTGACGTGAATGCGACTTCATTATCAACTCCGAAAATTAAGTATATGTGACCTCCTTTAGAAGCACAATATTCTCCTCATAAGGAATTCCAGATAAAAGAATGTGAGGCAGTTCGAACTTCACATTGTGAGTAATCCAATGCATCAATGTGATTTCTATTGTGACGCTCAATGAAAATCAAAAAACGACCAAAAGGGTCCGGAATAGAAGTCATTGTGATGTTAGTGAGAATCTCAATTCGAGTCACGGCTGTGATCTGGAACATGAATGTGATGCCCAATCACATCTCTGAGACGAATTTGTGTTAACTGGGTTCTCATGTTAGGAATCATATCGAATATTCGAAGGAAATACACAATAATTACGTAATGAAATGTGAAAAAGTTTCAGTACCACATCTGCTCTGTAACTTTCATTCCCAGTTGATGATTCTACAGAGTAGTCCAACGAGAAGTATGCACCTAGTTATTCTCCTTTGGTCTCATGGAAAGAAAGTCATAGATTTGTTATTATGGAGTTCTCTAGCTCCAAGTCAAGTGAAACCAGTCAGGGAATTTCTACTCTTCATTTCTATTTCTACACGTGAGAAGATTTTTTCAGCACACACTTTTGGACAGGAAGGAGGCTTGGTCATGAAAAAGATAAAACCACAGATTATACAGAAGGCGCAATCACCGCCTTTATGGATGAAAAGTAGTGAAGTTGGCCTCCAAATGGTAGCAACTACCCCATTTTCAAAAATGACGGTGAAGTTGGCCCAATCAAATTGCTTATTCTGGTCACATGATAGGGTGCGTTCTACTAAACGCTCTCAAGGATCACGCACACGACCACGTTTTTTGCCGTTCCACTTGGTTTTGGGCGCCACAATCATAGATAGGTAGATAGATAGATTTTTATTGGTCCATTTAAAAGAACTTTTACAAGTTATGGGTTGGATTAGGTTTAAAGTGAGTGGGTCAATACGGCCCTCCACTGCGACCCTGGCGGGTCTATTGTGGCTCACACCAATTCAAATTTGACCAAATAACTCCAGCTTCCTGACGAAGCCGATTATGGGGGGCAGACACAAAGTATGTGTTCTGATGTTTCATCATCTTCCAAGCAAAGGCGATAAGTCTGGTCTTCTGATAGACCGAGGCTAGTCATGTGATGATTCAAAGGACAGTGACCTGTGAGGAGGCCTGTTAGACAACGTAGAACATCTTTGCCGTAAACTAACAATTTTTTGGCTTCATTCTTCGGAGGATGAATGAATGTCTTGGAATGGGTCAATCCTGGAATACTCTACCAGGAGTTTGAGAAACTTCCTGTTGTCCAGGTATTCAGTGTCTGTTTGGAAAAACTTAAAGAGATGCCAATAGCGGGTTCTGGTCCAATGAAATCGCTCGAAGTGCCTTGCCTTGAAAGACAATCTGCCATTTCGTTGCCCTCCAAACCGGAGTGGCCAGGAATCCAGATCAAGGATAATTTGTTAACTCTTCCAATAGAAGAGAGTATCTTTAGGCAGTCAAAAACCAGTTTGGACGTCACTCGGTTCGAGCAAAGGGCATTCAGTGCCACTTGGCTGTCCGAGAATATTTTAATTGTTTTATGTGTAAGGTTGATTTCTACCAGTTTCTCGACGCATAGAGCAATGGCATAGATCTCTGCCTGAAAAACGGTTGCAAAAGATCCTAGGCAGGCAAATTTTTCTGTCTGCACCCGAACCTGCAGGTGTTTTAGATCCATCAGTGAACCAGCAGCTTTCTGCTCTCAGTAGTTCCTCCTTCCGGAGGATCCAGTCGTCTCTATTCGAGATTAGGACAGAATAAGGCAGGTCGTAGTTTACTGTTGGAGGCATAATGTCAGAGGTAATTCCCAGAATACTGTGACTAACAGTGTCATCCAGTAGTCTGCCACGCTCCGTATAAGCCTGATTCGTACAGTTAGCAATATGCACGAGTCTATATGTAGTCCATCTGGCCTTTCTCACCAGGAATATGTGGAGAGGAGTTAGGTCTAGAAGGCGTTCCATGGCCGCTGACAGTGTGGTTCTTATGGCACCAGTTATAGCCAGACAGGCCTGTCTCTGTATACTAGAGAGCTTTGCCTGGGACGTACGCTGTGAGGCTTTCGTCCACCAAGCAATAGCACAATATGTGATCATTGGTCTGACAATCATCACATATATCCAGTGAATTTGTTTGGGACCCAAGCCCCAAGATTTACCACAGATCCTCCTACATGTCCATAGGGACAGTGTGGCTCTGTGAAGAACCTTATCCAAATGAGCGTTCCAAGTAAGTTTCCTATCGAGGATAATACCTAGATATTTCACTTTCGCAGCAAATGGAATGATTTCACCATCCAAGGAAAGTGGCGTTAAAGCATCCAAATTTCTTTCTCTGGTGAATGGAACAATCACAGTTTTGCTGGGGTTTATGGACATCTGTTCCCTCTGGCACCACCTGTGAACGTCATTCAGCGTGTTTTGGAGGATATTTGACGCTATACTTCCTGACGCTGTTCTTGCAAGAATGACAAGGTCGTCTGCATAGGCTTACAGTTCCACCCCCTCCCTATCGAGGACCTCAAGCAGACCATCCATTAGAAGTGACCACAAAAGGGGAGAAAGCATGCCACCCTGCGGGCACCCTCTGGAGACCTTCGACCTTACGGCCTCACTCTGAAGGGTTGTAGTTGCTGTTCTGTTAGTGAGCATGGCGTGAAACCAGCCAGTTATGGTTGATTCTATGCCTTTTTCAGCCAAAGCTGATTCAATGGATTTTGGTAGTGCATTGTCGAATGCTCCTTCGATATCGAGAAAAATTGCCACCGCAACCTCTTTGTTGTTGAGGGATTGGGTGATTTTCTCAACCAGGTTGTGAAGTGCTAAATCTATCGATTTGCCAGTTTGATAAGCGTACTGGTGTCGGTTCATGGGGTTAGAGCGACCCGCCTGATATAGCCATCCAGTATCCTTTCAAGTCCTTTCAATAGGAAAGATGTTAGACTAATTGGTCGTACCGATTTGGGATGTGGGTCTGTGCGGCCCACTTTTGGTATATACACTACCCTTGCCGTCAACCAACTGGGTGGAATGTAGTTCCACGCCAGACTAGCTCTGTACATCTTGATGAGAATGGAAAGGAGTAATTCCAGTCCGTTCTGCAGTAGAGCTAGAAAAATGCCATCCTCACCAGGAGATTTGAAGGGCTGGAAATAATCAATAACCCATTTGACAGCTGGTGCCGTGATTAACTTCCTCGAGACCTCCCAATCGTCTTTTCTTGGGCGTCTAGCACCCTCAAAGATGGGAGGTCGATTATTATCAAGAGTTAAGCTTCCAGGAAAGTGGTTTTCGATCAAAAGCTCTAATGTTTCTCTTTCAGAGGCCGTAAAAGTGCCATCAGGTCGTTTGATCGATCCAAATTTGGCACACGGCTCTCTGGAAAGAATCTTGTGAATTCTTGTACTGCGAGGTATGTCAGATATATTATCACAGAGTTATGGGACGAGTCAAGATAAAATATACAAATTTGTCACTTCCATAAATTCAACATAAAATATACAAACGAAAACATATATTATACTAATATATTGTGATGATCTGATCTTTAGTTGACCGCGGTTGATAGATTGAATAACTTATATAAATGTATTTTGGATCTTGTTACGATATGCAACGAAAAACAATATCAAATGAAGAATGAATGGAATACAGATCAAATCAACACAATATATAATTACCAAGCCCCTCGTTAAAAGTGTCCCAGCTGTGACGCCTATGTCGCTTGAATCTTTTTCCTTTCTCAACTAGGATCCCTCCTCCAAGAACTCAGTTCGGTACGCCTGTAAGACTTCTCAGGTGGATTCAAACAGCGCCTCTGTTGGTGATTTTTATATATGGCTTTTCAAATGAATTTCTAAACTTGTACTGGGGAATGATGGAAGAAAAAAAAAACAAGATTGAATGTCTATAATGGCAACAGAAATCACACACAATAACAGGTAACAAGTTCAAGAACCTGCGACATCTTACTTGCTATGATGGAATGGAAATACAGTGAATGAAGGTATGTGAAGTTATTGTTTCAAACAAAGTTCAGTGCAAAATAAGGATAGAGTCCGTTCAATTTTGACTTGGAATTGTGAAAAGGACGAGTAATACCCTGAGTCTTCTTCCTTGAAGTGAAAATTACCCTTGTAATATGAACTGGGAGCTTCCAAAAGACAACTTCGACTTGACTGTTCCCTTTGAGTCTTTTTTTTTTCAGGAATGGATTTCTTTGGCTCTTTTACTGCCTCTGACTGCCACGTTCTGGATTGTTGTGGGAGAACTCGAGGTAAGTTGATTTTCTTGCTTGTTTTTGCTTTCTAGACCATGGACTTCATTTTTCTTTCTCTTCTAACTAATTTTTACTATTTTATCCTATGATTTTCCAGGATAAACTTCTTTTTCTTGTCTAATTTTTATATATCTCAAAATTTTTTTCCACTCAACAAACTTTTTCCTTGGCAACCTTCCTCTTTCCTTTTTTTATCACTTCATTTTATGATGGTTTGTTACTTGATTTCCACGTTTCATTCAACACTTCTTATTTTATTTTCTATTTCTAAATTGATGAATCATGAAAATACATTTACAATGAAAAATGGTCATTATAGGCATACTCTTGTTGCTCCTTTATTATTCCACCCCGATTTTAAATCCCAAAATTCATTGAATGCTGATATTGATCTGTCATTTCTAAGTTTGTATCCGAAATCATATACAGGATGTTTTTTATTTCAAATAAATAGATTTTGTGATGGAATTTAGAGAGATGGTGTACCCTCTTTCACGTAAGTTCTATAATTGAGGTAAACAAAAGATCAAAGAGGGTACTATCGGCAGCTTTTCATCGGAGAACACTCTAAGTCGGTGGGTTAAAGAAGTAGAATATTTTAATTCCTGGGCGCCAATTGAGTTTTCATTAATTTACAAAATACAAGAAAACAAATCAGAAAGTAGGTCACACCTTAGCCGATTGCAACAAAAAAAAACCATTGAAAATCAATTATTCATTCCATATATATATATATATATATATATAAACTCCTCACATCAATATCTCGAAAACGAATTGAAATATTTGATTTCTGTAGTCGTTAGATACTAAGCACTGAGCGTGGCGACGCGTCGAAAATATAAATCAATTGCAACGACTTTGAAATTACGCGCATGTGAAAGTACATAATATTCATAAACTTTATTATGTACTCGAACTCATTTATTTTACTCATATCTAAGTTATACCGGTTTTTAGTAAACGTTTTTTGATTGATTGTAGAAAAGCAGAGAGAGTTCACGCACAGCGTTATCCGCATAGAAGAGTTCCCGATACAAAAACCTTTTCAAGTTTATGTAAAAACCTAAGAGGATATGGCAGCCTCGTCCAATTGTGACCAAGCATTGAAGAGATTTCAGGCTATTGATTCCGATAGAACCCGTTTCCCAATATTATACAGGACGTTCAAAATTCATTGTTACTTTTTTATAATTTCAAACGCAGATAACTTTGTTGTTTCAAATAGAACACCCTGTATTTTTTCAATCTGAACAATACAAAATTCGATTATCTCTTATTTCATATTGAGGTTCCCTATACCTAGCTTGAATAGTTTTCAAGATATTGGCATTTTCAAATAGTAGTTATCATTTCAATGCATTCTTTCTTTCATTCATTCTTCGAGAGAGCTGTGAAACGACATTCATCTGATTTGGTAACCGAATTCTCATCGACAGTTATTATACTTCACTTCATCGAACTTTTACCGTCTATCAGTGGTGTTGTTTCAGCTGCCTAACTCAAGGGACATTGCACCAGAATTTCAAATATCAAAGAAAATTAAATAATTGTTGCCTTCTCTTTTTTAATGCTATAATGGTTCTAAAATAAATTTTGAGAATTTCTAGGTTGAGACGGAGTTTGACAACTCCTGAAATGTCATGCTGAACATGACCAAGACACACTGACTTCCTTCTGAGCTGTGGAGAACCAATCAAAGCTGAAAAAAATTGCAGATTGCGAAGCGAATAAACCAGCAACACAGCAAAAACAATCCAACAAGAAACTTGTATAATGTATTGTGATCAATTTTCCATTCTTCTTCATTCCATATTCACCCATCATATTCCATATCATAACAATATACACGCACATAATACAATAATAATAATAATAAACTTTTTTCTACAATTTAAATGCATACAATACATATACACATATATACTGCACGCTTAAGAACATAAAAAAAAATTGAAGACAACAAAACGACTCTTTTAAAAATAATTAGTGAACTCATCTATATTGTAAGGACTTATATTAACATAAGTCCTTGATATTATTTTTGAAATGGTCCAACTTGGTGAATCTTTTATATTCATTAGGTAATACATTATACAGTCTAAGGCCCACCATCTAGTATGATTTTTGGCACAATGATGTAGGATGTCTTGGAATATGTAGATCGTTTTTTATTCTTGTATTGTAATGATGTACCGACTCATTTTTCATGAACATGTCTCGATTTCTATGTATATACATCAATAGTTCAACGATAAATAAACCATAAACTGTAAGAATATTATACTTTCTGAAAAGTCTTCGACAGGAAATTCTTGTTGACACACTAGCAATGTTTCGCAATATTCTTTTTTGTGTTATGAAAATATCATTCATAGAAGACGAGTTACCCCAAATTAAAATACCATATATAAATCTTGACAAAATTTGACCATAATGAAATAAAAGTAACGAGAGACTAGAGTCAAAATCTATTCCCAAAAATTTTACACAGTTTGATTGTTCTACTGATTCATAATTTATATTCATATCTATTTCGGTGGTTCTATTACGATGACGATTTTGAAAAGACCTATATTGTGTTTTGTACGGGTTAAGGAACAAAGAATGGCTGGATAACCAGTCACCAAGACTCTGGAGAGTGAAGTTGATCGTATCCTGTAGAATACACTCATTTCTTTCACGAAACAAAAGTGTTGTGACGTCAGCATACAAACAAGGGAAGGTTTTTGGTGAAATTACAGGTAACTCATTAACCCTTGAAAACGGAAACGGATTTCAAACTCCCAAAATTCGTCAACTAGGAATACGCAACATTGTATTACTGATGGCATATGTACTAAAATGTTAGTTCAGACGGTTCAGACACTTGTGAAGTGATACATGTGTTGATATGTGGATTTGGTCGGATCGTTAGTCAGTTAAGAAGTGCATTCGAAGTAATACACATTATTTTTGCCGAAAAATGGATATCAAGTGGGCGTAAGTATTATTTCATCTCCAAATAAAATAATGAGTATTTATATTGTGTATAGTTTACCAGTAGGAGGTTCAATTGAAGTGCAGATTATGCGGAATCTATTTCAAGGTGCATATTTCAAACATAAACTATGGATGATTTTCTTTGCTGTTGCCGTATGGCAAAGATAGGTTCTTCAACTGAAATGTCATTTCGACGAGGAAGTTACTGCAGCAGGTAAAGGAGAAATCTTAATAAATTCTCCCGATGTGGCAGATATCACCGATGAAGACTCTGGTGATGAAGATGAAGGAAGTTTGGTGGACGATTCAGATCGAAATTTATTATTAGCACCAGCAGAAATTGTTCTGATAGGATGGATCAAGATATAGCCTAGTACCGAATATCCATGAGAGGGAAGAAGTGGTATTGGTCCATTTTCACTTGGTTCTTGGATTCTGCACTTCACAATTCATGGATTGTGTATAAGCAAGCAGAAAACAAACTCACTGAACGCGAATTTCGGCGGGAATTAGTACTTGCATATCTAACTCGTTATACGATTTCGAAGATACGACTCGAACCATTCATGAGCCTTTCCTCTAACTCCAAAATTATATAGTTTTTGCAATAAAAGCTCATGTTGCCCGCAGCCAAGAGCTCGACTCATATCACAAAATACAGCGGTAGTAATTTCATTCGCTTCCACACCTTCCAAAATTTTTTCAGAAAGAGAATATACAGCAGTCATCGTTGACCGACCTCCATGGAATCCATGTTGATTTCGGTTAAATATATTATTTTTCATCAGGAATCCCATCAAAGAATTCAGCATTATATATTAAAAAATTTCGATATTACAGGAGGCTGAGATACTGGTCTGTAATTTTCCATATTATGATGAGTGCCTTCTTTGAAGAGAAGTGTTATAAGTGAAATTTTCAGTCTGCTTGGCTATTCTGCACCCAGAGGCATTCCTCCATGCCTCCCTGTGCTTTGCCGCAGTCCAGTCATTAATCTTCTTCCTGATGACTGTGTTGCAAATTCCAGTTGCCGGTTCTGGACCTATAATCCTCTCTAATCGCGCTAGTCTGGCCAGTCTGCGATCTCGTTGCCCTTTATCCCTTTGTGACCCGGCAGCCACATCAAGGTTACAGGTCCGACTTCGGCCAGGCGATTTAAGGTTTGATAACAATCGTACACCAGTTTTGATGTTGTGGTGTACCCTCCAAGAACTTCTAAAGCGCTCTTGCTGTCCGTACAGATGTACAGGTGCTCCTGGCTTCTGACATCCAATGCCTGAAGCGCGCTGTTCAGCCTGTGGTTCAGCACTGCCATCAGTTCGGTTTGTAGAACCGTGGTATGGCTCCCGAGGGGAATGATGTGCTTTTCCCCTCCTCGGCGCCGATACACTCCAGCACCTAATTCGTCTCCTGCCTTGGAGCCATCCGTGTACCAGATGTCCCCACTGGTAGGTAGTTTCGCCCGTTTTACAATCTACTCAATTTTACTTGTGAGACTGATGCGGTATTTTTTATCAAAGAGATACCTCGTGATCATCTTGTCAGTGAGCATTTCAAAGATACCTCCTTGTCTCATGATCTCCGGTTTCTTCTCCTTGTATTTCCCTTCTGAGAGGATGTCTTTTGCTCTTTGCATCGGTTTTGCGGCAGCGGCTTCAATGTCCAGTTGAATCGGTACTATCCCTAGGGCTGCCCCAAGGGCTGCTGTAGGCGCTGACGCACTTGCGCCCACAGCGCACCTCGTTACCAGACCTGTCAACCTCTCCAATTGTTTCGCCGCCGTTTTTAGCTTCGTTCTATCCCACC
Source organism: Plagiodera versicolora (assembly GCA_037013635.1). Lineage (NCBI taxonomy): Eukaryota > Metazoa > Arthropoda > Insecta > Coleoptera > Chrysomelidae > Plagiodera > Plagiodera versicolora. The sequence continues at coordinate 9,470,411 of CM072982.1, read as the reverse complement.
AGACTACAGAGGCGTACATGAGTCTGGGTTTTAGAATTGCCTCGTAAAGCCGTTTCATCGTGCTTGGTTTGATGCCCCAACTGCTGCCCATGGCCCTCCTAAGTTGCCATAGGGTAGCCACAAATTTGCGGCTCTTATTCTCTAGGTGTCTTCCCCATGTTAGCTTACTATCTAGAGTGACTCTCAGATATTTCACTCCTCTGGCTAGCTCAAGAGCCTTTCCATTCAGTGTCAACGAACATTGTCTGTTCCATTTATATTTTCTGGTAAAAACCATAACCTCCGTTTTACTGGGGTTGACATTAAGTCCGGTTTTCCTGCACCAGCTTTCTACAGTCCCTATTGCTTCTTGTGTGGTCTCCATAAGTGGGCCCAGAAAGGGTCTGCGCCTTATGATCATTATGTCATCAGCGTATCCCACTACCTGTGTGCCCCCTCGGCTGAGTCCCACCAATAGGCTGTCTACTACCAGGCTCCACAAGAAGGGTGACATGACCGTACCCTGTGGGCATCCTGAGGAAACATTTCCTCAAATTGTTGTGTTGCCCTTATTCGCTTCCAGTTGCCTGTTTCTCAGCATGTGGCTTACCCAGTCAACTAGCATTGTAGGTGCGTCAAACTTCTTCATGGCATCTTTGATGCCTCCACTGGCCGTATGATTGAACGCACCCTCTATGTCCATGAAAATGCTGATAGCAAAACCTCCATTCTCGAGTTGGGGTTGCATCAGCTGTTTGACCTTCAATAGAGCAGTATCGGTGGAGAGTCCCGCTCTATAGGCAAATTGGTTCATATGGAGTGGTTTCGTCCGGAGTACCTTGTCTCTGATATATCTATCGACGAGTCTCTCGGCCTTCTTCAGCATGAACGATGTCAGGCTTATTGGGCGGAAATCCTTCGTAGAAGTGTATCCGCCTCTGCCTGGTTTTGGAATAAACACAACCCTTGCTCCTTGCCAGGCAGCAGGTACGTGTCCAAGTATAAGGCTAGCCCTTACCACTCTGGTCAGGGGCCCTACAATGGACTGACCCGCCTTTTTCAGAAGCACAGGGTATATTCCGTCTGGCCCTGGTGACTTGTATGGTTTGAATGATCTAATTGCCCATCTTACCTTATCTGGAGTAACAGTTTTGTTAGCGAGCTCACGATTGCGGCGCCAGACTTGTGCCTTCACTCTGACTGAACTCGCTCTTGTCCTTGTCATTGTGACTCCCTTCCCGATCCTCTAGGAAGCTGGGAAAGTGTGTCTTCATCAGGCATTCCAGGGTCTCTTCGTCTGAGGTGGAGAACCTGCCATTGGGTAGTTTCAGGGAGCCGACTATAGCCTCTGGATTTTTTGAGGGATGGTACTAACCGAGTAAGTAATACTTTCCTTACGATTTCATTTGAAATACAGGTTTTTTCCAATGTAGTGCTGTATTAGCCATAGTAGAAAAACATAGTTTTGCACTGTTTTCGAAAGTAATAGTGTTTTCTGTGCCACAGAGCGTTTTTTTTTATTTCGCTTAGTACCATCCGCTTCGACGTAATAACAAAGAATTGAAGAATGAAAATTTTTGTTATCATAATATATAGAATTCAATGATTCCATAGTTTTATCGATTATACTTTCTCATTTCAGAAAAATTTTCAATCATTTTGTGACATGAGGAGCAAAACAATTGCAAAGTATGCAGGATATGAGGTGAACACCAGGAAAGAAAAATAAGAGCCTAGAATTTGTAAGTTATCCTCCGAATATGTGAAAATTCTCTATCTCCTATCCAATGACAGTGGGTAATCTGTCGGTTTCTCGTATAATCAAATAGTATGAGTGCAGTCTGAAAAATTGCATAAACGAACGTGTTGTGTAGCCATCACTTCTTTTACTGCATACTCCGCAACTGTTGCTCATTATGCCTCAAAATATTCACAGAATTTTTTGAGATGAAGAAAGTATAATATGGATGAAAAAATATTGAATATTAGATTTTCATATCGATTTTTTCTATTTTTGAGGTGTAACAGCGAAATTTCCATTCTTCGGTATTGTCAAGATATAAGGGTGTTAGTGAATAAGTGCGACAAACTACAGGGGGTGATTCTTTGTCATTTTTTATGAAAAAAAGTTCATGTAAACGTGTGTCCTAACTTGCTTCATTTCCGAGTAACGGGGTGTTAAAGTTTCCTCTTGAAAACTGACTATTTATTTATTTCTCTGTAACCGGTCGAGTTATGCAAATGAAATTTGGTAGGTTCCAAGAGGTAGTTATTGCGCATTTTTTGACATGAAATTAAGAATTTTATGTTCATCATTGGCGTGCATATGCGTAATGATCTCAATTTTTTTAAAGAAAAAAATGGTACGCCACTGAGATATTCCAAACTTAAATTCAATTTTGAATGTCTCGTTCAATTTGCGACAAAAAGTCTCTCATGCCTTTTTTTCGTGAAGGGCGCCGTTTTTATGCAAAAAATAAAACATCGTAGGTAATGCGTATTTTTCATTTATTTAATACATTATCAAGAACTATCTTACACAATAAAATTAAACCAGAACAATAACAAAAAATAACACTAAAGGATGAATAAGGCGCAAAGCTACAACAAATGTTCAAAATGACCACCTTCAGACGTGATACAAGATTCAACTCTTCGCCTCATTGATTGTCGTACTCGCGCAAATATTCCTGGTGTATTTCTTATTGTCTCGCAGCCGGCTATAATTCGATTCCTCAGGTGTTCAACATTTCCGACGGGCGTGGAATAAACCAATGACTTAAGAAAACCCCATATGCAAAAGTCTAGAGGATTTAAATCCGGCGATCGAGCAGGCCAATGTTCCGTACCTCCCCTACCTATCCAACGATTTGGATATACTCTATCTAAGTGATTACGTACATTGATGCTAAAATGGGCTGGTGCACCATCATGCATGAACCAGAAATGTTGTCTCATCTGTAGAGGAATTTCTTCAAGAAGAACACGTAACTCTTCCTGTAGGAAATTGAGGTAAGAGTCACCTGTTAGTCGTTGTGGGAGGAAATATGGACCGATTAAATGATCATGAAGTACTCCAAGCCATACATTTACTGAAAACTGATGCTGAAAATGAGCTTCGAAGATTCCATGTGGATTTTCCTCGGCCCAGAGGTGATTGTTATGGAAATTTTGTATACACTGTCGTCCAAAATTAGCCTCGTCAGTAAACAAAACGCCATTTAAAAAATTAGGAATTTGAACGATTTGATGAAGAATCCAATGGCAAAAGACTAGGCGCGGAAAAAAGTCTCTAGGTAGTAGAGCTTGCACACGTTGAATATGAAACGGATACAATTGCTGTTCTTTAAGAATTTTAAATACACTGAAGTTGCTTACATTCAATATGTTGGCAATCTTTCGAGTACTCGTTTCAGGTGACTCCGCAATTAACTCGAGAACTGCTTCTTCTAGTTGCACAGTTCGTACTTCTCGAGGGCGCCCGCAGTCAGCTGTCTGTTTCTTAAATGTACCATTTTCGCGCAAACGTTGGTGAAGACGAGCAAATATTGTGTGATGGGGTACCCTACGTTCTGGATGAAACTCAGCATACAATCGTCGAGCTTGCCGACCATTTCCATTACTTCGACCATAGACAAAATGCATGTCTGACATTTCCGCATTTGTATAATTTTCCATCCTTTTCGATAAAAGAAAAATTAATTAGGTACTCATAAAAAACAATGTTATAACAAACTGAAAGCTCAAAAATGAAGGGACGCTAATCGTATTTGACAGGAATGTTGACAGTAGCCTACTTGCGTCGCTACTAGATAATGGATTAAAGAAATGAAAAATACGCATTGAGTTGTTTCATTTTTTGCATAAAAACAGCGCCCTTCACGAAAAAAAGGCATGAGAGACTTTTTGTCGCAAATTGAACGAGACATTCAAAATTGAATTTAAGTTTGGAATATCTCAGTGGCGTACCATTTTTTTCTTTAAAAAAAATGAGATCATTACGCATATGCACGCCAATGATGAACATAAAATTCTTAATTTCATGTCAAAAAATGCGCAATAACTACCTCTTGGAACCTACCAAATTTCATTTGCATAACTCGACCGGTTACAGAGAAATAAATAAATAGTCAGTTTTTAAGAGAAAACTTTAACACCCCGTTACTCGGAAATGAAGCAAGTTAGGACACACGTTTACATGAACTTTTTTTCATGAAATATGACAAAGAATCACCCCCTAAAGTTTGTCGCACTTATTCACTAACACCCTGTATATTTTTCAAAATCCAATCCAGATAACACCAAGTATAATTATATTCTAAATTCAATTTCATTATTGTTATAAACAAATCACTTCTATTTACAAGTCCATGATTGAAGTAGGTCAGTACAAATTATATTATGAAAAGTGTCACATGAAGAGAATAACTAATGCAATTTTGCTGATGTTGCGTATTTATAATCATAGATTCAATAAAAGTAATTGAATACGGTTTTGTCGGGGAGTCTTCGGGGAGTCTTCAGAGAATCCTAAGCCAGTCTAGAATAGTAGATAGGCGTCCGAAGGTGTAGTTCGGACGCCTATGCTACAGTTTTTCTTGATTTTTTTCCTTCTGAAGACTGAGTTCTCAGCATTTTTGTGTATTTTAGGGTGAGCATTTCTATTTTTGTTAAATCTGCCTTGAATAATGTACAATCAAAATTATCATTAAATTATATGTTTTGTTTGTACTTCATTTCATACCCAAGCGACAGGGGTGACCCCCCTGTACGCGACAATATTTTCAGCTAGAAATGGGATTACGATAAAGGGTTTCCACTAAATCATTGTTTCACTCCATTTTCATGCGAAAAAGTTTTTTGTTATCGTATCAAAATATGCCCTCCAATGGGATGATTTCGATGAATCAATCAGTATTCTTTTTAACAAGGCTGAGTTTCATGAAATCGGTTGAATCATACAGGAGTTACGGTTATTCATTTGAAAGAACTTTGATCAACCCCCACCACTTTATTTCAATAGATACGTGAAGAAGAGTATGATAAAAATAACGCCAATAAAGGTCAACTTTAGGATGTATACCTGAGTGTTGAAAAAATAAAGTTTTCGCTGATTGAAATCTTCTGAATTGATGCTTATTCAAGAAAACACCCTCTATACGGAACGAGACATCTACCCATTTTATCGAGAAAACAGATAGAACTGGTAGCGGAATTTCATGCTGAATTTGATTCAATGTTGCTCCGCCTGAGCTAAACTTCTTGTTTATGTCGTAATATTTCAGGATTTTGTATTTGCGCAAATAAAGTTACTTCAACTTGAATATTTCTATTTATTTTCTCATTCCCAAGTGAGTCATTTGAGTTCCACCTACTAATGGGCCACCCTGCAAATGAAAACTTGAAATTCTGAAGGTTGAGTTGGTGTCACATAATCAGTTGTTTCAGGAAGACTTTCCTCGAATATTCGAAGAATAAAAATCACCATTATTTTCTAAAAGTATCTAGTAGAAGGTTGTAATGCATACTTCACATTTTTGATAGACAGAGAATCGTATATACAAATGCTACATATTGTATATTTCAATAACTGGCATTTGATGAATTCGTTTAACCCTAGTTCGTAACTATGTAACTATATACGATATGTTATTTAACATAATTGCATTGTTATCATAACCACAATCACAACAATTGGCAACAAACAAATAGCGAAAAATTTTTTAAGTAACAGAAAACAATCAATATGTACTCGAACGTAAACATATACAGAGTGTAAAATGAAGGAGCATATATTTTGTCAGTTCGAAATGTATGAGTGAAATCAAACATATTGGAATAAATGCAATTTATATTGAATTCGACACTTCAGCTTATAATGAACGAAAGCGATCATCTAGATGAGGTAATAATATATATTACACATTTTAAATGATGGAAAAAATTTGAGGAATGAGAATCGTTGTCTAACGATTCCTGTCACGTTGTGATCATCAAAACTGCGCATGCTCAAGTTGTTGATATGCAGCCAAATTCGAGCTGATAACTTCTGCAAACGTTCCGGTAACATTTGATTTCAAATCCTTCACCTCGTCAACAGTTGCAAGCTAAGGGAAAAAGTTATATTTTAGTTAAACTCTATTGAGTGGACTTCCTCGAACTGAAAACAGAGCAAGTCAGAGGGGATTTGAGATTCAGGTCTGTTTCTCATATTGAATGATTCTACAAATTTCCTAAGTTCTTCAATATTTTCAGATATACGGAAAGAATCACCATACATTCCCAACTTATCAATATTCAATATGCGACTAGGTCATGGAAAGACCTGATAGAATATTCAATGGATCTGAAATATAGTTTTTAAATTCGGTTTCACGATTATTTTCAGTCAGTATCTAGTGGAGAGTTGTACTGCTTCTGACAAATAAAATTTTAGTAAGTCAAATATTTTTCAGTATAGTTGTAGCATTAAATTATAAAAGATTGTACAATTTAGATCTAAACTTATGAAAATACGGAATTGGACCAAATATATCCACAAAGCGATTATAACAAACAATACCTTGATATATGTGTGAGTCTTGACACTCAGTCTCGAGAATATAAATGTATTGTAAATTTGCTCTGACTAGATTTATATTTCTCATCTCGTTTTATTGATATTCGGGTTCAGCTGGAATTGTCCTGTTAGTTGAAATTGATTTTGAGATTCTTGATTCATTATTCTTCGTTATATCGTGGATCGTACTTAGCTTGAGATACAAATTCAATGGTTATTTCAATCTTGATATTCAACACATTCCCTCAATGTTTCGATTTTCTGGAACTGTTCAAAATATTTCTTAGCAGACTTCGGAATATATTCCACGATTTTTAGGATTTCCCCGAACAACCGCATTTCAGCATTTGTTAGCTCTTCAATAGAAAGCCAATATGATTTTGTTGTGATATACAATTAAGTCTCACATCAATATGCATAGTTCTTTGAATGAGCTCTTCTGTTCTCTTGAATTTCGAAACAAAATCCTTGAATATTCTTGCACACACAGGTATCAGCATAACCATAGTCCATTTATTTTTGGTTGATAGTTGTGACAGGTCGCCAGACTTTTCAGTGATGCTCTGAATAAAGACTTGGGTTAGGTCACGATCATATAGACAGGTCTGGCAACTCGTATGGTGGGGGGTGGCCAAACATTGAGGAAATTTTTGTGGTTCTCATGTTTCTCCACCTGCAGCGCTGTCCTCTATTGATCAGATCCGATCAGCTTTTTGAAAGTAGGAATGATTTTTATTTATTCGAGAGAATTTTGCAAGATATAATATTTCTGTCATTGATTTTATCTACCATTCAAGTCCTAACCGTTTGTTTTGTTGTTAAAGATTATTCACGATTTATGTTTCACAAACGTACCAGATTTAGAAATTTCATCTGCAAATGATGCCATATGCGAAAATAGTCACCATCATATTAATTATACTTTTAATATTGCAGTTTGTAAACCACAAAAAACATTAAAATACGATGAATATTATTACGATTTTAGAAATGCTGATTTCATAGGTTTGAATAGTAATTTTTCTGGTATAGACTGGAAGTTACACTTAGCATTGCCAGACATAAATGGAGCTGTGGCGGACTTTTATCACATAGTCAATATGGCAATTGGGCTATTTGTACCACTGACAAGATACAGGTCATCTGAGTTCCCAAGATGGTTCAGTGCAGATTCAAGATTTTATATTGTAACGTTATTCGTGGGTTCCAGTAGAAAACAGACGGATTCCCAACTAATTAACTATTTATTTTCACGTACAAACACCAACAAACTATTTATTTCAACTATTTATATCAACAACGATGTAACTACGTCGCGTTCAATTCTTCAACTAACTAACGTTGTTTGGAAGCTCGATATTTATATGTTTTACATCTGTTCTGGAATGTTCTAGAACTGTCAGTCTTCTGTCACATCTTTTCATCTCTTTTCATCAGACTGCTCACAGGATGTTCCATCTTCTTCTATTCTAGAATATTCGAGAGCTTCCAAACATGTGATACAGGGGAATTATTCAAGGTCTCCTGGATTCCATTACATTGCCCCCTCCTTAAGAGACATTCCTCCTGGAATGCATTTTGCTCGTTATGGTGGAGAAAGGAGCAGTTGGTTCCGTTTCGGCAGTGTGAAGTCCGATTGAAGTAGCATGGTACCGTTTTCTGTCTTGGATTTTCCCTAGGATTCCAGCAACATATCAGAATTTCAACTTCGGTAAACCTGAATATGATTTCCAACATATTCCTGACAATTCTCCAATCCAGGCCATCCAAACCGCAAGCCAGCTTTGGTACAGCTATTTTCTGTATTCCTTTTCTCAGTAAGGTATTTCTGAGATCAACTAATGCGTCCCATAAGTCCTTGTAAGATGGTTTGTGGAAATGTCGTTCTTTGATTGTCAGATAAAAGATTGATCTGACTCCTTCAGGACTGCTATCTTCAATTTCCAAGGTTCGACCGATAGATGGGCATTGTTCTTGAAGCTTTTCCAGTTTACCAAACTTTTTCCGGAACACATTGCCTATCCCTCGGAACATCTGAAGGTCTTGGGCGATGCAGTGAGCCAATGCATACTCTACAGGAGTAGTGAACAGGTCGCGGCTTTCTTCTTTGGTCACGTCAAACCTTGCTTTCGACGAACCACCATAAGTTTTCATGAAATTTTCGTAAGTTGGTTCGTCCTCGTCTTGTACTTGAATCTGCCTTACTGATTGATCTGAAGTTCCTTCAAACGGTGCCAGTCTATTGAAGTGGACAACTTTTGGTTTGCCGTTGGGCACCTTACTGATGCGGTAGATAACGTCGTTGATTTTCTTTTTCACGCAATAGGGTCCTTCCCAAGATTTCTGCAGTTTAGGACAGAGCCCCCGTTTTCTCTGTGGATTGTGGAGCCACACTAAATCACCTTCTTTGTAGAAATTTTCTTCAGCCCGGATATCATAACGGTCCTTCATTCGTTCACTGGATATTTGGATCTTGGAACGAACCAATTCATGGATATCGTTCAACTTCCTTCTCAGGTTCGTTATGTAGTCTTCACCTGCTACGTCCTCGCCAGGTCTGCATCCAAATACCAGGTCACAAGGAAGCCTCATTTCTCGTCCAAACAGTACCTTCGCTGGAGTTTGTCCTGTAGATTCTTGTACTGCTGATCGGTAGGCCATCAAGAAGAAGGGTAGATGTTGATCCCAGTCTCGTTGGTGTTGATCTACAACTTTGCAGAGGTACTTTCCAACAGTTCGATTCATCCGCTCCACCATTCCGTCCGATTGGGGGTGTAATGGCGTCGTTCTGGTCTTCCTGATTCCTAACCTGTCACTCATTGTCCGGAATACTTCACTCTCAAAGTTTCGGCCTTGGTCAGAATGGAGTTCCATTGGTACCCCGTAGCGACTAATAAATTCTTTCAACAGGACATTAGCAACGGTTACGGCTTCTTGGTTAGGAATCGCATATGCCTCCACCCATTTCGTGAAGTAATCCATGCAAACTAGGATATATCTATTTCCATCATCAGTAACCGGAAATGGACCTGCGATGTCTAGGGCGATTCTTTCAAAAGGGCTACCTACGTTGTACTGTCTCATAGGAGCTCTTGGTTTCCGGTGCGGTCCATTACTGGCAAAACAGATGATGCATTTACGGCACCAATCTCGTACGTCATCACTGTAGTTCGCCCAGTAAAACCGCTCACGAACCTTCTGCAGAGTCTTATTCACTCCCAGATGCCCTCCTGAAGTTCCATCGTGTATGTAGCGCAGCACCTCTGGAACTCGGCTCCTAGGAATCACTAGCTGCATTCGATGATCCGATCCATCATCGTTCTCCAGTTTCCTCTTCAGCAGGTCATCTTCCACAACCAGGGAGTCCCATTGACCCCAGTAAGTCTTCAAGGTTTGTGATAATGGAGCTACTTCTTGCCAATTGGGACGACGATTTACTTTCTTCCATTCTCGAAGTCTACGGATTTCTGGATCTTCCTCTTGTTCTTGTTGAAGTGCTGCAGGTAACCAATCATCACTGACAACAGTAATTCTGTTGATAGATGTTTCTTTAATCTCCAAACGACTACAATGTGGGCATCCAGGTGGACAGGGTCGTCTGGACAAGGCATCTGCATTCTTATGTTGTGTTCCACCTCGGTGTTCTATTTCGAAATCATACTCCTGAAGTCTCTCAATCCAGCGAGCTACCTGACCCTCGGGATTCTTGAATCGTAGAAGCCACTTCAACGCAGCATGGTCTGTCCTCAGCAAAAATTTTCTTCCATAGAGGTACTTATAGAAGTGCTCCACCGATTTGACCACAGCTAGTAGCTCCCGTCTAGTAACGCAGTAGTTTCGCTCCGGCTTAGATAACACTTTACTGAAGTATCCGATAACTCGCTCTCGTCCATCCTGATGCTGTGAAAGTACTCCTCCGATTCCGATGTTGCTGGCATCAGTGTCGAGGATGAACTGACCTTGTGGAAGTGGATAACCCAGGATCGGTGTCGTGGTCAAATGTGTCTTTAGGGCATCAAAGGCCATCTGGCATTCCTTGTCCCAGCAGAATTGTCGGCCTTCTTCGGTGAGGCGAGTTAGTGGCTTCGCGATATCAGAGAACATCCGGACATAACGTCGATAATAAGTGCAGAGTCCAAGAAAGCTTCTGAGCTGTTGTTTATCTTTTGGTACTGGCCATTGCTTAACTGCTCGTACCTTTTCAGGGTCGACTTCCACTCCTTCACTACTCACAACGTGTCCCAAGTAGTTGACTCGTCTTTGCAGTAGATGACATTTCTTCAGGTTCAATGTCAGGTTCGCAGTTTGTAGCCTTCTGAAGACTTCTTCTAGATTTGCCAAATGATCTTCAAATGTTTTACCAATTACAATAATGTCATCTAGATATACTAGACATGTCTTCCAAGAGAGTCCTCTGAGTACATTTTCCATGATTCTCTCGAACGTAGCAGGAGCATTACAGAGTCCAAAAGGCATAACATTGAAATGCCATAACCCAGTTCCGATGGAAAATGCCGTCTTCTCCTTATCTGCCTGATCCATCTCTACCTGCCAATATCCACTTTTGAGATCCAAAGTGGAAAACAGCCTTGATTCTGCCAGCGTATCCAGTGTGTCGTCTATACGTGGCAACGGATAACTGTCTTTCTTTGTCACATCATTCAATCGACGATAGTCTACACAGAATCGGGTACTTCCATCTTTCTTCTTCACCAAAACTACTGGTGAAGTCCATGCACTGTTGGATGGTTCAATCACGCCTTCTTGTTCCATATCCTGAATTATCTTGTCAGCCATTTCCCGTTTTACTTGCGGTAATCTTCGAGGTGGTTGACGAATGGGTCGGGCATTTCCTGTGTCAATTTTATGCTTCACAATGTCAGTTCTTCCCATTTTTCCTTTTGTTGGTACAAATATGGCTTGATATCGCTGCAATAATTCGATTAAACGTGTCTTCTCCCGTTTGTTGAGAGAATCGCAGGCAGTGGAAACCATTTCCTTGAAATCGATCATTCCTTTGTTTGTTGTCGTCTCTTGCTGAATTATCGAGGCTGCTGTAGAACATGTACCAATTTTCGTTCCCTTGGTAACAGTCAGAGGATAGTTGTTGACGTTGATCAATCGGACAGGGATTATTTCTTCGGATGTCAATAGAGCCTTGCCGACTAAGACTCCTCGACCGACCTCTTCGTCATGATTCCAAGGTTCCAGGATGATGGGGGAACCTCTTTCGAATGTGCCATTGATCCGTGCTGTCACTATCGTCTCGCTTCGTTCTGGTAGCTGTACATCCTCTGCTAACGTCACTCGGGCCACTACCTCTTCACGGGAATGTAGAAAGATTTCCTCGGCGCCCACCTTGATTGTTCTTTTTCCAAAGTCTAGTTGAATTTCTTGTGCACCCATGACGTCCATTCCCAGAATGACATCTTCCTCGATATCCGCCATAATTGCCCGATGTGGAATTGTGAGGGTCCCAATTTTAATTTCCACATCCATTTCTCCGTAAACGGTGGCAGCTTCGCCTGTGGCTGTTCGTAATCGCCATCTTGAACGTAAGATCCGCTTCTTCGGAGATGTCAGAAGTCCATGACGCAAGATGGTTTTTGTAGCACCAGTATCCACTAATAGTGCGCACTTCTTATCGTCGATCAGCCCGTTTACATAGATGCTGCCATGGTCACGCCGTAGAGATGCCACAATAATGAGGGGGTCCTTGGAATAACGGGTCGAAGCTGCCCCCTTGGAGTCGACCCGCTTTAGTTTTCCTGCTGCTGCGAGGAAGATGGTACTTCCTCAGCAATTTTCTTGGCTCGTTTGCATGCTCTTTGAAGATGTCCCAGCTCTCCACAGTTCCAACAGCGAACCGTTCTCTTCGTCTTATTCAGATTCAGAAGACCTTTGATGGCATCGACCAGGCCCTCAGTAGATTCCTGGTTCAGGGAACTGTTACCGTTATCGTTAATGTTGCGGACTCTTGCAGATCCACGTGAAGCTTCTGTTGCCGCTTCAAACTCCAACGCCGCTGCTAGTGCATCGGTGAGGTCTTTGGGTCGAGACAAACGTACGGTCCTCTGCATCTCGTTATCTCTCAACCCATCAACGAATGTCTGTACAGCTAGACATTCCATAACAGACTCTGGAGCTGACGGATATGCACAATGAACCAATCTCGCTACGTCTGCTTCGAATTCCTGTAGGCTCTCATTGGTTCTCTGTCGACGGTTCTTCATCTGTGATTGGAATACCTGCTGTAAATGTTCATGACCATATCGCATATCTAGGCGTTTGATGAGATGTTCGTAACTGTCAGCTTCACTTTCTGGAATGGCTTGCAAGATGTTCAATGCATCACCTCGTAGAGCAACTGTAAGCGCCACTGCCTTGTCCTTTAATGTCCACCCATTGGCTTTTGCAGCTGCCTCGAATTGCTTCAAATAATTTGGCCATGATGTCTTTCCGTCAAACGTTGGAGGCTTCACTCGATTTGAAGTGGTTGCGATATCCGATTCTATTTTTGTCACATTCTTTTCACTGACCTCAGATTTTTCTGATCTTTGGACACCTTTTCCAACTTGTAGCTCCAATTCTTGTAACTTTTTCGTTATTGCGTCCACTTCTTCTCTCTGATGAGCAATCTGAGTGGCCATTTTGTCTTGCTGAGCCGTTATTTTGTCTTGCTGAGCCGCCATCTGCACTGAAAACTCTTCACGAAGTGCCGAAGATTGAGCCGAAATCTGTTCTGCAATTTCTTCACGATGAGTAATCATTTGGGCTACGATCTTGTCCTGCTGTGCCACAATTTCCTCACGTTGTGCAGAAATCTGATTCACAATGTCTTCTCGAAACGCCGTTGACTCCTCACGTTGTGCACTAATCTGATTTACAATGTCTTCACGAAACGCCGCTGATTCTTCACGTTGTGCAGAAATCTGATTCGCAATGTCTTCTCGAAACGCCGTTGACTCCTCACGTTGTGCACTAATCTGATTGACAATGTCTTCACGAAACGCCGCTGATTCTTCACGTTGTGCAGAAATCTGATGAGTAATTTCTTCACGTTGTGCAGAAATCTGATGAGTAATTTCTTCACGTTGTGCAGAAATCTGATTAGCAATCTTGTCCTCCGGTTCTTCAAAGATGAAAGTTTCTGGGTCTTGACCAACGTCAATCAGATACTCTTTCAGACGAAGCTGTAGCACCGCTTTCGTCCCTGTGGTCTCGAGATCCCTTTCTTCCAACTCTCGTTTCAAGTCTGCGACCTTCAGTTCACTGAGTCTCTTCATTGTCACTGTCTTTTCACTTCAAATGATCAAAAGTCCAACTAAATTCACGAATACCCCACACCTGACACCAATTGTAACGTTATTCGTGGGTTCCAGTAGAAAACAGACGGATTCCCAACTAATTAACTATTTATTTTCACGTACAAACACCAACAAACTATTTATTTCAACTATTTATATCAACAACGATGTAACTACGTCGCGTTCAATTCTTCAACTAACTAACGTTGTTTGGAAGCTCGATATTTATATGTTTTACATCTGTTCTGGAATGTTCTAGAACTGTCAGTCTTCTGTCACATCTTTTCATCTCTTTTCATCAGACTGCTCACAGGATGTTCCATCTTCTTCTATTCTAGAATATTCGAGAGCTTCCAAACATGTGATACAGGGGAATTATTCAAGGTCTCCTGGATTCCATTACAATATCAAACAAAAGAAAATTGCTCACAAACACTATATAATGCTTTCTCGGAATTAAGAGCAATATGTAAGAATTTGTCCGGTCTATGCTACAATGATTATATGAATCAGATAGATCAAGCTGTATGCACTTACCCTAAAATTCTCTGGAAGCATATAAGAGGTAAAAGATCATCAAACGACTTACCCGATACTATGTACTATGGTGACATGAGGGGAGAAAACAGTGAGCAGATAGCAAATTGTTTTGCAAATTATTTCTCAACAGTATATTCAGAAAGAACCCCTGACATGGATTATGATGCTTCAGTATATATTGACAATGATATACCAAATTTTGCAATTTCTATTGAAAATTTTTTTGATAAAGTGGTGTCCATGTCAGATGGTTTGGCAAGTGGCCCGGATGGTATTCCCGACTACTTTCTGAAAAATTATATATATTCATTGGCATGTCCAATGTATCTCCTTTTCAAATGCTCTTTAGATATGGGGATTGTCCCTGACATATGGAAACACAGTTACATTCGTCCAATTTTCAAATCGGGAAATAAACGAGACATGAAGAACTACCGTGGTATATGTAACCAGGCTTCCCTACCTAAACTGCTGGACAGCCCGATAGCTGATCAGTTGAAATTTTATTGTAAAGAGCGCTTCATAAATAATCAACATGGATTTGCTCTTAATAAATCTACAGTTACCAACCTGTTAATATTTGAGCAGAGTATTCTGGATGTTTTGGAGAAAAAAGGTCAGATGGATACAGTATATACAGACTTCTCCAAGGCATTTGATCGGGTGGATCACAATATATTATTGAATAAGATGAGATTATTTGGTTTCAGTAATCAGTCCCTGTCATGGTTTCGAAGTTTCTTGACTGGTCGATCACAGCGGGTTAGAGTGGGGAATGCTAGGTCAACCATCATTCATGTAACGTCGGGAGT
Source organism: Plagiodera versicolora (assembly GCA_037013635.1). Taxonomy (NCBI): domain Eukaryota; kingdom Metazoa; phylum Arthropoda; class Insecta; order Coleoptera; family Chrysomelidae; genus Plagiodera; species Plagiodera versicolora. The sequence goes on along the minus strand of CM072982.1, from coordinate 9,455,214 downwards.
ACCTCAAGGATCTCATTGTGCGCCTATTCTGTTCAACATTTTTGTTAATGACATTGTTGAGTGTTTTGAAAGTTCCAGCTTTTTAATGTTCGCAGATGATCTTAAGATTTTCAGACCAATAGAATCATTAAACGATGTTACTCTGTTACAGCATGATTTAGATAACTTGGATAGATGGTGTATTGATAACAATTTACATATGAACATCAGTAAATGTAACTCTATCAGTTTTTACAAACATAATAGAAAATTTCACACCTCATATTCATTGAATGGTAATCCTCTAACACGTGTCACTTCAATGATAGATCTAGGAGTAATCTTTGATGAACAATTACGATTTGTAGATCACATAAATCATATCGCTGTCAATGCATCAAAGTTACTGGGTTTTATATTACAAAACTGCAAACTGTTATCGGTCAATTCATTGAGAAAGGTGTATCTTGCCCTGATAGTTTCTCGCTTGGAATATGGCTCGATTGTTTGGTCACCATTTTATGCAGCTCACTGTGTCACGTTAGAAAGAGTCCAACATAAATTTCTGAGATTCTGTGCCTATAAAATGAATGTACCTATTGTAAATCATGATTATGTGTTTCTCTTGAACAATCTCAGCCTGGACTTATTAAGCAGAAGAAGGGGGGTTGCTGACCTCATATTTATGTTTAAATTGATTAATGGCCTTGTTGCATGCCCTGAACTTCTTGAGAGGATACACTTACATGTGCCAGGAAAAACTCTCAGAAGTAATGATCTGTTTCGCGTTTCTTTCCATCATACAAATTATGGAATGCATTCACCTATTGATCGTTCACTCAGAAGTATCAATGAAAAAAATATAGAGATAACTGGTATAAGCCTGTCGAAATTCGGATGTCTTGTTAGGGGGACTTAGAGATTAATTATACACCCGGATTTTTAATGTGTTCACTTGTCACTTATGTGTGTCCTTTATGTTCTGCTCGTCATCTATCTCTGTACTATGTATTATATAAGAATATATCGTTCTGTTTGTATTGGTGCTTCTGCTCATTTTCACAGGTCTGAGTTTGCTCGAGGCTTGTTTTTGATTTTTATTTTTTTTTTTGTTTTTTTTACTTTATTTTTAGTTTTTAGTCTTAGTTTTAACTGTATATTCATGAAGTTTTGTATTTTTGCTGCTTGTACTATTATATAAAAGGGGTGATTCCGTGTATTAAATAAATATTGAACATTCACGTGATTATTCCCCTGAATCTTCCTAGCGGATATTTATGGCAAATTTTTCTTCAAAAATTGTGCGACCCCCCACCACTCAAAAATACAGTACATACCAGATCTATGTATATGATCGTGGGTTAGGTTGACATTTGTTTTGTTTTGAAAGTGTTTTTGATTGATAAAATATATTCATTATATTTAGATAACTATTGATTGTGGATAACCGTTGAATGGTTCGAATAAAATGATGGAATGTTCTCCTATTAGGAATCTTATGGGATATTCAGAAGGAGTACAAAATAACTACAAAATTATATCTGAAAATGTTCATCTTTTATTATCATATATGTCCTTTCATTCTCATTTGATGATTATATATTCCAAAATAAATTACTGTTCAACTCTAATGAGTATGTTTTAGGAAAAATCCAGAAGTTATAGTTTCCTTTATTTTTGGGAAGAATAGTTACGCATTTGCTCATTATGTAAACAATACACATCATTACATTCCAACGAAAAATTACAATATAGATTCGAATTCAAATGTCTCTCAATTCACTATGTGTCCACGTCCTGATATCCCATATCAACTCAATTGGATTAAAAACAGAAATGTAAGGTGGGACACAGCCATCTGTAGATTTTGTCAAGAAGACGAGGAAACCTTACGAAACGTTCTGTCCTACTGCCAAAGACTGTCCAATATTCCTATGCTGTTCTCAATTTGGACACAGTATATATGTATAGCGTGTTTGATTGTCGAATTGAACAAATTCGATGAATTGAATTGAATAGGTTTCCAAACGAAATGCAAATCAATGAACTCAACTAATTCCGATATACTCAGTTCTATTATTCTAATATTCGATCTTCAGAAGTGGCAGCAATGGTGAACGAAAGATTCGATGATGATTTACCTCTCAAATTTGGACGAAAACTTGCTGATCCTTTACCACCCGATGCAGTTGTTATAACTGGTAAGAAGAAATATTTTTGCGAGTGAAATGCCAACATTTGTACACATGTACAATGTATACATTTATCGACACTGTATAAATGAAAAAAATATCCATCCCAATATTCACCTCAAGTCGTGAAAGATGATTGGAATAATACGAAAGTAGTAACATATTTTTTTGATCAGGTATGTCTGGAACTTTCCCGAATGCGAGGAATATAGAAGAATTCCAGTATAACTTGATGAACAAGGTGGAAATGGTTACACCTAATTGTCGGTTAGAATTTGATCGTCCTGAAATACCACCCAGAAACGGCACAATTCCAGCAGAATTATTGGACAAATACGACATTGGATATTTTGGTATGAATAGATGTCACACCTCAATGCATCAAATTGCCAGTTCGAAAAAATAACAGTTCTGCTATAGTTTCTGCTATAGTCAAGAGCTCATGCTCATATCAAATTACGAAAATATATCATCTGGAATCTGATGAAATCTGGAATGTGAACAATATGCTTCAATTCATCACTGGCTGTCAGAAGCATAATGAATGCCTGAAAGAGTTTAATGTTTATGCAGGAATCGGTGCCAGCTTTGACAACGAATATTTTAATTGAACAAACCTACAAGCTTCCGTGAATTCAATATAGTTTTATGTAGATGGGATACTGTCCCTTATCCAAATTGTTGTCTCCTGCAAGATCTCTCTTTATGTCATCATTAAACTTATACTAGTATACAAAACTGTTTCTCAAGAATACGAATATCGCTTAAGATAAGGTCACGATGGAGATATTGAGTAGTGCTAAAAACTTGAGTTTTCGAAAATCTTGAACTTTAAAATACATTGTTCATCATGAAACTGATCGGGAAATGAAAAGTGCCTACCACTACGGAGTTTCTGAGTGAGTTTTAATGAAATATGAACAGTTGGAGACGGTATAGGCTATTGTGCAAAATATATCAATAGCATTTTCTAGAGACTCTAGGAATTGAATAATGTAGGTTGTATTGATCGCTGTATGAAGAGTTTTTGTTGAAAGAATACACTTCTTGTTCGATGTGTCAGAATAGCGTTTTCTTTTTCGAACACGCATTCGTTTACTTCATTCCATTTGAATGATATACTTTGTTATGTTCTTCAAAATTGTGAAATCTGCAGAATTATGATGTTGATCATGATAATTCCACAACTCTCCTCCCAATTTCTTGCCTGAAAATGAATATTACCTTCTGAAATGAATTTTTTTCTGTCCAGGAAAGCATTATCGTATGTCGGACTTGTGTAATCCGATTATAAGATCAGTACCTGAAAAGGTTATCGAAGCCATCTATGATGCAGGAATGCCTCCAAACGATTTCGAAAATTCTAGAACCGGCCTTTTCTGTGCATCGTGTCTAAATGAGAACGAAAGAATCGATCCCTTTATGGAAGGAGATGGAATACTTTTCATGGAAGGGTAATCAATTCAAGTTCTCCTGTTCTCATGATTTTTTTCGAAATCACAACAATAACAAAGAAAAACAAGAAATCGCCAGCTCAGGCCTAGTCGAGAGAAAGTCTCCTTTTCAATGACTTAAAAAAAATTATTCCATAAACCAACAGATAACTTTTGAATTTCAGGAATTACAAATCAGTTTTCACAAGTCATATAGCGCACTATCTCAAATTGAAAGGACCTTCGATGGTATGCGATACAGCTTGCAGCTCTTCTCACCATGCTTTCGATCACGCTTACAGAGCCATTAGGCAAGGCGAATGTGACGCTGCCATTGTCATTTCAATTAATACTTGTTTATCCCCAGGATCAACCATTCAATTCGCTCGGTGAGTTGTGACAAATCTAACTACCATTCGAAAATGTAATTATGAGTTCAGCGTTCATTTTTGAAGCGATCTTTAGTCATATCTTCGATATCATTATATTTGTTGAGAAACTGTCGTTTTATAGACTTTAAATTGGTAGAAGAGTGAACGTAGCTGAATAAGTAATGCCAAAACAATCAGAGTATATAAGAAGGAAATATCATATCAATTCATTTCCGCATATTAATCTGAAAATACCATAATATCTTCAGGAATCATGAATGGAATAGTATATTAGTTTCCCTCGTAATTGTTATATGTTTCAATCATTGTATCTCAAATATTTTCTTACTACAGTCATTATACAATAAGAAAAATCAGTTCAAGAACATAGTTTGCTAGAACATCAAAAGAGCAATCAAAATTCTTTTTCATTAGATAAAAACATTGGCTACTCCTTATCGATATATTCAAATAAAATAAACCCTGCATGAAAATGTGCATTCCAGATGTAACAACTCATAACTATACAGAGACTTCAATACTTCTTCATTTATATTACCTCATACGTATCGCCAAGTATTCACAACATTGATTCTTTTGACATTACAGTTTAGGTGTCCTGAGTCCCACCGGTGTATGCAGTTCTTTCGATGAAAATGGAAACGGTTACGTAAGATCTGAGGCTGTGACTGCAATCATCCTCCAAAAAGCTAAGGACGCCAAAAGAATGTATGCACAAGTTATTCATTCTAAGACAAACAGCGATGGTTTCAAAGAACAAGGAATTACTTTTCCGAATTCGAAGTTACAATATAGATTGATGGATGAATGTTGTAGAGAAAGTAATACAAGATCTGATGAATTTTCTTTCATGGAAGCACATGGAACAGGTATTTGTTATTAGAAAATTACTTTCATGTATGATTACCATGAAAGACAAGGATTCTTATTTCAAATTCAACATTCCATACCCATATTTCTCTATCATCTTTGAAAATGCTCATCTCCAAAATTTCAGCATTTCAACAAATCAACAGAAAATACAGTGTAGTTTGGGATAACCATAGTAATCAGAACAACAACATACAATTATCCGTGTCATTTCTTCTTGCTAGTCTGGAGTGAACTCACTGATTGTAGACACGATAATTAACATGGAACTTTGAATGAAAGATCATATTTTTTTGAGGTTAGATATAATGATTTATATTTGACATTCCAAAACATTTTTAGTTGGGGCAGAATTCATTCGTTCGTATAGGTAGTTATTCTGAGATGCTTGAGCCTGCTGATTTGCGCAATAGTTTATCTGCTATACTCCATTTATAGGAACGAGTGTTGGAGATCCAGAAGAGTTGATAGCCTTGGATACTCATATTGGTATGAAACGGAAGAAGCCTATCCTCATTGGATCTGTCAAGTCTAGCATCGGTCATACAGAAAGCTCTGCTGGTGTTTGCTCTATAATCAAGGTAGGAACAATGATGAATCTAATTCATCGGACGCCAGTAAAGTTTGAGCAAGCAGAAGGACATACCGATGCTGAACAAAATATTATCATAAAATTTTAAGTGTGACGTGAAAATTTAGCTAATAACATATTTTGTCACACTTTGGAGTCAAGTCTTTCTATGACTACAAATAAGTTTTACTGAGAATAGTATATTGTTCAACGAGTGACGAAAGTAACATTTTTTTAAAGGAGAGGACAGTTTATATGGTGATGTTCACGAGCTTAAAAGAATGATTTCGACGAGTTCAACACTATACTTTTTCTATGACCCCACAACAAACTTTAAAAGTTAATGTAAAAAATTCTTCATTGAATTAAACGATAGAGAACTATAAATCTTGTTGAATTCAAAGTATTTTTGAACAATCATTCAATATTATTGGGGTTTCACAATTCAAGTTTTTACGTGAAGTAGAGGATTCGACATTGGTTCTGTTAACAAATGTCATTCCAGATGTAGATGTGTCGTATTTTCGTCTCTAGTGACGAAAGTTAACGTTATGGGATTTTCTCTCACTAAAGAAGAAAATCAAGTTTTCCACAATTTGATATGAATATCAAATAAATTCAGATGTCATTAGTTCACTTGGATATATCAACATAGTTCCATAGTTCAAACTTGTTTTGTATATCTATCACATGTTCAGAGCAATTGATTGGAGTCAGAATCGACTTCATTCTTCGATTATGACATTACACAACTTCATATACTTCGTAAGAATCTATTGATGGAAGCAGATACAATGTGGCAAAATTAAACCCCCATTTTGAATCCTGTTCATATTTGATCCACCCTCGAACGATATGGCAATCATTTTCAATTCTGTTCATCTAAATACTCATCAAGCTAGGATCTCACCCAATCGATGGTATCGATAAATAATTTTCGGCTCTACGTGATTTTTTCCAAACCAATTTCGGAACCTAATTTTGTATTTCGATAATTGAACATTTGATATTCAATAATTCTTCAGGAAGGTAGTGGAAGGAGGAAATCAAATTACCAACTATTTTGAACACCTGCTGGACATGTATTTTTTTTATAGCTCTCGTCATGATTGAAGACTAAAATGATCCAAGTCAGAATTCACACAGAACGTAATTCGATTTTTACTAAAAATATGATTTTCAATTTCGGGCATCCAAAGAATTAGAATACGATGTGTTAGTATAACCTGAATATTTTCCAGGTCGCATTGGCTCTCGAGGATGGTATTATTTCTCCGAATATTAATTTTACTAAACCTAGGAGAGTCCCAGGACTATTAGAAGGTAGACTGAAAGTCGTAACTGAACCAACGAAACTACAAGATGAACAAGCCATTATTGGTTAGTCTTTTTAGATTGAATTATCATCAGAGATGAACTAATCGTATTAGACATTTTCGATCGAGATCTAGATTGACATACACCTGTCAAGTCCATTAATGAGTTGACGCGACCCATATAAGGAGAATTAGGAGTAGCTAGTATGATTCTGAAACTACATATATAGTGACACCGTTTTCTCTGGAAGTGACGCCATCTTCATTATTTCAAATGAAGCACCCTATATTCATAAAATATGTGAAATCGACCGTTATTATTCAAGTTTCGCTAAATAAAGTGACAGATGCAGCTCATTAAACATATGGCACCCTAATGTAGATATTTTTTTGAGATATGCATCAATTGATACATAAATATTGTAGGTTGAATGATCATTTTGCACCAATAATACTTCCTGAATCTACAACTTCAAAACGTATCAGTTAGTTCCCCATAAAGTTATCGACATTATGATTTCAAATAAATGGGTATGAACAAACCATATCATATTGATCTCAATTTTTCATGCGATAGGAATCAACAGTTTTGGATTCGGAGGAAGTAACGGTCATGTCATATTGAAGGCCGTATCGAAAAAAAAAGTCAACGGTGGAAAACCAACTGACAACTTACCAAGACTTGTGTGTGTGAGTGGGCGGACAGAAATTGGCGTCAAATCGATTCTTGATGATGTGTCAAAGGATCCAGTAGACTGTGAATACGTACGACTATTGCAGAATGCCTTCAGGTAACTAGATTTTAGAATATCAATCCGTTGAAATCTTTCTGAATTTGATATCAGACCAGAACAGTGGAAAATAATAACAGTAGGATGAATCCTTTCAGAAAAGAACAGTAACAAAAATTTTATGAAAATTAATTTATATGTGATCTGAGGTGGAGAAGTAAAAGGTAGAGGGAGTTTATTTCACTTTTCAGTTGAACCATTGAGTTCAGACATCGAAAATAAACGTCATTCACCTTCGGAATTGCGTATTTTTCATTCTTGTAAATTCCCATCTTTTCTAATGGATGTCATCCTAGTATTTCTTACATACCACAACAATAAGAACTTTGAATAGTCTGGAAGTCTAGAATACAATAATATTATTTCAGGAAAGATATGGCAACCCATTCGTACAAAGGTTACTCGATTGTTTCGAAAGAGAAAGAGATAAAGAGATCCATCACCAAGATTTCTTTGAGGAAACTACCATTGCGTTTGGTTTATGGAGAAATAAATGACTGGTATTCCTTAGCTAAGGACTTTTCAGAAGTCCCAATATTCGATGAACCATTGCAAAAGTAACTATACCACATTAAAAACAGAAATGGGTTCGATAAAAGTTGTGATAAAAGTGTTTTCGATCTCTATAACAAGAGATATTTTGCATGTTTGAGTTGAATAAAAACATGGTTTTGAGAATATCAATTTACGTATTCGTGACCCGCTTTTTATTAACAAATTTCTGATCACTCGTTATCGACTTGAATCTATCATAAGGAACAAAAAACTCCATATCGTGCACTCGTTTTAGGATAAAGAATCATCTGAAAAAGAAAGGTGTGAGCCTGGATGATACCATCCTGAACACAGACCCGCAAGTACGAGAAGAATTCGGTGGAATTGGTAGAACAATAGTTTCGATATGCATTGGTGAAACTCTGAAACAATTGGATATAAAACCAGAATCGATTACAGGAAACTGGCTTGGAAACAATATGAATGCATATTTCAAAGAACGAACGAATTTCTATCAACTGCTTGATTGTACGTTGAAAATGGAGAAGATTGTCACAACGAAACAGGTTTGATATACATGAATATTTTGTGGGAACGTCCAATAAAATGTATTCAAACTGTTCATACAGCTCACGCGAGAATTCCAGTCGAAAATATAGATACTTATATGTATAGACACAACATACATATACATACATGTATAACATGATTCAGTATCTGATGAAACGTTGTTGACAACTGTAGTGAAATGTTTTCTCCCAAGCACTCCTCGCAAAACATTAAAAATCAGATTTTTTCAAACCGCAATACGAAATCAATCAATCGTTGTGAAAAAAAAATATAAAACGTTACTTAAGAATGTTGAAATTCAAGAAGTTAACAGATGTTTCTCCGCCATTTTGAGAATACCTGAAAAGGGTCATTTAATTTTATTCTAAAAATATTGAAAGCAATAATCATAAATTTTCGTTTTTTGCGATAACTTCAAAACTATCTGTGTAATGTACTCTGCCCCAATTTAACCATCTTCGTATGTATTAAGATAAGTGATATCCATAGTGGCGATCAAAAAATGGACAGCTTGTAGATATCATCCATAGCAGAGTTTTCATCTATTCATAGTTTATCTTCATTTTGATAAATGTACCATAAGTTATTTTTTACAGAATGTAAACAAACGAGACGAAGGAATAGCAGCACAAACGGATGTTATATGTAATGGAAATGAAAGCAGTAGACAGCTGAACTTTCATTCAATAGTGATTAATATTGGAGAATCCCAGAAAAAGAATATCGATATTGAAGATGCCCATATTTTTTCATTTCAAACTTTCACTGAATTTCTGTCCATCATTGGAAGGTAATATAAACATTCAGAGGTCTCTGAGAATTCTTTAGAAGAGATGACATAATGAGAGATTCTGAAATGCATCATTTTCAATATTTCAAGGTCATCACATCTGATCAATATAAATACGGAACTGGAAACAAAACATCCTGATGTTTATCTCAATATCTCGAACACTAAACAATGATAATTATATATCTGATAATCTCAAATCTCAACGATATTCACCACCCTGCATGCCCCTTTCAGCTTCACACTGAATGAGCACCAACAAACATCAATCATAATATTTTGTAGGTTATTTGAGCTAGGCCATACCTTACCGATTGAAAAACTTTTCCCGAAAGTCGAATTTCCAGTGAGTAGAGGTACGCCCAAGCTATCCTCCAAAATAAAATGGAATCATGAGAGGAAATGGCTGATGAATCTCCAATGTCTAACCACCAATTTTAAAGTGTTCAAGTATCGAATATCGATCAACGAAAAAGAATGGGGTTTTATCGTAGGCCATTCGATTGATGGTGAGTATTGTGAATTGTATTGAATTTGTGTACCAAGATCATTTCATGTCCTGCCCTAAACGGACTTTATTCACTGCTTGACATTAACCTACGCTCCATGCGCATCAAGAAAAGCACTCTAAATCATGAAGTATCGATATCGTATTCATTAAAGGATTCGATTCGTTTTCAGTAGAATATGTTCTTCTGGAAAAATTTCAGTAATTTGAGTTTTCGATAAAACTGACTTGATTTCATGATATTATACGTTGAATTGAAACAACCATCACGTCATTAATGATATTAATAATCACCAATAATAATTATGTCCTATTTATACATGAAAACACAGGAAATAACAGGTCGTTTTGAACATTATTTATACAAAAAATAATGAAAACAGCTCACATCGAGAGTACCATTTTTATTTTCTAAACGTGAATACCATGAATATCCAATTGATTGTTCATTTATAATAAAACCCATGTCGAATTCAAGCTATAACGACTGATGTAATCACGAAACCGAAGAATTTCCTCAATGTTGCTGTATTTCAAACTTCTAGTATATATAATATTTTCACAATTCACACTTTTTTACGATAAGAAGGGTTTTGTGCTCGTGGTCTTTGGAATTTGATAGTGTTGCTTCGGCTAATTGAGCAACTGAAAATTATTTTCCTTGCACACGAAGGCTGAGCTATGAATACTTGTAGAATATCCGACGTGAATGCCAATTGCCACCGAATGTTTGTCCCTTTTGAACACAAAATGGGTGTATGGTACTAACCTTCACTAATTAGAAGAAAAATAGGCGACCATTCCAATTTTCATGGAGTAATGAGAATTGGAATATTTATTCTTTCAATTTCAGGTCGAGTTTTATACCCAGCAGCTGGATATCTTTGGTTGGCGAGAAATGCTATGCTGCGAAAAATCTATAGAAATATCGATTCTCACATTCCCCTGAGTTTCAGGAATTGTAGATTCCTTAGAGCAACTCAATTAACACCTGATCATGACGTAACTTTCATGGTAACTATATTAGAGAGCGGTTATTTCGAAATAGTCGAAGGAGATGCAATAATAGTGACGGGAGAAATCTATATTATTGAAGATGTCGACAATTTCCCAACTCCGGATAGTTATCGTGCTATCACCCCTGGGACTATGAAATCGAGTGATATCTATAAAGAACTCAGGCTTAGGGGATATGATTACAAGTAGGTATTCTATACTGAGGACGGATAGGTAGGGATATATTCATTTAAAATTCATCTTACAATTGGATTCATGAATGACCTCATACTACATCGAGTGTTGTTAGTAATAATCAAATCAATAGGACCTGATTAAAAATAAATTTCACTTTGCCAATCGAATTTAATTGCTAACATAGAGCAAGCAACAATGGAAATCGTTGGAGAATCAACGTCTATTCATTTAAGCAATAAATGGAGATCTGTCAATATAACGTGGAATTATCGTTTCGAATGAATCGAATGTTCAGAACACCGAATTATGTAAGTTCATTGAAATGGACCCCGACACTAGGTATGGCCCTATTTTAGCACTGTTAGTATTCTGCAGATCTAATTGGTTCCAGAGGAAAAATTGAGGAGGATTACATATGGAGACCTTGATTACCCTAGAACCTTCGTTCTAACTCTTCGATATATGATCCTAGAATACACTTACAAGCTCCTCTTGAAGAAGAGGTGTTCGGTTTGCTTGAATAATTGAATGATTTCCTTGATAATGATTGTCATTCTGGTCTTCTTATTGTGGACGAAATAACTCGTTCAGTATTTTCCTGTTGATAGAATCAAACGTTCCTCAGAAATACAGACTTTGACAATAACTCAACAGGTAAACTCAACAAGACCCAATTTCCTAGATTTTTTTCCATTGGCTACCGATACAAATTGATCAAATGTTTCCAGTATTTTCTCATAACAAATTTGTCTGAATGCGTTTCATTTGATATATTCGTTGTACTCCCAATACTCCATACCTGTACTCCCAATTATTCGGAAATTTGTATATTTTTGCGTTGAATACACCTTCTTTGAGGAGAAACAGTCAGCAGCCTTCATCAAGTTTGTCTAGCCTAAGATATATATGAATTGTTTCATGACAAGAAACGTTATCTCTCACCGGCAAACAATGTTTCAAATAGAGTAATAATGAATCTGTTTGTCCTCAAGAAATCAACCTTTTATAAATATTTCTAGTGGCGAATTCAGAGCAATAGAAGAAGTCAATCTCGAAGGCACTCAAGCCCTAATCAACTGGAGGGATAGATGGATCACCTTCATGGACAATATCTTCCAAATGATTATAATACACAGCGACACTCGTCTACTTTATGTTCCCACGAGTATAGAAGAGCTGAACGTCTATCCAACACTTCACAATAGAATCATCGAATCTGTAGTACTAAAAAGAGAAAAGGGAGATGAAAGCATTCGTCTTCCGGCTCATTATAATATAGAAGCGAATACTACAAGGTGAGAACCCTTTACGCTATAATTCGAAAGTAAGATGATGAAACATTTATCTTGTTGGTGAATTATTCTCAAAGAGTGGATATTTTTTCAGATGTGGTGGCCTGGAAGTTAGAAATTTATTAGCTACCTCGATAAATCGAAGGAAGAATCTAGCGTCTGCTGTATTAGAAACAAATGAATTCATACCGAACATCGCTAACTTATCTCTTTCCGCTTCTGTTAGAGTTAATAGTCAGATCATACTAGAAAATACTTTGTCCATCAAAGTGAAAGCTATAGAAGTTATTGACGAAGATGTGCGGCCAGAGTCTAAAATCATTTCCTCAGTGCTGAAAGGTGTTTTAGGAGATCAACCCCTAATCCAAGCTGATATTAAAGTGCTCTCGCAAACTCCACTAGAAACTTCTTTCATTCCAGTAGAGAACACAGACCTTTCTGGACAAGATCATGATCATACTCTAGTGATCGTCTCTAAACTCATACATAATCCGAAGGTAATTCACAATGAAGTCTCGACTCAATGGTCGTTTCGTGTTGAAATATGAAATCCAAAAGAACTTTGCAATGGCGAAGTCGCCACGATCCACAATTTCTGGATCGCAGCCTTCATCTTTGCTAAAACGGATTGTTATTGAGTGTCCATGAAATCACAGTAGATATATAGAATCGATTCAAGAATTGCATGATTTCTAATAGAATACATGTAGTTTATACATATGGAAATTATCTCTAGCTTTCTGCTGATCATATCCTTTTTCGTTTTAGAAACAGAAAGAAGTTCTCAGCGTGCTCAAAGATGATGGATACGTCATAACCAGAGAATCTTCAGAAATAAAAATAGAATATTTGAATGAGAGTAGCGTTACTATTGTCACCGTACATCGAAACGAAGAAGAAACATTCGTACTTCTCAGGAAGAACGCCACTAAAAGTAAAGTTGTATCGTTCATCAAAATCGACGATGAAATTTCTCGATGGTTAGATGCAGTTAAAGCCACTCTATTGTCAGACAAAGAGGTCATCCTATTTTCCGACAAAAACGAACTAAATGGTTTGCTTGGCTTGGTGAATTGTCTCAGGAGAGAGCCCGGTGGCAATAGGGTCAGGGGAGTTCTTATCATGGACAATTCACTGGAATTCATACCAGAAGAAGAGTGGTGCAAACAACAACTGGATAAACAAATGGCTATCAACATATATAAGGACGGACAGTGGGGAACATACCGACATCTAGAACTAAATACTGGTAAAAAACATGCACACAAGCATTGCTATGTCAATCAGTTGGTTAGAGGAGATTTATCTAGTTTATCATGGCTAGAAGGTGCTTTATCACATGACTTCGCTGCTGCATCAACCAAAACCAATTTCATTGAGGTAAGATAATAGAAACCATGAGTTGGTGTACATTTATCATTGATTCCTCAACCAATAGCAAGTTTATATACGTTTAACTACTTCTCGATCGAATTATTCATTCCAAACATTATTCTCGTGCATTTCATGATCAGGTTCATTATGCTGCCCTCAACTTCCGAGATGTGATGGTGGCATCAGGAAAAATCAGCCTTGATAATATGGGCTCTCATCGCTTGGATAACGAATGTGTTCTTGGATTTGAATTCTCTGGTATAATTTCAAAGTGAGTATATTGTATGAACCGCACGGCTGACAACAGATGAAATATTTCTCGATTGAGAATATCATACCTTATTGAAGAAGATATATATGTGGTAAAACTGTTGCACAACTTTATACAATGACAAGAAATGCAATAATATCGTGGTATCAAATGTTCAAGAGGAATATGTCCAGCCAATTACAGAGTTTATTGATAGAAATTACAATGTTCTCCAAATGTTTAGCTCCTTGCTTCTGGTCTCATTGAACCACAATATCGTGAATGCATTATTTCTGATACGTTATTATTTTATATATATACAATATGTACAATTTGTGGGAAGTATAATTTGTGTTAGATGATGATGAAGTTATATCAGAAGAAAAGAGTATACTATTCAATTCACTCAATTCATTTCTTGAATCCATTAATTCGATCGACTTAAGGATTCACTCTCTATGATCGCATTATTTTCAGTGGACGAAGGGTCATGGGTATGGTTTCTCAAGGTGCTCTAGCAACTGCACTTCTAGGAGATGAAGACCTACTGTGGCAGGTGCCGGATGGTGAGTTTCTTTCAATATCTCCTTGTATCGAAATATAATAATCATCGAGTTATATTTCAACATTTCCAAAAATTGATTGAATCGGCCAATCACCACATGGCTTCTCAATTTCGTATTTGAAAATCTTCTATTTTTGATTATGAATCAATTCCAATGTTCGATGAACTATATCTGGAATGAATAATCGAATATTATCGTTATAGTTCAAAGCTCATAGAACCAGTAAGGTCACTTTCTGTCGGCACCATTAATGTCGATGGTAAAATTTTTCCATGACGCTACCTGATTTTTATTCTACCCGCATGAAAACCGTATTAGTGATACATTGCTCGACGTTACTGCTCATCCAGAATAAGAGACTAATTAGGGGGAAAAAGAGACACGAAAGTATTACCAAGGAGGTTGGTAGAGGGATTTAACCGAGCTCTGAACGTGGTATCGTGAATAACATAACCACAATTTGGTATGATCTGAACTAGATTCTGCTTTGGTGATTGGTGATATTATTCTTCTCATTGCTAATGAATCCGAATCATTATCATCATAATTTCTGAATTTTCAATACAGAATGGAGCCTTGCAGAAGCATCAACAGTTCCGGTTGTTTATGGAACCATCATTTATGCCTTAGCAATGGTGAGCATGATATTATAATCGAAAATTTCATCATGAAAAAGTCACGACAGATCCAGACAAACTAGTTTCTTAGTGACATAAATTAACATTGATGAAACTCCCAATCGAGAATATGTAAGAATTAATAACAATACATTAATCCATCCGAATCAGCGTGGAGAAATGAAAAAAGGTGACAGTGTCCTCATCCATTCTGGAACAGGTGGGGTAGGACAAGCAGCTATCAGATACGCCCTCTATCATGGATGTACCGTTTTCACCACGGTAGGCAACAATGAGAAGAAAATTTTTCTGAAAAAAGTTTTTCCTCAGCTGAAAGGTGAGTTGGAGTTTATAGATTCGACATTTTCAAATTCCTTGTTGACGGAACTGATAACCCATTATATTATTATATTTTCGGATTCAGGTTAGAAAAATATACATGGTTGAAACGTAGGAACTGTAAGAACGATATGGAAAAAGGTATTGATTGAAATTGAAACATAAGAAATGATATAAGTGAATATGTTGAGTAAATGAAATATCTGTATAATGAAAATGAAGCTACCATTGGCCGAGCGAGTTAAGGCACAAGGCAACGTCGTAGTCACCGGGCGTCGGTTCGAATCTCGTCCACCCGTTAAGAAACATGCTTCAATGGTGAACTGAAAAGTGGAAAATAATTATAAAATTGATTGAGAAAAGCATAACTATCGTGAAAAAAAAATGTGGGTACCTCAAAGGTCAGTTTTTAAATAACGCCCCACAGTCCTTTTATAATAACATTTTTAGTTCACCATCGAAGTATGCTTCACCAACTTTATTTATTTCTTGATATGTGTTACTAATTTACTCGATTTTCCAGACGAGAATATAGGCAACTCACACGATCAATCCTTCGTGAATATGATAAGGAAACGAACCGGAGGCAAAGGCGTCGATATCGTGCTCAACTCCTTGGCCGAGGACAAGTTGGTAGCTTCTGTGAAGTGTCTAGCTCCAGGAGGAAGGTTCCTGGAGATCGGTAAATTCGACATCTTGATGAACAAGCCATTGTGCACACTACTCCTGCAGAATGACGTCTCCTTCCATGGAATCATGCTGGACAAATTATTCGGAGCTGAGCCTGCTAAAAAGCGCTATCTCAGTCGATTAATCAGCGAGGGTATCCAGAACGGGTCGATCAAGCCTCTCGGCATGAACGTATTCAAGAGTGATGAGGTGGAGCAGGCGTTCAGGTTCATGACTGGTGGGAAACACATGGGCAAAGTTTTGATCGAAATAAGGAAGGAACAGGCTGCTTCACGACTGGAAAAGAATGAAATGATTGGTATACCAAGGTGAGTCATCAACTAGTCTACCAACGTTTTTCTTCTTGAATATCTGTGATCTTCGGTTCGATCTAAGAATAAACAACGACCCCATGATGACTGTCTCATTTCACCGATTCAGATATTATTGCCAATCGGACAAATCCTACGTGATAGCTGGTGGTTTGGGAGGTTTCGCATTAGAATTGGTAGACTGGCTGATAATGAGAGGTGCAAAAAAAATAGTCTTGTCTAGTAGAACAGGAGTTAAAACAGGATATCAGAAGAGTAGATTGAGGTGAGATACTCCAAAATATCAATTTCCTCATCATTTATTTGCGAAAATCTCTCGTAGGATATGGAAGAGCTATGGAATAGATATAAGAATTTGTACTTCAGACATCACCACCAAACAAGGTTGCAGAGAACTCATTGAAGATGCAACCAAATTGGGTCCGGTTGCTGCTGTTTACAATTTGGCCGTAGTTTTGCAAGATGCTCTCTTTGAGAATCAGACAGAAGAAATGTTCAGAATTTCCTTCGGACCAAAAGCCGTCGCAACTAGTAACTTGGATCAATTAACAAGGACAATGTGTCCTGATCTCCGGTAATGGCTCGTGAATACTTCAAACACAATTTCTAATTCAATGATATGATAAAATTCTTTCAGTGATTTCGTCATATTTTCTTCAGTGTCATGTGGTAGGGGTAACGCAGGACAAACGAACTATGGAATGGCCAACTCTATCATGGAGAGGATATGTGAAAGAAGGAAAAAGGATGGCTATCCAGCATTGGCTATTCAGTGGGGAGCCATTGGAGAGGTAAAAAACAGAATATTCAGTTGGGATCGAGTCATCCTTTATCTTTTCAACATGATATCGTATTCATCTAGGTTGGACTGGTAGCTGACATGCAAGAAGTTCACGGAGAACTCGAAATTGGTGGAACCCTACAACAAAGGCTGCAAAGCTGTATGGAGGCTCTCGACGAATTTCTTACTCAAAATGTAGCCACGATAGTTTCAAGTATGGTAGTTGCAGAAAAGAAGGCTGGATCCTCAGGAGAAGACGTCATTGCCGCAATTGCTGCTGTAATTGGTAAAAATTGGAATGTCGCTGCACAAATCATATTCGATACATAAAATATCTTTTTATCAGGTATAAATGATATTAAAACTGTCAGTGCCCACTCTACCTTGCCGGAACTAGGAATGGATTCTATGAACGCTGTCGAAATAAAACAGATTATAGAAAGAGATATGGAACTATTTTTGACTGCAAAAGAAATTAGAATGCTCACTTTCGCCCAGTAAGTTCAAAGAATCTTATTGTACAGTGTACTCAGAGTCATATTTCAACACATTGCGCTTCTACTGTCAGAGATTCCTCATTCTCAATGCAAAATCACCTACCTCTATCGTCTGCGACTCAATCATCTCCCATTTCCATAGATTGATGAAAATAAAGGAAGAAAGAGAGACGAAAAGCGCGAATTCGGAGGATGAAAATGATAACGTTACCCAGAAAAATCATCAGAATATAATGAAGACCATTCCTGAGAAAATCAATCGTATAGAACTTATGCTGGAATTGGAGAGTAATCTGAAACATGATGAGGATGGCCCCATCATATTTATGATTCCAGGCATCGAAGGCTTTGCAACGTCTATGATCGACTTGGCGAAAAACTTGAATGCTCACGTACGAATTCTCCAGTATGATCATGACAATCCGATTGAAACAATAGAAGAATTATCGAATATATATTTGAAGGTAATATGGATAATACTTCGTACTTTTCATTGAATCATTTGCTCTTTTGAATTGGATAGAATTGAATTGAATTTCAGCATTCCACATTTCAACAATTTAAACATTGCATTACAGGATATTAAGAAATTGTTTTTTTTTTTGTACGTCCCATGTACAATGATCAACATATGCTGTATAGGGACAGACTGTCAGTGAATCCAAAAATATGAATCTTTATCTGTTACAATGCTTGTGGATATATACTGGTATATTTTTCTGATTCTCTTTCAGTAATAATTGAATAATTTGGTTCCCATAATTTTCTGACAATA
Organism: Plagiodera versicolora; assembly: GCA_037013635.1. Classification (NCBI taxonomy): domain Eukaryota; kingdom Metazoa; phylum Arthropoda; class Insecta; order Coleoptera; family Chrysomelidae; genus Plagiodera; species Plagiodera versicolora. The sequence goes on along the minus strand of CM072982.1, from coordinate 9,436,621 downwards.
ATTTCAATTGAAAAAGTTGGTTTGGTGTGCTAAGTAGAAAGAGAAATGCCTATATAAGTAACCAAATTTTCAGAAGTGTGCATTGTCCAGTCCTCCATATGCCATAATGTACCATCTACTGCGGGTCACCCGCACAGCTCTTACAACGATTCTCAACAATAATACGATAACATTCCTCAATTCTAAGATATCATTAGTTGCAGTAGGTCAAAGATAGAAGTAGAATAGAAGAATCAAGAGAAGCTGGTTGTGAAATATCAAAATCATATTATTAACAGAATTGAATTTGTTGTAGCATATAGCAGGATATATATCGAAATCCAGCCCTTTCTACATCACCAGCCACTCTTATGGAGTGATAGTAGCTTTGAACATCATCAAAATTCTGGAAAAAGAAGGATACACAGGAATATTGATAGCTGTAGATGGTAGTCCCTTGTTATTCCTTGAAATGGCGAAACATAATTCAATTTCAAGTGATTTGGAAACTAATGTTATCCTTCAGATAATGATGAGAAATCTACCGTTCAAAATAGTGCAGCATCATTTGGTGAGTTATTTTCGAATTGTTCAAAAATCAACCATGAAATGATCTGCTGAAATGAATATGTACATCCATTCTAAAAAATTTGAAATAAAAAAACTTTCTGAAGACCAACAAACATGCTCTAATGATGAACTGAAATAGCTGAAATAGTTATCAAAATAGAATTGAATTGAATAGCGTGGTGTCTCTCGACCGTGCAGGCATGTTCTTTAGAAGCTCCGATATTCCTAATGAAATCAATAGTGAGAATTATAGTACAATCTTCAATTCCATATCTACGTACTGATTGAACTTTACAGTTTCACGTAAGCGAAATTGAATTGAGATTATTCATCAGACAGTGGAAATGGCTGATAAACTTTGCAGAATCTGCAATAAATCGGTGAATCGTGAAAATCCGGGTTTACAATGTGGAAGTTTTTGTGCTCGTTTTTATCACGGCCAGTGTATCAACATCGTGGGCACTCAGCTTGATAGTCTTCGGGCCGAAGGTGTTTCATGGGCATGCCCTGGCTGTCGAGGTCGTCCCCGAACATCAGTCATAGCTGGGACATCGCTACTGCCGCAATCGCCCCAGATGAACGATGCCGCAACCAGTGACTCAGCCGCGGCGAACGCCCTGGAGGAAATTCGCTTGGAGCTGAGACAAATTCGAGAACAACAAGATATGGTTCTTCAGTCTGTTAATTTTTGTATCACGGATTTTGAAAATGAAATTTCCACACTGAAGGAGTATGTAAAAAAAACTGATCAATTGGCAAACAGTAATATGGGAATGAAAAGCGATATGGAAAGTCTACAATCCAAGCTGAACGACTTGGAGCAGGTTTCTCGTTTGAATAATATTGAGATACAGGGTATCCCTGAGAAAAGTAATGAAGACATATACAACATCATTGAGAAGATAGGAGTGTACATTGATTGTAGAATTAATCCTGCTACCATTGATCATGCACACAGGGTTCAAGTAAATCATAATAAACCGAATATAAAATATAATAGTGAAATTTACATCAAGAAGGGAAAAGGAGCGCTTCCTGAGCCAAAGCCAGACGTATGGGAAATGACAGTTCTCCAAAAATGAATCTCGATGGTGTCTCAGATGCTTTCTATATAAATGAGCATCTCACGTTAGCCAACAAACAAACAATACAAGTATGTTTGGGTGAAAAATGGTGCCATCCTTTGTAGAAAATCTGATCTGTCCAAAATACTTGCTATAAAAAATCACGCATCCGTCGATAAAAAGTAACCTAGAATTTTGCGATAATTGGCCATATCATATATGATAGTTTTCCCAATGGATAAGTTGTTAATTTATGGACAGAACGTAAATGGTTTCCGTTCCAAGATAACCGGATTCAAAATAAACACATTCAATGTCAACGCTGATCTCTACTTGATAACTGAAACCAATCTATTATAATGTTTTCCGCCGCGATCGCGAAAGTGCCTCGTGTGCCGATAACAAAAAATCCGAGGGAGGTGTACTAATAGGTGTTAAAAATACAATTGGTGCTACGCATCGGGAGCATTTTCAGAGCGACGCAGAAGACTTATGGATAACCATCCACAATGACAACAATTAGAAGATCCATGTATGCTGCGTTCATCTTCCTCCCATGGACGAATATGCTAGATTATGTTTCACCTCGAAACTACAAGCAAACATTGACGAACTCACAGGTGAACCTATTATCATATTTGGTGATTTCAACTTTCCATACATTAGTTGGATTCCCAGTGAATGTTAAACTTTTTTTGTTCCAACAAACACTGATAACTCTAACTCATCATTGATCGATCTCTTATCATTTGGTGAATTTTCACAGCACAATGATATAAAAAACGTAGATGATAGAATATTAGATTTAGTTTTTTGCACTAAAGTTCACTTATCGAAATTAGAAAAGAGTGACATTCCCTTAGTATATCCTGATTCGTATCATCCACCCATTGAGTTTTACATTGGTTGTCTCAACATCAAGGTTCTTGATAAAACATATCCAAATTTTTATAATTTCAGAGGGGGTAACTATAGCGAGCTCAACAATTTTTTTCTAAGTTATGACTGGGACGAGCAGCTCTCCAATTTATCAGTTGATCAAGGAGTTTCTGTATTTTACAAAATTTTACAGGAGGGTACCATTCTGCATGTCCCAAATGACCACAAGAAATAAAAAAATTCCTGTATACTTTTCTATCGATACAATAAAATGTATAAAACAAAAAAATCAGATGCACAAAAAGTGGAAAAAATATTATATTCAATATTATTATAAAAAATTCAAACTTCTGAGACGTAGAAGTAAAAACCTTATATCTAATGACTACAAAATGTACACAAACAATATTCAAAATGAAATTAAAACGTATCCTAAAAAATTTTGGAAATATATGAATTGTTGCAAAAATGAAGTTAGTATTCCTAATAAAATATCTTATAGCGACACATCCGCTGAAAACGGCAGACAAATATGTGATTTATTTGCTACCTATTTTCGGAGCGTATACGAGCCCCATCAGCAAACCCATCATTTTTCTCCTCAATCCAGCACAAATAATCTATTGAACTCAATAAAATTCACTCCAGATATGATACTTGCTAAAATGAGCTCTTTAGATGTAAACAAGGGAGCCGGAATAGATGGCTATCCCTCATACTTTGTTAAATGCTGTGCTCCCAGTTTATGTTACCCACTCTGTGGTATTTTCAATAAATCCATGCAGTCTGGTACCTTTCCAGATGCCTGGAAAACTGCTCTTTTGGTTCCAATATTCAAAAAGTCCGGCTCTAGAAACTCAGTGAATAATTATCGTGGTATCTCCAAACTATCCATGTTCAGCAAAGTATTTGAAAGCATCATTTATGACATTATGTTTCATAGTCTTAAATCATCGATCTTAGAATGCCAACACGGATTTTTCTCGAAACGAGGGTTTGAAACAAACTTGGTTATATATTCTGAATACATCTCGAATGCCTTGGACAATCGAGCGCAGGTTGATTCGTCGTATGCTGATTTCAGGAAGGCGTTCGATAAGGTCGATCACAACCTCCTTATGTCGAAACTTTCTGGAATTGGTATACAGGGAAATATCCTGAGATGGCTCTCGTCATATCTTCATAATCGTAGTCAACTTGTGAACATAAATGGGTATAGGTCTGCCTCTTTCGTGGTAACCTCGGGAGTCCCTCAGGGTTCACATCTGGCTCCTTTATTATTTTCAGTGTTTATTAATGATCTGAATAGCTGTTTCAAACATACACAGATATTGTTATATGCAGACGACTTGAAGATATTCAGAAAAGTGTTGACAATTAGGGACTGCTCAAAGATTCAAGAAGATCTGAATAGGTTCACTGAATTTTGTAACCGTAACAAAATGTAACTCAACGTCAGTAAATGTGCGAGTATATATTTTAGTAGAAACTTTGTCCCTATAGAATTCCAATATTTGCTAGGCGATGGTACAGTCAGTAGAACGGACCGAATCAGAGATCTTGGTGTCTACTTCGATACAAAAATGACTTTCAACCCACATTTTGAGTACCTAATTAATGCTTGCAATAGAGCTTTGGGATTTTTTTGTAGAACATGCAAGGACTTTGATAGTGAGGCAGCCATCAAATCTATTTATTATGCTTTTGTTCACAGCAAACTAAATTTCGCCAGTGTAGTATGGAACCCACATTATAATGTTTATAAATTACGTTTAGAAAGACTCAAAATTACAAAGGTTTATATAACTGTTGGCATCAGTGAAATTCGTTCCCTTTTTAATATACAGCTTCTCGAACAACGACGGATAATCATAAGAAATTGTTACGATTCTCCTACTTTAGTGTCTATGATTTTTTTCATGTCCCTCGAAGACATACTAGAAATAGACAATTACTGACTAGTCCTAGTTACAACACGAATTTGGGAAAAAATTCTCCAATCACCAGAATGTGTTATTCTTTCAACAAATATTGTAATAATTTAGATATATTCTCCATGACATTCAATTCTTTCAAAATAACTATGAGACATATCTTCAATTCATAATGTTATAATGAATACAATTTAGTTTACTCCTGTACCTCTTAGATTACCGAAGAATAAATAATTAGGATGAATATTATAATTGTGTGAGTGTGTAATTGTTTTTTTCTTCAAGTGTGCGTGATTCACCCTCTACCCGCACGTAATTCAGTTTGGAAAGTGTCATTTTCCCACACTAGTGCGGGAAATTTTTTCATTTTTTCAAAACATTTCTATGATATCCTCGTTAAATATAAGTGGTGGGTGACGAAATATGAAAGTTCAAGCTTTTTTGTTGCAATACTAAGTGAGTTCGTTCAAAATCATCCATCATTTTGCACTATTTATTGAAAAAATGAACAAATATTGATAAATAAAAAAGGAATGTTATGAAAATAATTGATGTTGTCATGCCGATCAATACACAAATCTGTTTGTAATTGTCAGAGTGACCGACAAAGCGTACTTATATAAAATTTTCGATTCAGTGAAATTGCCACAATGAATGAATTTGTTTCCTACGCTTGTAGAAAAAATATTGTTCCTAACTCATGCGGAAAGTGTCTTTCCCGTACTCGACTGCTTACCCGAACTCCGCTCCGCGTCGTTCGATTTAACGGCAGTCGCGTGCGGGAAAGCATCACTTTCCGCACTTGTTACGAAAATTACTATTTCACAACACCAATGTTTTTCTTCATCAATTCAATCCTATATTAATTTTTTTCGCTTTCTTTAGTTCATCATTAAGGCATGTTTCTTATTTTTCACGACATTTATATATACTATTTTTTTGCAGCTGATATCTAATACTATATTTATTCTTCGAATATGAACCATTTCCAGAAAATTTTCACGTCTTTTGTATTTTCAGGATAAAATTGCAAGATCTGAAACTATAAAAGAAAAAATAGAAATAGCGGCTGAAGTTTTCCAGAACCATTCATCTCTTCCAAAACATAGAATTGAGAAAATATTGCTGGGATTGGTTACCAGGGTGAAAGCCCTAAAGAGTTTCAACCCTGGTCCAATGAATTTACGTTCCAAACTGATGGTATACAGGCCGACCAAAGATCAAACAAGAAATATCCCGAATGACCTTGGCTTGAGCGAATATTCTGAAAAATACGTGGAAGTATGTTTCATCGAAGGAGATCACATTTCTGTTCTGCAGAACATCAAATTGGCAGCAAAAATCAATTATCTACTGAATCTCGATCAGAATTAGCTAGAATTCCTATGGTCTTCGTACTTTCACTATTTCTCAATCAATAGGAAGTGAACGCTCATTTGTAAACATCGAACGAGTAGATTTGAGAATACTTCATTTCAGTAATCGCCATAAACCTTAAATGTAATTTGATGATACAGGGTGGTCAATCATGAGATATTGAGGGAGCTCCAAAATATTTTATAACCTTCTCTGATTTTAACAATGTAATTCTGAATATATCAGATTTTTATTCATCGTATTATGATTTCTCATCCCAAATACTTCACAGTTTCGGTGTAATTTCGAGCTCATTCTATATCCTCAAAAATTTTTTTATGAATTCGAAATTATACAATTATTCATTTACTGAACATAATATTGGCATGATTCGACTGGTCACCTGCCACCTGGTGGCACTAAAAAAGACTAAATATCCCGATATACCTCTGCTTCAATCCATGCGTTTTGTATCGTGGTTTGTTGATTTTATACTGAATTTGAATGATTGTGATACTATGAATCGAAAAAAAAAAGTTCCGAAATTAATTTCCATGCTTTTCCTCAAGCTATAATTTTTTTTTATTATTACAGGGGTCCGAAGGATATACTGCAGCCGGAGGCTTATTGTATATTGTATTTCTCCTATCATTCCAATACCCTGAAAAATATTGGTCCGTTTGATTATTTTGCAAAGGTCACTAGGTTTCAGGGTTCCCATATTCTCTAGGTTTATATCAGGTTCTCCTTGTTGCACTACTATTCTATAGTTTAGTGCCTCACAATAGCACAAAATGTGTTCAATAGTCTCAGGTCCTAAGCCGCACAATCTACAAGTCTGGTCACCTTGATATAGCCCCATCTTTTGTAGGTGTGTCCTAACAGGAGCATGTCCTGTAAGGAGACCTGTTACTAGTCTTATCTGATCTCTACTTAATCTGAGTATCTTATCAGTTCATTTTTCACCTGTTATCTGAATAAAAAGTTCATTTTATTCTTGTCCTGGTGTGTTATCCCATGCTATACTATGTAATTCTTCGACTTTTCTTTCAATGGAGTTACCAAGTAGAGTCAGAAGTTCGTTGAAACATTGCCAGATCTGTCTGGACTTTACCTCATACCCTGCAAGAACTTGCAAATATTTCTGCTTGGAACACCGAGGTGTTCTCACCAAGCGCATAGGAATGTTTTTTCTTCAGGGTAGGGGAATAAATTTACGCACCCAATCCTTGTTCAGTCCTTGATCCGTCTGTATAACAGATCATTCTGTTTTGCTCTTCTCTAGTGTGAACTTCGTGCCACTCCCTTCGATCCGGGATTAACACCTCGAAGGGGTTTTCAAAGATGTATTTAGGTGTCATATTATCTCTTGGCATCTGCAAGATATTATTCCCATGGAATTGTAGTGGTGTATTATCACCACTATTTCTTGACGCTACAGGCAATCTGAGGAGCCCCAGTCTAGCATCCCCTTGCAATTCAAGGTGAAGCTGAAGACAGAGCATTACCTCCATGGCCGCTGTTGATGTAGTCCTCATTCCCCCTGTTATGCATGGGCAATCAGGTCTTTGCACCGTGCTTAGTATTCTAATAGTGTTATGTTGCAATGTCTTGCTCCACCAGGCGATTCCACCATGAAGTATGACTAGTTTAACTACCACTTTATACGGCCAATATATAATTTTTGGTTTCGAACCCCAAGTATTGCCATATGTTCTTCTCACAACTATGAGGCTTATGGTTGCCTTCTTTGTAACCCTTTGTAGAAGTTGGTTCCAAGTTTGCCTGAAATCTAGTATGACTCCCAGGTATTGAACTTCCCCCGACATTTCTACAGGTGTACCATTCAAATAGAGAGGTCCTAGCTCTCCTTTTCGACTTCGTTTTGTGAAAGCTACTACTAGTAGCTAGTTATAGGTATCAACAAAATTGAAACGAAATCCTACATACAGGGTGGCCCAACGAAAACGTACCGGAAAGTATAACTACCAAAAAGAGATTTTATCGAGAAAAATTTTGTATATGAGGGGGACAACTTTTGACACAAAAAATATAGCATCTCCTAATTTTTTTCAAACGGGAATGGGGGTCAAATGATAAGCCCTTTTGATTCCCTATACCAGTGGTTCTCAAACTTCTATACCTTGCGCCTCCCTTTCCTACTTTGAATAAATTGGCGCTCCCATTCTCTACAATAATATAAAAAATTAAGATCATGTAATTGTGTTTCCAGATTATATGATTTCCGAAATATTTATTCGGATTCAATTAAAACTTAAAATTTTAACAATGATACAAAATATACCTACTGTAGAAGTTCATCACCAAATTCTCCTACACCGGCCCTGTCTTCGAGACGCGTCACACAGGCTCGCAAAATATTCGCGGCGCGCGGATTACGAGCTGGATATTTCTAGAAAAAGCCTGCTTACCGCGTACCGTTCTTTTATAGTTGTGTCGTTAGGGCTGTTACTTCGGTGTAGTGTAGTGGAGTTGAAACGTAAGATTATTGTTACTGGATTTTGCTCATACGTAAGTTTGAAGGCGAGGAGGCTTTTACTTCTACTTGATCAAAAACGTCCAGTAATTCTGCTATTGCTGCAATGAGATCGAAAATACGAAAATATGACCAAGCCTATTTGAAATTCGGTTTTACAAGCATTGAAATGAGTGGTCAAAAAAAACCGCAATGTGTTATTTGCCTTAAAATTTTGGCTGCAGATAGCATGAGGCCCAACAAATTGTGGAGACATTCAGAAACTCTGCACAACTAATATGTCGATCGGTCATGCGAATTTTTTGCTGAAAAGTTAAAAGCTTTCGGAAAGGTCAAACTTCCTCAAAACTCTAACCATAAACGAAAAAGCATTATTGGTGTCATATTAAGTGACTTACAGAATAGCCAAATGCAAGAAACCACATACTATTGCGGAGCAACAAATTTTACCAGCTGCAATTGATACGGCAGAAACAACATTTGGCGAAACTTATGCTAAGCAGGTTGAGAAAATTCCTCTGTCAAACGATAGCATTTGCCGAAGAATTAACGATATATCGGAGGATATTCAGCAACAGCTTGAATCTGAAATAGTTGGAAACTTATTTGCCATCCAATTCGATAAAGCAACAGACAACAGTAGCGATGCTCACTTAATTTGCTATATTAGATTCTGTAAGAGGACTGAAATAGTTGAAGAGTTGCTATTTGCAAGCCTATTCCAGGAAGAGCAACTGCTGTCGAATTATACCGAATCACAAATGACGCTTCCGTTAACGCAAACTTGCAGAGGCAGAATTGTGTTGGAATTTACACCGATGGAGCTCAAGCTACGGCTGGCAGGTATAATAGGTAGTGATCTGGACCCACTGTTTGATGCAAGGAAAAGCTTTAGCATCAAGTCATTAAGTGCTGAGCTTAATATTGTTTCGCAAGTGGTTTTTGATGTCGTTAATTATATCAAAAGCCGGTCTTTGAAGAGATGGGTGCTGAACATAAATCATTCATATTTTATTCTTCATCCAGATGGTTGTCACGCGGAAAGTGGTCAATCGCATTTTTTGAATTGAGAAATGATATTCCTGAGGGAGGAAGGTCATAAGCATGCCGAAGCATTTTGCAGCAATTTATTTCTAGTGAAACTCTCTTATCTAGTAGACATTTTCGAAAAACTTAATGCACTTAACCCTCAAATTCAAGGAAATAATGAAACTTTATTTGACTTAAGTGAAAGGGGTGACGCTTTTTGTAAAAAAGTACAGTTATGGAATGAGAAATCAAAGGATAATGTATTCGAAATGTCTCCTACAATGTGTGAATTTATCCAGACTTATAAAAATGTATTGCTGCAGACAGTAGGGAATCATTTAAAAAACTCAAATACTACCTACAGTAAATACTTTTTCAAAGCAGAAGACAAACTGGATAATTGGAATTGGGTAAAAAATCCATTTGAAAATACACCTACCGGTCTATCGCTGCAAGAAGAAAAACAATTGATAGACCTTCCTTCGAGTGGCTCACAAAAATTTGATTTTGCTAAGAAGTCGTTGACGAATTTCTGGAGTCGATAACACAACTCTTCCCTTATTAAATCGGAAGCATTTCGGAAACTTCTACCTTTTCCCACTTCTTATCTTTGTGAAACGGGTTTTTCCGCTCTAGCTGCTCAAAAGTCTAAATATAGAAACAAGCTTCAAATAGAAAAGGAACTCAAAGTTTCTATCTCAAATATTGAACCAAATCTGGACAGACTATGTTCTTCAAAGCAGGCACATGCTAGTCATTAGATGTGTGTCTTGATGTTTTCTTCATTTACCTAGTTGTATAATAACAAATCTTGGTTATAACATGCACGGAGTTACGCTGCAATTTGTTTCTTTTTTGTTCGGAGGATAAAAATGTTGTATTTTTTTTTATTTGTTTACTACTCATTTGACGCCCTCTTTGGCTACCTGCAGCACTTCCCCAGGGGGTCGCGCAGTTTGGGAAGCGCTGTCCTATACATTGCTTTTTCATTTTTGAAATTCCGTCTACTCGTTGCCAAACAATAAGATTTTTATAGTCCAGGAACTTGGATCACTAATAAAAGCTGTAAGATACGATTATTAAGAATAATGCTGTATGTTCTTGATAGTTTATCAAAGTAGTTGTATAACAATACGTAATTTCATTTAATGTGTTTATTACGTTTATTCGTTTTTTTCATTACTTTGTAGGTGAATTTTTGCATTTTTGCCCACCCTGTACCAATTTGAAGCAAAATATTATACATTTTTGGAATCAGCTCAGCGAAGGTAATTTGGAAATTGAAAAAAAGGGGAGGGGTTCCATTTGAAAAAAATGGTGATGACGTCATTACACGAAAGTGGTTCACCCTGTATATTAGATTATGATTTGAAACAAAAGTAAATTGAAATCAAAAATCGACCTGTTCTGGGAATTCCTAATTTTATTGTTCATTTAGCCAATAATGAATTTATGCGTTAATTTATGGACGCACTGTATATACACATATACACTGTGTCCGTAAAGTATGGAACAAATTCATTTTTAGCTAAACAGGTCATTTCAAGGAATAATCCTGGAACACGTTGATTTAATTCATCGTATTTTAAAATAATAATGTAATATACAGGGTGAATTACGTTCGAGTAATGACGTCACCATCATTTTTTTTTTAATGGAACACCCTCATTTTGTCACAATATTCGGATTACTCTAGCTGAGCTGATTCCAAAAATGTATCACATGTTGATTCCAATTAGTACAGGGTGGACAAAAATACAATAGTTTTGTGTGTGCTCATAAAGTAACGCGTAACATTCTTTATTTGGTAAATTAACAATATTATCAAAAATGCTTATTGTCTAGCGGACAGAATATGCTGGAATACATGACTTTATAAATGTTCGAACTGCAGCCCTTGCTGTATTTGACAGTAACCCAAACGGTGTCCAAATTCTTGTTGAACCTTGTGTATGGTTTCTTGCGTAACATTGTTTATTTCTGTTGGATTTTTCTCTTGTACATCTTCGATATTTGGTGGTTTCGTTTCATAAATAACATTCTTCAGATGGCCCCACAGAAAATAATCCAAAGGATTCAAATCTGGTGACCTCGCTGGCCATTTAGTGGTTCCACGTCTACCAATCCACCTGTTCGGAAAAATTTCATCTAGGTACCTTCTAACATCTACAACATAATGTGGAGGTGCACCATCCTGTTGAAACCATAAACTTTCATCAAAACCTCCAGGATTACGTCTGCTGGGAAACAAATTACATAAATAGGTACGAGATACCCCCTTAAAAACTCAAGGTACTTTGCCCCGTTCAAATTACCTTCGATAAAGTAGGGTCCAATGATTCGATTTCGTACAATTCCAGCCCATACATTCACCTTTTGAGGGTATTGTGTATGATGCTCACGCATCCAGTGGGGGTTTTCTTTTGCCCAGTATCTACAATTCTGACGGTCAACCTCACCATTTAACGTGAAAGTGGACTCATCAGAAAAAATAATGTTTTGTATCAAGAGAGGGTCTCGGTGACATTTATCCATCATTTCTTCGCAAAATTGGAGTCTTCTATCGGGATCATCTTCGTTTAATCCTTGCACAAGTTCGATTTTATAAGGATGCCATTTTTCAAGCCTCAATAGTTTGTGTACCGTTGTTTTGCTAACACCGATATCGCGACTAACTTTACGAACAGAAGTGTGCGCATCTTCTTCAAAACTCAGTAAAACATCTAATGCTGTATCAGCATTTGCAGGGGGACGACCTGATTTGCGTACATTTTCAACCGTACCAGTTTCTCGAAATTTCGTTTCAATCTTACTGACTGTTGAACGCGTTATAGGTCTTTCTGGATATTTATCATTAAACAAATTGCACACTTCCATCTGAGTTCGCGATCTGTCTCCATACCCAATCATCATAAGTATTTCAATTCTTTGTGTTACACTTAACTCCATTTCTACTTCCAATTAAATCTAAGCAATCATTCGAATATTCACGAACCAAAAATATTGTAGTACTAAACTGTCGCTGAACATCAATAAATTACTAAACAAATAATTACATTTCACAAAAAACTAGACGACTATGTTTTTTATAAATAGATAAGAAATAATTTATTTATCCAACACATGACAGTTATGACTATCATTATTAATGTCATTTTAGACAAGTAAAGTATCAAATAACACACTAGTGTGTTATAATCCATAACTCACTAGTGAGTTATGGATTATAACTCACGTTCATATTTAAAGTAGTATTCTATTTATTTATTACTATTACAAGCAGAATTTACATTGATATTGAAATTAAAGGAAAACGCTATATGTTTTTTTTCTTTAAAAAAGCTTCCCTTTTCTGCAGAGAAAACTGACAAATATCAAAATTTATTTAAACATTTGCTAACATGTATCTTGCCCGTGGCAACCAAACAAACAACCTACTTTGACCAAAATGTAAAAAAGTCACTGTCAAGTCATTCTGACATTTATAGGGTACTGACACGCAAATAGCTTCAATTTGATCACAAAACTTATTAATTATTAACTCATAAAAAAACGATTTCTTCCACTTGTTGGATAAAACATTGTATGCCACTCGTGTGTTATGTTTCATAAGTCACTTGAGAATTTATACCACTCGGCCTGACGGCCTCGTGGTATAAATCTTTCTCGCGTGACTTATTTTCAACATAACACACTAGTACCATAAATAACTATTCATATTCTGTCTGCTAGACCACAAGTACCAAACATGTTTGGAAACAGCTCATTTTTATTACTCTAAACATGTAGCAAACTACGGGGTGTTACATTTATACCAATTGCCACTAGATAATAAGTATTTTTGATAATATTGTTAATTTACCTCATAAAGAATGTTACGCGTTACTTTATGAGCACACACAAAACTATTGTATTTTTGTCCACCCTGTACCAATTGGAATCAACATGTGATACATTTTTGGAATCAGCTCAGCTTGAGTAATCCGAATATTGAGACAAAATGGGGGTGTTCCATTGAAAAAAAATGACGGTGACGTCATTACTCGAACGTAATTCACCCTGTATATTACATTATTATTTTAAATACGGTAAATTAAAATCAAAAATCGACGTGTTTCAGGATTATTTCTTAAAATGACCTGTTTAGCTAAAAATGAATTTGTTCCATACTTTACGGACACAGTGTATACTGCACGCTTAATAACATTGAAAAAAAAAAATTGAAGACAACAAAACGACTATATTGTAAGGACTCATATTAACATAAGCTCCTTGATATTATTTTTGAAATGGTTCAACTTGGTGAATCTTTCATATTCATTAGGAAATACATTATAATAATAATGAAAATAATAATAATAATAAACGTCTTTATTACCTTTGAATGACAAAATAAATATAGGTAAATTCAAATAGTATCTTACATTACAAAAGTAAAGGGCGAAGTTCAGTTCAGTTTCTGGATTAATCCGTCCACTTAATTGCTCTACCACTTGACCCTCAAAAATAACTCTACACTCTGTATGTACTGAAAGCTTAATAAAAAAAATTGAGTTCCTACGAAACCAAGCATATTGATATAGGAAGCCTGAAAGCTGAATAGTTGAGTTAGGGATGTAAGTCGAGCAGAAATGTATGCAGATTCGATTTGAATAGCTGAAAACCTAATAATTTCAGTTCATGGGGTAAATTATTGTATACATGGCCTATTTGATAACTGAAGCATCTTCGGAAATATTCAGTTCTGAATGATTCTGTGAAAGAGATTAGCAGCTTGACTGAGTCTCCTATTCTCCATATTCAACCAAAGTAAATCTTTCAACTTATGAGTGATTCTTTGGCCTCTTCTTCATCCATAAATTAGTCTCAAGCATGAATTCTGTAATTTTTGTATTTTATTTTTATACTGACTTGTTAAATGTGGACCGTACAAACAATTTGCATGATTTGTAACTAATTACACTTAGGTTAAACCTATGCCTTTGGACTGCTCAGATAAATGCGGTAGGTCGTGAATTAGATAAGTTGGGCGCCAGACTTGCAAAAGGCAAAAGTCAATTAGATAATGATATAACCTTGCTTGGGAAGGAAGAAGAAAAATCCAGATGAAGACTATACGAATTTAATGACAAAAATCTAGCTGAAGGCTCAAAATGACAAAAAAATAAGGTGCTGAAGGCTAACAATAAATAATTAATGATAAATCAAACGTGAGCCAGAATATCAAACCTAAATCTGCCAAGAGCCCTTTGCTGCTTGATGTTGGTTGGATTCACGGATCAGCCACCTTCGTTCTACCACCAAGAGCTCTCTGCTGCTCGATGTTGGTTGGTTTCAGGGATCAGCCACCTGCGTTTTACCAGGTTTCTTCCCGATCACTTTCCTGTTCGCTTGTGTCTTAGCGGTGACGGAGATGCTAGCACTCGTTCACAAAGGGGGATCCAGGGAATAAGATCACCAGCAAATCTTCCTGCTGAATGGTATCTCCGGAATCACAGTCCACCGAAAAAGAAATGGATCAATACGAGCTCGGCAACATGGCTAATGCTCTGGTCTCAAATCAGACAAATCATCAACCGAATAAAGAGAAAGAGAGAAAAAAAAAATATATATCTAAGTCAATTATAAAGTTATAAACAATTTATATAACGTTAAGTAGGAAATAGGGTGGCTAGCCCTTGAAATAACAAGCCTTATTGATTCAGTGCTCCCCAAGCCAACAAGTTAAATCCCCAACTGGCAGTCTGGTCGATTCACGATCCACGACAAAATGGAGATACCACACCGGCACACGTGCCTTACAAGAAAAATGGAAAAAATCGGTAAATATTTGAAAAATATCAGAAAATATATATGCAGAAGCAATCCTACTAGATATATAAATCAGATTACACCCCCCGATGGCGTGGATCGGTTTCAACTCAAGAGATAATACAAGATAAAATTCAGACTGACTTACCAGTTGAAGACCCAACCGCTAGCCACGGAAACTCGAAAAATTCTCTCAAAATCCATTTCATCGATCAGCGCATCCTTCCAGGACCCCTCTCTTCACAATTCATCCCGATCATGCGTCTCAAAGGTATCAAATTTTAGAAGTGGCTATTACTACCACAGGACGGAGACGTGGAAAGGATGTTGATAAGTTCTTCAATCAAATGATTTGAAGATGAAACGAAATTTTCGTTACAGATTAAAATGTGATAAAACGAGGGTTTCACATATAGTTGACTTCAGTTTTAATGGAAGATAATGCCTGACTCCATAAATCAATTTAAGAGAAGCATATATGCTCGCTGTAATGATTTATCAACATGCTTTTCAAACCTCAAAGTGTGATCGATGATGACTCCAAGATTTTTAGTTTCCTCTACCAAGTCAATTGTTTCATCATTGATTTTTATATTCACGGTAGCTTCCACATCAAGTCGCTTAATTTTGGGACCAAACAATAAAACATTCGATTTACGACAGTTGAGAAGTAGACAGTGATCTGTTGCAGCTTTGACAAAGTTTTTCAAATCGTCATTGATTAGTTCACACGCATCTTCAGCATTCACAGGTGAAAAACTATGGTAAACTTGGGTGTCGTCAGCGTAGAAATGGACTGGTTTAAGTTTTTAATAAGGTTTGAGGAGTAAAGAGAAACAGAATTGGCCCCAAAATTGAACACTGTGGTACTCCACGTTGAAGAAAAAGTGAAGACGAGAACTCCCCACCAATTGCAACCCTTTGCCTTCTTTTAGTGAGATAATTTTCGAGCAATGTTACAGTCGAGGCTGATAGTCCAATATAGTTCAGTATGGCTATGAGCAACCCGTGATTTATAGTGTCGAAAGCTCTACTGAAATCAAGCAACACCAAGACAGTACAATTTCCTTTGTCTGTTGCTCTGACGATGTCATCTACAACATGCACCATCTAGTATGATTTTTGGCACAATGATGTACGATGTCTTGAAATATGTAGATCGTTTTTTATTCTTGTATTGTAATGATGTACCGACTCAAGTTTCATGAACATGTCTCGATTTCTTTGTATATACATCAATAGTTCAACGATAAATAAACCATAAACCGTAAGAATATTATACTTTCTGAAAAGTCTTCGACATGAAGTTCTTGTTGACTAGCAATGTTTCGCAATATTCTTTTTTGTGTTATGGAAATATCTTTCATAGAAGACGAGTTACCACAAATTAAAATACCATATATAAATCTTGACTTTATTTGACCATAATAAAATAAAAGTAATGCTTGTTTATCCAGAACATTTCTTAAAACTCTAATTTGATAACACTTGCTATTCAGATCCTTCATCAGATTTACACAATGATTAGTGAACGAGAGACTAGAGTCAAAATCTATTCCCAAAAATTTTACACAGTTTGATAGTTCTACTGATTCATAATTTATATTCATATCTATTTCGGTGGTTCTATTACGATGACGATTTTGAAAAGACATATATTGTGTTTAGTACGGGTTAAGGAACAAAGAATGACTGGATAACCAGTCACCAAGACTCTGAAGAGTGAAGTTGATCGTATCCAGTAGAATACACTCATTTCTTTCACGAAACAAAAGCGTTGTGACGTCAGCATACAAACAAGGGAAGGTTTTTGGTGAAATTACAGGTAACTCATTAACCCTTGAAAACGGCAACGAATTTCAAACTCTCAAAATTCGTCAACTAGGAATACGCAGCATTGTATTACTGATGGCGTATGTACTAAAATGTTAGTTCAAACACTTGTGAAGTGGTTGCGGGGTTGGCTATCTTTGTTCATTATCTCACTGCTGATTGGGTGGGGGGGTTTTGGGCAAATTTTGCTATCGGGTATCTGCTTCCACGTTAGCACCGCTGGATATGGGTAGAGTAGGATCATACGTGGTGCTGTTTTTCCCTAACCAAATGATATCCCATCGATGGCTCAAACCCAAGGTGTGCGTATCCGTGCCGATGGGTTGTATGACACTGAGCCTATCAGCTGTCACTAACGGAACCTTCGAGATACCGGGCGCCCTCTCGTCGTACTCGGCCCTGTCATGGTAACGCGGGGCTCTGCCGTGATGGACACTTTTTCCATAGATACTCGTGGGATTCTTATGGGAACTAATGTAAACAAAAAAGATGTTAACATCTCTGAACCTACAGTGGAGTTGGATGTCAACGTATCGACTCCAGCTGACCTCCCTGTATCATCGGATCAGGAACGAGAGCTTCTCAGTTCTTCAACTCCTGACTCTGAAAGCAAGCCTAGGAAACTGGGCGGTTCTGCTAGGAAGCGACTAAGTCGTCTTCTCAAGAGCGGAATACCTTACAAATCTGCCTTGAACCAAATCCTGGCGAAGCGAGAGCAGAAGCAACAAGAGAGGATACAAACTCCCTCTGAACTTGCCGGTCTCTGCAAACGCCCCCGCTCAAGCGGAAATTCACCCCTACCAGAGGCGAAAAAGCCCTGCAGGGATGAACAAGTTGTAACGTCAGGCAATACTGACTTACAAAAGCCCTCATATGGGAAGGCTGTTTCGGGAATCGAGGTGGGAGTCCTGCACCTTGAACATCCGACAACCACAATTCGGACTGATCAGCTGAGGTCTCTCCAGCATGCCATCATAGCTGCCGTGGAGGAGATCCCAGATGATGGTCCACAGGTGCGATTCCAGAGCTGCACTTTCCGGCCTGGTTGGCTACAAGTCACCTGTGCGGACCAGGAGAGCGTCTCTTCGCTTAGGGGCGTAGTCACTACCCTTCAGCCATAATAATAATAATAATAATAATAATAATAAATCGGCTTTATTCAACAAATACACATACATTTGCCCTGAAAAGGCGAAGATTAGCTAAAGCTACTCTTGAACTCTTAACCCTTTCACTTTACAAGATAGAAATAAAACAAAAATAACATAAAAGAGAATCCTCTACAATTTCAACAATATTGATCTGATCATCAGTAGAAGAGGGAAAAACAGAAGAGAGCAAGTACTATAATTAAACATAATCATAATCAAACATAATCAAATATAGAACACAAAAACACAAAAAATAATAAAAAAATGCAGCAACGCGACAACAATGTGACTAGCTCTGCTGATTCAGCAGTTCATTTTTAATGACCCTTCTAAACCTGACCATTGGTACTGATAGGTCCGGTTTGAAGGAATTGAAGAGTTTCACCGCATTGTAAGAAAAACTGCGTTCAAACAAAGCTGTCGAATGGCGAGGCATATTAAGTATCTGTGAATGTCTGGTGTTGAGATTGTGTAAATTTTTTCTGAAAACTAGTTTCTCATGAAGGTAGGGAGGACTTTGAGTATTAAACAATCTATGCAAAAAGATGAGGAAATGATATTTAAAAATACTGGGCACTCTGAGCCACCTTAACTGCAGAATGTATTGAGAAATGTAATCATATTTCCTCAAATTAAATATAAATCTACAGCAAGTATTCTGAACTCGTTGAAGTCGATATTGAGTAAATTTATCAAGACATGGGTAATAGACAATGTTACAGTAGTTGAGAAGAGATAAAACCAAAGACTCAGACAGTTTTTTCCTTGTTTTGAAATTTAAAATATGTCTATTAGCAAAAAGTAACCGAGTGCGCATATAACATTTACGTAATAAGATATTCACATGATTCTTGAACCTAAGAGAAGTATCCATAGTTAATCCTAAATTTTTTGCACTATCAGAAATAACTAAATTTGTGTTGTTAAGTTTAATATTTATGTTACTCACGATGTTAGGTCTTAACTTTTTATTTCCAAATAATAGGACTACTGTTTTAGTAGGATTGATTGATAAATTGTGTTGATCAGAATAGTCTACAATCCGTTGAAGGTCTCTATTTATAGTTTCAGATGCTGTATCGTGTGATGTAGGTTCAAAGTAATGGATTAATTGTGTATCATCCGCGTAAAGTTGTATCTCACTTGTGTTCACAATTTTCGGTAGGTCTGATGTATATAATAGAAATAATAAGGGTCCCAGGATAGATCCTTGAGGAACACCCGAGACTATTTTTTTTGGGTCGGAGTATTTATCATCAACGCATACTCGTTGTGTACGATTCCATAAATATGATTTGAAAAAAGATAGTGCAGTTATATTAAAACCATAGTATGTTAATTTGGAGATTAGTAAATCATGATTTATTAAATCGAATGCCTTGGAATAATCCAAGGTAACTAGGACAGCTGCAAGTTTTTGATCCAAGGCACCAATTATATTGTCAGATAAATTCAAGAGGGCAGTAGTTGTACTATGACATTTCCTAAAACCGGACTGTTCAACAGGTAGTATGCTGTTGCTCTGAACAAAGTCATTAACTTGACTGTATACTGTCCTCTCGAGTATTTTGGAAATCACCGGAAGTAAACTAATTGGTCTCAAATCATGAACACTATTGGGTGATGAAGTTTTTGGAATTGGAATTATAATCGACTGACGCCACTTTCTGGGAAAATAACCACATTCCAAACAACAGTTTATCACATGAGTAATATGATCAAGAATAGTAGGCAAGCATAATTTCACCATGTGAAGTGTGATACTATCATTTCCAGCGGCGTTCGATTTTATATTTTTTATTATTTGTAGTACATTATTTTGATCGATTAGTGATAAATTGAAAATATTATCGCTATACCTATTATTTGAGTAGAATTCACATGTATTGGCACAGTTATTTGAATTATCAAAAATACTTATGAAGTAATCATTTATTTCATTTGGGTCTCGCAAGGTATCAGGTAGCTCATTCCTACATTTAGAGGTTCCAATATTCAGGTCGCTCAAACCTTTCCATAATTTCTTATCATTTTTTTCATTTTGTAATTCTGTTAGATATGCTGATTTCTCCCTTCTCAACGAAGCCAACGCAAAATTACGGCATTCCTTATAATGATTCCAGCTTTCTGATGTTTTATTTTCTTTATATTTACTTAGTGCCCTATCGCGTTCTTTCAAAATCAATCTCAGGTTATCAGTGAGCCAAGGAGCAGGTGGTTTACTTACTCTAATTGTCTTGTAAGGTGCATGCAAATTAAAGAGATAATTAATGTTATCTTCTAAAAATTTGACTTTAATATTTATATCATTCATGTAAAAGATATCATCCCAAGGAATATTCAACAGATCCTGTTTGAAGGCATCTGAATCAAATTGTTTAAAATCGCGAATACAAATAAATCTCTGCTTTGTTTTCTCAATAACAACATTCAAAGTACAAAAGGGCATTCTATTGTGATCACTGATATCTGCAGGGACTGTTCCACTATTGAGACAGATTTCTTTACAATTGATAAATATGGGGTCTAAACATGTTGCAGAAGCTGCGGCAATCCTTGTAGGTTCGTTAATGAGATTAGAATAGCCATAAATATCGAAAGTTTCCAACAATGAATTGTGTTGCAACATATTAACATTCAGGTCACCCATTACAACAGAGTAATCATATTCAGTCAATATCCGGGGAATAATATCATTCAAAGCATCTAACATGTCACTAAGTCTGGTGTTAGGAGGACGATAAATGATAGCTAAAGAAACTTTGTAGGTACTAATCCCCAGACTCAAGAATACATATTCAAAATTTACATTTTCTATTGTAACGTCAGAAATTGCACAAGATAAAGAAGATCGAACATAGACACCTATACCACCTCCAACTCTATTCAACCTGTCCCTCCTAAACAATGTATAACCTGGCAATGAGACTGCACTGGAGTCGATTGCCCCACTTAACCATGTTTCAGTTACACCTATTATATCATATAAATTGAGAACCAGCCGACGGAAACTCACAAAGCTAGGTATTAAAGATCTTGTATTTAAATGTGCTATCCTTAAATGTCTTGTACTAGCCATAAGCAACAATAAATTTTATGAGTTAAACACGAAAAGATGACACAGATACATAAAACAAGCTGAGATAGATATACATTACCCAGAATGATAATCAATAGAGCTTTTTAATCGCTGCAAGTGAAATAAGTATGTTTCACATTTTTGGTCGAATACTTCGTGATTCACATCATAGGTTAACTTATATTTTCTATTTGCACGTAGACAGTTGCAACATTTCTTTACTTGCTTTGGACAGTTATCAACTTTGTGCTCATCACCACAATACGTACAAGTTGTTTTATTTTTACAATTTTTATCCCTATGGTTATAGTCATTACATATCTTGCATCTAGAAACTGTTAAATCTTCATATACAGGACATCTTTCCCAAGAGAGAAAGACTCTTTTGCTGTTCATGAACTTCTTGAAGAGGGAAGCTGAACACTCTGCACACACTGTCACTTTTCCATTATGGGCTTTTTTTATAAATGTCACTTTAAGATAATCGTCTGAAGAAATAAATTCATTCTGCAATTTCAAGCATTCTTCAATTTCTTCTTTGTCCATATTATTATTTGTAGTGATGATTTTTATTCTTGGTTTTTTCAACTGGGACATCTGTATTTGATACCTGTTACTAAGATCCTGCCTCTGTGCCTCTTCAACCAATTTGATTGCTTCTTCATGAGAATTACATTTTATTATCAAATTTCCGTTATACCCTGATTTGACAGAGTTTATTGAGACCTGGAGAGCCTTTGGATTGATTTTAGCTTGTATTTCGGATTTGGTTAATTCAGCATTTTGATGTTTGTTTGGTTTCACTATTACCACTGGAAAATTTTTTGGTTGTTGTCTCGATGTAGCAGTCTGAGTCACATCGCTTGAGGCTGCGGCAACACCTGCATATGTTCTTGTTTCCCGTAGATTTATCATTTTATCTTGAAGCATTTTTATTATAGTGGTTTTGTCTTCAATTATTGTTTCCTTGTCTCTTATTGTGTTTTTAAGACAATCTGTGAAGTCATTGTCCCTACACTTTGTGCAGAAGTATTTCAATGTGCGTCTTAAAAGAGGCATACATTTTATTTCGGAGCTGGTCAACTCTGAGCATTCTCCACAGTAGTTGCATTTACAGGAGTCACATGGAAACACTATTATTTTTTCTTTAACATTTGATTTCTTTTTACACTGGATGCATTCAGGTAAACTCATTTTGTAAACATAATATCACTTGACAATAAGGTATGTATGATACGCCACTGGATGGTCAGCAGTTTTATCAACAGTAAAAGAAACAAGGTCTGGCTGATTAGTTTGAAATAAAAACTCCCAATCTCATCAACGAGGTCACAGCTCTCACCCTCAACCGTCCCCGTTCAAACAAACATCCCCTCAGCTACACACTGATATGAAAAACAGCCTTTTATGTTGATTACTTCCACTGATATTTCGATTTTGGGCAGAGCACATTCGCTCCACGACCACACTTTATCGAACTCGTACTCGTTGTGGGAGGCGATGGTTGATAAATCCTCGCCAACTGCCCCAACCCATGCCTCGACCTCGGTGGTGGTGGATGGTGACGTCGTTAATGACTCACGTTCTGGTTCCTCCCGAGTTTGAGGGGAATTACAACTTGGCCAGAAGCCCACTTCCACTGTTCGCCGAGTTCCGCTATCTGCAGGCTAACCTACAACAAGGCAGCTTCCTACATGCTTGGCAAAAGGTTCAAGGACGAATCAATCGACCTTGCCTTCCTACAAGAACCCTGGTTAGGAAATTAGGATCGTGTTGCCGATCTAAGCAACATTCCCGGTGAGATATTGGTATGCCCTGGGGTGGAACCCAGAGCTTGTCTGATCGTCAGAAAGAATATTGAGTTATTTCTGCTTACAGGCTTCTGCACCAAAAATGTTGTAGCCATCCAAGTTTCCCTACCAGAGAAGAAGGGCAAGACGAACATAATCGCCTGGTCTGCTTACTTCCCAGGAGACATGGATATTGTTTCTCCGTTTGCTGTAAGCCGACGCTAATTCACTCCATACATCGTGGGGCAGCACGAATATTAACCGTACAGGTGAGTTACTCTCTGATAATATACTAGGGGAAGGGCTTTCTGTGATTAACAAAGGCTCCAAACCAACCTTTGTCACAAGAAATAGGTAAGAGGTATTAGATCTAACCATCAGCAAAAATTTTTTGAGCAATAAGATACGGCACTGGGCTGTATCTACTGAACCCTCCTGTTCAGACCACAGACACATTCGATTCAACATCGAAACAGTTCGGACCTGTAGTGCAATTCCGTGACTCAAAAGCTACAGATTGGAATCTAATCTAGGTAACTGGGAACTTTATAGAACTGCTCTAACCAACTACAATAAAGAAATTAGAAAGGCGAAACGTAAATACGGGGAATAATTCTGTGAGAGTATATCTGACATACCTCGCAGTACAAGAATTCACAAGATTTTTTCCAGAGAGTCGTGTGCTAAAATTGGATCGATCAAACGACCTGATGGCACTTTTACGGCCTCTGAAAGAGAAACATTAGAGCTTTTGATCAAAAACCACTTTCCTGGAAGCTTAACTCTTGATAATAATCGACCTCCCATCTTTGAGGGTGCTAGACGCCCAAGAAAAGACGATTGGGAGGTCGCGAGGAAATTAATCACGGCACCAGCTGTCGAATGGGTCATTGATTATTTCCAGCCCTTCGAATCTCCTGGTGAGGATGGCATTTTTCCAGCTCTACTGCAAAACGGACTGGAATTACTTCTACCCATTCTCATCAAGATGTACAGAGCTAGTCTGGCGTGGAACTACATTCCACCCAGTTGGTTGGCGGCAAGGGTAGTGTACATACCAAAAGTGGGCCACACAGACCCACATCCCA
Source organism: Plagiodera versicolora (assembly GCA_037013635.1). Lineage (NCBI taxonomy): Eukaryota > Metazoa > Arthropoda > Insecta > Coleoptera > Chrysomelidae > Plagiodera > Plagiodera versicolora. The sequence continues at coordinate 9,412,561 of CM072982.1, read as the reverse complement.
AATCGGTATGACCAATTAGTCTAACATCTTTCCTATTGAAAGGACTCAAAAGGATACTGGATGGCTATATCAGGCGGGTCGCTCTATGCACTAACCCCCTGAACCGACACCAGTACGCTTATCAAACTGGCAAATCGACAGATTTAGCACTTCACAACCTGGTTGAGAAAATCACCCAATCCCTCAACAACGAAGAGTTTGCGGTGACAATTTTTCTCGATATTGAAGAAGCATTCGACAATGCACTACCAAAATCCATTGAATCAGCTTTGGCTGAAAAAGACATAGAATCAACCATAACTGGCTGGATTTACGCCATGTTCACTAACAACTACGACCCTTCAGAGTGAGGCCGTAAGGTTGAAGGTCTCCAGAGGGTGCCCGCAGGGTGGCGTGCTTTCCCCCCTTTTGTGGTCACTTCTGATGGATGGTCTGCTTGAGGTCCTCGATAGGGAGGGGACGGAACTGCAAGCCTATGCAGACGACCTTGTCATTCTTGCAAGGACAGCGTCAGGAAGTATAGCGTCAAATATCCTCCAAAACACGCTGAATGACGTTCACAGGTGGTGCCAGAGGGAACAGATGTCCATAAACCCCAGCAAAACTGTGATTGTTCCATTCACCAGAAAAAGAAATTTGGATGCTTTAACACCACTTTCCTTGAATAGTGAAGTCATTCCATTTGCTGCGAAAGTGAAATATCTAGGTATTATCCTCGATAGGAAACTCACTTGGAACGCTCATTTGGATAAGGTTCTTCACAGAGCCACACTGTCCCTATGGACATGTAGGAGGATCTGTGATAAATCTTGGGGCTTGGGTCCCAAACAAATTCACTGGATATATATGATGATTGTCAGACCAATGATCACATATTGTGCTATTGCTTGGTGGACGAAAGCCTCACAACGTACGTCCCAGGCAAAGCTCTCTAGTATACAGAGACAGGCCTGTCTGGCTATAACTGGTGCCATAAGAACCACACCGTCAGCGGCCATGGAACGCCTTCTAGACCCAACTTCTCTCCACATATTCCTGGTGAGAGTGGCCAGATGGACTACATATAGACTCGTGCATATTGCTAACTGTACGAATCAGGCTTATACGGAGCGTGGCAGACTACTGGATGACACTGTTAGTCACAGTATTCTGGGAATTACCTCTGACATTATGCCTCCAACAGTAAACTACGACCTGCCTCATTCTATCCTAATCTCGAATAGAGACGACTGGATCCTCCGTAAGGAGGAACTACTAAGAGCAGAAAGCTGCTAGTTCACTGATGGATCTAAAACACCTACAGGTTCGGGTGCAGGTGTTTATGGTCGCAGACCTAGGACAGAAAAATTTGCTGCCTAGGATCTTTTGCGACTCTTTTTCAGGCAGAGATCTATGTCATTGCTCTATGCGTCGAGAAACTGGTAGAAATCAACCTCACACATAAAACAATTGAAATATTCTCGGACTGCCAAGCGGCACTGAATGCCCTTTGCTCGAACCGAGTGACATCCAAACTGGCTTTTGACTGCCAGAAGAGACTCTCTTCAATTGGAAGAATTAACAAATTACCCTTGATCTGGATTCCTGGCCACTTCGGTTTGGAAGTCAACGATATGGCAGATTGTCTTGCAAGGCAAGGCGCCTCGAGCGATTACATTGGACCAGACCCGCTATTGGCATATCTTTAAGTTTTGCCAAACAGACTCTGAATACCTGGACAACAGGAAGTTTCTCAAACTTCTGGCAGAGTATTCCAGGCATTCATTCATCCTCCGAAGAATGGAGCCAAAAAATTGTTAGTTCACGGCAGAGATGTTCTACGTTGCCTAACAGGCCTCCTCACAGGTCACTGTCGTTTCAATCATCACATGACTAGACTCGGTCTATCAGAAGACCAGACTTGTCGCCTATGCTTGGAAGATGATGAAACAGCAGAACACATACTTTGTGTCTGCCCCGCTGCGGCTAGAATCAGGTTCTCGATGTTTGGCAGGGTGGCACTTTCGCCCTCGGACCTGAAATATCACTCACCAGATACCATAATCGGCTTCGTCAGGAAGCTGAAGTTATTTGGTGGAATTTGAATTGAAAGTGGAGGGTCGTATTGACCTACTCACTTCAAACCTAACCTAACCTAGGTTCCTAAACTGATATGTCATTTCGACGAGGAAGTCACTGCAGCAGATGTAAGAGAAATCTTCATAAATCCTCCCGATGTGGCAGATATCACCGATGAAGACTCTGGTGATGAAGATGAAGGAAGTTTGGTGGACAATTCAGGTCGAAATTTATTATCAGCACCAGCAGAAATTTTTCTGACAGTACCGAATATCCATAAGAGGGAAGAAGTGGTATTGGTCCATTTTCACTTGATTCTTGGATGCTGCACTATACAATTCATCGATTGTGTGTAAGCAAGCAGGAAACAAAGTCACTGAACGCGAATTTCGACGGGAATTAGTACTTTCATATCTAACTCGATATGAAAATCCACCTAGAGGCCCTGGAAGAGCATCATTATCATCAAGAAACAGTACTACAGGAAGTAGAGTATCGGATGATGTACGTTATGATCGAATTGATCACTCAGTAATAGATGTACAAAATAATAAGCGTTGGAGATGTGCAGGCGAAGGTCGTGATTCTATTGTCAGAACCAGCTGTAAAAAATGTAATGTTGGCCTATGCATACCCTGTTTCCAAATTTTCCACTCAATTACTCATTAAAGCATATCATGTTTTTTCACCTGTTTTCGAATAAATGTTGATTTGATATTATATTAGTATTTTAGTATCCTTGAAACCTAGCGTTGCCATATGGCAACACATTCAAACTCCTCTTCTAAGTTTTCCCAAATATATAGGGTCCTTGAATATTGATGATAGTAAAATAAGTAACTTTCTTCATATATAATCAATTCAGCCTTTGGAGGCAGAGCCCTGAGGTACTCCAATTTCAATGGGCATAATTTTCGATACGAAATTATTTTGAACATTTTGTATTCTATGATTTATTCTGACACTCTTAGTACGATTTCGAAGATACGACTCGAACCATTCATGAGCCTTTCCTCTTACTCCAAAATTATATAGTTTTTGCAATAAAAGCTCATGTTGCCCGCAGCCAAGAGCTCGACTCATATCACAAAATACAGCGGTAGTAATTTCATTCGCTTCCACACCTTCCAAAATTTTTTCATAAAGAGAATATACAGCAGTCATCGTTGACCTACCTTCATGGAATCCATGTTGATTTCGGTTAAATATATTATTCTTCATCAGGAATCCCATCAAAGAATTCAGCATTATACAGGGTGGGGCACCACATACGACACGGTCTCTGTGAACCAAACCATTGAATATTTCGGAAATTTCTTCTTCTCATCGTTTGTATATTCATTGAGGCTGCAAGAGGAAATTATTTTGAAGTATACAGGGTGGCTCAACAAAGTGTTACATATCAAAGTTGGGTTTTTTTAAATGGAACACCCGGTATTTTGTTGCAGTTTTGGATAGTTCAGAGAAAAATAATACGATTTCATGCGGGGTACCATGTACCTTACTATAACCGTTTTCGAGTTATTGTTTTCTTTTTGAAAATGTAGGGTACAATTGGAGACTGAATAACATCGAAATGTATGGAAACCATCCCTTCCAATTTTGACCAAGCATTGAAGAGGTTTCAGGCTATTGATTCCGATAGAAGCCGTTTCCCAATATCATACAGGACGTTCAAAATTCATTGTCACTTTTTTATTATTTCAAACGCAAATAACTTTGTTATTTTAAATGGAACACCCTGTATTTTTTCAATCTAAACAATACAAAATCCGATTATCTTTCATTTTATATAGGGGTTCCCTATACCTAGCTTGAATAGTTTTCAAGATATTGGCATTTTCAAATAGTAGTTATAATTTCAATGCATTCTTTGAATCGAGAGATCTGTGAAACGACATTCATTTGATTTGGTAACAGAATTCTCATTGATAGTTATTATACTTCACTTCGTCGAACTTTTACTGTTCACTGAAATTAAGTTTTTATACAGATCCATACTCCGCCATTTGACAGATTATTTTTTAATTATTCAACTGAAAAACTTCAACAAAACATGAAATACAAATGTAATCAATTCAAACTATGTGCTCGAAATGATTACTACAAAGAGTTACATTTGAGGTGACACTCTTCGAAAAGCAGCCCTTATTCTCTCCTTCATATTTTCCAATGTGGTTGGAGGAGTGGTGTCAATCCCATTTTTCAAATATCTCCATGAAAAAAATCAAGGCAAGTCAAATCAGGCGATCTCGCTGGCCAATTTCGTGATCCTTCCCTACCAATCCACTTTTGCGGAAAGCACATATTCAAAAACTGTGGGACAGTGAATTTGAAAAGAATATGGATCTAAATAACAGTGAAATGTTCGATCAAGTGAAGTATATCAAATGTCGATGAGAGTTCTGTTACCAAATCAAATAAATGTCGTTTCACAGCTCTCTTGATTCAAAGAATGCATTGAAATGATAACTACTATTTGAAAATGCCAATATCTTGAAAACTATCCAAGCTAGGTATAGGAAACCTCAATATAAAATGAAAGATAATCGGATTTTGTATTGTTCAGATCGAAAAAATACAGGGTGTTCTATATAAAATAACAAAGTTATCTGCGTTTGAAATTATAAAAAAGTGACAATGAATTTTGAACGTCCCGTATAATATTGGAAAACAAGTTCTATCGGAATCAATGGCCTGAAACCTCTTTCATGCCTGGTCAGAATTGGAAGGGATGGTTTTCATACATTTCGATGTTATTCAGTCTCCAATTGTACCCTGCATTTTCAGAAAGAAAACAATAACTCGAAAACGGTTATAGTTAGGTACATGGTACCTTTTATGAAATCGTATTGATTCCCCCTGAACTATCCAAAACTGCAACAAAATTCTGGGTGTTCCATTCAAAAAAACCCAACTTTGATATGTCACACTTTTATGAGCCACCCTGTATACTTCAAAATAATTTCCTCTCGCAGCCTCAATGAAAATACAGGTAATGAAAAAAAGAAATTTTCGAAATATTCAATGGTTTGGTTTACAGAGACCGTGTCGTGCCCCACCCTGTATATTAAAAAATTTTCGATATTGCAGGAGGCTGAGATACTGCTCTGTAATTTTCCATATTATGATGAGTGCCTTTTCTAAATATAAGTTATAAGTGACATTTTCAGTCTGCTTGGAAAAATTCCATTCCGAAAAGAGTGGAAATACGTTTTATAACATATGCAGATATACCATCTGGGCCAGAGGAATGTTTATTTTTCAATTTATGTTTCATCACCTGTTCTTTCTCTTCCTCATATACATGCTGAAGAAAAACACTCCCTTCAATGCTAGGAGAGGGTATTGTTTTTTCTGATATTATATTTGCATTATTTATTTTACTTATAATATCATAAGGAGATTGAATGAAGAAACGATTGAAACCATCAGCTACATCCTGAGGATCTGAACAAATCTTGTCATCAATTTCAATTGATATATTCTTTGAAAAATGTTCCGTTTTTCCCGTAAGGTTTTCAATGAGAGACCACGCACCCTTATTCACATTTGAGGAAGAATATATTTTATGCGAGTAAAACACATTTTTTTCTGATCGAACCAATATTGAGCTATATCGCCTTAGTTACCATGTGTCATAACACACTCATATTTCCCTAGGGAAATATGAAACGTCAAATTATATTTCTATCAAAACGTCAAATCATATTTCATTTCTTTATTTAGATTATTTCAATCAGAAAAAAACTATTGATTACACCACGGGAAATATGACTATATTTCCCTCAGTTGTCTATACATCCCTCGGGCTCCGCTCTCGGGATGTAACTTTGACAACCTCGGGAAATATACTGTTCATATTTCCCTAGTTGCAATAATAGCTATTTTTGTTTCCTTCACTAATTCTTTGTGTTGCTTTTTGCGCGATTTATAATATTCATTGAGTGACGGGTTTGTTTTTTGTAAACGAAAAATGTTCTTCAAATTTCTGCTAGACTCTCTTATACTCTCGTTCACCCATTCCTGGGATTTATTCCTGTTCATGCCAACACTCCCAAATGTACATTCGCGGTTGGAGTAATTCATTAACTTATCATGAAACAAATCGCATCCTTCATCAACACTAACATCCGAATAAATTTCCAACTATCTTTCGTTTTCCAATGCATTTTTCAGATTGTGCAAAGTTTGTTCATTTATAATACGTTTGCGAATACAATTTTTCACCTACATGGAGCAATACGAATTAATAGAAAAGAAAACACTTTTATGATCTGATACAATATTATCAACCACTTAACATTTTTATCAATAGCGAAGTTATTATAGATTTGAACTAAAATCGTTTGTGAAGTCAAAGAGATACGCGTTGCATCTTCAACCGTTGGATTAAGATTATATGACATGAGTAATTAGGACAACATAAGCACATCTCGGTCATGAAGTGAAAGGATGTCGAAATCTCCACTCAAAACCATTTTCACGTTCAGTTTAAACAAGTAGGATAATAAGAGATTCAGGTTATTGAAGAATACATTGAAATTTCCCGCTGTCGATCGATAACAGGTCACAATAATAAAATTTGTTTCATCATCACATTTCCAGGTGACTCCACAAACCTCCATATATTTCTCAGAACAGAAGTCGTCCAAGTCAAGTTATATGACATTTAGCTCTGTTGATGACCAGATGGTAACACCACCACCCTTATATTTCGTCCTGGTGAAGTAACTACTTATTTTGAAGCCAGGAATTATGAAACTATCAACACTCTCCTTCACACACCATGTTTCTGTTGAACATGAATTTCAGATCAAAATCTGAACAGTCAATAATAATGTTATCGATATTATCACTTGTCAAACAATTTACGTTCAACAACATCAAATCATAATCATATTTCACAACAACTGGGGTGGGGGTGGCAGAGCATACCTTCTCAGTTCTAAATAACGTTGGACCTGAGCTCCTTGAAGCCATTTGGAAAGATCCATAGCGTCGTTGAAGTTGTCATAAAATATACTCACTTTAAAGGATGCATAAACATCTGGATGCTTTGACATAAAAACTACTCCTCCGTATTTTCTCGTTACATTCAATTCACTTTGAGGGCCAGCTCTAAGGATCCAAATATAATTCACCGTAAGACTCTCGGAAACGATTTTTTTTTTCAATATTCAGAGTTGCCGGCCAAAAACAAAAACTCGTGGGTCTTATAAAGGGACATGAAAACTACTCCTCCGTAATTTTTTGTTACATTTAATCCACTTTGAGGGCCAGCTCCAAGGATCCAAATATAATTCACCGTAAGACTCTCAGAAACGATTTATTTTTTTTTTCAATATTCAGAGTTGCCATCCAATAACAAAAGTTGTTGGGTCTTATGAAGGGACATAAAAACTACTCCTCCGTATTTTCTCGTTACATTCAATTCGCTTTGAGGGCCAGCTCCAAGGATCCAAATATAATTCACCGTAAGACTCTCGGAAACGATTTATTTTTTTTCAATATTTAGAGTTGCCGGCCAAAAACAAAAGTTGGTGGGTCTTATAGAGGGACATAAAAACTACTCCTCCGTATTTTTTCGTTACATTCAATTCACTTTGAGGGCCAGCTCCAAAGATCCAAATATAATTCACCGTAAGAATCTCGGAAACGATTTTTTTTTTCAATATCTAGAATTGTCGGCCAGAAACAAAAATTGGTGAGTCTCATAGAGGGACATAAAAACTACTCCTCCATATTTGTTCGTTACATTTAATCCATTTTGAGGGCCAGCTCCAAGGATCCAAATATAATTCACCGTAAGACTCTCAGAAACGATTTATTTTTTTTTTTCAATATTCAGAGTTGCCAGCCAATAACAAAAGTTGTTGGGTCTTATGAAGGGACATAAAAACTACTCCTCCGTATTTTCTCGTTACATTCAATTCACTTTGAGGGCCAGCTCCAAGGATCCAAATATAATTCACCGTAAGACTCTCGGAAACGATTTATTTTTTTTTCAATATTTAGAGTTGCCGGCCAAAAACAAAAGTTGGTGGGTCTTATAGAGGGACATAAAAACTACTCCTCCGTATTTTTTCGTTACATTCAATTCACTTTGAGGGCCAGCTCCAAAGATCCAAATATAATTCACCGTAAGAATCTCGGAAACGATTTTTTTTTTCAATATCTAGAATTGTCGGCCAGAAACAAAAATTGGTGAGCCTTATAGAGGGACATAAAAACTACTCCTCCGTATTTTCACGTTACATTTAATCCACTTTGAGGGCCAGCTCCAAGGATCCAAATATAATTCACCGTAAGTCTCTCGGAAACGATTTTTTTTTCAATATTTAGAGTTGCCGGCCAAAAACAAAAGTTGTTGGGTCTTATAGAGGGACATAAAAACTACTCCTCCGTAATTTTTCGTTACATTCAATTCACTTTGAGGGCCAGCTCCAAGGATCCAAATATAATTCACCGTAAGTCTCTCGGAAACATATAAATTTCAGATCAAAATCTGAACAGTCAATAATAATGTTATCGATATTATCACTTGTCAAACAATTTACGTTCAACAACATCAAATCATAATCATATTTCACAACAACTGGGGTGGGGGTGGCAGAGCATACCTTCTCAGTTCTAAATAACGTTGGACCTGAGCTCCTTGAAGCCATTTGGAAAGATCCATAGCGTCGTTGAAGTTGTCATAAAATATACTCACTTTAAAGGATGCATAAACATCTGGATGCTTTGACATAAAAACTACTCCTCCGTATTTTCTCGTTACATTCAATTCACTTTGAGGGCCAGCTCCAAGGATCCAAATATAATTCACCGTAAGACTCTCGGAAACGATTTTTTTTTCAATATTCAGAGTTGCCGGCCAAAAACAAAAGTTCGTGGGTCTTATAAAGGGACATAAAAACTACTCCTACATATTTGTTCGTTACATTTAATCCATTTTGAGGGCCAGCTCCAAGGATCCAAATATAATTCACCGTAAGACTCTCAGAAACGATTTATTTTTTTTTTCAATATTCAGAGTTGCCAGCCAATAACAAAAGTTGTTGGGTCTTATGAAGGGACATGAAAACTACTCCTCCGTATTTTCTCCGTATTTTCACGTTACACGTAAAAAGTGATGAAAAATTGGAAGAAGTTTCCAGAAAAAGTGATGAGAAACTGGAAAAATTGGACAAAAAATTCGATGAAGTTTCTACAAAAACTGATGAGAAATTCGAGAAAGTTTCTGATATGATCAATGAAATTTCGAAAAAGAACGACGACCGATATGAAGATGTTTCCAGAACAATCGACGAAGTGCATAAAAACGTAGATGGACTAGAAGAGAAAATAAAGCAGCTGGAATGTCTGATAACTAAGTGTGGCTCAGCAGTACAAATACCAACTACTGATATGGATAAAACCGCAGTTATTACAGGTCAGGAAGTTAAAGAGGAATGGACAAGAGAAGAAACAAAACATCATTTGAGATTCAAATTGCGTCCGTTTGATGGGAAGTCATCTTGGTCCGTATACCTCAGACAATTTGAAGCCATCGCTACGGCCCATAAATGGACTCAAGAAGAAAAAGCTGTTTCCTTGACTGCGGCTCTAAGAGGTGATGCTGCGGATATTTTAAGATCGATTCCTATAGGCCAAGAAAAATGTTATCAAACATTGTTCAACCGACTTGAGAAACGCTATGGAGATGCCCATCTGCAACAGGTTTACAAAGCACAACTACGCAGCCGAATCCAACGTGCAAGTGAAAGCTTGCAGGAATTTAAAACAGACATTGCTCGAATGGTGCGTCTAGCCTACCCTGAAGCTTCAGATAACATCTTGGAAGAAATAGCCGTTGACATATTCGTCAATGGATTGAGAGAGAGAGCGAAATACAGAAAGCTCTACGATTGGCCAGACCGAAAGTATTGGATGAAGCACTTGCTATTGCTTTGGAGCATGAAACGGCCAATCAAACTTCCAAGGGTCATCGAGTTAGAACCATTGGCGAGAAAGATGAAGAGAATGATCTGGAAGATATGGTTCGGAAAATTATCTAGAAGACGATGCCCAAGAAACGAGATCCCAGATGCTGGAATTGTGGCGAATTAGGTCATCTTCGTCGCAATTGCCAGAAACCCATACAGCAGTCGGAAAACTAAAGCAGGTCGACATGAGGGAGCGATCGTCGACCTTGAGAATTAAAGCCCCTGTAGTTACCGTCAACGTAACATCTTCTGGTGGAGCCCATAGCCTGTATGTTGATGGTCGGATTGACGGAGAGAATGAGTTGTTCTTGATAGACACTGGTGCAACAAGAACTATTGCACGGCCGGAAATAGTGAGAGATAATTCCAGAATGTCGCCAGCAACAGCACACCTCAGAACGGCGAACGGTGAAAGGATAAAAGTCTATGGCGAAGTTAATGTTCCTGTCTCCATTGGTAAGATCACTATCAAGCACAACATACTGGTCGCTGAGATTTCTGACCAGTTAATCTTGGGTATGGACCTTTTGAGAAAACTTGGAGCCGTATTGGACGTACACAGAGGAGTTCTCAAGGTCGAAGGTGAGGAACTCCCTTTTCATGAAGAAAAAGAAGATGTAGTCCGCCTACTAACTACTAGTGATGTAACTATACCCGGCCATAGTGAGAAAATTTTAATGACCAGTCTCGAGGGATACTGTAGGAAAGGAAGTCTGAGGATGGTCGAAGAAGTGGGCAATAATGAGTTCTTGACTGCGAAAGCTCTAGTGAGGGTTGGAGATGTAATTCCTGTCAGAGTTATGAATGTGAAGGAAACTCCCATCGGGCTGAGCCGAAGAACTGTGGTAGGACAGTGTGTTCCTGTTTCGTCGATCCGCTGTGTGACTACAACCGACCAACCACCGAAATCTAAGAACTCAAAGGAGCTTGTAGACACCGTCATTAATACTTGTCAAGATCTGGACAGAGAACAGACCCGTCGAGTGAGAGCCATGCTTGAAGAATTCCAAGATGTGTTTGCCATCGATGAAAATGACAAAGGAAGAACCAGCGTCGTGACCCATAAAATCAATACTGGGGATGCTCAGCCAATAAGACAGCAACCGAGAAGACTTCCGTGGGCAAAGCGGGAGGAGGCGGAAGAAATTATCAAGGATATGGGCAAACCAGGTGTTATAGAACCATCGATTAGCCCGTGGGCTTCGCCAGTTGTCCTTGTGAAGAAGAAGGATGGTTCCGTACGTTTTTGTATTGACTATCGCCAACTCAATGCAGTTACTAAAAAAGACAGTTATCCCTTACCCAGAATTGATGACACTGGATACTCTTTCCGGGTCCCGTTGGTTCTCTACCCTCGATTTGAAAAGTGGCTACTGGCAAGTAGGAATGGAGCCTTCTGATCGGGAGAAAACAGCTTTCTCGATAGGATCGGGTCTTTGGCAATTCATGGTCATGCCTTTTGGGCTATGCAATGCTCCTGCCACATTTGAGAGGCTGATGAAGGCAGTTTTGAGGGGGCTAACATGGCAGACATGTTCAGTGTACCTGGATGACGTGATCGTAGTTGGAAGATCATTCGACGACCATTCCAAGAATCTGAAGGAAGTGTTTCAACGATTACGTGAAGCCAACTTGAAACTGAGCCCCAAGAAATGTCACATATTCCGGCGAGAAGTTAGATATTTGGGCCATATTGTATCTAGTGATGGTGTAACAGCCGATCCGGAGAAAATAGAAGCAATGCGAGGATGGCCAGTCCCCAAGGATAAACATGAGATCAGAAGTTTCCTTGGCCTGTGTACGTATTACAGGCGTTTCGTCAAAGTGTTTGCTCACATCGCTGAACCTTTAACAAAGCTAACGGAGGAGGGCAGAGAATACTTTTGGGATGCAGAATGTCAAAGAGCTTTTGAACAGCTACAAGAAGCTCTTACCAATGCACCGATACTGAGTTATCCCAGAGAGACTGGAAAATTTGTTTTGGACACGGATGCAAGCAATACTGCTATAGGAGCCGTCCTTTCTCAGCTTCAAGAGGGACAAGAAAAAGTAATTGCCTACTTTAGTAAAGCCTTGTCTAGATCAGAAAGGAACTACTGTGTTACCAGAAGAGAACTCCTAGGCGTAGTGAAGGCCTGCGAACATTTTCACAAATATTTGTATGGCCGAAAGTTCCTTCTTCGAACCGACCACGCAGCCTTGAAGTGGCTTCTGCAATTCCGTAATCCAGAGGGTCAAGTAGCAAGGTGGATAGAGCGGCTGCAGAAATATGATTATGACATCGAACACAGGGCAGGAAAAATCCATCAAAATGCTGACGCCCTATCAAGAAGACCATGCAGTGAGAATTGCAGCCATTGTTCGAAGCTAGATGAACGACTTTGCCATATTCGAAGAACTACCATCGAAAGTGATAATTGGCAACCTCAACAATTGCGAGTCGCTCAAGAGAACGATCCGTGTCTGAAACGTGTTCTGGGCTGGAAGCTTCAAGAGGAAAGACCATCCTGGCAAGATATTAGCGCATGTAGTCCAGAAGTAAAATCGTATTGGAGCCAATGGGATTGTCTGGTACTGAAAGATAATCTTCTGTACAGAAAATTTGAAAACGAAGATGGTACGGAGTCCAGGTTGCAACTGGTTGTACCTAGGAGTAAAGTGTCGGAGGTATTGCGTCAGTTACACGATAGTGCTTCTGGAGGACACTTTGGAATTACGAAAACTTTACAGAAGGTTCGAGAGCGGTTCTATTGGGTGAACTGTAAAGAAGACGTACGAAGATGGTGCCGGAAATGCGAGTTGTGTGCAACGGGCAATGGTCCAGTTGGCCAGAAGAGGGCGCCCATGAGACAATACAATGTTGGTAGTCCAATGGAAAGAGTAGCTATCGACATTGCTGGTCCATTTCCAGTAACAGATGCTGGAAATAAGTACATTCTAGTGGCCATGGACTATTTTACGAAATGGACTGAAGCTTATGCGATCCCTAATCAAGAGGCTTCCACAGTCGCCGATGTTCTGGTCAAAGAATTCTTCAGCCGATTTGGTGTTCCTTTGGAGATCCATTCGGACCAAGGACGAAATTTTGAATCGGCTCTCTTTCAAAAAATCTGTCAATTGATTGGTGCTGAGAAGACCAGAACAACACCCTTGCACCCTCAGTCGGATGGAATGGTTGAGAGGATGAATAGGACCATGGGCAAACATCTTTCCAAGGTCGTATCAGAACACCAGAGGGATTGGGACCAGTGTATTCCTTTGTTTTTGATGGCCTACCGATCGGCTACCAACGAGACTACTGGCCAGACCCCTTCCTGCTTGATGTTTGGACGTGAAATCCGTTTGCCATGTGATTTGGAATTCGGCTGTAAACCATCAGAAGAGAATGTGGCCGGTGAAGGCTATGCGGACGCATTGAAGCTGAGGATGAACGACATCCACGACCTTGCCCGACGGAATATGCAGATAGCCAGTGATCGGATGAAGAAACACTATGATTCCCGTTCCGCGAAGGGGACCTTCGAAGTAGGTGATCTTGTCTAGCTGTATAATCCACGACGACGTCGAGGCTTTTCCCCTAAGCTCCAAAGACAATGGGAAGGTCCGTATGAGATCAAGAAGAGGAGAAATGACCTGATTTATCGAATCGGAAAGCTGAAAGTTGTTCACATAAATCGTCTTGCACCATATGCTGGCTCGAATGACGTCGAAGAAGCAAGAACTCTTCAACAAGTACCAAACGGTGACGACTTCCAACCGAGTTACACCGAATTCATGTCGGATTACGCAAGCAGGGGGAAGATCAGGCTTGGCGTTACCGTTGAGGTCCAGCAAGATCTTTTCACAGTTCCAGGAGATGTTTCCATTGCACACTGCGTCGCTCAAGATCTCCGAATGAGCAAAGGAATTGCAACAGTCTTTCGCAAGAAGTTCGGCCGCCTGAATGAATTGCGAGATCAAATGCCCAGAGTAGGAAGAGCACTACGATTAGAAGATGGCAACCGATCCTTATTCTACCTAATAACTAAGAAATTATCGATAGTAAGAGCAACCTACGAGAATATATGGTACACGCGTTAGTAGACCTAAGGAAAGTCGTCTGCCATTATGACATAAAGAAATTGGCTCTACCTAAAATTGGCCATGGGTTGGAAAACCTGGACTGGAAGATCGTGAGGAGCATGATAGAAGTCATTTTCCGAGACACAGGCATACAGATCACGGTGTGCTGCTTTAACCCGAAAATAGTATGTCCTTCAAAGACGATCGACTGTTATTTCTTTCTCCGAGGGTTCTGCAGGGCCGGAAACACCTGTAGCTTTCGCCATCAAGAGCCGACGTCAGGGGTTGCCACATGGAGAATTTCTGATCGGGGCGATCAGAACTAAGGAGGGAGCAGTGTAACGAAATGATACGCCTATGGCTTGGCCACGCCCACTCCAGGTGACGCGGATCATGAACGTTCGAGATGCGAGGTCTGAAATGTTCGCGTGCCGCCAGGAAACTTCTGGAGAAGCGTGCAGGTATTAAGCTCCGCGGACAGAGGCGCAGGCAATCAGTTGATAATCGAGCATTGTAAATAAATCGTGTCAGTGGAAATAAAAGTGTATATAAATCGAACCCAGTGTTTTAGTAAAGAGAAACGTTACAGTATGTTATCACTTCAGATGTTGATAGTGACATAATCATTAATGCAGCAAATAAGTTTTATGGTGATGATGATTATTATTATAGAATGAATATAAAACGCATTCTTGAACGTAATTCTAATAACATATCGAGTTATTTCGGAACCGTATCCGATACTGTTCATACAAGTTCAAGAAATCAAACGGAATCATTGGGATGATTTGCTCACTGGAGCTCAGTAATGGAAGAATCTCGAACGAAAGTGATAAAGTAACAGATGATGAAATGAATTTTCCCGTAACCATAAAAAAATGTTTGACCAAACATATAAAAATCAAAATATATCGAATATTTTACCCCTCGGTAGTAAATATGAAAATAGGATTGGTATTGATATGGAAAAACCTGATGATGTGAAAGATTCTAAAAGAAATTTTTCATGTAATGTTAAAGAAGGACAATTTTTTCTTTCATTAAAAGAATGGGCTGATATTTATAACCAGAAAAATAATATTCTTATAGAAGGAACGTATGTTTTGGTTTTCAAAACGAAAATATTCCAGTTTGTAAATAATACATGTACAATAAATATAAAAAAAATATTGGTTCACAAAAAATCACAAAAATCTAACGATATATACTTGTAAATCGTTCGTAATCAAGTGTCATTCATATAATAATTACAATAAGGGTCTATTATTCGAAATATTCAGTTCTTCATACAACTTCAAACATGATATGCACTTAACTAGGCACGTCAAAGGCATTGAAAGACAGTTAATTGGTCAACAATATACAAATGGAAAACCTCTTGCTATGTTGATTGATTCAACCATGAAATCAGATTCCTTGTTGTTGAAAATCGATAATTTACAAAAAATCAAATCTAGACACGTCAAAAATATTAGGTCTGAAAGATTTCAACGATTGGATAGAGATGATGATGACCTCATTGACCTACATTTGATGAGAAGACAAAATCGTCACTACATTCAACAATCTGGTGAACCAATGTTAGCTTATATCCATAGTAAAGAACAAATGGAAATGATAAAATTATGTTTGAGAAAGAATAAAACCAAATGAATCACAGTATTTTTACATGCCACTGGTACTGTAATTCGACAGCCTAATTATATTCCAGATGGAAAACGGATTCTTCTCTATTCATTAGTTATACAGTTAGATAGAGAATCATCAAAAAATGTATGTCCCGTGTCTGATTTCATATCTTCCAGACATGATATCAGTAGTATCTTGGGGTTGTTGAACAATTACAAATGTTTTTGGCGCTCTTATAGTAATACATGGCCAATTATCGACCGGGCAGTGACCGATTTCAGTATGGCAGAAATTAACGCAGCCTGTTTATTATTTAATGAGATTCCTTTTATAGACTACATCAACTTTACATATGAATGTATTGTTGGTAGCACGGATTCAAATGATATCACTCACATTGCTTTGTGTCGTGCCCATATGAAAATTTTTTCATCCCTGTTGCCAAAAGTTGTCATAGAGTCAAATACATTCTGAAAGAAAGTTTCGCTTCTGTTTTCAACATGAAAACAAAACGAGAGTTTGATATTTGGTTCGATAACCTCGTAATTTTAACACATTCAAAATATAAAGGATTGTCTGTTGATAGTTCTGAGAATAAATTATCTAAATTGGGTTGGCAAATCCTTTTCAATAAGAGTGTTATAGAATAGTCTGAAGAGAGTGAATGAATTTAAGAATATCTTAATCTCAAATAGTAAAACTGATTCTTAATATTATGCTGGGATATGTTTTTTATATGTCATCTGTTGGATCACTATTTTCTATTCTTATTGTTACTATATTTTTTTAATTACCGTATTAATTGTTACTAGGGAAGTGTAATGTACACTCATGTATGTCTGTTTATATTACTATTACTATTATTATTATATTACTATTATTATTGCATACTATTATTATAATTGTTTCATATAACCTTAAAGTTAATTATTTTTAGCCATTTATCTTTATTTATATTAGGATGTATCCTACCATAGACATATTACCTGTCAGGGTCAATTCTATGAATTATGCAAGATGCGTAATAAATTATGAATATTCCACAATTGAAAGCATCTTGTTGTCTAGGTAAGTTATGTTTGACCTGTAATGTTAGTTCGGTATTGATCTTAATATCGAATTTTTTATTATACTTTTCCAGAAAAACAATAATTTTTTTAACGAAATCATCACCTTCGTTAATGAATTAAATGTAAATGAAGTGTCCTAATTGAAAATCAATGAAAATCGAAGCCCAATGATTGTTATCTTGATTAAATGGCATAATAATCTTCGAATATTCTCTCAGTTAGGGAAATCATGGAGAAATGAGACGTTTACCCTGGGAAATCTCTCTGCTGAATTCATCTCCTATTACTGTGAAATCAGAATGTATGGAATCTTTATTGAAAATATCGAAGCAGAACATTATAAAATTGCCATCTAACCAAGAATTGATCAGATTTCCAGTGATTTGTGGTGTGTTCAATATCTCAAATGAATCATTAAATAAATATTTGAGGTGAACTGCATGGCGCTGAAGGAAATCATATTGTGCCACAACATATGATGTTCTCCTCACGTGTTCATAATATTCAAAGTAGTCTATTGAATGGTTGTTCAACAGAGAAAAACGTTTATAGACGACATTCGACTTATCTGTCTCAATAATCTTGTTTGAATATCTTCCTTTGTAATACGAGTAATTTCTCCTAACTTTCTTCGACCATTTCTCTTCGCACATGACTTTTTTTTTTCGTTTTTCAGTAGCACACCTATTTTTATCGATATCATACTTGCATATTTTATATTTCCCCACTACGTATATCCCCAGCTTCCTTATGAATCTTGAAGATTTCAATCTGAGGTGATTATTAAGAACGTTATTTTTTAAATTACCAAAATAACTCGATCGGTGCGTTACATGACCTTTTCCCAACGATCATAGAGGACCACATAGGTAAATATGTGACATATCTTTCAAGAACATCATTGAAAAATTCGGGGTGGTGATAGGGATTTGCTTCTTCTACCCCATCATTACAAATTAACTTAAAAACATTATTTCGCCTACTTTCAAATTCCATGTAAAATTATAATATAGTTTCATAACATTCTGAATGAATGAATGAAATCTTTATCGGTAGGATACATCCTAATATACAATACAATTTCTTTAAGCTTGATATCAAAAATAAATAAAGATAAATGGCTAAAAATAATTAACTTTGAGGTTATATGAAACAATTATAATAATAGTATGCAATAATAATAGTAATATAATAATAATAGTAATAGTAATATAAACAGACATACATGAGTGTACATTACACTTCCCTAGTAACAATTAATGAGGTAATTAAAAAAATATAGTAACAATAAGAATAGAAAATAGTGATCCAACAGATGACATATAAAAAACATATCCCAGCATAATATTAAGAATCAGTTTTAATATTTGAGATTAAGATATTCTTAAATTCATTCACTCTCTTCAGACTCTTCTATAACACTCTTATTGAAAAGGATTTGCCAACCCAATTTAGATAATTTATTCTCAGGTTATAATTTTTAATGGTTTTGTCATGATTAGGTTCACTTCAGCCAAAGCTAGACTGTGATCCCAGGTATGAACAGACTTTGGGCACTTTGAAATAAGTATGAAATATAATTTGAAAACAAGAATATAAATGAAAATTATAAAAATAAAATATTAAATCTGAAACACAAAAATGTTTAAAAATGTGAAAATATAAAAATATAATATGAAAATAAAAAATATGAAAATATAAGTATATAACAATATAAAGATATAAAGATATAAGAATATAAAAATATAAAAATATGAAAATGTGAAATATAAAAAATATGGAAATAGCGAAAGATAATAAATATTGAAAATATAAAAATATAAGAATATGAAAATATAAGGAAAATATATAGATAAAAATATAAAAATATCGAAATATAAAAATACAGGAATATAAAAATATATAATAACTCTAAAGTCACGTATTAATATTGTAATTACAAAGTTATATGTTAGTAATATAAAGCAATATGTAGTTAAGAGCTAAACACTAGCTGAAAACAGTAGTAGGGGGAATTTTAGTATATCATATGAGATCATTTGAAAGAAATTTCGATTAAAATCACGTGAAATAAGCTAAAACTACGATATGGTAGGTCTATTACAGTATTTTTTTTTTATATAAACCTTCTCACGAAAGGAGACATCCTGTAATGTTAAGAGAACATCGTGAGAAGCAAAGGAAAGGAGGTAGGAATTGGTGTTCTTTTTAAATTTTTGAAGGTCATATGCCTCGGGGAACACCTCCCTGGGCAATGTGTTCCAGAGCCTGGCTGTTCGTTGGATGAACGAGTCTTTGAAAATAGATGTTCTGCAGATCACCAAATTAACCACAAAGGGGTGTGAAGACTAGACTTGACGGGTTAACCTCGAAGAGACCGCCAAAGGAGGAACCATTGTTGATATTTCAGAAGAGTACCGCCCATGAAAATATCTATAGAATAGAGATAGATCGCCAACCCTTCTACGGTATTCCAGAGAAGTAAGCGAGTTAGTAAGCGAAACATCATCAACGAAACGAATTGCCCTTTTTTGGACAGAATCCAACAGCTTCAGGATATGTCTAGGTGCTGCACTCCAAATATGGGAACAATATTCCAGGACAGGTCGGATTGGTGCCTTATAGATCGTGAGCAGCTGACTGGAAGTGAAATAGATCCTAGCACGAAACAGAAAACCAAGTTTTTGGGATGCACTTTCGGCAATTGATCTCACATGACTTCCCCAAAAAAGGTTATTGCTGATAGTTATACCAAGCATCGAGATGGATGACTTCAAAGGTATGGTCACCTCTGACAAGCTTATGTTGGGCATTGTGAGGTCGGCTTTTTTTGGAGAAAAGACATGCTTGTGTTTTGTTTGCATTGAAATCCACTTAGTTTTTGGATCCCCATTCGAGAATTGTTGCCAAATCCATATTTATGTTGTTAACATTTCTTCCTCGTTCGTTTTTGATTTGGCGGGCTGGTATTGGAGCCCTGGAAGAGAAGGCAGTGTGGAGGGTACTATCATCCGCGAAGCTGTGTACTGGACATGAAGTTGCCTCCAACAGATCATTGATGTGGAGCAGAAACAGTGTTGGTGATAGAATTGAACCTTGCGATTTTCCAGCTGGACGGAAATATTCCCAATTTGTTAGAGTGGTTGAATAACTTACAAAGAATAGGTGTTAGTTCTGCGGCACATTTCTTGAGAACAATAGGTGGGATCCCGTCAGATCCACAGGCCTTGCCGGTGTTGAGACCCAACAAAATCTTTCGAATAGTTCGTTGGCGAAATGTGATCTCGGGCATGTGACTGTCAATAGGTGTAATGTTCGAGGGTTGCTTTCCCGATGAATCCAGAGTGGAATTGCCAGCAAATAAATTGGCAAAAATGTTGGCTTTTTCCTGGGCAGTCGTGGCTGGTGTTCCATCTTCCTTGGTTAGAGGAGGAAACGAGCTGGAAGTTAATTTTTTTCCCACAGCTTTGGCGAAAGACCAAAATGAACGGGATCCGTTAGGACATTCAACTATTTTTGATCTTATTTTGGAATTGTGAGCATCTTTCGAATGCTTGATTGTCTCATCGCATATGTTTCTAGCCTCTACATATACTGCCCTAGTCTCAGGGCTCGGATTTTTTTGCCATCGATGAAATCCTTCAAATGATCATTCCAGATTTGAATATATGTGATATATTCATGTGAAAAATTGGATTTTATTTTGGATCGGAGTGGACAGTTGAGAAATTATAAGGTCTACAGCTGGAGTCGATGTGAAAGACACCGAGGACGGTGGAAGTTTTTATATCCCTTCATAAAACTTATCAACTTTTGTTTCTAGCCAGCCACTCTAAATATTGAAAAACAAATAAATCGTTTCCGAGAGTCTTATGGTGAATTATATTTGGATCCTTGGAGCTGGCCCTCAAAGTGGATTGAATGTAACGAAAAAATATGGAGGAGTTGTTTTTATGTCCTCTATAAGACCCACCAACTTTTTGACCGGCAACTCTAAATATTGAAAAAATAAATAAATCGTTTCCGAGTCATACGGTGAATTATATTTCGATCCTTGGAGCTGGCCCCTTGAAGTGAATTAAATGTCAAGAAAAAATAGGGAGGATATACAGGATGATATTTGAAAATATATAAATTATTCTACGTTCTGAGCTCAATAAAATGGGTTTTTTGAAAAATTCCGATTTCAGGTCCGGACTTAGCTTTTTTTAGGATTTTATTAGTTTTCTTAAAACAACAACCTGTAAGCCAGATTAGACAATTTTTGTTTTTCTCACTTTGAAGCTTAAGGAGGATACTAACCAATAGGTGGAAAGAAAATAAACGCGGAAGTTTTTGTTTTCTGCAGAAAAAATAGAACTTTTGAAAATATTATGATATTACTGTATTCTCATTCTGCTTATAACTGATGCTGCACTACCTCGATAGCACATCATTATATCTCAACAAAAATCATAAGGAAAGTTTATATTACTCGAGATGAAGTATTATTCAACCAACTGTTGATTTTCCAAGTCGTATTTATAAAAACACCCTACAAAGCGAGTTGAACAATTCTTTGTTGTCACGTCGAAGCGGATGGTACTAACCGAGTAAGTAATACTTTCCTTACGATTTTATTTTAAATACAGGTTTTCTCCAATGTAGTGCTGTATTAGCCATAGTAGAAAAACATAATTTTGCACTGTTTCCAAAAGTAATAGTGTTTTCTGTGCTACAGAGTGTTTTTTTTTATTTCGATTAGTACCATCCGCTTCGACGTGACAACAAAGAATTGAAGAATGAAAATTTTTGTTATCATAATATATAGAAATTTAATGATTCCATAGTTTTATCGATTATACTTTCTCATTTCAGAAAAAATTTTAATCATTTTGAGACATGAGGAGCAAAACAAATGCAAAGTATAGAGAATATGCCAGGAAAGAAAAATAAGAGCCTAGAATTTGTAAGTTATCCTCCGAATATGTGAAAATTCTCTATTTTCTATCCAATGACAGTAGGTAATCTGTCGGTTTCTCGTAAAATCAAAGTATGAGTGCAGTCTGGAAAATTGCATGAACGAACGTGTTGTGTAGCCATCACTTCTTTTACTGCATACTCCGCAACTGTTGCTCATTTTGCTTCAAAATATTCACAGAATTTTTTGAGATAAAGAAAGTATAATATGAATGAAAAAATATTGAATATTAGATTTTCATATCGATTTTTTCTATTTTTGAGATGTGATAGCGAAATTTCCATTCTTCGGTATTGTCAAGATATATATTTTTCATAATCCAATCCAGATAACACCAAGTATAATTATATTCTAAATTCAATTTCATTATTGTTATAAACAAATCACTTCTGTTTACAAGTCCATGATTGAAGTAGGTCAGTACAAATTATATTATGAAAAGTGTCACATGAAGAGAATAACTAATGCAATTTTGCTGATGTTGCGTATTTATAATCATAGATTCAATAAAAGTAATTGAATACGGTTTTGTCGGGAAGTCTTCGGGGAGTCTTCAGAGAATCCTAAGCCAGTCTAGAATGGTAGATAGGCGTCCGAAGGGGTAGTTCGGACGCCTACGCTACAGTTTTTCTTGATTTTTTTCCTCCTGAAGACTGAGTTCCCAGCATTTTTGTGTATTTTAGGGTAAGCATTTCTATTTTAGTTTGCATCATCAAATCTGTCTTAAATAATGTGCTATCAAAATTATCACTGAATATGTTTTGTTTGTACTTCATTTTGTAATCGAGATCATTTCATTTATATTTCCTGAGTACGACCCAAGCGACAGGGGTGACCCCCCAAAAAACTCCTGTACGCGACTGATCAGATCCATTACTCGTTGAAAGGTAGAGGGTGCAATTTTAAGACCAAAAGGCATCCTCAGGTATTCATAATGACCTTGATCAACATTAAATGCCGTTTTTTCAATTGAATTTGAAGACATTTCGATTTGGTGAAACCCGCTGGCTGAATCAAGGGTCGTAAAATACTGAGCTCTACCGAGTTTGTCTAAGATGTCATTAATATTGGGAAGAGGATATCGATCACCGATTGTCTTTTCATTGATTTTACGGTAGTCCACGACTATCCGCCATTTCGTTTTTCCGGAAGAATCTAGCTTTTTTGGAACGATCCAAATAGGAGAGGACCAAGGGCTATAACTTGGTCTTATTATATTTTTTTCGAGCATATCATTGATTTGACGTTGTACTTCTTGCTTGTGCATATAGGGATATCTATAAGACTTCGTGTGAACAGGTATTTCATCAGTTGTCTTAATTTCATGTTTAATTTTGGATGAAAAAGTCAAATCGTCACCTGGTTTATAAAATATGTCGGAGAACGTGTTACAAATTTTGATTATTTCCGCTCGTTCTTCTGAATTCATATGATCTGTGCGAATTAAGTCTGAAATATTGGAATGCTCTATATTTTGGCTTGTTAGATATTTATCTGAATTTGTGAAACAATCAAATGAATATATTTCGTAAAGTGATGAGTTGAATTGTTCAACAGATATTGTTTTTTTTTAATATAACAGATATCGTTTCGTTAGTAGGATTCTGAATTTCTATTGACGCATAACCATTTTTTGAAATGGTCACTATTTGTGGAATGAAAAGCTTGTTTATTGTACTTTCAATTGTCGAAATTTCTCCTTCGAATATACTAACGGGTAAATTTTTTATTGTTTTTTCTTGAGGGTTGACTGAGAAAGAAATGGTACAATCTTTGGGTTGTCTGAATTTGATTGGGATGTTGATATTATTTCCTATTAGTCTTTTATTGGTTAAATCGATGTTCAAATTCATATTCATCAAATCTGTTAGTTCTATTACTCCGTCAAAATAATTGTGAAAGTCAAACAAGATGAAACTGATTTCATAATTTGTATTGAATTCGGAAGATGCTGGAATTGAGGCCTGATATCTAACATTCTCGCTTCCTATGGCGGTCTTGATAATTGTATCGGACTGATATATTTTATTTGGATAAAAGTGTTCAATAATTGAAGATTTGATCGATCTGGAACTACCTGTGTCTATAAGTAGTTTTTTTTTTGGATTTTTTATTTCGATACAGGGGAGAGCATTGTTGCTAGAAAGATTTTTTTCGGCTAAGTCGATGTATTTTTCGGGCTGTTTAATTGAAAATTTTCAGTTTTGTCGGGATTTGTATCGTCAACGTATTGGTTTTGAGGATATTGTGATTGACTATTGACAGCTAGTTCACTGTGTGAATTTTGATCAGGATAAGTATTTTCAGGATAATATACGGCTTCGATCATCGTATTCATTTAGGAACAATTCTTCAGATATGAACTTTGGTTTTTGATTCGATTGGAAGAATCTTTGGTTATTCTGTGGATTATATGAACGTTGATTATTGAAATTCGGTCTGGGTTGTTGAAATGATTGATGAGACATCCTAGTAGGATTTCTGGAAGTCGTTGACATGGGCTCTGGTTTGGGTAATTGGTTAGTTGGAATTAGTTTCGGTCTAAATACATTCTGGGGAGGTCCAAATACTTCTCGGTTAGTAGGGTACCTCTGAGGTGGTTGTTGCCTTGGTTGTATATTCACTGGCTGGCAGGGCCAAATAGGTTCTGAATGGAATTTAGGGTCTGGGTAGCTAGCATTATTCTGATAATACGATCTTTGGAAATAGTAAGGTTGTTGCGATTGGATGTTATTTGCTCGTATATTGGAAACGTGTGATTGTCTTTGATTATTGAATTTTTGTCCAAAATTTTCCTGAAAATTACCATACATATTTGCGAAATTTTTATATTCATTCACGTATGCTAATTTATCAAATGCGTTACTATCACCATCAAATTTATTATTTAGATTATCAATTCTGGATTTGAAAAGATTCCAGTTAACTTGTTGTGGTGCCGGTGGTGGTACCATAGTGGATACTAATAAATTTGCTCGACTAAAATTAAGTTCACTACGATTCTGATTGAACGATAAATTGTTCAGTTTATCTGAGATATCATCAATTTCGCTCATAAATGTATTTGTTTTTTTTTTGTTGTTTTCGGTTTGGAACTAATCGTCTAGCATAGACAGCGATTTGTTCTCGATGAACAACACTAATTATCTTCACCGAAGTCCTTATTCAGGGGGTTCAATGAAGGCAAGAAGGAAATTTGGCACGTACAGGTTTTTGGTGTCCAAATCCGTGTAGTCTCCAATACCTTCTTCTTTGATTCTACGTAGCTCTCTGGAGGTTGGGTCGTCTGCTCGTTGGCTCGTTCGGGTTTTTCTCTCGATGAGTTTTTTTCGAATTCGTGCTCAAGGGGTTGAAACTCCACGTGTAAAAAATTGTCTTCTAACACACTGCACAAATCCTACCGACTGCGCCAGTTCAAGCGAAATCAGCGAAGCTGTATCAGCATCTTCTATTACATGGGAAGGATGGCTACATAACTATTGATTGTGGATAACCGTTTAATGGTTGAAATGATATAATCGACTGCTCTCATGCTAGGAATTTTGTTTTCGAAGATTCGAAAGAGGTTTTTAAAAAGATTTTTTATTACGAATGATACAAGTAGCAGAGAACAGATCTTAGAACAGAATAATTAAATAAGCAAATTGTCATGAATATATAACGTTAGTCTGCAGCGACAGCTTCTTAGAATAAGAGTGTTATCTTATGATGCTTCAGCTGTTGTGGGCACATAACTTAGGAATCGAATATTCAAAGGAAGTACATAATAACTACATAATGATATCTAAAAATGCTCATCTTTCAGTATCAAATCTGTTCTTTCTTTCTCATTTGATGGTTCTATATTTCAAAACCAATTACTGTTCAACTCTAATAGGTGTGTTTTAGAAAAAATCCAGAAGTTATAAATTCATTTATTTGTGGGACACATCATCATCAACAAAAATTACAATACAGATTCAAATGTCTCTCAATTCAGTGAGTATACAAATCTTTATATCCCACATCAACTCGCTCCAAACAATTTGGCATCGTTCACTTCACAACTTCACGAATCCCTACAATCGTTTGTACGAATTGATCTTTCATTGCGTTTTTTCGAAATTGTTCTTTCGAGCGCTTAATATCATCGTATTCTCATCAAAATGTCGAGAGGATTGAGTGGAGAAGCCCAGAAAATGGTTGCATCTTTATTAGAACATTTTAAACACGAAATGGATAACAGGAGCCCCTTACTTTCATTGGATTTCATTCGAAAGGTAAGTAAAGAATCTTCATGAATATTCACCACGATCTCACAATGGTTCAAGAGTTTTTATGAAATATAATAATATACCCAGTTATATATATTCGGAGTTGATTTGGAGCATCGCTGAAAAAGTGAAAAATATATTGCAACACGGCTCAATCTGGCGATTTGACACAACTATCAACCCAGAATAAATAGACTATACAACTTCTAAATATTGTTTATTTTAATAACTGGCATTGGATGAATTCGTTTAACCCTAGTTAACTATGTAACTATATACGGTATGATATTTAACATAATTGCATTCATAACCACGATCAGAACAATTGCAAAATCTATGAATCAATCTCACATATTAAAAAACTCATGAATTTGAAAAGTGAAAAATAATTTACGTAACAGAAAACAATCGATATGTACTCGAACGTAAACATATACAGAGTGAAAAATGAAGGAGCATTTATTTTGTCACTTCGAAATGTATGAGTGAAATCAAACATATTGAAATAAATGCAACTTATATTGAATTCGACACTTCAGCTTATAATGAACGAAAGCGATAATCTAGATGAGGTAATAATATATATTACACATTTTAAATGATGGAAAAAATTTGAGGAATGAGTATCGTTGTCTAACGATTCCTGTCACGTTGTGATTATCAAAACTGCGCATGCTCAAGTTGTTGATATGCAGCCAAATTCGAGCTGATAACTTCTGCAAACGTTCCGGTAACATTTGATTTCAAATCCTTCACCTCGTCAACAGTTGCAAGCTAAAGGAAAAAGTTATATTTTAGTGAAACTCTATTGAGTGGACTTCCTCCAACTGAAAACAGAGCAAGTCAGAGGGGATTTGAGATTCAGGTCTATTTCTCATATTGAATAATAATAATAATAATAATAATAAGAATATTTATTTGCAATTAAACAGAAAACAGAGAAATGGCAAAATTTACATTATTCAAATAAATATTATAGGAACCACAGAAGCAACAAAAGTTACTTGTATGTGTGTAGTAAAATTTGAATTGAGTAAACTCTAAAGAATATTATATAAACTAAATCATAAGAAATACACACATATGGGCACAAAACTAAACTAACTAGAATAATACTAATGCATCTATAAAAACACCAAAGTTCTATTTAAAATTCGACACCTTATATTGATGAATAACACATATTTAAAATATAGAGTCACATAAGTATACAATTATTCAAATATCCAATGACGCAAATATAAATTTACATATATATATAAATGAAAAGTCACAAACATATACATACATATACATACATATACACATATATACATGTACACACACATACATACATACATACACACATACATACATATCTAGTAACATCATTCAAATTTAAAAGTTCACAATATAAAATTCACACAATTATAGAATAAAAACTCGATTAGCATGTTCAAAATTGATGGAAATACTTTTCCTTTTTTTTTTTGATTGGGTAAGGAATTATACAATTCGGGTCATATGATCCATGATGGATCTGTTGTAGAAACCTGATTTTTCCGGTCAAAGATTTCACTAATACTTCTACGAGGCTTACATGATATAAATCTATGAATAACTTTTTTCAATCGAGAAAGTGGATGGGTATTTTGTATATTTTCTGGTAAGGAGTTGAACACTGTTGGGCCTATAGTTTTGAGTGCAAATGGAATTGTATAATTATTTTTGTGGCGTGTGATGTAGTTATGGCTTGGCCTATTGCGTTTCTGTAAATCTTTATACTGATTCAAGACAAGTGTTTTGTAAAACAATTGCCTCAAGTCGAATATACCGGATTCTTCATGTAATTTGTCACTACTATATCGAAAAGGCTTATTCAATATTAGTCTTATAATTTTTTTTTGGATAACTTCTACTGGACGCAAGTAAGTTTTTGATACTCCACCCCACCCTATTTGGCAGTATATTAGGTGACTTTGTACCAGACTATAATGAATGATTTTTTTCTGTTCTTGATTTAGCCTGTCTTTGAGCTGACGGAACTTATATAAAACAATTCTCAATTTTTTCACAAGTAGTTTCATGTGAAAGTCCCATCTTAAGTGAGAGTCTATGATAACTCCTAAATATTTTATATGTGTTGCTGAGTATATTTTGAATGTACTTCGCAGTGTAATGAATTTGTAATTTGGTAAAGAAGATTTGTAGTTACAGAACGGTAGATAGTAGGTTTTTTTGAAGTTTAAGGAGAGCTGTTGGTAGTCGAACCAATCTTTTATAAATTCCAGGTCCCTCTCAGTTTGTTCTTTGACTTCCAACCATGTTTCTCCAGAATAAAAAACAGCAGTATCGTCTGCAAAACTAATTATTCTGCCACTAGCCCCTATTGAGAATAATTCGTTGACGTATATGCAGAATAGTATTGGTCCTAGAACCGTTCCTTGCGGTACTCCACATTCAATTGTCTTTTTACTACTCATTATATTTCCTATTCTCACAATTTGTTCTCGATTTTATAGATAAGATTCGAATAGATTCAATGTGTTTCCTCTCATTACCATATTCTCCAGAGTTCTCAATAGGATTGAGTGGTTCACAGTATCGAATGCCTTCGACAAATCAATGAAGACTCCTATTGTTGGTTTGCTTTTATCAAGGCCATCGTAGATTAGGTCTGTAAGTTGTATTATTGCGTTTTGGGTAGATTTTCCTTCTTGAAAACCATATTGTGATTCGGATAATATTTTATATTTTTTGAGAAATGAGTTTAATCTAACTTTTATCAATTTTTCTATGATCTTGCTCAGGTTTGTTATCAAGGATACCGGTCTATAGTTAATCACTTCATCTCTGCAACCATTTTTATATATAGGAGTAACTATTGATAGTTTCAAACACGATGGGAAGTGCCCCTTTTCCACTGCCTGGTTGAATATGTATGCTATCGGTCCTGCAATGTACTCAGCTATTAGTTTTAGTGTTTCACTTTTTATGTTGTCTATTCCGGGTGCTTTATGATTTTTTAGCTCCTTTATTGTATTTAAAACTTCTGTTTTACTTGCTGGATTGAGAAATATTGAGTTTTCATTTATATATTGCCCAAATTCATAATTTGATGTCCTTTTTATTCTTTTCGCTAGTTCTTTTCCCGTATCTATATAAGTGCTATTGAAAGTATCAACTATTTCATTCATATCATAGGTTATATCTCCTTTTTGATTTTTTATGGAATGTATTCCCACTTTTGGGTCCTCACAAAACATTTCATTTATATGTTTCCACAAGTTGCCAGCATTATATTTATTTTCGTTGATTTTGTTTTTGTAGTATTCGTATTTGGTTTTTTGTATGAGTTTGTTGAGAGTGTTCTTATAATTTTTGTACTCGGTTTTCAGGTCTATATTATTCGGATCTTTTTTCAACTGAAGGTACAAAAAATTTTTCTAGTTTACCGACTTAATCAGAGATGTCGATATCCAGTCTTTCCTCATTTTTTTATTTCCTTTTATTGGTATATGACTAGTGCATTGCTCAATTTCGTTTTGTAAAGTCATCACAAATTTCTCAGTCATTTTATCTGATTCTACAAATTTCCCAAGTTCTTCAATATTTTCAGTATGCAATTTATGGTTAAGATAAACGGAAAGAATCACCATACATTCTCAACTAATCAATATTCAATATGCGACTAGGTCATAGAAAGACCTGATAGAATATTCAATGGATCTGAAATATAGTTTTTAAATTCGGTTTCACTATCATTTTCAGTCAGTATCTAGTGAAGAGTTGTACTGCCTCTGACAAAAAAAAATCCCAAGTAAGTCAAATATTTTTCAGGATAGTTGTAGCATTAAATTATAAAAGATTGTACAATGTAGATCTAAACTTATGAAAATACGGAATTGGACCAAATATTATAACGATTATGACAAACAATACCTTGATATATGTGTGAGTCTTGACACTCAGTCTCGAGAATATAAATGTATTGTAAATTTGCTCTGACTAGATTTATATTTCTCATCTCGTTTATTCGGGTTCAGCTGAAATCGTCCTGTTAGTTGAAATTGATTTTGAGATTCTTGATTCATTACTTCAAATTCTTCGTTATATCGTGGATCGTACTCAGCTTGAGATACAAATTCAATGGTTATTTCCATCTTGATATTCAACACATTCCCTCAGTGTTTCGATTTTCTGGAACTGTTCAAAATATTTCTTAGCAGACTTCGGAATATGTTCCACGAATTTTAGGATTTCCCCGAACAACCGCATTTCAGCATTTGTTAGCTCTTCAATAGGAAGCCAATATGATTTTGTTCTGATATACAATTAAGTCTCACATCAATATGCATAGTTCTTTGAATGAGCTCTTCTGTTCTCCTAAATTCCGAAACGAAATCCTTGAATATTCTTGCACACACAGGTATCAGCATAACTATAGTCCATTTATTTTTGGTTGATAGTTGTGACAGGTCGCCAGACTTTTCAGCGATGCTCTGAATAAAAACTTGGGTTAGGTCACGATCATATACACAGGTCTGGCAACTCGTATGGTGGGGGGTGGCCAAACATTGAGGAAATTTTTGTTGTTCTCATGTTTCGCCACCTGCAGCGCTTTCCTCTATTGTGCCTTTGTCAGCCAATCACAAATCAGATCCGATCAGCTTTTTGAAAGTAGGAATGATTTTTATTTATTCGAGAGAATTTTGCAAGATATACTATTTCTGTCATTGATTTTATTAACCATTCAAGTCCTAACCGTTTGTTTTGTTGTCAAAGATAAATCACGTGATTATACCCCTGAATCCTCCTAGCGGATAGTTATGGCAACTTTTTCTTCAAAAATTGTGCCACCCCCCACCACTCAAAAATGCCGTAGATACCAGACATATGTATATTATCGTGGGTTAGGTTGACATTTGTTTTGTGCTGAAAGTGTTTTTGATTGATAAAATGTATTCATTATATTTGGATTACTATTGATTGTGGATAACCGTTGAATGGTTCGAATATTATGATGGACTGTTCTCCTATTAGGAATCTTATGGGATACATTGTGTGTAATTTTTCAAGTCATGGCAAAATAACCATATACGGACACCACTACGTGATAAAAGACTGAAGAAAAAAGACCCGTGTCTCCCAATTTTTCCCAAAGTTATGCACTTTTTTTTATGGGCCGCCAAAGATTTGGGGCCTCGGTAAAATTTTCGCAAAAAAGTGATCATTTTCTCAGGCTCATATCTTGCAAACAGAATTTCGATTTACTCTCTGAGGCAAAGTAGTAGCTCTTGTCATAAAGAACAAAAATTGCGAACATATAGAATCGATAAAACCTCAACTTCCAGATCAAAATCGCAAAATACTTGAAAAATTTTACCAAGATATTCTGGTCAGTTTTTCTGAATATTTAGAATAAATTAGAAGCAGTACTTCCGCACGCAAAATCTCAATTTGTTCCTGTGTGAACCCGGTTTTTCACTTGGTACGTCATCAGAATGGTGGAGGAGCCAAAACTAGTTTTTCAATACGAAATTCTGGAGTCAAATTCGATCGCACAAAAAAAAGAAAAAATACGGGTGTAATAATTTCTCATATATTTTATAGAAAAAATAATATCTCAATATTGGAAACTTCCTCATTCACTATGTGTCCACGTTTTGATATCCCATATCAACTTAATTGGATTAAAAACACAAATGTGAGGTGGGACACAGCCGTCTGTAGGTTTTGTCAAGAAGACGAGGAAACCTTAACAAACATTCTGTCCTACTGCCAAAGACTGTCCAATATTTCCATGCTGTTCATTTGCAATTTGGACACAGTATATATTGTAACGAAATGATACGCCTATGGCTTGGCCACGCCCACTCCAGGTGACGCGGATCATGAACGTTCGAGACGCGAGGTCTGAAATGTTCGCGTGCCGCCAGGAAACTTCTGGAGAACCAAGCAGGTATAAAGCTCCGCGGACAGAGGCGCAGGCAATCAGTTGATAATCGAGCGTTGTAAATAAATCGTGTCAGTGGAAATAAAAGTGTATATAAATCGAACCCAGTGTTTTAGTAAAGAGAAACGTTACAGTGGTGTCAGAAGTGGGATTGAAATAAAAAAATAAATACAGTGTGGACTTAGAACAAAAAAAAGTGAAAGACATTGAACTTTTGTAGTGAAAAGAGGACATTTTTGAACGTTTAGTGCGATAATTTTGGTTTTTGGTACTGACTATTTTGCATCGTAAATAAACCAAAATGAAGTTGAAAGACCTCTCAGTGAAACAATTGCGTGAACAATTGGAGGAACGTGATGCCGATAGTAGTGGAACTAAAAAAATACTACAAGAACGATTGATTGGTGTTCTTTCGGATAATGGAGATGACCCAGAAACGTTTGAATTCCTGTCGGCGGACGAAGTCATCATGTTAAAAATGGAAGAAACTTCTAGAAAGATAGAAGAATCTTCTAGAAAAAGTGATGAAAAAATGGAAGAAACTTCTAGAAAGATAGAAGAAACTTCTAGAAAGATAGAAGAAGCTTCTAGAAAAACTGATGCAAAATTGGAAGAAGTTTCCAGAAAAAATGATGCAAAATTGGAAGAAGTTTCCAGAAAAAATGATGCAAAATTGGAAGAAGTTTCCAGAAAAAGTGATGCAAAATTGGAAGAAGTTTCCAGAAAAAGTGATGAGAAATTCGAGAAAGTTTCTGATATGATCAATGAAATTTCGAAAAAGAACGACGAGCGATTTGAAGAAGTTTCTAGAACATTCGACGAAATGCATAAAAACGTAGATGGACTAGAAGAGAAAATAAAGCAGCTGGAATGTCTGATAACTAAGTGTGGCTCAGCAGTACAAGTACCAACTACTGATATGGATAAAACCGCAGTAAGTACAGATCCGGAAGTTAAAGAGGAATGGACAAGAGAAGAAACAAAACATCATTTGAGATTCAAATTACCTCCGTTTGATGGGAAGTCATCTTGGTCCGTATACCTCAGACAATTTGAAGCCATCGCTACGGCCAATAAATGGACTCAAGAAGAAAAAGCTGTTTCCTTGACTGCGGCTCTAAGAGGTGATGCTGCGGATATTTTAAGATCGATTCCTATAGGCCAAGAAAAATGTTATCAAACATTGTTCAACCGACTTGAGAAACGCTATGGAGATGCCCATCTGCAACAGGTTTACAAAGCACAACTTCGCAGCCGAATCCAACGTGCAAGTGAAAGCTTGCAGGAATTTGAAACAGACATTGCTCGAATGGTGCGTCTAGCCTACCCTGAAGCGTCAGATAACATCTTGGAAGAAATAGCGGTCGACATATTCGTCAATGGATTGAGAGAGAGCGAAATACAGAAAGCTCTACGATTGGCCAGACCGAAAGTATTGGATGAAGCACTTGCTATTGCTTTGGAGCATGAAACGGCCAATCAAACTTCCAAAGGTCATCGAGTTAGAACCATTGGCGAGAAAGATGAAAAGAATGATCTGGAAGATATGGTTCGGAAAATTATCCAGAAAACGATGCCCAAGAAACGAGATTCCAGATGCCGGAATTGTGGCGAAACCCATACAGCAGTCGGAAAACTAAAACAGGTCGACAGGAGGGGGCGATCGTCGACCTTGAGAATTAAAGCACCTGTAGTTACCGTCAACGTAACATCTTCTGGTGGAGCCCATAGCCTGTATGTTGATGGTCGGATTGACGGAGAGAATGAGTTGTTCTTGATAGACACTGGTGCAACAAGAACTATTGCACGACCGGAAATAGTGAGAGATCATTCCAGAATGTCACCAGCAACAGCACACCTCAGAACGGCGAACGGTGAAAAGATAAAAGTCTATGGCGAAGTTAATGTACCGGTCTCCATTGGTAAGACCACTATCAAGCACAACATACTGGTCGCTGAGATTTCTGACCAGTTAATCTTGGGTATGGACCTTTTGAGAAAACTTGGAGCCGTATTGGACGTACACAGAGGAGTTCTCAAGGTCGAAGGTGAGGACCTCCCTTTTCATGAAGACAAAGAAGATGTAGTCCGCCTACTAACTACTAGTGATGTAACTATACCCGGCCATAGTGAGAAAATTTTAATGACCAGTCTCGAGGGATACTGTAGGAAAGGAAGTCTAAGGATGGTCGAAGAAGTGGGCAATAATGAGTTCTTGACTGCGAAAGCTCTAGTGAGGGTTGGAGATGTAATTCCTGTTAGAGTTATGAATGTGAAGGAAACTCCCATCGGGCTGAGCCGAAGAACTGTGGTAGGACAGTGTGTTCCTGTTTCGTCGATCCGCTGTGTGACTACAACCGACCAACCACCGAAATCTAAGAACTCAAAGGAGCTTGTAGACACCGTCATTAATACTTGTCAAGATCTGGACAGAGAACAGACCCGTCGAGTGAGAGCCATGCTTGAAGAATTCCAAGATGTGTTTGCCATCGATGAAAATGACAAAGGAAGAACCAGCGTCGTGACCCATAAAATCAATACTGGGGATGCTCAGCCAATAAGACAGCAGCCGAGAAGACTTCCGTGGGCAAAGCGGGAGGAGGCGGAAGAAATTATCAAGGATATGGGCAAACAAGGTGTTATAGAACCATCGAATAGCCCGTGGGCCTCGCCAGTTGTCCTTGTGAAGAAGAAAGATGGTTCCGTACGTTTCTGTATTGACTATCGCCAACTCAATGCAGTTACTAAAAAGGACAGTTATCCCTTACCCAGAATTGATGACACTTTGGATACTCTTTCCGGATCCCGTTGGTTCTCTACCCTTGATTTGAAAAGTGGCTACTGGCAAGTAGGAATGGAGCCTGCTGATCGGGAGAAAACAGCATTCTCGATAGGATCGGGTCTTTGGCAATTCACGGTCATGCCTTTTGGGCTATGCAATGCTCCTGCCACATTTGAGAGGCTGATGGAGGCAGTTTTGAGGGGGCTAACATGGCAGACATGTTTAGTGTACCTGGATGACGTAATCGTAGTTGGAAGATCATTCGACGACCATTCCAAGAATCTGAAGGAAGTGTTTCAACGATTACGTGAAGCCAACTTGAAACTGAGCCCCAAGAAATGTCACATATTTCGGCGAGAAGTTAGATACTTGGGCCATATCGTATCGAGTGATGGTGTAACAGCCGATCCGGAGAAAATAGAAGCAATTCGAGGATGGCCAGTACCAAAGGATAAACATGAGATCAGAAGTTTCCTTGGCCTGTGTACGTATTACAGGCGTTTCGTCAAAGGATTTGCTCACATCGCTAAACCTTTAACAAAGCTAACGGAGGAGGGCAGAGAATACTTTTGGGATGCAGAATGTCAAAGAGCTTTTGAACAGCTACAAGGAGCTCTTACCAATGCACCGATACTGAGTTATCCCAGAGAGACTGGAAAATTTGTTTTGGACACGGATGCAAGCAATACTGCTATAGGAGCTGTCCTCTCTCAGCTTCAAGAGGGACAAGAAAAAGTAATTGCCTACTTTAGTAAAGCCTTGTCTAAATCAGAGAGGAACTACTGTGTTACCAGAAGAGAACTCCTAGGCGTAGTGAAGGCCTGCGAACATTTTCACAAATATTTGTATGGCCGAAAGTTCCTTCTTCGAACCGACCACGCAGCCTTGAAGTGGCTTCTGCAATTCCGTAATCCAGAGGGTCAAGTAGCAAGGTGGATAGAGCGGCTGCAGGAATATGATTATGACATCGAACACAGGGCAGGAAAAATCCATCAAAATGCTGACGCCCTATCAAGAAGACCATGCAGTGAGAATTGCAGCCATTGTTCGAAGCTAGATGAACGACTTTGCCATATTCGAAGAACTACCATCGAAAGTGATAATTGGCAACCTCAACAATTACGAGTCGCTCAAGAGAACGATCCGTGTCT
This sequence comes from Plagiodera versicolora, assembly GCA_037013635.1. Taxonomy (NCBI): domain Eukaryota; kingdom Metazoa; phylum Arthropoda; class Insecta; order Coleoptera; family Chrysomelidae; genus Plagiodera; species Plagiodera versicolora. The sequence goes on along the minus strand of CM072982.1, from coordinate 9,376,673 downwards.
GAAACGCGTTCTGGGTTGGAAGCTTCAAGAGAAAAGACCGTCCTGGCAAGATATTAGCGCATGTAGTCCAGAAGTAAAATCGTATTGGAGCCAATGGGATTGTCTGGTACTGAAAGATAATCTTCTGTACAGAAAATTTGAAAACGAAGATGGTACAGAGTCCAGGTTGCAACTGGTTGTACCTAGGAGTAAAGTGTCGGAGGTATTGCGTCAGTTACACGATGGTGCTTCTGGAGGACACTTTGGAATTACGAAGACTTTACAGAAGGTTCGAGAGCGGTTCTATTGGGTGAACTGTAAAGAAGACGTGCGAAGATGGTGCCGGAAATGCGAGTTGTGTGCAACGGGCAATGGTCCAGTTGGTAAGAAGAGGGCGCCCATGAGACAATACAATGTTGGTAGTCCAATGGAGAGAGTAGCTATCGACATTGCTGGTCCATTTCCAGTAACAGATGCTGGAAATAAATACATCCTAGTGGCCATGGACTATTTTACGAAATGGACTGAAGCTTATGCGATCCCTAATCAAGAGGCTTCCACAGTTGCCGATGTTCTGGTCAAAGAATTCTTCAGCCGATTTGGTGTTCCTTTGGAGATCCACTCAGACCAAGGACGAAATTTTGAATCGGCTCTCTTTCAGAAAATCTGTCAAATGATTGGTGCTGAGAAGACCAGAACAACACCCTTGCACCCTCAGTCGGATGGAATGGTTGAGAGGATGAATAGGACCATGGGCAAACATCTTTCCAAGGTCGTATCAGAACACCAGAGGGATTGGGACCAGTGTATTCCTTTGTTTTTGATGGCCTACCGATCGGCTACCAACGAGACTACTGGCCAGACCCCTGCCTGCTTGATGTTTGGACGTGAAATCCGTTTGCCATGTGATCTGGAATTCGGCTGTAAACCCTCGGAAGAGAATGTGGCCGGTGAAGGCTATGCGGACGAATTGAAGCTGAGGATGAACGACATCCACGACCTTGCCCGACGGAATATGCAGATAGCCAGTGATCGGATGAAGAAACACTATGATTCCCGTTCCGCGAAGGGGACCTTCGAAGTAGGTGATCTTGTCTGGCTGTATAATCCACGATGACGTCGAGGCTTTTCTCCTAAGCTCCAAAGACAATGGGAAGGCCCGTATGAGATCAAGAAGAGGATAAATGACCTGATTTATCGAATCGGAAAGCTGCCAAGAGGGAAGCCGAAAGTTGTTCACATAAATCGTCTTGCACCATATGCTGGCTCGAATGACGTCGAAGAAGCAAGAACTCTTCAACAAGTACCAAACGGTGACGACTTCCAACCGAGTTACACCGAATTCATGTCGGATTACGCAAGCAGGGGGAAGATCAGGCTTGGCGTGACCGTTGAGGTCCAGCAAGATCTTTTCACAGTTCCAGAAGATGTTTCCATTGCACACTGCGTCGCTCAAGATCTCCGAATGAGCAAAGGAATTGCAACAGTCTTTCGCAAGAAGTTCGGCCGCCTGGATGAATTGCGAGATCAAATGCCCAGAGTAGGAAGAGCACTACGACTAGAAGATGGCAACCGATCCTTATTCTACCTGATAACTAAGAAATTATCGATAGAAAGAGCAACCTACGAGAATATATGGTACGCGTTAGTAGACCTAAGGAAAGTCGTCTGCCATTATGACATAAAGAAATTGGCTCTACCTAAAATTGGCCATGGGTTGGAAAACCTGGACTGGAAGATCGTGAGGAGCATGATAGAAGTTATTTTCCGAGACACAGGCATACAGATCACGGTGTGCTGCTTTAACCCGAAAAGAGTATGTCCCTCAAAGACGATCGACTGTTATTTCTTTCTCCGAGGGTTCTGCAGGGCCGGAAACACCTGTAGCTTTCGCCACCAAGAGCCGACGTCAGGGGTTGCCACATGGAGAATTTCTGATCGGGGCGATCAGAACTAAGGAGGGAGCAGTGTAACGAAATGATACGCCTATGGCTTGGCCACGCCCACTCCAGGTGACGCGGATCATGAACGTTCGAGACGCGAGGTCTGAAATGTTCGCGTGCCGCCAGGAAACTTCTGGAGAACCGAGCAGGTATAAAGCTCCGCGGACAGAGGCGCAGGCAATCAGTTGATAATCGAGCGTTGTAAATAAATCGTGTCAGTGGAAATAAAAGTGTATATAAATCGAACCCAGTGTTTTAGTAAATAGAAACGTTACAATATGTATAGCGTGTTTGATTGTCTGAATTGAACAAATTCAATGAATTGAATTGAATAGGTTTCCAAACGAAATGCAAATCAATGAACTCAACCAATTCCGATATACTCAGTTCTCATGTAATATTCGATCTTCAGAAGTGGCAGCAATGGTGAACGAAAGATTCGATGATGATTTACCTCTCAAATTTGGACGAAAACTTGCTGATCCTTTACCACCCGATGCAGTTGTTATAACTGGTAAGAAGAAATATTTTTGCGAGTGAAATTCCAAAGAAAATACGTGTACACATTTATCGAAACTTTATGAATAAACAAAATATCCATTCCAATATTCACCTCAAGTCGTGAATGATGATTGGAATGATACGAAAGTAGTAACATATTTTTTTGATCAGGTATGTCTGGAACTTTCCCGAATGCGAAGAATATAGAAGAATTCCAGTATAACTTGATGAACAAGGTGGAAATGGTTACACCTAATTGTCGGTTAGAATTTGATCATCCTGAAATACCACCCAGAAACGGCACAATTCCAGCAGAATTATTGGACAAATACGACATTGGATATTTTGGTATGAATAGATGTCACACCTCAATGCATCAAATTGCCAGTTCGAAAAAATATCAGTTCTGCTACAGTTTCTGCTATAGTCAAGAGCTCATGCTCATATCAAATTACAAAAATATATCATCTGGAATCTGATAAACAAAACTGTTTCTCAAGAAGACGAATATTGCTTAAGATAAGGTCACGATGGAGATATTGTCGCGTACAGGGGGTGTTTTGGGGGTCACCCCTGTCGCTTGGGTCGTACTCAGGAAATATAAATATATCTATTTTAATTACAGAGTGAAATATCAAAGAAACATATAATTTATTAACAATTCTGATGGTACATCCTTCAAAAAATATTAAATGATACCAACGAGAACAAATAAGAAAATACAATCGCTTGCCCCTAATACACAATAATGCTGGAAACACAGTCTCCAGGAGCAATGAGAGTAATCAAGAAGAATTGTAGCATAGGCGTCCGAACTAGGCCTTCGGACGCCTACCTACCCTTCTAGACTAACTCAGGACTCTCCGAAGACCAAGTCAAGAATCTCCTAAGACTATGTCTTCAATTACTTTTATTCATTTTGATTGTTATGCGAACATGCCTTAGTGAGTTCAACGTGATTATTTTGCGTATTGTAACAATATGTCTGGTAATGAACTCGTGAACTTGAATTAACTCACATTCGGGTCATGTAGGTTCAAACGCACCTGAGGTCGAACATGGATTGGTTTACATATAGTGAATGATTATGTATTGCGGTGTTTGTGACAATATTAGTAGTGCTAAAAACTTGAGTTTTCGATAATCTTGAGTTTTAATGTAATATGAACAGTTGGAGACGGTATAGGCTATTGTGCAAAATATATCAATAGCATTTTCTAGAGACTCTGGGAATTGAATAATGTAGGTTGTATTGATCGCTGTATGAAGAGTTTTTGTTGAAAAAATACACTTCTTGTTCGACGTGTCAGAATAGCGTGTTCTTTCTCGAACACGCATTCGTTTACTTCATATTCCATTTGAATGATATACTCTGTTATGTTCTTTGAAATTGTGGAATCTGTTGAATTATGATGTTGATCATGATAATTCCACAACTCTCCTCCCAATTTCTTGCCTGAAAATGTATATTACCTTCTGAAATGATTTTTTTTTCTGTTCAGGAAAGCATTATCGTATGTCGGACTTGTCTAATCCGATTATAAGATCAGTACCTGAAAAGGTTATCGAAGCCATCTATGATGCAGGAATGTCTCCAAAGGATTTCGAGAATTCTAGAACCGGCCTTTTCTGTGCATTGTGTATAAATGAGAACGAAAGAATCGATCTCTTAATGAAAGAAGATGGAATACTTTTCATGGAAGGGTAATCAATTCAAGTTCTCCTGTTTTCATGATTTTTTTCGAAATCACAACAATAACAAAGAAAAACAAGAAATCGCCAGCTCAGGCCTAGTCAAGAGATAGTCTCCTTTTCAATAGCCTTAAAAAAATTATTCTATAAACCAACAGATAACTTTTGAATTTCAGGAATTACAAATCAGTTTTCACAAGTCATATAGCGCACTATCTCAAATTGAAAGGACCTTCGATGGTATGCGATACAGCTTGCAGCTCTTCTCACCATGCTTTCGATCACGCTTACAGAGCCATCAGGCAAGGCGAATGTGACGCTGCCATTGTCATTTCAATTAATACTTGTTTAGCTCCAGGAATAACCATTCAATTCGCTCGGTGAGTTGTGACAAATCTCACTACCATTCGAAAATCTAATTCTGTGTTCAGCGTTCATTTTTGAAGCGATCTTTAGTCATCTGATTTCTGTCGATTCTTCAATCTCTCGATATTATTATAATCGTTGAGAAACTGTCGTTTTATAAACTTAAGATTGGTAGTAGAGTGAACGTAGCTGAATGAGTAATGCCAAAACATTCAGAGTATATAAGAAGGAGATATCATATCAATTCATTTCCGCATATTATAGACTGATAAATCTGAAAATACCATAATATCTTCAGAAATTATGAATGGATATTAGTTTCTCTCGTAACTGTTATATGTTTCAATCATTGTATCTCAAATATTTTTCTAACTACAGTCATTATACAATAAGAAAAATCAGTTCCAGAACAAATTTTGCTAGAACATCTCGCTAATTCAGGTTACTAATGATATTCCCTATGAAGAAATCGAAAAGATAGCAAATTCTTTTTCATTAGATGAAAACATTGGCTACTCCTTATCGATATATTCAAATAAAATAAACTCTGCATGAGAATGTGCATTCCAGATGAAACAACTCATAACTATACAGAGACTTCTTCATTTATATTGCCTTATACGTATCGCCAAGTATTCACAACATTAATTTTTTTGACATTACAGTTTGGGTGTCTTGAGTCCCACCGGTGTATGCAGTTCTTTCGATGAAAATGGAAACGGTTACGTAAGATCTGAGGCTGTAACTGCAATCATTCTCCAAAAAGCTCAGGACGCCAAAAGAATGTATGCACAAGTTATTCATTCTAAGACAAACAGCGATGGTTTCAAAGAACAAGGAATTACTTTTCCGAATTCGCAGTTACAATATAGATTGATGGATGAATGTTGTAGAGAAAGTAATACAAGATCTGATGAATTTTCTTTCATGGAAGCACATGGAACAGGTATTTGTTTTTAAAAAAATTACTTTCATGTATGATTACCATGGAAGACAAGGATTCCTATTTCAAATTCAACATTCCATACCAATATTTCTCCATCATCTTTGAAAATGCTCATCTCCAAAATTTCATTTCAACAAATCAACAGAAAATACAGTGTAGTTTGGGATAACCATAGTAATCAGAACAACAACATACAATTATTCGTGTCATTTCTTCTTGCTAGTCTGGAGTGAACTCACTGATTGTAGACACGATAATTAACATGAAACTTTGAATGAAAAATCATATTTTTCGAGGTTAGATATAATGATTTATATTTGACATTCCAAAACATTTTTAGTTGAGGAAGAATTCATTCGTTCGTATAGGTATTTATTCTGAGATCCTTGAGCCTGCTGATTTGCGCAATAGATAATCTGCTATACTCCATTTATAGGAACGAGTGTTGGAGATCCCGAAGAGTTGATAGCCTTGGATACTCATATTGGTATGAAACGGAAGAAGCCTATCCTGATTGGATCTGTCAAGTCTAGCATCGGTCATACAGAAAGCTCTGCTGGTGTTTGCTCTATAATCAAGGTAGGAACAATGATGAATCTAATTCATCGGACGCCAGTAACGTTTGAGCAAGCAGAAGGACATACCGAACATATTTTGTCACACTTTGGAGTCAAGAGTCTTTCTATAACTACAAATAAGTTTTACTGAGAAAAGTGATTTACTCTACATATCCTTCATGAACGACGTACAATTACTACTACTACCAAAGTACAATAACCTCTTATGAGCCAGCTGAAGCTATATTAAGTAATCTATTATTTTTTATAAACTGATATACCCTATCCCTTATTCATGCTGAATCCCGAAAATGACTGAACTCTGTTTTCCACAATTTGATATGGATATCAGATGTCATTAGTTCAGTTGGATATATCAACATAGTTCCATAGTTCAAACTTGTTTTGTATATCTATCACATGTTCAGAGCAATTGATTGGAATCAGAATCGACTTCATTCTTCGATTATGGCATTACACAACTTCATATACTTTGGAAGAATCTATTGATGGAAGCAGATACAATGTGGCAGAATTAAACCTCCATTTTGAATCCTGTTCATATTTGATCCACCCTCGAACAATATGGCGATCATTTTCAATGCTGTTCATCTGAATACTCATCAAGCTAGGATCTCACCCAATCGATGGTATCGATAAATAATTTTCGGCTCTAGGTGATTTTTTCCAAACAAATTTCGGAACCTAATTTTGTATTTCGATAATTGAACATTTGATATTCAATAATTCTTCAGGAAGGTAGTGGAAGGAAGAAATCAAATTACCAACTATTTTGAACACCTGCTGGACATGTATTTTTTTTCATAACTCTCGTCATGATTGAAGACTAAAATGATTCAAGTCAGAATTCACACAGAACGTGATTCGATTTTCACTGAAGAATATGATTTTCAATTTCGAGCATCCAAAGAATTAGAATACGATGTGTTAGTATAACCTGAATATTTTCCAGGTCGCATTGGCTCTCGAGGATGGTATTATTTCTCCGAATATCAATTTTAGTAATCCTAGAAGAGTTCCAGGACTATTAGAAGGTAGACTGAAAGTCGTAACTGAACCAACGAAACTACAAGATGAAGAAGCCATTATTGGTTAGTCAGTCAGTGGCTTTTCAGATTGAATTATCATCAGAGATGAATCGAGTCTAGATTGACATATGATTTCACACTTGTCAAGTCCATTGATGAGTTGACGCGACCCCTATAAGGAGAATTAGGAGTAGCTAGTATGATTCTGAAACTTCATATGTAGTGACACCGTTTTCTCCGGAAGTGAAGCCATCTTCATTATTTCAAATGAAGCAGCCTATATTCATAAAATATGTGAAATCGACCGTTATTATTCAAGTTTCGCTAAAGAAAGTGACAGATGCAGCTCATTAAACATATGGCATCGTAAAGTAGATATTTTTTTGAGATATGCATCAATTGATACATGAATATCGTAGGTTGAATGATCATTTTGCACCAATCATATTTCCCAAATCTACAACTCCGAAACGTATCAGTTAGTTCCCCATAAAGTTATCGACATTATGATTTCAAATAAATGGGTATAAACAAACCATATCATATTGATCTCAATTTTTCATGCGATAGGAATCAACAGTTTTGGATTCGGAGGAAGTAACGGTCATGTCATATTGAAGGCCGTATCGAAAAAAAAAGTCAACGGTGGAAAACCAACTGACAACTTACCAAGACTTGTGTGTGTGAGTGGGCGGACAGAAACTGGCGTCAAATCGATTCTTGATGATGTGTCAAAGGATCCAGTAGACTGTGAATACGTACGACTATTGCAGAATGCCTTCAGGTAACTAGATTTTAGAATATCAATCCGATGAAATTTTTCTGAATTTGATATCAGACCAGAACAGTGGAAAATAATAACAGTAGGATGAATCCTTTCAGAAAAGAACAGTAACAAAAATTTTATGAAAATTAATTTATATGTGATCTGAGGTGGAGAAGTAAGAGGTTTATTTCGCTTTTCAGTTGAACCATCGAGTTCAGAAATCGAAAATAAACGTCATTCACCTTTGGAATTGCGTATTGATTATTGTTTTTTTATTCTTGTAAATTCCCATCTTTTCTAATGGATGTCATCCCAGTATTCTAGTAGTCTAGAATATAATAATATTATTTCAGGAAAGATATGGCAACCCATTCGTACAAAGGTTACTCGATTGTTTCGAAAGAGAAAGAGATAAAGAGATCCATCACCAGAATTTCTTTGAGGAAACTACCATTGCGTTTGGTTTATGGAGAAATAAATGACTGGTATTCCTTAGCTAAGGACTTTTCAGAAGTCCCAATATTCGATGAACCATTGCAAAAGTAACTATACCACATTAAAAACAGAAATGGGTTCGATAAAAGTTGTGATGAAAGTGTTTTCCATCTCTATTACAAGAGATATTTTGCATGTTCGAGTTGAATAAAAACATGGTTTTGAGAATATCAATTTACGTATTCGTGACCCGCTTTTTATTGACAAATTTCTGATCACTCGTTATCGACTTGAATCTATCATAAGGAACAGAAAACTCCATATCATGCACTCGTTTTAGGATAAAGAATCATCTGAAAAAGAAAGGTGTGAGCCTGGATGATACCATCCTGAACACAGACCCGCAAGTACGAGAAGAATTCGGTGGAATTGGTAGAACAATAGTTTCGATATGCATTGGTGAAACTCTGAAACAATTGGAAATAAAACCAGAATCGATTACAGGAAACTGGCTTGGAAACAATATGAATGCATATTTCGAAGAACGAATGAATTTCTATCAACTGCTTGATTGTACGTTGAAAATGGAGAAGATTATCACAACGAAAGAGGTTTGATATACATGAATATTTTGTGGGAATGTCCAATAAAATGTATTCAAACTGTTCATACAGCTCACGCGAAAATTCCAGTCGAAAATATAGATACTTATATGGATAGATACAACATACATACACATACATGTATAACATGATTCAGTATCTGATCAAACTGTCGAAACGTTGTTGACAACAGTAGAGAAATGATTTCTCCCAAGCACTCCTCGCAAAACATTAAAATTCAGATTTTCTCAAACCGCAATACGAAATCAATCAATCGTTACTTAAGAATGTTGAAATTTAAGAAGTTAACAGATGTTTCTCCGCCATTTTGAGAATACCTGAAAAGGGTCATTTAATTTTATTCTATAAATATCTAAAGCAATAATTATAAATTTTCGTTTTTTGCGATAACTTCAAAACTATCTGTGTAATGTACTCTGCCCCAATTTAACCATCTTCGTATGTATTAAGATAAGTGATCTCCATAGTGGCGATCAAAAAATGGACAGCTTGTAGATATCATCCATAGCAGAATTTTTATATATTCATAGTTTATCTTCATTTTGATAAATGTACCATAAGCTATTTTTTACAGAATGTAAACAAACGAGTCGAAGGAATAGCAGCACAAACGGATGTTATTTGTAATGGAAATGAAAGCAGTAGACAGCTGAACTTTCATTCAATAGTGATTAATATTGGAGAATCCCAGAAAAAGAATATCGATATTGAAGATGCCCATATTTTTTCATTTCAAACTTTCACTGAATTTCTGTCCATCATTGGAAGGTAATATAAACATTCATAGGTCTCTGAGAATTCTTCAGAAGAGATGACATAATGAGAGATTCTGAAATGCATCATTTTCAATATTCCAAGGTCATCACATTTTATACATCTGATCAATATAAATACGAAACTGGAAACAAAACATCCTGATGTTTATCTCAATATCTCGAACACTAAACAATAATAATTATATATCTGATAATCTCAAATCTCAACGATATTCACCACCCTGCATGCCCCTTTCAGCTTCACACTGAATGAGCACCAACAAACAACAATCATAACATTTTGTAGGTTATTTGAGCTAGGCCATACCTTACCGATTGAAAAACTTTTCCCGAAAGTCGAATTTCCAGTGAGTAGAGGTACGCCCAAGCTATCCTCCAAAATAAAATGGAATCATGAGAGGAAATGGCTGATGAATCTCCAATGTCTAACCACCAATTTTAAAGTGTTCAAGTATCGAATATCGATCAACGAAAAAGAATGGGGTTTTATCGGAGGCCATTCGATTGATGGTGAGTATTGTGAATTGTATTAAATGTGTGTACCAAGATCATTCGTTTTTCATGTCCTGCCCTAAACGAACTTTATTCACTGATTGACATTAACCTACGCTCCATGCGCATCGAGAAAAGCACTCTAAATCATGAAGTATCGATATCGTATTCATTATAGGATGATTTATATTTCGATTCGTTTTCAGTATAATATGTTCTTCTGGAAAAATTTCAGTTATTTGAGTTTTCGATGAAACTGACTTGATTTCATGATATTATACGTTAAATTGAAACAACCATCACGTCATTAATGATATTAATAATCACCAATTATAATTATGTCCTATTTATACATGAAAACACAGGAAATAACAGGTTGTTTTGAACATTATTCATACAAAAAATAATGAAAACAACTCACATCGAGAGTACCATTTTCATTTTCTAAACGTGAATACCATGAATATCCAATTGATTGTTCATTTATAATAAAACCCATGTCGAATTCAAGCTATAACGACTGATGTAATCACGAAACCGAAGAATTTCCTCAATGTTGCTGTATTTCAAACTTCTAGTATATATAATATTTTCACAATTCACACTTTTTCACGATAAGAAGGGTTTTGTGCTCGTGGTCTTTGGAATTTGATAGTGTTGCTTCGGCTAATTAAGCAACTGAAAATTCTTTTCCTCGCACACAAAGGCTGAGCTATGAATACTTGTAGAATATCCGACGTGAATGCTAATTGCCACCGAATGTTTGTCCCTTTTGAACACAAAATGGGTGTATGGTACTAACCTCCACTAATTAGAAGAAAAATAGGCAACCATTTCAATTTTCATGGAGTAATGAGAATTGGAATATTTATTCTTTCAATTTCAGGTCGAGTTTTATACCCAGCAGCTGGATATCTTTGGTTGGCGAGAAATGCTATGCTGCGAAAAATCTATAGAAATATCGATTCTCACATTCCCCTGAGTTTCAGGAATTGTAGATTCCTTAGAGCAACTCAATTAACACCTGATCATGACGTAACTTTTATGGTTACTATATTAGAGAGCGGTTATTTCGAAATAGTCGAAGGAGATGCAATAATAGTGACGGGAGAAATCTATATTATTGAAGATGTCGACAATTTCCCAACTCCGGATAGTTATCGTGCTATCACCCCTGGGACTATGAAATCGAGTGATATCTATAAAGAACTCAGGCTCAGGGGTTATGATTACAAGTAGGTATTCTATACTGAGGACGGATAGGTAGGGATATATTCATTTAAAATTCATCTTACAATTGGATTCATGAATGACCTCATACTACATCGAGTGTTGTTAGTAATAATCGAATCAATAGGACCTGATTAAAAATAAATTTCACTTTGCCAATCGAATTTAATTGCTAACATAGAGCAAGCAACAATGGAAATCGTTGGAGAATCAACGTCTATTAGTTTAAGCAATAAATGAAGATCTGTCAATATAACGTGGAATTATCGTTTCGAATGAATCGAATGTTCAGAACACCGAATTATGTAAGTTCATTGAAATGGACCCCGACACTAGGTATGGCCCTATTTGAGCACTGTTAGTATTCTGCAGATCTTTCAGGGAATCGAGTTACTTTTGATAGGTTCAATTTTTTAATTGGTTCCAGAGGTAAAATTGAGGAGGATTACATATGGAGACCTTGATTACCCTAGAACCTTCGTTCTAACTCTTCTAGATATGATCCTAGAATACACTTACAAGCTCCTCTTGAAGAAGAGGTGTTCGGTTTGCTTGAATAATTGAATGATTTCCTTGATAATGATTGTCATTCTGGTCTTCTTATTGTAGACGCAAGAACTCGTTCAGTATTTTCCTGTTGATAGAATCAAACGATCCTCAGAAATACAAACTTTGACAATAACTCAACAGGTAAACTCAACAAGACTCAATTTCCTAGATTTCTTTTTATTGGCTACCGATACAAATTGATCAAAGGTTTCCAGTATTTTCTCATAACAAATTTGTCTGAATGCGTTTCATTCGATATATTCGTTGTACTCCCAATACTCCATACCTGTACTCCCAATTATTCGGAAATTTGTATATTTTTGCGTTGAATACACCGTCATTTAGGAGAAACAGTCAGCAGCCTTCATCAAGTTTGTCGGTACATTCTCGTCTAGCCTAAGATATATATGAATTGTTTTATGACAAGGAACATTATCTCTCACCGGCATCATTCCAACAAACAATGTTTCAAATAGAGTAATAATGAATCTGTGTGTCTTCAAGAAATTAACCTTTTATAAATATTTCTAGTGGCGAATTCAGAGCTATAGAAGAAGTCAATCTCGAAGGCACTAAAGCCCTAATCAACTGGAGGGATAGATGGATCACCTTCATGGACAATATCTTCCAAATGATTATAATACACAGCGACACTCGTCTACTTTATGTTCCCACGAGTATAGAAGAGCTGAACGTCTATCCAACACTCCACAATAGAATCATCGAGTCTCTAACACTGGAAGGAGAAAAAGGAGATGAAAGCATTCGTCTTCCAGCTCATTATAATATAGAAGCGAATACTACAAGGTGAGAACCCTTTACACTATAGTTCGAAAGTAAGATGATGAAACATTTATCTTGTTGGTGAATTATTCTCAAAGAGTGGATATTTTTTCAGATGTGGTGGCCTTGAAGTTAGAAATTTATTAGCTACCTCGATAAATCGAAAGAAGAATCTAGCGTCTGCTGTATTAGAAACAAATGAATTCATACCGAACATCGCTAACTTATCTCTTTTGGCTTCTGTTAGAGTTAATAGTCAGATCATACTAGAAAATACTTTGTCTATCAAAGTGAAAGCTATAGAAGTAATTGACGAAGATGTGCGGCCAGAGTCTAAAATCATTTCCTCAGTGCTGAAAGATGTTTTAGGACATCAACCCCTAATCCAAGCTGATATTAGAGTGCTCTCGCAAACTCCACTAGAAACTTCTTCCATTCCAGTAGAGAACACAGACCTTTCTGGACAAGATCATGATCATACTCTAGTGATCGTCTCTAAGCTCATACATAATACGAAGGTAATTCACAATGAAGTCTCGACTCAATGGTCGTTTCGTGTTGAAATATGAAATCCAAAAGAACTTTGCAATGGCGAAGTCGCCACGATCCACAATTTCTGGATCTCAGCCTTCATCTTTGCTAAAACGGATTGTTATTGGGTGTCCATGAAATCACAGTAGATATATAGAATCGATTCAAGAATTGCATGATTTCTAATAGAATACATGTAGTTTATACATATGGAAATTATCAATCATTAGCTTTCTGCTGATCATATCCTTTTTCGTTTTAGAAACTGAAAGAAGTTCTCAGCGTGCTCAAAGATGATGGATACGTCATAACCAGAGAATCTTCAGAAATAAAAATAGAATATTTGAATGAGAGTAGCGTTACTATTGTCACCGTACATCGAAACGAAGAAGAAACATTCGTACTTCTCAGGAAGAACGCAACTAAAAGTAAAGTTGTATCGTTCATCAAAATCGACGATGATATTTCTCGATGGTTAGATGAAGTTAAAGCCACTCTATTGTCAGACAAAGAGGTCATCCTATTTTCCGACAAAAACGAACTAAATGGTTTGCTTGGCTTGGTGAATTGTCTCAGGAGAGAGCCCGGTGGCAATAGGGTCAGGGGAGTTCTTATCATGGACAATTCACTGGAATTCATACCAGAAGAAGAGTGGTGCAAACAACAACTGGATAAACAAATGGCTATCAACATATATAAGGACGGACAGTGGGGAACATACCGACATCTAGAACTAAATACTGGTAAAAAACATGCACACAAGCATTGCTATGTCAATCAGTTGGTTAGAGGAGATTTATCTAGTTTATCATGGCTAGAAGGTGCTTTATCACATGACTCTGCTGCTGCATCAACCAAAACCAATTTCATTGAGGTGAGATAATAAAAACCATGAGTTGGTGTACATTTATCATTGATTCGTCAACCAAGTTTCTATACGTTTAACTACTTCTCGATCGAATCATTCATTCCAAACATAATTCTCGTGCATTTCATGATCAGGTTCATTATGCTGCCCTCAACTTCCGAGATGTGATGGTGGCATCAGGAAAAATCAGCCTTGATAATATGGGCTCTCATCGCTTGGATAACGAATGTGTTCTTGGATTTGAATTCTCTGGTATAACTCCAAAGTGAGTATATTGTATGAACCGCACGGCTGACATTCATGCTCTTGATTGAGAATATCATACCTTATCGGAGAGAATGTATATGTGATATGACAAGAAATGCAATAATATCATGATATCAAATGTTCAAGAGGAATATGTCCGGCCAATTACACAGTTTATTGATAGAAATTACAATGTTCTCCAAATTTTTAGCTCCCTGCTTCTGGTCTCATTGAACCACAATATCGTGAATGCATTATTTTTGATACGTAATCATTTCATATAAATACAATATCTACAATTTGTGGAAAGTATAATTTGTGTTAGATGATGATGAAGTTATATCAGAAGAAAAGAGTATACTATTCAATTTACTCAATTCATTTCTTGAATTCAACAATCCGACCGAGTCAAGGATTCATTCTCGATGATCGCATTATTTTCAGTGGACGAAGGGTCATGGGTATGGTTTCTCAAGGTGCTCTAGCAACTGCACTTCTAGGAGATGAAGACCTACTGTGGCAGGTGCCGGATGGTGAGTTTCTTTCAATATCTCCTTGTATCGAAATATAATCATCGAGGTATATTTCAACATTTCCAAAAATTTATTGAATCGGCCAATCACGACATGGCTTCTCAATTTCGTATCTGAAAATCTTCTATTTTTGATTATAAATCAATTCCAATGTTCGATGAACTATATCTGGAATGATTTCTGATTTTTTATTCCACCCGCATGAAAGCCGTATTAGTGATACATTGCTCGACATTACTGCGCATCCTAAATAAGAGACTAATTAGGGGGGAAAAGAGACACGAAAGTATTACCAAGGAGGTTGGTAGAGGGATTCAACCGAGCTCTGAACGTGGTATCGTGGATAACATAACCACAATTTGGTATGATCTGAACTAGATTCTGCTATGGTGATTGCTGATATTATTCTTCTCATTGCTAATGAATCCGAATTATTATCATCATAATTTCTGCATTTTCAATACAGGATGGAGCCTTGCAGAAGCATCAACAGTTCCGGTTGTTTATGGAACCATCATTTATGCCTTAGCAATGGTGAGCATGATATTATAATCGAAAATTTCATCATAAAAAAGTCACGACAGATCCAGACAAACTAGTTTCTTAGTGACATAAATTTACATTGATGAAACTCCCAATCGGGAATACGTAAAAATTAATTACAATACATTGATCCATCCGAATCAGCGTGGAGAAATGAAAAAAGGTGACAGTGTCCTCATCCATTCTGGAACAGGTGGGGTAGGACAAGCAGCTATCAGATACGCCCTCTATCATGGATGTACCGTTTTCACCACGGTAGGCAACAATGAGAAGAAAATTTTCCTGAAAAAAAATTTTCCCCAGCTGAAAGGTGAGTTGAAGTTTATAGATTTGACGTGTCTAAATTCCTTGGAACTGATAACCCATTATATTCTTATATTTTCGAATTCAGGTTAGAAAAATATACATGCATGAAACGTAGGAAATTTAAGAACGATATGGAAAAAGGTATTGATTGAAATTGAAACATAAAAAATGATATAAGTGAATATGATGAGTGAATGAAATATATATATAATGAAAATGAAGCTACCATTGGCCGAGCTAGTTAAGGCACAAGGCAACGTTGGAGTCAGCGGGCGTCGGTTCGAATCTCGTCCATCCGTTAAGAAACATGCTTCAATGGTGAACTGAAAAGTGGAAAATAATTATAGAATTGATCGAGGAAAGCATTACTATCGTGAAAAAAAGTGTGGGTACCTCAAAGGTCAGTTTTTAAAAAACGCCCCATACTTTTTTTACAATAACAATGTTTTTCTTAATTAATTCAATTCCAAATCAATGAATATTTCCGCATTTTTAGTTCACCATCGAAGCATGCTTCACCAACTCTATATATTTCTTGATATGTGTGACTAATTCGCTCGATTTTTCAGACGAGAATATAGGCAACTCACACGATCAATCCTTTGTGAATATGATAAGGAAACGAACCGGAGGCAAAGGCGTCGATATCGTGCTCAACTCCTTGGCCGAGGACAAGTTGGTAGCTTCTGTGAAGTGTCTAGCTCCAGGAGGAAGGTTCCTGGAGATCGGTAAATTCGACATCTTGATGAACAAGCCATTGTGCACACTACTCCTGCAGAATGACGTCTCCTTCCATGGAATCATGCTGGACAAATTATTCGGAGCTGAGCCTGCTAAAAAGCGCTATCTCAGTCGATTAATCAGCGAGGGTATCCAGAACGGGTCGATCAAGCCTCTCGGCATGAACGTATTCAAGAGTGATGAGGTGGAGCAGGCGTTCAGGTTCATGACTGGCGGGAAACACATGGGCAAAGTTTTGATCGAAATAAGGGAGGAACAGGGTGCTTCACGACTCGAGAAGAATGGAATGATCGGTATACCCAGGTGAGTCATAAACTAGTCTACCAACATTTTCCTTCTTGAATATCTGTGATCTTCGGTTCGATTCAAGAATCTACAACGACCCCATGATGACTGTCTCATTTTACCGATTCAGATATTATTGCCAATTGGACAAATCCTACGTGATAGCTGGTGGTTTGGGAGGTTTCGCATTAGAATTGGTAGACTGGCTGATAATGAGAGGTGCAAAAAAAATAGTCTTGTCTAGTAGAACAGGAGTTAAAACAGGATATCAGAAGAGTAGATTGAGGTGAGATACATCAAGATATCAATTTCCTCATCATTTATTTGCGAAAATCTCTCGTAGGATATGGGAGAGCTATGGAATAGATATTAAAATTTGTACTTCAGACATCACTACCAAACAAGGTTGCAGAGAACTCATTGAAGATGCAACCAAATTGGGTCCGGTTGCTGCTGTTTACAATTTGGCCGTAGTTTTGCAAGATGCTCTCTTTGAGAATCAGACAGAAGAAATGTTCAGAATTTCCTTCGGACCAAAAGCCGTCGCAACTAGATACTTGGATCAATTAACAAGGACAATGTGTCCTGATCTCCGGTAATGGCTTGTGAATACTTCAAACACAATTTCTAATTCAATAATATGATAAAATTCTTTCAGTGATTTCGTCATATTTTCTTCAGTGTCATGTGGTAGGGGTAACGCAGGACAAACGAACTATGGAATGGCCAACTCTATCATGGAGAGGATATGTGAAAGAAGGAAAAAGGATGGCTATCCAGCATTGGCTATTCAGTGGGGAGCCATTGGAGAGGTAAAAAACAGAATATTCAGTTGGGATCGAGCCATCCTTTTTCTTTTCAACATGATATCGTATTCATGTAGGTTGGACTGGTAGCTGACATGCAAGAAGTTCACGGAGAACTCGAAATTGGTGGAACCCTACAACAAAGGCTGCAAAGCTGTATGGAGGCTCTCGACGAATTTCTTACTCAAAATGTAGCCACGATAGTTTCAAGTATGGTAGTTGCAGAAAAGAAGGCTGGATCCTCAGGAGAAGACGTCATTGCCGCAATTGCTGCTGTAATTGGTAAAAATTGGAATGTCGCTGCACAAATCATATTCGATACATAAAATATCCTTTTATCAGGTATAAATGATATTAAAACTGTCAGTGCCCACTCTACCTTGCCCGAACTAGGAATGGATTCCATGAACGCTGTTGAAATAAAACAGATTATAGAAAGAGATATGGAACTATTTTTGACTGCTAAAGAAATTAGAATGCTCACTTTCGCCCAGTAAGTTTAAAGAATCATATTGTACAATGTACTCAGAGTCATATTCCAACATATTGCGCTTCTGCTGTCAGAGATTCCTCATTCTCAATTCAAAATCACCTACCTCTATCTTCTGCGACTCGATCATCTCCCATTTTCATAGATTGATGAAAATAAAGGAAGAAAGAGAGACGAAAAGCGCGAATTCGAAGGAAGAGAATGATAACGTAACCCAGAAAAATCATCAGAATATAATTGAGACCATTCCTGAGGAAATCAATCGTATAGAACTTATGCTGGAATTGGAGAGTAATCTGAAACATGATGAGGATGGCCCCATCATATTTATGATACCAGGTATCGAAGGCTTCGCAACGTCTATGATCGACTTGGCGAAAAACTTGAATGCTCACGTACGAATTCTCCAGTATGATCATGACAATCCGATTGAAACAATAGAAGAATTATCAAATATATATTTGAAGGTAATATAAATAATATTTCGTACTTTTCATCGAATCATTTGCTCTTCTGAATTGAATTGAATTGAGTTTCAGCATTCCACATCTCAACAATTTCTACATTGCATCACAGGATATTGGGAAATTGTTTTTTTTTGTCTTCCCATGTACAATGATCACCATATGCTGTATAGGGACAGACTGTCAGTGAATCCAAAAATATGAATCTTCAGATAGATAGATAGATAGATAGATTTATTTCTCTCAGAATGACAATTGCATTGATAGATAAGTAATTCAACAACATATGTAATATTTTGA
This sequence comes from Plagiodera versicolora, assembly GCA_037013635.1. Classification (NCBI taxonomy): domain Eukaryota; kingdom Metazoa; phylum Arthropoda; class Insecta; order Coleoptera; family Chrysomelidae; genus Plagiodera; species Plagiodera versicolora. Next base: position 9,357,873 of record CM072982.1, on the reverse strand, counting down.
TTCTATACAGCATATACAGCATTGAGAAAGTAAAACGTGCGGTTAAGAATAGTAGCTAATAACAATAATGTGGTTTTATTCTGAATTTTGAGAAAAAAATTCTTCCAGGTTATAAAAAACATGTACATGCAAGAATGCCTTCAACTGTTTCTTGAAACACAAATTGCTCAAAGATTTCAAACTGAATGGTAGATGGTTGTATACTTTTATTCCGGAATATAATGGCCCATTTCTAGTTCTGTTGTATCTATAGTTTGGCAAAATGTACTCTTGTTTTCTGATTGGATATGTGTGTTTGTCAGATGGTAATGTCAATAGAGATCGTTTTTTATGTATTAGCATACTTATTTTGAATATGTATGTATTTGTTAAAGTGAATATTTTGTGGTCTTTGAAAAATGTCCTGCAAGAGTCTCTATGACTCAAACCAAATAACACCCGTATAGCTCTCTTCTGTATCCCAAATACGTCTGACGCATATATACATGTGCCCCAAAATTCTATGCCATATTGCAATATATTTATCTATCTATTTATCTGTTACAATGCTTGTGGATATATACTGGTATATTTTTCTGCTTCTCTTTCAATGATAATTGAATAATTTGGTTATCATAATTTTCTGACAATAATTTCAATTGAAAAAGTTGGTTTGGTGTGCTAACTAGAAAGTGAAATGCCTATATAAGTAACCAAATTTTCAGAAGTGTGCATTGTCCAGTCGTCCATATGCGTCTAATGTACCATCTACTGCGGCTCACCCGCACAGCTTTTATAACGATTCTCAAAAATTTGTACGATAATATTTCTCAATTCTAAGATCTAAGATCATTAGTTGTAGTAGGTCAAAGATAGAAGTAGAATAGAAGAATCAAGAGAAATATCGAAATCATATTATTAACAGAATTGAATTTGTTGCAGCATATAGCAGGATATATATCGAAATCCAGCTCTTTCTACATAACCAGCCACTCTTATGGAGTGATAGTAGCTTTGAACATCATCAAAATTCTGGAAAAAGAAGGATATACAGGAATATTGATAGCTGTAGATGGTAGTCCCTTGTTATTCCTCGAAATGGCGAAACATAATTCAATTTCAAGTGATTTGGAAACCAATGTTATCCTTCAGATAATGATGAGAAATCTACCGTTCAAAATAGTGCAGGATCATTTGGTTAGTTATTTTCAAATTGTTGAAAAATCAACCATGAAATGAACTGCTGAAATGAATTCGTACATTTATTCTAAAGAATTTAAAATAAAAAAGAAAAATGCTCTAATGATGAACTGTAATAGCTGAAATAGTTATCAAAATAGAATTGAATTAATTAGGATGAATATTATAATTGTGTGTGGGTAATTGTTTTTTCACAACACCAATGTTTTTCTTCATCAATTCAATCCTACATTTTTTTTTCGCTTTCTTCAGTTCATCATTAAGGCATGTTCCTTAGTTTTCACGACATTAATATATATTATTTTTTTGCAGCTGATATCTAATACTAAATTTATTCTTCGAATATGAACCATTTCCAGAAAATTTTCACGTCTTTTGTGTTTTCAGGATAAAATTGCAAGATCTGAAACCATAAAAGAAAAAATAGAAATAGCGGCTGAAGTTTTTCAGAACCATTCATCTCTTCCAAAACATAGAATTGAGAAAATATTGCTGGGATTGGTTACCAGGGTGAAAGCCCTAAAGAGTTTCAACCCTGGTCCAATGAATTTACGTTCCAAACTGATGGTATACAGGCCGACCAAAGATCAAACAAGAAATATCCCGAATGACCTTGGCTTGAGCGAATATTCTGAAAAAGACGTGGAAGTATGTTTCATCGAAGGAGACCACATTTCCGTTCTGCAGAACATCAAATTGGCAGCAGAAATCAATTCTCTACTGAATCTCGATCAGAACTAGCTAGAATTCCTATGGTCTTTGTAATTTCACTATTTCTCAATCAATAGGAAGTGAACCCTCATTTGTCAACATCGAACGAATAGATTTGAGAATACTTCATTTCAGTAATCGCCATAAAACTCATATGTAATTCGATGATACAGGGTGGTCATTCATGAGATATTGAGGGAGCTTCAAAATATTTTATAACTTTCTCTGATTTTAACAATGTGATTTTGAATATATCAGATTTTTATTCATTGTATTATGATTTCTCAGCCCAAATACTTCACAGTTTCGGTGTAATTTCGAGCTCATTCTATATCCTTAAGAATTTTCTTATGAATTCGAAATTATACAATTATTCATTTACTGAACAAAATATTGGCATGAGTCGATAATTTAGCGCAGGATGTAAAGATCTAGTTGAATAGAGCTATTCGTTCTTGTTCGACAATATGCAATGAGCGTTCTGTTTTCGGCTGAAGATCTCTGCAAAATTCTACATAAACGAAATCCATGTTCAGTCAACGTTTTTCCTACTTTGATGTCGATTATTTGCCAGCAGAAAAACTTTCATGGTTTACACGAATGCCAATACAGGGCTTCTTGCAATATTATTATAACTCTGAAATGCGAATATTGGCGATTGAACATTAGCGATACGCCACCTGGTGGCACTTAAAATGACTAAATATCCCGACATACCTCTTCTTCAATCCATGCGTTTTGTATTGTGTTTTGTTGATTCTATACTGAATTTGAATGATTGTGATACTATGAATCGAAAAAAAAAAGTTCCGAAAGTTTTCTTATTATTACAGGGGTCCGAAGGATATACTGCAGCCGGAGGCTAATTGTATTTCTCCTATCATTCCAATACCCTGAAAAATATTGGTCCGTTTGATTATTTTGCAAAGGTCACTAGGTTTCAGGGTTCCCATATTCTCTAGGTTTAAATCAGGTTCCCCTAGTTGAACTACTCTTTTATAGTTTAGTGCCTCACAATAGCACAAAATGTGTTCAATAGTCTCAGGGTCTGATCCGCACAATCTACAAGTCTGGTCACCTTGATATAGCCCCATCTTTTGTAGGTGTGTTTTAACAGGAGCATGTCCTGTAAGGAGACCTGTTGCTAGTCTTATCTGATCTCTACAAAGTCTAAGTATCTCATCAGTTCGTTTTTCACCTGTTATTTTGATAACAAGTTCACTTTATTCTTGTCCTGGTGTGTTATCCCATGCTATACTTCGACTTGTCTTTTAATGGAGTTACCAAGTAGAGTCAGAAGTTTGTTGAAACATTGCCAGATCTGTCTGGACTTTACCTCATACCCTGCAAGAACTTGCAAATATTTCTGCTTGGAACACCGAGGTGTTTTCACCAAGCGCATAGAAATGTTTCTCCTTCAGAAAAGGGAATTAATTTTGGCACCCAATCCTTGTTCAGTCCTTGATCCGTCTGTATACCAGATCATTCTGTTTTGCTCTTCTCTAGTGTAAACTTCGTGCCACTCCCTTCGATCCGGGATTAACACCTCGAAGGGGTTTTCAAAGATGTATTTAGGTGTCATATTATCTCTTGGCATCTGCAAGATATTATCCCCATGGAATTGTAGTGGTGTATTATTACCACTATTTCTTGACGCTACAGGCAATCTGAGGAGCCCCAGTCTAGCATCCCCTTGCAATTCAAGGTGAAGCTGAAGACAGAGCATTACCTCCATGACCGCTGTTGATGTAGTCCTCATTTCCCCTGTTATGCATAGGCAATCAGGTCTTTGCACCGTGCTTAGTATTCTAATAGTGTTATGTTGCAATGTCTTGCTCCACCAGGCGATTCCACCATGAAGTATGACTAGTTTAACTACCACTTTATACGGCCAATATATAATTTTTGGTTTCGAACCCCAAGTATTGCCATATGTTCTTCTCACAACTATGAGGCTTATGGTTGCCTTCTTTGTAACCCTTTGTAGAAGTTGGTTCCAAGTTTGCCTGAAATCTAGTATGACTCCCAGGTATTGAACTTCCCCCGACATTTCTACAGGTGTACCATTCAAATAGAGAGGTCCTAGCTCTCCTTTTCGACTTCGTTTTGTGAATGCTACTACTAGTAGCTAGTTATAGGTATCAACAAAATTGAAACGAAATCCCACATACACGGTGGCCCAACGAAAACGTACCGGAAAGTATAACTACCAAAAAGAGATTTTATCGAGAAAAAAATTTGTATATGAAGGGGACAACTTTTAACACAAAAAATATAGCATCCCCTAAATTTTTTCAAACGGGAATGGGGGTCAAATGATAACTCGTTGATAAGCCCTTTCGATTCCCTATACCAGCGGTTCTCAAACTTCTAAACCTCGCGCATCCCTTTCCTATTTTGAATAAATTGGCGCCCCCACTCTCTACAATAATATAAAAAAATAAGATCATGTAATTGTGAATAGCTCAGTATGCAGGCAGTGTTTCCATATTAAATGATTTCCGAATTATTTATTTGGATTCAATTAAAACTTAAAATTTTTACAATGATAAAAAATATACCTACTGTAGAAGTTCATCACCAAATTTTCCTACACGTAATTTTCCTAAACGTAAGTTTGAAGGCGAGGAGGCTTTCACTTCTACTTCATCAAAAACGTCCAGTAATTCTGCCATTGCTGCGATGAGATCAAAAATACGAAAATATGACCAAGCCTATTCAAAATTCGGTCTCACAAGCATTGAAATGAGTGGTCAAGAAAAACCGCAATGTGTTATTTGCCTTAAAATTTTGGCTGCAGATAGCATGGGGCCCAACAAATTGTGGAGACATTTAGAAACTCTGCACAACTAATATGTCGATCGGTCCTGCGAATTTTTTGCTGAAAAGTTGAAAGCTTTCGGAAAGGTCAAACTTCCTCAAAACTCTAACCATAAACGAAAAAGCATTATTGGTGTCATATAAGTGACTTACAGAATAGCCAAATGCAAGAAACCACATACTATTGCGGAGCAACAAATTTTACCAGCTGCAATTGATACGGCAGAAACAATATTTGGCGAAACTTATGCTAAGCAGGTTGAGAAAATTCCTCTGTCAAACAATAGCATTTGCCGAAGAATCAACGATATATCGGAGGATATTCAGCAACAGCTTGAATCTGAAATAGTGGGAAACTTATTTGCCATCCAATTTGATAAAGCAACAGACAACAGTAGCGATGCTCACTTAATTTGCTATATTAGATTCTGTAAGAGGACTGAAATAGTTGAAGAGTTGCTATTTGCAAGCCTATTCCAGGAAGATCAACTGCTGTCGAATTATACCGAATCACAAATGACGCTTTCGTTAACGCAAACTTGCAGAGGCAGAATTGTGTTGGAATTTACACCGATGGAGCTCAAGCTACGGCTGGCAGGTATAATAGGTAGTGATCTGGACCCACTGTTTGATGCAAGGAACAGCTTTAGCATCAAGTCATTAAGTCCTGAGCTTAATATTGTTCCGCAAGTGGTTTTTGATGTCGTTAATTATATCAAAAGCCGGTCTTTGAAGAGATGGGTGATGGGGTATTTTATTCTTCATCCAGATGGTTGTCACGCGGAAAGTGGTCAATCGCATTCTTTGAATTGAGAAATGATATTCCTGAGGGAGGAAGGTCATAAGCATGCCGAAGCATTTTGCAGCAATTTATTTCTAGTGAAACTCTTTTATCTAGTAGACATTTTCGAAAAACTTAATGCACTTAACCCTCAACTTCAAGGAAATAATGAAACTTTAAAAGGGGTGACGCTTTTTGTAAAAAAGTACAGTTATGGAATAAGAAATCAAAGGAATATGTATTCGAAATGTCTCCTACAATGTGTGAATTTATCCAGACTTATAAAAAAGTATTGCTGCAGACAGTGGGGAATCATTTAAAAAACTCAAACACTACCTACAGTAAATACTTTTTCAGAGCAGAAGACAAACTGGATAATTGGAATCTGGAGTCGATAACATTCCAACTCTCCCCTTATTAAATCGGAAGCATTGCTTTTTTATTTTTGAAATTCCGTCTACTCGTTGCAAAGATATGGACCTTTGAAATGTCGATAGTGCACTTCTCAAGCGACAGCGAGGGCTATTGACACGCCTAGGTCCATAAAAGCATATTACGCCCGAATTACATACAACATTTTATGCACGACCAGTATATTTTATTGTAAATACATCTTCAATTCTCAAGCATGACAGGAATACATCACCGATAAAGTGAGGTTCAGATTGTATCGGAAAAATGAATCAAGAAGTGATGGAATCCACGTTACCATGGTTACTCAGTCAATTGGGGTTCAAATGGGAGATCTAGGGTATCTGTGCGTCCCCAGGCTGTCTGGACCTGGGGAGAGAATAAAACACAAGTTAATGCCCACAACTACGGACGTAGTGATTGCTTCAAGTCCTAACACCACGTCCACGTCGTGAACCCTGGTTAACACCAACGGTGTAGGGCAAAAAGCGAATCGGCCGGCGCTTAAACGGGCCAAACCAGGCTAAGGCAGAAAACCCTGACAGAAACCCCCTAAGCTAAGGTAAGAAGCAACGTTCCAAAGCTGGATGGCCGGTAGGGTATAACCGATCGCTAGCGTTCTTCTTGGGGGAACAGGCCGACACCCCCTCGTATCTAGGCTTACTCGGGCATGAGGGGCTCTGCTCGAGTGGACCACACCATCCCTAGCTTCTCGTGGGAACTCTTATGTCCGATAACAAACAAAATAAAAATGAAACGGCTGGTCCGAAGTACTACCGAAGCCCTAGGGCTGGGCAGCTACCCAAGACCACTCCCAGGCCCCCACAGAAGGGGCACGCAGGCCCAAGCAGCAATGCTGGGTCAACAAAAGCGGCCGCACCCGGAAGCGTCAAATCTGCGGGTGCGGATCGCATAAATTCTTTGGAGGAACTCATCAAAATGTCTGAGGAAACTCTAAGGAATTTTAAAATTGGCACAGTAGCTCCCTACAAAGTGCGGAAGCTGGTGGAAGGCGGAGCTGATCCCTTGCAGGCTAAACAGTCTGTTATTAGGGACAACTTCATTAAAGCCTGCGCCACTTCAGAGGACAACGCCCAAAAGCCTAAAAGGCCAAGGTCGGAGACCACCACTCCGCGGAAAGAAGCACCGAAAAGAGTCAAAGGTGACTCTAGAGCGGAACCAGCCTCATTTAAGGATGCGGTTGCTTCCGTTAAGGTTGCGATCGCCGCGGAGGGCTTTCCTGCGGTCCAGCTGGCCGCAGGGCAGCTAAAATTGATCGAAAAGGCTATTTTAAAAGCCTACGACCAAATTGTGCCGCGGAGGGGCGGACCACAAATCCGCTTCCTCAAGCTGACATATAGGCCGGGTCATCTGCTGTTGACCTGTGCTGACAGTGTCAGTGCGGAATGGCTAGGGAAGACCGTTCCTCAGCTGATGCCATGAAAGGACGCAATCCTGCGGGTGTTGGTTGGGAGCAAGATTCCCAAACCCATAGCGTTCACTGTCTCCGTCCCAGATGAAGACGGTGAGGCACTGAGCAAGGACAGGATTCTGGCCAGGCTCAGTGTAGCAAATGAGGGGCTCTACACGGACCTGTGAACTCCGTGGGGAAACTCGAAGTCTGGAAACGGCCGGGTGTGGAAGTTTCCGATGGACGGCGGCTCTTTGGAGGCCCTCAAGGATCTGGGTATGGCTCCCTATTTTGGCCTAGGCTCCAGACTGAAATTCCGGCAGAAGGACAAGGCCGTAACGGCTGAACCTGTGGCGGATTTCGGGGGGGACGAAGGGCCAACCGAGGTCGGGACCACTGTACCAGTGGCTCTGACCGAGGCAAACCCCACCAGAGCACGCAGCCGGACCCCTCAATAACAGTGGAAGGGGGTAAAAGAGGGGAGGAGATGGAAGTTGACCCGGAGGTCACGGTGGGGACCAGGAACACACTCCCTCAATCTCTCCCATCTCCCACCATACCACCACCAACATGACCTCCCAAGGAAGAGTCACATTCCTGCAGGCAAATCTCCATCATGCCAAAGCCGCTTCGGCGGTGGTATGTAGGAGATTTGAGCAAGATGGTTTGGATGTGGCCTTACTGCAGGAACCATGGGCGTGGAACCACGGAAGAGGAATCAGAAGCCTGAACGCCCAGAAGACTCTTCTACTATATGACAGGTCAGTACTAAGACCGCGTGCATGTATTCTGGCTGCTAAAAATAATAACTGTACTCTCATCTCGGAACTTTGTTCTGGTGACTTTGTTGCAGCACTTTTAGCAGTTAGAACCGAAGTAGGTGCCAGAAGCTGGCTTATATGCTCGGCCTACTTCGCTGGCGAGGACGTTTGCCCACCAGCAGCCCTCCAGGCGGCAGTGGCCTATGGCAGGAGTCGCAGCCTCGACCTAATAATAGGATGTGACGCAAATGCACACCACACAGAATGGGGAAGCAGCGACACGAACAACAGAGGTGAGTCTCTCTCAGAATTTATCTCTGGTGAAGGGTTAGAAATAGCTAATTAAGGTAACGAACCAACCTTCGTTATCCGTACGAACGAAGGAGGTACTAGACCTAACTCAATGCTCCCCTCGTACCATTGATTATGTCGAAAACTGGCGCGTGTCGGATGAGCCTTCGTGTTTCGATCACAGGCACATCAGATTTGACATCGACACTCCCTCAATTCAAAGAGAGGAGTTCCGTAATCCTAGGAAAACCAACTGGGCTGGATTCTCAAGCTCCCTGAGGATTAATCTAGATACGGTAAACAAATCTGTCAAAGACAGAGTAGATCTCGATACTGTGACGCAGGAGATCAATGTTGCGATTCTGCAAGCATTTGATGCCAACTGCCGAACAAAATCGAATAAAAACAGATCGCATACAGTCTGGTGGAACGATACTTTGGAAACCTTGAGGTTGCGAGTACGTAAACTCTACAATAGAGTTAAACACAATCAAGACTGGAATGAATACAGGACTTCACTTACCGAGTATAATAAAGAAATTAGAAAAGCAAAACGTATCTCATGGAGGAAAATCTGTGAGGATGTGGAGACCACCACATCCTGCGCAAGAATCCATAAGATACTAGCCAAAGATAGTACTACGGGCCAAATAGCTACCCTCAAAAAAAGCGATGGGACCTATTCGGGAACTATAGAGGAAACTCTAGCCATCCTTATGGACACCCATTTCCCGGGTTCGATTCCAATGGATGGTGATCAGTGGGATCGATCGGATCAATATTACAGACCTGACCGGTCAGACTGGACAGTGGCCAAAACCATAGTAACCTCTGCAAGACTCGAGTGGGCGCTGGCGGGGTTTAAACCGTTCAAGTCTCCAGGACCGGATGGAATCTACCCCGCTTTCCTACAAAAGGGAAAAGGGCTACTCATGCCCCACCTCATTAGGGTCTTCAGGTCCAGCATAGCGCTGAGATACATACCCAGGCCGTGGAGGAAAGTCAAAGTAGTGTTCATACCTAAAGCAGGTAGACACAATGACCACACTCCTGAGGCATACAGACCCATCAGCCTCTCCTCTTTCTTTCTAAAGACTCATCGATAGGTACATAAGAGATACGGCACTAAAAGACAACCCCTCTTAGCCAGTATCAATATCGCCCGGCTAATTTCGAAGTCAATTGATGATAAAGAAATGGCCATTGCTTTGTTCGTGGACGTGGAGGGGGCGTTTAACAACGCCTCAACTGGGTCCTTGGTCAGTGCAATACAAAGAAGAGGAGTGCCAAACGTTGTCTGCCAATGGATCGAGGAGAGTCTTAAAACTAGGTGTATCTTCTCAGAACTCGGAGGCTACTCTATGGCAGCGGGAACGACTAGGGTCTGCCCGCAGGGGGGGGGGTCTTATCTCCTCTACTGTGGGTAGCCCTGGTTGACGACCTCCTACAAACGCTATCCAGGGAGAGTTTTTACTCGCTTGGATATTCGGATGATCTAGTAGTTGTGGTAAGAGGCAAATTCCCAACCACAGTCTCAGATCGGGTGCAGATAGCACTAAACAAGGTTAACTGCTGGTGTGTTGGAGAGGGTCTCTCCATAAACCCGTCCAAGACAGTTGTAGTGCCCTCACTACAAAAAAAAGATCTTGAGGGATTACATCGATTAAACAACGTGGAGATTCCATATGGTGAAGTATTTGGGAGTAATTTTCGACCAAGGACTCACGTGGAATCAACACCTTAATAAAACTGCCCAGAAAGCGGCTATCTGTTTAGGCAGATGCAGACGACTCTGTGGTAAAAGTTGGGGATTAAACCCAAAAATGACCATGTGGCTATATACGCAGGTCGTACGACCGATAATAGCATACGGGTCAGTCGTTTGGTGGACGAAAACAACGCAACTGCAGGCGCAAAAGCTCCTGGAGAAAACTCAAAGGCTAGCATGCCTGAGTATAACGGGAGCAATGAGTACGACCCCAACTGCAGCATTAGAAGCCCTACTCAATCTTCCACCACTACACAAATATGTACAAGGTACAGCTAGGCAGACTATCTGTCGACTCATGCAAGGACAATCACCAATTATCTCCGGGCATGGTTTAACCCAACGACAACTGAGGGAGGAAATCCAGGCATACCCAATATTGGGTATGCCTAGTGATGAAATGCCGCCTCACTATCGCTTCGAAAGAAAATTTCACGTCCTCTTTCCCGAAAGGGAGACATGGAAAAAACAGATTCCAGTGTCTGCTCACTCAATCTGGTACACAGATGGCTCCAAAATGTCTTGCGGAACTGGAGCAGGCGTGTACAAACAATCTCAAAATATCAAGATGGCTATTAGTCTGGGCCGACACGCTACGGTGTTTCAGGCCGAGACGATTGCCATCGAACACTACGCTATAGAGATTAGGAAACTTAACCTAAAAGATAGGAAAGTTGCAATCTGTTCAGATAGCCAAGCTGCGTTGAAGGCATTAGCCTCTCCGGTAATAACATCACGGAATGTGATGGACTGCAAGAATGCCCTGGACAACATATCAGACAAGAATAATGTCACTTTGTTATGGGTACCGGGATACTCAGGGCTGAAGGGGAATGAAGAGGCGGATACACTGGCCAAAAAAGGGTCGGAGACCGTCATCATTGGACCTGAACCCTACTGCGGGGTATCCAAAAGCCTCAGGAAAAGCACCATTGAAGAGTGGTTGCTATCAGAAACTCTAGCCTCATGGAATAGATCCACAGGCCAGAGGCATGCCAAAAAGTTCATAAAAGAACCCTCGCATGCAACCACGGCAGACCTACTGAACCTCGGCCGTACCAGGCCGAGGATAACGGTAGGCCTATTGACCGGACACTGCCGACTCCGGAAGCACCTCTGCAGGGTCGGGGTGGCCGGGGACAGTGAGTGCCGGTTCTGCCTCGAAGAGGAGGAGACGGCAGAGCACGTCTTGTGCCACTGTGAGGGACTGGCAAGGTGCCGGTTTCTGTGCCTGGGTGATGAAAAACCAGAAAGCTACATGAGGAATATTAATAGCCTCTGGAAGTTGATAAAGCAACTGGAGCTCACAGAGGAGCTCTAAATACAGGGAGGGCACAATAGATCTCAATAGGTCGAGGTGCTCAACTTATAGCAAGCCCCCTATTCAATCTTCCTCCGGGTAGTACTAAGATATTCAGAGTGGGACGTTTTGACAGTAACAATACCAAACCTAGACCTGTAAAAGTAATATTTCAATCACCGGATATGGGTATGTCAGTTATCTATAAGGCAAGGGAAATCAAGAAAATCGAACAACTCAAAAATATTACCATCGCTTCGGACAAAACTCCTCTCCAAGCCCAGCAATACCGTGAAATCAAGAAAACACTGAACGAACGTATAGCTCAAGGAGAAAGAGATCTGAAAATTAAGTATATACATGGTGAACCGAAAATTGTAAAAAACTAGTAGAGACGTCTAAACAGGAACTATCAGGCCTTCAATGTTATTACCAAAATGTCAGGGGTCTCAACACCAAAACTCATGAATTCCTCAAATCCATATCAGCTTCTGAGTATCACATCATTGCAATCACCGAAACCTGGCTGCAAGCTAACGTCTCCAGCTCAGAATTAGTCCCCAACAACTTTATACTGTTTCGAAGTGACAGAAATCTTGTTGCAAATTCAGTTTCGCGAGGAGGAGGAGTTATGTTGGGCATTGGATCAGACTGTGAAGCAGCAGAATTAGACCTTTCAGAATATCGCGATAATTTTGCCTCTATCGATATTGTAGGAAGCAAGGTAATATTCAAGCACAAGGCATATTTTATATTTGTCATTTATATTCCTCCTAATGCTAGCAACCTCCACATCCAAAGTCTATTCACTTCTCTAGAATCACTTGACTATCTGTACGGCAGCAATTTGTTGATTATGGGGGATTTTAACCAACCACATTTCTCTGACATTGACGCAAATATTGACAACATCAACATAGCTACCATAAAACAATTCAGCAGTTTTTATGACCTAAATCAGTTCAATACAGTTCAAAACCAATCAGGGCGTCTGCTGGACCTGACTTTTTCTAATCTGCAATGCATCACCTGCCATGATGATCTACCCTTTGTTCTTGAGGATGGATACCATCCAGCACTACAAGTTACTGTAACGCTTCCCAAAACCAACGTGGCAATATCCTACAACAGGAAATACACGAGTTATAATTTTCGCAGGGCAAACTTTCCTGAATTATATTCTGCCATTCTTAACACCGACTGGTCATGTTTAGACCAGTTCTCAGATGTGAACTCAGCCATAGAAACATTTTACTCAATCTTTTACTCAATACTTAACGCATGGGTCCCTATTAGAAACAACTTCACAAGTAAATACCCCCCCTGGTTCAACAAAGAAATCATAAACGAAATAAAACAAAAACACAAACTATTCAAGAAAATGAAAAAAAGACACTATGAATCTGACATGCAACAATTCCAAAACCTTCGGAAATCAATAAAATCAAAAATATCTACTGCATACGATCAGTATAGAACTGCAGCAGAGAACTCAATTAAGGCTGATCCGTCCAATTTTTGGTCATACTTTCAAAACAAGAAGGGGACATCAAGAATTCCTGGTATTGTATATTGGAACGATATTGAACTAAGCGATCCACCTAGTATAGTTAATGCATTTGCTGAGTTTTTCGAAAGTGCCTACTCCCCTATGTCAGACCCGGCTGCCATCATACCTAACACACCAACCAATTATCCAACCATCTCGGTAAACTCATTCACAGAAACGGAGGTACTAAACGGTCTAAAGAAACTCAAAGCTAAACACACATCCGGATATGACTCTATCCCAAGCTTTCTTGTTAGAGACTGTGCTGCAGCCTTAGCCAAGCCTCTTCAGTCCATTTTCAATCTTTCCTTGAAAACCGGATGCTTTCCGGATAGATGGAAAATCGCCAAAATATGTCCAATTTTCAAATCAGGGGCAATCAATAATGTTGAAAATTACCGACCTATCACACTTCTCTCCAACTTCGCAAAGGGTTTTGAGATATGCCTCCACCACATAATATATCCTAACTTAAAAAACATAATCTCACTCGAACAACACGGTTTCATGAGCAAACGATCTACTGCTACGAACCTCATGTGTTTTACCCAGTCAGTGAGCATCGCTCTCGACAATCATTCTCAAGTGGACACCATCTACACTGATTTCTCGAAGGCATTCGACAAGCTCGATCACCAAATAATCTTGAGCAAACTTAACCAGTATGGCTTTAACACAAAACTTATTATCCTATTTCAATCTTACTTGAAAAATCGTAAACTCTTTGTTGAATTCAGAGGCCATGTATCTCATCAATTCTTAGCGTCAAGTGGTGCCCCTCAAGGCAGTAATCTAGCCCCACTCTTGTTTTCGATCTTCATCAACGACATTGGGAACAACATTTCAAGTAAGTTGCTGCTGTTCGCAGATGATTTGAAAATTTTTAGAAATATTGAATCAATCCATGATTGTCATACATTACAAAACGATATTCATAATCTTCACCTTTGGTGTATTGAAAATAGACTTCCTTTAAATATCAAAAAATGCAAATCCAATACGTATTCCTTGAAAAAATCAGCTATCGAGTTCTCCTACTCTATCAACAATATTACCTTAGAGTGCAGCCAACAAATTAAAGATCTCGGGATTGAATTTGACCCCAAACTTAATTTCTCCAATCACTACAACAAAATATCATCTTCTGCTAAGAGAATGATAGGTATGATTTTCCGTACCTGCAAAGACTTCCAGAACAAGGACTGCTTCATTGCCTTGTATGATTCATTTGTCAGGTCTAGGCTGGAATATTGCTCTCTGATATGGTCCCCACTGTATAAATGTCACGTTGATCAAATAGAATCAGTCCAAAGGTTCTTCTTGAAATACGTGTCATTCAAGTTGGATGGGGTCTATCCTCCTCAGGGTTACGACAACAACTTGCTGCTTAGTAGATACTCTTTTTTGTCTCAAGAAAATCGCAGATCATATTGTGCTTGCCTATTCCTCTTCAAACTAACAAATTACCTAATCGACTGCCCTGAATTACTGGAACAAGTAAACTTTCATATCCCTCGTAGCAACTGCAGACAGAAACCGTACTTTTACTTACCTAAACCCAACACCAACATTCTCGTAAAATCTCCGTTGTATGCAACATGTAAAATAGTAAACGAAGTGTGTTCCGGAATCGACATGCATAATGAACCAATAGGTTCTTTCAAGAAAAAATGGAATCAATTATTGCATATAAAACAATCAACCCCACATTCTCTATCATAATGGCATCACTATTACATGAAAATCATCCTTATATCCTATTTTCTTTATTTTTTTTTATCTGCACATGGTTTCACTGTTTGTATTTGCTTCGTCTGTACTATTTGTGTTGAGATTTCTGTATTATTCATGCCATTTCTACTCGTATTATCTGTGAAATTTGTAGCTGGATTATCTGTATTATCTGCACATGTATTTCTCAACTGAAACACCTAATCTGTCTTGTAATTGGGACTTGTCCTGTTTAGACAATAAATGTATTTTTTTTTTTTTATCTTATCTTATCTACTCAGTCGATATACAGGGTGATTCACCTGGTTCATTAGAGGTTTATGGGGAACTGGAAAAGATATCAACTTGAAATTTTGGTGGATGCTACTACTCAATGTGTTCTATTTTCCTAAAATATTTTCAATATGCTGTCACTTCCGGTTGAACCGGAAGTGATATCAACTTTGTTTTTTCAAATGGAACACCCTGTTTATTTTTACATTTTCGAATTCTACGTAAAATTCTAGCCCTTTTGCATTTTGAATTTCCTCCCTATCGTGATTCGTTTGCATCGTTTTTTCGAAAAATTTTGACAGATGGACTAACTAACTAAAATGTCCATATCATCTTCAATTTCCAAGATTTGAGGTTCAATCTCCGTATACACATGAATGAAAAAGTGTTCTATCAGGTATCCTTGGAAGTGTTCCAAAATATTCAACAGGGTGTTTGATATTTCAGTTTACTTTTTGGAAATTTCAAATCCCTATAACTTCCTTATTTCAAATGGAATGACAATAAAATTTAATTTCCTATGGATTTGTATTGGTATAACATTCTGCTAAAATGGATATTTACAGAGATATGGACAAAAATGTGAAAATACGCTCATTCGTCTCATGTGTATTTTCACAAGTGTGCTTTGGATGGTTCTAAAGTTCATATTTGACGAATAATATGAATATTAATTGATTCCTAACACAAAAAAAACGGATATGGTGCATCATCATATGGTGTTAGAAACATACAGAAATTGATGACTGATGGATTCGGCAAGGGTGGCAATTACCATGCCTTCCAGGTCACGTGACTTGACGTCTCTCGATTTCTATCTCTGGGGTTTCAGAAAAAATAGAGTTTTCAAAAAGGCTGATTACTCTATAGATTTCCTAGAGCCCAAAAATTGCGCCTGGATTTCTCAAATTGTCATAAGAAATTGAAAGGTCGACTACTGAAGGTGTCCGGAAAAGAATTATTATGTGTCGTGAACAACATGGACATTTTGAACAATTACTTGTTTTGTTTTTTCCGTATATCAGAATATTATTTTTAATGCCATATTATTTGTTTCGTGATAGGTTTGCATAAGTATATCCATAGACGAAGTGGAGGTAGTCACTTCCTAATGGATTGATGTTCCTATTATTCGTCAAATATGAAATTTAGAACCATCCAAAGCACACTTGTGAAAATACACATGTGACGAATGAGCGTATTTTCACATTTTTGTTGATTTCTCTGTCAATACCCATTTTAGCAATATGGAATGCTCATGCAAATCGATAGGAAATTAAATTTTGCGTCGGATAGTGTGAAAATTTCATGGTCATTCTATTCGAAATAAGAAAGTTATTGCGATTTGAAATTTACAAAAAGTAAACTGTAATATCAAACAACCTGTTGAATATTTTGGAACACTCCTGGGGATACCTGATAGAACACTCTTTCATTTATGTGTATACGAAGATTGAACCTCAAATCTTGAAAATTGAAGATTATATGGACATTTTAGTTAGTCAGTCCATCTGTCAAAATTTTTCGAAAAAATGGAATATCTTGCAAACGAATCACGATAGGGAGGAAATTCAAAATGCAACAGGCCCAGAATTCTTTGTCGAATTCAAAAATGCAAAAATAAACAGGGTGTTCCATTTGAAAAAATAAAGTTGATATCACTTCCGGTTCAACCGGAAATGACAGCATATTGAAAATATTTTTGGAAAATAGAACACATTGAGTAGTAGCATCCACCAAAATTTCAAGTTGATATCTTTTCCAGTTCTCCATAAACCTCTAATGAACCAGTTAGGTGAATCACCCTGTAGATTTCCGTTGATATGACAATGAAATTCACTTAAGCGCTTGCTCAACTGATTCATTGACAAGCGGGCGGTAAAGTGCCATTTTATCGCCCGGCGGGCGGTAAAGTAGTCCGAGAGCGGTAAAGTGCTACTTTACGCCCGCATATCCGGGCGATAAAGTGCCATTTTACGCCCGGTCGTGCATAAAAGATTTTCAATATACAATATTTTAAATCGGTTCTCAATACTACATGGCCAGCATTCAAAACTTCTTCATTTTCATGAACACTTCTGTAAGTGTTTGTGCCTTCGAGGTACCCCAAACTAAATCTTGCCATTCAAATCTAAAAACTTAATAAGTTACCAGAATCCTGTATACATTTTTATTGAACTATTCACATTCACAACAGTATTCTAACCTCGGATTATTCTCAATATAATAGGATGAATTAAACAAATGGTAAATGCTTACCACTTTCAGATAAATGAAAATACATAATTTTGGTTGCGTAGGTAGTAAGTTACTTTTTAAAAAACGACAAGTACTACAATTGAACTTTATTCAAATCGTGGTCGAATGATATAAAGCTAGAGATAAACAATTCCAAATAGTTTTATAGTATTATAATGCTGAGTCGACACTCCTTGACTTTGGATGACTTTGGTGATGAACAATGGATCTTATAGTGTGGCTTCGCATAACTCCTCCCTGCTTAAAATGGAGATCCGGGGTGGCATACAGGATGTTGCAGCTCGGATTCTTCGAGTTGTTTCCTTATTTTGGCCCTTTGATACAGCTTCTTCTTAAAATGCTTGATAGCAATGATACATATAAAAACAGAAAGCAAAATATACGTTATTATTGTCAATATACTAATATTTCTCGCAATAGGTGACGTCTTGATTTCATTCAAATTTTCTTTCTGAAAATCGAGTTTATTTTTAATATGGTCCAATTCATCTAGGTTGATAGAGTCCATCTTCAAAGGTTTGAAGTTTCTTTTCAGATGTTCAGTAGCATGGAAATCTTCTTTTAATTCAGGTAGATCGAAAATATCAATTTGTTTTTGAGAACTATGATAGTTTCTTATTAGGGTGTCTTCTAATTTAATTTGACATTCAGGATTTAATTCCAGTAGGTATGTTCCTTCTATGGGTATGTTGTCTTTATTCTTTTCGCATTGTTGGTGTGCAATTATATTTCTTGGAGCAATAATAATCCAGGTATTCTTTTCAATTTTATGGATTTTGACTTCTTGAATTTCTACTTCGATTTGGTTACAATTTGTGACGTTTTCGGAATAAATCAACATTTCTACTTCACAGGGTAGATTTTCTTTTCTTATTTTGACTGGACTTGTCTCTTGACAAATGAATTCTTCTGGGATGATTTCCGAACATTTTGTACTAAGGTATACATACTGTTTGTCATTCAATATGAGGTATTTGGATTGGGGAATGATGGTTTTGAAAGTATTTTTCTTTTGGATTGGTAAGGAATATAAATGATAATAATTGTAACTATCAGTTTCTACGATTGGTATTTCGAGGATAAATATTATCTGATTTCCTTTGCTATAACTTTTAATATCAATTATCTTTTCAAAAGTTAAGATGTTTTCCAAGATCGGTTCATATGGAAGTTTTCCATTCGTGAGTCTTCTATTCATAATTGAGATTTCTTTCAGTAATTCATTCGGATCTATCATAGAATTATGGAATGTATTCAATTTCGAAAAAGTAATCGCTGTTTCGATTTTTTCTAATATGTCATATATTGCTTGAAAGCTTGTGTTTATTTGGAATAGGACAGTATGAATAATGAAATATTCATAGGTTCCAATATTGACTAGTTCTTTAGTTTTCAATATTTTCTCAATTTGCACAATTCTTGATTCTAATATGTTTTGGTTATGAGCTAGAGCCTTTGTGTTATTTTTGAAATTATCAATTGATTTTTGAAGGAGAGTTATTTGATCTTTTGTGATTGTTTTTATTTTTGATTGATTATCTGATAATCTTTGGATTGCATTGTCATATTTTTCTGCGTCATTTTGATCTAAGTTTCCAGTTAATGCTTTTATTACTGTTCCTAGACCGTCGAAAATTCCTCTTTTTATCTTTTTATTCAATTTCGTGGGATTCAGCTGATTTATTTGTATGATAATCTTTTTCTCGATGTTATTTATCAAATTATAAGAATTGTGGAATTCTTTATCATAATTTTTCTCTGCATAATTTCCTTTAAATAAAGTTCTTACTTTTGTGAATGTTACTTGTAGCTTGTAGAATTCTTCAATGATATGTGTTATGTCAAATATTTGAATAAATGACCAACAATCTATTTCATTTTGGGCATTTCCCAATTTGAAAGGTAAAAGTCCGAGATTTTTATTCATTAGATGATACTTGGGGAATTCGAGGATTCCGAAGGAGTATGGGATGAGGAATCTGAAACAATAATGGGTGGTTTCCTAAGTTCCTGTATATGAATAATTTCTTTTTTATCAGGTTTTTTCTTGTTCGATAATTCTACTTTATTTCTTTCCAAAATTGCTGTTATTTCATAGGGTCCTACAAACTTATTAATTTTTTTATTTCTTTTTGCGGGGTTAATTTTGTATACCGTTTGTCCTACATGATATTCCTGACTAGAATTTCCTTTTTTATTTGTTTTCTCTAAAACCTTATCCTTTTTTGTTTCCAATAACTGATTTACTTTTTCATAAACATGTTTTAATTTTTTTTATGATTTTCTGCATAATCGGAATAAAATTCGGTTGGTAAAAGAATTTCGTTAGGATCTCTTGTTTGAGTATGTCCGAATGTTAGTTCAAAAGGTGTATAATTTGTTGAACTGTGGACTGAACTATTATATCCTAAAATTGCGTAATCCATTATGTTTTCGTCTTCGTCTGGATATATTTCTCTAATTATTCTAAGATGTTCAATTAACGTTGAATGGAAACGTTCCACGATACTATTCGATTCATGGTGTCCTGGGGTAGTAAAATGAATATTTATTCTATGCATTTTCAAGATTTCTTTTACCGTGTCATTGTTAAATTCTGTGCCTTGATCGATAATCAATTTTTTAGGTACTCCGAATGATGAGAAGTATTTGATTAGGGCCTGACTAATATGGATTGCTGTTTTTCCTAAAACTTGATCTGCTTGAGCAAATTTTGTGAAAGAGTCTACTATGGTTAGGTAGTTCTTATTATCAAAGAAAAATAAATCAATGTGAACAATTTCGAATGGTTTTGAAGCGGTTTCCGTATGCATAAGGGGTGTATAAGGTTTTTTCCTAGCGTACTTTGTTCTTTGACAAATATTACATGAGTTGATATATTCAGTTACGGTATTGCTCATTTTATTCCAATAGTAATTTCGTTTCAAATGTTCAAGAGTTTCTTTAATACCTCTATGATTAGTTTTTCCTTCATGATGATTTTTTATAAGCATGATCTGTTCGTCTTTATCGATTACTGTATTAACTTTGTAAACATCTTATCAGTTTAGGTCCTTTTTCCGAAAAGTATTCAAGATAAATTGAATTAAAATCGTTGTATAGTTTATCGTTATAAAAATGCATACAATAGACTTTTGCTGATATCGTATAGTCTCTAAGAAATTCTAATATTAGATGCCTATTGTTCTTTGTTGGAACTTTCAATGTTGGTATTTTATGATTCTCAGATGTTTCCTGTTTAATATCTAACTTTGAATATGAATTTGGTAGAACAATGATTTGATTCATCTTGTTGTTGATGATCTCGTTATAGATTTGGATACCGTTGTTTGTTGTTTCATTAGCCGTCGTATGTTGAGTCATTTGGTTTTCATGGTCAATGTTTGATTGCGTTGCACTTTTATTTGAAGGTGTTATTACTATATCTGAAATTATCTGGATCTTATCTCTGTTTGAATGAGAAGTAGTTACAGGGTGATTTGATTGAAAAGTTTGATCTATATTTTCTGATAAATTTCTAAGATATTCGAATGTGTCTTGATCAATATCTCCTGGGTTATTAATTATTGATTCATTCTCTAATGCATTAATTTCTATTCTTGAAAGTGCATCGGCTACAGTGTTTAATTTTCCTTTTTTATGAACAATTCGATAATCAAATTCTTCTAATTTTAAACGCCAGCGAACTAATTTTGAATTTGGTTCTTTTAATTTAAATAGCCAGATTAATGGTCTATGATCACAATAAATTGTAAATTTTCTTCCAAATAAATAGGGTCTGAAATATTTGCATGCCCATTCAATTGCAAGTAGTTCTCTTTCAATTGTACTATATTTTTGTTCTGATTCGTTTAGTGTTCTGGATGCAAATGCTTTTGGTTTATCGTTGTTCAAGTTTCCTTGTGATAAAACTGCGCCTAACGCTATGTTTGATGCGTCTGTTGTTAGAATGAATTCTTTAAAAAAATCAGGATATTGAAGTATTGGTGCATTAGTTAATAATTTTTTGCATGAATTAAATGCTGAGATAAAATTTTGATCATGAATTACTCTTGCATTTTTCTTTAAGCATAATGTCATAGGTTTCGTAATTTTTGCGAAGTCTTTAATGTACTTTCTATAATAGCCTAATAATCCTAAGAAACTTTCGATTTCTTTTTGAGTTTCGGGTATTGGAAATTTTTTAATAGCTTCAATTTTTTCTTTATTTGGTTTTACTACATCAGGTGTTATAACATGTCCTAAATAATTTACTTCTTTTCGTAGGAATTCAGATTTGTCTAGTTGTACTTTAAGGTTTGATTGTCTTAGTCTTTCGAATACTGTTTTCAATTTTTGTATATGTTCTTGAAGTGATGTTGAAAAAATAACGATGTCGTCTAAATAAACTAAGCAATGTTCGTTTTGTAGTCCTCGTAGAATGTTATCCATGACTCTTTGAAATGTGCTCGGTGCATTTTTCAATCCGAAGGGCATTCTCTTAAATTCATAATGACCATTTTCTGTTGAAAACGCTGTTTTTTGTATATCGTTTGGATGCATTTCAATTTGATGAAAACCATTAGCAAGGTCAAGGGTGGTAAAATATTGGCTTTTCCCTAATTTATCTAAGATATCAGTTATATTAGGTAGTGGGTATTTATCATCAATAGTTTGTTCGTTTAGTTTTCGATAATCTATTACCATTCTCCATTTCTTTTTACCTGAGGCGTCTGATTTTTTTGGAACTATCCAAATTGGACTAGACCAAGGGGATGTGGAATTTTGTATGATGCCTTGTTCTAACATTTTATTAATTTGAGATTTTACTTCTTGTTTATGGATTTCAGGGTAACGATATGTTTTGGTGTTGAATTTGATTGGTGAATGTTAATGGAATTTTTTCACAATAAAAGATGTCTCTGTATTGAAAACAAAGGTTTTTAATTGCTCTCTTTTCTTCTACGTTACAATGGTTTAAGCGAATATTTTTTAAGTTAGATTTCAAAATGTTATCTTGGTTTTCCGTGAGAATATCATTAGTTTCCATTTTGTCAATGAAGTTAATTTCTGCAATGTCTAATATTTCAATTTCAAATGGTGCGTTTATATCAATTCTTGATGTGAAATCATTTGCATTTGTAATGATTGTGGTTGCAAAATAATTTTTTATGTTTACTATAGAACGAATTCAATATGATTTAATAGTCCTATACCTTCTTTCTGATTTACGGGTATCTTAACAATTTTTTGGGATCTGGGTGGAATTATTATCGTATGATTTTGGTTTTTTAAATTATTTTTCAATTTAGTGAGTTCTTCTGTTTCGTAAATTATTGGAATTCTTGTAATTGGTGTTATAATTAATTTTGAGTTTACGTCTACTAAAGCTTTTAGTTGTTTTAGTAAATCTATACCAATAAGTCCATCGTATTTATTGCTAAATTCAAATAGATAAAATTTATGGGTTTCTGGAATTTTGAAAATTTCAAAAATTGGAATTATCGCTACTTCATCATGAAATGAGATGTTATGTGCACTTTGAATATGGAAATCTTGTTTAAAGATATTATTTCGATAGAATTTATATGCAAGTTTTGGTGTCATAAAACTACGTGTGCTACCTGTATCAATAAGAAAATTCGCTTTTAATTGAGGAATATATATGTGAGGTAAATTGTTTTTTGATAGGTTGAGGTTGATTATGTTGGGTGCGAATTCATAGGAATATGGGAAAAATTTTGTGGATTCTCTGTTTCAATATCAGGTGGTGGATATTCAGGTGTATTGGTGTTGTCAATGTATTGATCATTTTCAATGGATTGTTCTGTTTGGTCATATTCATAATATTCGTTATCATAATATTGATCTTCGTTATTATCAAAATGATGTTGATTTTCAAATGGGTTTTCGAATTCTTCAAGGTTTTGCATGTGTAATCGAGTTTGAGTTGTTTTTTGTCTATTAACTACAGTATTTCCTGATGATGTGTCCATAGGTTCTGGTTTATAAGCGTAATTTTTCCTAATTTGAGGATTTGGTTTGTACATATCTTGTGGAAATCTATTTATTTGACTTGGTCTTCGCTGTTGAAAGTTATTTTGTCGAAATTGTGATTGGATTGGATACGGTCTATTAATGAATGTATTTTGATAAAATGGCGGACTTGAATTTTGACTTGTATTTGGTTTATTCTGTGAGAATAAAGGTCTCTGATAATTTTGATGATTTTGGAAATTTTGTCTCTCTGATGCTCTTTGATTTGGATTTGCAGGTGTTATTCTTTGAATGGGTTTATATGCACTCTGAAGATTAATTGAATTGTTTCGATTTTGACTGTACATGAAATTTTCTTCTTCTATTACTAAAGACATAGCTTTTTCTAAACTATCGGGATTTCTCAATCTAATATTATTCTGAAGCGGATTTTGTAATCCTCTAATGAATGTTTTAAGTGATAAATCATCGTAACTTTGCATTTGAATGGTTTTTTGTTGTGCAGTTCCGTCAGATGAATTTAATTTTGCTGCGATTAAACTTCTAGAATCTTGTACTCTCATGCCGAAATTATATGGTGTCTCATTTTTGAAAGGTCTCATTACAATAAGGTCCTGAACCAAACAATCAAGATTTCTTTGATCTCCGAAACATAATTTTAATGAATTTTTGATATGTTCCCAAGTTTTTAATTCTATTCTAGAACCAATTAAACTTAAAGCTCTACCAGTTAATTTTCCAATGATTGCTCTAACGATAAAATTTGATAATGACTCATTTGTGGTGTTAAAATTAGTATATAAATTTTCACAATTATCAATGAAAACTCCCAAAGTGTGTGGATTGCCATCATATTTAGGAATGGTGTCAATATAAAGTCTGAGTAATTGATAGTTTACTTCTGTCATTGTTGTGTTATTTCCTACAGATATGTTACTGAAAGTTTGAATCAAGTCTTTGATATTTGTTTCTGAATTTGACATTAATTTGGAAATCAATTTTTGTGTTTTTTCGTTTTTTACTTTCTACTCTAAGTGAACTGATTATTATTATCAAATATATACAAGGATGGGTGAAGGTGAATGGGTATGAAAAGAATTGAAATGACTTACAGTAGTATAACTGTTGCTCTTTTCATTCTCTGCGTGATGGTGATGAGGGATGATTCTTGTTGCTTTGTTGCTTGCTGCTTTGTTGCTTTGCTGCTTTGTTGCTTTTTCTTAACCTACTGCCAATAGGAGTTGAGCGATGCTGTCTCTCGTCCCTGGACTTCCTATCCTAGAACTGGTGTTGGCGATGTTTGTCCTCGGCCAGTTGGGGTTTTTTCGAATCTTCGGCGATGCTTGTCCTCTAATTCGAACTGGTTTTGGCGATGCTTGTCCTCTACCAGGTGTAGTCTTGAAGTTTTTCTTTTCACGAACCACTTACTTCGTCTGCATTTAAACTGTTGGTACAGACCAGAAAAACGCGATTTTTGTCGTTTATTCTGTTGTGCAAACTTATCCGTATCGACTGCGCCAATTTTGGTTGCGTAGGTAGTAAGTTACTTTTTAAAAAACGACACGTACTACAATTGAACTTTATTCAAATCGTGGTCGAATGATATAAAGCTAGAGATAAACAATTCCAAATAGTTTTATAGTATTATAATGCTGAGTCGACACTCCTTGACTTTGGATGACTTTGGTGATGAACAATGGATCTTATAGTGTGGCTTCGCATAACTACATACACATTTACGCCCTAATTCACTGCAGAAGTCGGAAATGTCTTTATTTTCATTATAAAGTTACACTTGATTGACGAAAAAAACTCAAATGCCCGAATGCAATGATATTTATAGTTCTGTGACTGCCCACTTTGGTGCTGCAATCTTAAATCTATTCGTCAATAGATAGATAGATAGATAGGTTTATTCGTCTCTTCTGGATCATGAAACATGACATGAGATAAGTCAGGTAAAAAATGGACATTTCACAGATACATTACAGTTCAAACGATACACATAAAGTTGATACAGCATAGTTAATACAGTACGTCATACATACAAACAATTCTTATTTAACACAGTGAGTATTTAATAATGATTAAAAAATAAAAAATAAATATTTTCAATGGAATGCTTTGGAAGCATTTACCTTGTGTTGTGGTCAATATATTCGTTCAATGAATAAAATGCATGGGTGATGAGGAATTTTTTTAAAGATAATTTGAATTTGTAATGATTGGCTGATTGTTTGATTGACTCAGGTAGCAGGTTATAAAAGTACGCCCCAGCGTAGAGGGGTGATTTTTTGTAGTGAGACCTGTTATGGTTATTAATATGGATATCTTGGTTTTTCCTGGTTGGATAATTGTGGAGATCTTTGTTTTTTGTGAGTTTGTGGAGGTTCTGATGAATAAAACACA
This sequence comes from Plagiodera versicolora, assembly GCA_037013635.1. Lineage (NCBI taxonomy): Eukaryota > Metazoa > Arthropoda > Insecta > Coleoptera > Chrysomelidae > Plagiodera > Plagiodera versicolora. The sequence continues at coordinate 9,332,243 of CM072982.1, read as the reverse complement.
TCAGTTTGAAAAGATAGATACATGTGCAAGTCATGATACCGTTGTTTATAAAAGTATTTTTACATGTTTCATTATATTTTAGGTTAAATATCAGTCTGATGAATCGTTTTTGCAGCACAAAAACTCTATTTATTTCTGTTGCCCTTCCCCATACGGCAATGTTGCAGCTCAATACGGAGCAAACTAGTGCATAGTATATGTTTATTAAGTGACTTGTGAGGAAATTGCTCTTCAAGGTTATGAAGGCGTAATATACTTTGTTCAGTTTTTTGCAGATGAAGTCTACCTGTTCATTAAAGTTCAATTTTTGATCGAGTTGAGTTCCTAAGAATTTTGTGCAGGACAATGTTACGAGGTTGGTATCATTAACTTGAAATGTTAGGTTTTCATGTCTAGGGTTATTATTGTTAGTGAATTCTAGGCATACTGTTTTCCCGATATTGTTGATGAGATGATTTTTTTCACACCACTTTGTGAAGCTGTTTATGACTAAATTTGCCTTAGTTTTTATTTCCTGATGGGATTTTCCTGTTACTATGATAGAAGTGTCATCTGCATAGATGAATACCCTACCTTCTTCAATGTGATTTGGCAGGTCGTTCATGAATGATAAAAAGAGTAACGGGCCTAGGGTTCCCCCCTGCGGTGTGCCTAAGTCAATGTTAAATTGGTTTGATACTTCGTTATCAATTTTAACTTTCAGTGTTCTTCCCGTGACATACGATATAAGCCATGAGTTTATTGGTCCTCTGATTCCCATGGACTCCATTTTGGTTTCCAAAAAGAGTGGATTTATTGTGTCGAACGCCCTGGAGAGATCGAAGAAAACTCCCAGGACAATATGGCCTTTGTCAAGGTTGTCATGAATATACTGCACTAGTTCTATTGATGCTGTTTCTGTTGAATAATTCTGTCTGTATCCATGCTGACATGGTGTTAGAATATTGTTTAAATCGAGGTACTGGATGATCTGATTATATAAAGCTTTTTCTATTACCTTTGAAAAACAGTAGGCATATGGCCCTATAGTTCTCTATAGTGTGTGGGTCCCCCTTTTTGAAAACAGGGATGACCTTTGATACTTTGAGTTCTTTTGGGAATTGACCCTGTATGACAGATGAATTGAGTATGTTTGCAAGTGGAAGCGCAATTTCATTGCAGCATTCTTTGAGTATAATCGCGGGTATATCATCGATACCACTAGAATGTTTCTTTTTTAGGTTAAGAATCATTGTTTCCATTTCACTTTCGCTCACAGGTGCAAAAAACATCGAGTGGGGGAGGTTTGTGTTCATTTTTGTACACTCGTTACCGGGGAAGTTGAACGAATTGATCTGGTTAACTACTGAGCCGGAGAAAAACTCTCCAAATAGGTTAGAAACAATTTTCCTATTTGAGATCATTTCACCATGTTCCATTATACTTACTGCATTGTTGATTTTTGGTTTGTTCTTTTTTTTTGTTTACCAAGTTTCAGAGGGTTTTTGTTTTGTTTTCAGATTTGTTTATTATTTCAGCGTGATGTATTTTTTTTCCCATGAGATTTTTTTATCAAGGATTTTTTTTGCTTCTTTGTATTTCTCATTTAAATCTTCATTATTGGTAGTTTTCCGTAGCCAGTTCAGCTCTTTCAGCCGAACCAGTTCGGCGTTTGTTTCAGGGGTCAGGATGATTTTTTCGTTTGAGTTGTTATGTTTTATTTTCAAGACTGTTTTAGGAAATGCTATATTGAAGCACCAATCAAAGTTTTGCATAAAGTGTGTGAACATCATATTAGAGTCGTTCGAGTTATTTAGGTAACTGATATCGCTATTTTTTAAAAGGGTTCTGAATTCATTTAGAGTTCCTTCGTTGAATTTTCGAGTGAACAGTTCTAGTTTTTGCTGGTTTGATGGTTCCTGCATTGAATTCCAGTTAAAGAATTGACCAAAATGATCTGAAATTCCAAGGTCTATATTATGACAGTATCCCTTCTCAATGTTAGTTATTATATAGTCAATTCCAGTAGAAGTGATTTTACTGCCGTATTTGGCCACTCTAGTTGGTGCATGGAGAAGTGATTCAAGTTTATACAGTGTGTAAAAGCCAAATGGAATAAATTCATTATTTCGGTTACTGTACATATTTCTAAAAAGTCCCGAAACACGTCAAATTTAAATTATAACTTGACATTCTTTTACGTGAAAATGCAACCCCTACCTTCAACCCCCTTAGAATGACAGGTACAACCCCCAATTTTTTAAATGGGAAGTATAGGCTTGTGATATATCATTTGAAAGGTCTCTTCATTCTCTATTCAAAAATGTTATTGTTTTTAAATTTAATGCAAAAATTAACATAAAAAAAATTAATATCATGTTGTTACCGAAATTCGCTACATACAATCAAAAACTAAAATGTAATGCAAAACGTAATAAAATGTAGAACACGAAAAAGAACTATGAATGTTAATGAAGTAGATGTTCAAAATGTTCTCCGCGAACGTCTTGGCAACATCCTAATCTCAAATAAAACTGTCTTCTAACATTATTTAACATATCAGGCGTGATCGACCTAATCGCAAGCGTTATTCGTTCTTTTAAGTCATTTAAATCAGAAGGTTTAGTTTTGTACACATGGCTCTTCACATATCCCCATAAAAAGAAATCTAATAATGTAAGATCAGGTGATCGCGCTGGCCATTCAATCGATCCTCGCCTCCCTATCCACCGATTGGGAAATATTGTATCGAGGTACTGCCGGACATTAAGTTGGTAATGTGGTGGTGCTCCATCCTGCTGAAACCATATCGTATTCGCTGGAACTTGAGGATTACCTGGATCAGGATATAAATTTGCCAACGTTGGAATGACATCATTTTGAAGTAGTGCCAAATAATTGTTGCCATTCAAGTTGCCCTCAATAAAAAAGGGACCAATTATATTGTTCCCTACAATCCCTGCCCAAACATTAACCTTTTGAGGGTATTGAGTGTGTTCTTCTCTCATCCAGTGAGGATTTTCCGTGGACCAGTAGCGGCAATTTTGCCGATTAGCATGACCGTTAAGTAAAAAAGTACACTCATCAGAAAACATAACGTCTTCTAATTGGATAATATTGTTATCCAACATGTCCATCATTTGCTCACAAAAAAAAGTTCTCCTATCAAAATCGTCTTCCATGAGCTCCTGAGTAGGTATCATCTTATACGGATGCAATTTATTTTCTTTTAATATGTTTGCTATCGATGTATGGCTAGCATTGAATGTAGTGGATGCCTGTCTACTCGATGTATGTGGGTTTTCCTGAAACTCAAGCAACACATCTAATTTGAGTTCATCACTCAGTGCATTAGCAGCTGCTTTTTTTATCTGCCTTACATGACCAAACTCGCGAAATTGCTTTTCTATTTTACTTATTGTTCCTTGGGATATAGGCGGTAAATTAGGAAATTTCTCATGAAATAGGCGAGTTACTTCCTGTTGTGTTCGGATGTTATCTCCGTAACCAATCATTTGTAAAACTGTTATTTTATGCATTTCCGTTAATCTAACCATTTTTCAGAATTGAATTGAACAAACTTTATACTTAAATTACAACAATGACAACTTAAATAAAACAATTTACTACTGCTTGTTAAAATAGCGTTGCCACGGAAATACTTTAAAGTTTTTTAATGGTTACCATCTAAAAACCACATTGCTACGGTTTTTGTTCACTTTCTCATATTATGTTAATTTTTGCATTAAATTTAAAAACAATAACATTTTTGAATAGAGAATGAAGAGACCTTTCAAATGATATATCACAAGCCTATACTTCCCATTTAAAAAATTGGGGGTTGTACCTGTCATTCTAAGGGGGTTGAAGGTAGGGGTTGCATTTTCACGTTAAAGAATGTCAAGTTATAATTCAAATTTGACGTGTTTCGGGACTTTTTATAAATATGTACAGTAACCGAAATAATGAATTTATTCCATTTGGCTTTTACACACTGTATGTGTCAATTATGTTAAAGAGTTGTTTTGTGTTGCAATTTCCCGGTTCCATATGATTGATGTTGAGATCTCCACATATTATAATAGAAGGGTATTTTGTACTAATGAAGTTGAGTGACTCAATGAGTTTGTCCATGAAGGAGCTGATACGATTATTTGATAGCGGACTTCTCAATATAGTCTATTTAAGCAAGATAGTTGTGACAGGTCACGAAATTGTACCGTGTTGCCACATGCTCCGAATAAAGGAGTTGATTTGTTGTGTTTTGAAATTTATTTCGAATGATGTACACCATATTGAATTACTATCGATTGTGGATAACCGTTGAATGGTTCAAATAAAATAATGAACAGTTCTCATGTTAGGAATCATATCGAATATTCGAAGGAAATACACAATAATTACGTAATGAAATGTGAAAAAGTTTCAGTACCATATCTGCTCTGTCACTTTCATTCCCAGTTGATGATTCTACAGAGTAGTCCAACGAAAAGTATGCACCTAGTTTTTCTCCTTTGGTCTCATGGAAAAAAAGTCATAGATTTGTTATTATGGAGTTCTATAGCTCCAAGTCAAGTGAAACCAGTCAGGGAATTTCTACTCTTCATTTTCATTTCTACACGTGAGAACATTTCTTCAGCACACACTTTTGGACAGGAAGGAGGCTTGGTCATGAAAAAGGTAAAACCACAGATTATACAGAAGGCGCAATCACCGCATTTATGGATGAAAAGTAGTGAAGTTGGCCTCCAAATGGTAGGCAACCACCCCATTTTCAAGAATGACGGTGTAGTTGGCCCAATCAAATTGCTTATTCTGGTCACGTGATAGGGTTCGTTCTACTAAACGCTCTCAAGGATCACGCACACGACCACGTTTTTCGCCGTTCTATCATAGATAGATAGATAGACAGATTTTTATTGGTCCATTTAAAAGAACTTTAACAAGTTATGGAACGAGTCAACATAAAATATACAAACAAAAACATATAATATACTGACATATACACGCACATAATACAATAATAATAATAATAAACTTTTTTCCACAATTTAAATGCATACAATACATATACAGTGCGTCCATAAAGTAACGCATAAATTCATTACTGGCTAAATGAACAATAAAATTAGGAATTCCTAGAACAGGTCTATTTTTGATTTCAATTTACTATTGTTTCAAATCATAATCTTATATACAGGGTGAACCATTTTCTTGTAATGACGTCATCAACATTTTTTTCAAATGGAACCCCTTCTTTTTTTTCAATTTCCAAATTGCCTTTGCTGAGCTGATTCCAAAAATGTATAATATGTTGCTTCAAATTGGTACAGGGTGGGCATAAATGCAAAAATTTACTTACAAAGTAATGAAAATAACGAATACACGTAATAAACACATTCAATGAAATTGCGTATTAACTATCAAGAACATCATACAGCATTATTCTTAATAATTGTATCTTACAGCTTTTATCAGTGATCCAAGCCCCTGGACTATAAAAATCTTTTTGTTTGGCATTATCTTTTATCATTTTTATCATTTGACAAAACTGTCAAAAACATTGAAGCACAGTTTCGTATAGTTAACGCTTTAGAGAAGGTACGTTCGTGAATTTTTTTTTACAAAATGCCTTCAACCGAAAGTGACAGAATTGAAATATTAATGATGATTGGTATTGGCGATAAGATGCGGACTCAACAAGAGGTATGCCGATTATTTCATGAAATGCACCCAGATCGTGAACCTATTTCACAATCTACGGTAAGTTGAATAGACCGAAAATACAGAGAATTAGGACATGTGAGGGATGCAGCAAAGCAAAGTAGATCAAAAATTGATGAAAATATTCAACAAGACATAATTTTGTCGGCTGTAGAAAATCCACACTGTACAGTGCGAGGATTATCTAGGGATTTTGGTATTGGAAAGTCTTCAGTATCAAACATTTCCAAAAAGGTCTCATCCATGAATTGGCTGAAGACGACTTTGACCGAAGAACTGAATTCTGCGAGTATATGATGAACCAAAATAACAATTTCATTGATAACATTTTATTTTCGGACGAGGCAACGTTTTATTTGAACGGTCATGTTAACCGGCAAAACACCTGTTATTGGTCTGATGAAAATCCACACTGGATGCAAGAGTACCATACGCAAAGACCACAAAAAACTAACGTATGGGCTGGTATTGTGAGAAATACAATTATTGGTCCATATTTTTTCGATGAAAACTTAACAGGAGCATTATATCTGGATTTCCTACTATACCTGATCTGATCCAGCTTTTTCCTGATATTCAAATACCCACTAATGTAGACCGCAGAATCTGGTTTCAACAGGATGGCGCACCGCCACATTTCGCAGTAACTGTACGCGATTTTTTAAACACAACTTTTCCACAAAGGTGGATAGGAAGAAGGAGACCAGTGGAATGGCCTGCTTGATCACCTGATCTGATCCCATTAGACTTCTTTTTATGGGGTTATTTAAAATCTAAAGTCTACTTGAACAGACCTGGAAATATCCCTCAACTACAAGACCGAATCAGACAAGAAATACAGAGCATAACACCCGCTATGCTACAGAATGTTAGAGACGAAAGTAATGCCCGGTTCAGTCATTGTCTAACGGTCAATAGAGAACAATTTGAACATTTATTGTAAATTTTCGTTCGTTTGTTTGTTTTTGGAAGTGTATCACATTAATTGCATAACTACTAATTCCATTTAATTTGTTTATTACATTCAGTAACGTATTACTTTCCATAAACAATTTTCAAACTTTTTTTTTTGCATTTTTGCCCACCCTGTACCAATTTGAAGCAACATATTATACATTTTTGGAATCAGCTCAGCAAAGGCAATTTGAAAATTGAATAAAAAGGGGGGGTTCCATTTGAAAAAAATGGTGATGACGTCATTACCCGAAAGCGGTTCACCCTGTATATCAGATTATGATTTGAAACAATAGTGAATTGAAATCCAAAATCGACCTGTTTTGGGAATTCCTAATTTTATTGTTCATTTAGCCAATAATGAATTTATGCGTTACTTTATGGACGCACTGTATATACACATATCTACTGCACGCTTAAGAACATTGGAAAAAAAGTTCGAGAACAACAAAACGACTCCTTTAAAAACAATTAGTGAACTCATCTATATTGTAAGGACTTATATTAACATAAGCTCCTTTATACATATTATTTTTGAAATGGTCCAACTTGGTGAATCTTTTATATTCATTAGGTAATACATTATACAGTCTAAGGCCCACCATCTATTATGATTTTTGGCACAATGATGTACGATGTCTTGGAATATGTCGATGTTTTTTATTCTTGTATTGTAATGATGTACCGACTCATTTTTCATGAACATGTCTCGATTTCTATGTATATTTATTTATTTATTTTAATTTTTTATTTATTGCATCAACGGGATATACATCAATAGTTCAACGATAAATAAACCATAAACCGTAAGAATATTATACTTTCTGAAAAGTCTTCGACAGGAAGTTCTTGTTGACACACTAGCAATGTTTCGCAATATTCTTTTTTCTACTCCCGTATGTGAATTACTAACGTCACACATCGATAAAAATGTGTAAAGCTTCATTTCACGAATCGGTGTGTGTAGTGCCATGCTTTTCTTATGGGATTTATTTCACGCACCGGGGCCATAAGAGTCAATACAAATTCACACACCGGTCGCTGGTCTAGGTAGCGTTGGCGAGAGAAATTGACAAATGTGACAGTTCCCGCAGAGTGAAGTTCAGAGTTACATCAGTTAATAGACCGTAAATAGTAATTAATTACCCTCTGAATTAATAAATGGTACGACGAAATTTTGATTCAAACCGATTAGCCGTGTATTTCACGCAAATTCCTGATGGACAGCATTGAAGTACTCCCATCAACTCCTCCAAATATAACGTTAGCAGCCAGTGAAGCAAGTTCATCGTTATTGCCACAAAAATCGTTGGGAACGGTAAACGAGAGACTAGAGTCAAAATCTATTCCCAAAAATTTTACACAGTTTGATAGTTCTACTGATTTATAATTTATATTCATATCTATTTCGGTGGTTCTATTACGATGACGATTTTGAAAAGACATATATTGTGTTTTGTACGGGTTAAGTAATAAAGAATGGCTGGATAACCAGTCACCTAGACTATGGAGAGTGAAGTTGATCGTATCCTGTAGAATACACTTATTTCTTTCACGAAACAAAAGCGTTGTGACGTCAGCATACAAACAAGGGAAGGTTTTTGGTGAAATTACAGGTAACTCATTAACCCTTGAAAACGGCAACGAATTTCAAACTCTCAAAATTCGTCAACTAGAAATACGCAGCATTGTATTACTGATGGCGTATGTACTAAAATGTTAGTTCAAACACTTGTGAAGTGGTTGCGGGGTTGGCTATCTTTGTTCATTATCTCACTGCTGATTGGGTGGGGGGGTTTTGGGCAAATTTTGCTATCGGGTATCTGCTTCCACGTTAGCACCGCTGGATATGGGTAGAGTAGGATCATACGTGGTGCTATTTTTCCCTAACCAAATGATATCCCATCGATGGCTCAAACCCAAGGTGTGCGTATCCGTGCCGATGGGTTGTATGACACTGAGCCTATCAGCTGTCACTAACGGAACCTTCGAGATACCGGGCGCCCTCTCGTCGTACTCGGCCCTGTCATGGTAACGCGGGGCTCTGCCGTGATGGACACTTTTTCCATAGATACTCGTGGGATTCTTATGGGAACTAATGTAAACAAAAAAGATGTTAACATCTCTGAACCTACAGTGGAGTTGGATGTCAACGTATCGACTCCAGCTGACCTCCCTGTATCATCGGATCAGGAACGAGAGCTTCTCAGTTCTTCAACTCCTGACTCTGAAAGCAAGCCTAGGAAACTAGACGGTGCTGCTAGGAAGCGACTAAGTCGTCTTCTCAAGAGCGGAATACCTTACAAATCTGCCTTGAACCAAATCCTGGCGAAGCGAGAGCAGAAGCAACAAGAGAGGATACAAACTCCCTCTGAACTTGCCGGTCTCAGCAAACGCCCCCGCTCAAGCGGAAATTCACCCCTACCAGAGGCGAAAAAGCCCTGCAAGGATGAACAAGTTGTAACGTCAGGCAACACTGACTTACAAAAGACCTCATATGGGAAGGCTGTTTCGGGAATCGAGGTGGGAGTCCTGCACCTTGAACATCCGACAACCACAATTCAGACTGATCAGCTGAGGTCTCTCCAGCATGCCATCATAGCTGCCGTGGAGGAGATCCCAGATGATGGTCCACAGGTGCGATTCCAGAGCTGCACTTTCCGGCCTGGTTGGCTACAAGTCACCTGTGCGGACCAGGAGAGCGTCTCTTCGCTTGGGGGCGTAGTCACTACCCTTCAGCCATGGGAAAGTGCCTCCTTGAAGTGCGTCACGGGTGACCTACTTCCCAAGCCTCACATATGTGTGGCTTACCTGCCTGATGGGGATGGTCGTAGGCTGACGTCTGATCAGGTCCTCGAAAGATTGAGGAAAATGAACCATGGTCTGTCAACCTTGGAGTGGACTATTCTACACAAGGAGATCACAGGCCCTGGTCAGACATGGACCTTCGCTATTGACGATGGATCCATGTCTGTGCTGGGGAGACTGGGTTTCAAACATTTCCTCGGTTTTGGGCAGGTTCTTTTCCGACCCAAAAACCGGGCACCCTCCCAGCAGGCACAAGGTCCGAGTTGGGCAGCTCCTTCTCCTTCAACGAAGACAGGTATCGTCTCGTCAGTACCAATAAAAAGCTCCGTGTCTAGATGTTCTGGAAAGAAGTCTACCAACGACTCTTCGAGGACATCCATGAAATCAGCTGGCTCCTCAGAGGCGATGGTTGATAAATCCTCGCCAACTACCCCAACCCATGCCTCGACCTCGGTGGTGGTGGATGGTGACGTCGTTAATGACTCACCATCTGGTCCCTCCCGAGTTTGAGAGGAATTACAACTTGGCCAGAAGCCCACTTTCACTGTTCTCCGAGTTCCGCTGTCTGCAGGCTAACCTACAACATGCCAAGGCAGCTTCCTTCATGCTTGGCAAAAGGTTCAAGGACGAATCAATCAACCTTGCCTTCCTACAAGAACCCTGGTTAGGAAATAAGGATCGTGTAACCGGTCTAAGCAACATTCCTGGTGAGATATTGGTATGCCCTGGGGAGGTACCAGAGCTTGTCTGATAGTCAGGAAGAATATTGAGTTATTTCTGCTTACAGGCTTCTGCACCAAAGATGTTGTAGCCATCCAAGTTTCCCTACCAGAGAAGAAGGGCAAGACGAACATAATCGCCTGCTCTGCTTACTTCCCAGGAGACATGGATACTGTTCCTCCGTTTGCTGTACGCCGACTTATCGACTACTGCAAAAGGAATAATCTTCATTTTATCATGGGCTGTGACGCTAATTCACTCCATACATCGTGGGGCAGCACGAATATTAACCGTAGAGGTGCGTTACTCTCTGATTATATACTAGGGGAAAGGCTTTCTGTGATTAACAAAGGCTCCAAACCAACCATTGTCACAAGAAATAGGCAAGAGGTATTAGATCTAACCATCAGCACAAATTTTTTGAGCAATAAGATACGGCACTGGGTTGTATCTACTGAACCCTCCTGTTCAGACCACAGACACATTCGATTCAACATCGAAACAGCTCGGACCTGTAGTGGAATTCCGTGACTCAAAAGCTACAGATTGGAATGGATACAAAAACTCCCTCCAGTTGCACATTGAGGAAAGCTTCACTAGTATTAACAGTTGTGATGGGTTAGAGACTGTAGCAGAACAAATCCGTGAAGCTGTGATCTCTTCCTATCATGAAAACTGTCCACTAAAATCTAGGAGAGACGATCGTAACTCTCCTTGGTGAAACAAAAGCCTTAACAAATTGAGACAAGAAGTTCGACGTCTATTCAACCGAGCTAAAGAGTTAGGTAACTGGGAACTTTATAGAACTGCTCTAACCAACTACAATGAAGAAATTAGAAGGGCGAAACGTAAATCCAGGGAAAAATTCTGTGAGAGTATATCTGACATACCTCGCAGTACAAGAATTCACAAGATTCTTTCCAGAGAACCGTGTGCCAAAATTGGATCGATCAAACGACCTGATGGCACTTTTACGGCCTCTGAAAGAGAAACATTAGAGCTTTTGATCAAAAACCACTTTCCTGGAAGCTTAACTCTTGATAATAATCGACCTCCCATCTTTGAGGGTGCTAGACGCCCAAGAAAAGACGATTGGGAGGTCGCGAGGAAATTAATCACGGCACCAGCTGTCGAATGGGTCATTGATTATTTCCAGCCCTTCGAATCTCCTGGTGAGGATGGCATTTTTCCAGCTCTACTGCAAAACGGACTGGAATTACGTCTACCCATTCTCATCAAGATGTACAGAGCTAGTCTGGCGTGGAACTACAATCCACCCAGTTGGTTGGCGGCAAGGGTAGTGTACATACCAAAAGTGGGCCACACAGACCCACATCCCAAATCGGTATGACCAATTAGTCTAACATCTTTCCTATTGAAAGGACTTAAAAGGATACTGGATGGCTATATCAGGCGGGTCGCTCTATGCACTAACCCCCTGAACCGACACCAGTACGCTTATCAAACTGGCAAATCGACAGATTTAGCACTTCACAACCTGGTTGAGAAAATCACCCAATCCCTCAACAACGAAGAGTTTGCGGTGACAATTTTTCTCGATATTGAAGGAGCATTCGACAATGCACTACCAAAATCCATTGAATCAGCTTTGGCTGAAAAAGACATAGAATCAACCATAACTGGCTGGATTCACGCCATGCTCACTAACAGAACTACAACTACAACCCTTCAGAGTGAGGCCGTGAGGTTGAAGGTCTCCAGAAGGTGCCCGCATGGTGGCGTGCTTTCCTCCCTTTTGTGGTCACTTCTGATGGATGGTCTGCTTGAGGTCCCCGATAGGAAGGGGGTTGAACTGCAAACCTATGCAGACGACCTTGTCATTCTTGCAAGGACAGCGTCAGGAAGGATATCCTCCAAAACACGCTGAATGACGTTCACAGGTGGTGCCAGAGGGAACAGATGTCCATAAACCCCAGCAAAACTGTGATTGTTCCATTCACCAGAAAAAGAAATTTGGATGCTTTAACACCACTTTTATTGAATGGTGAAGTCATTCCATTTGCTGCGAAAGTGAAATAACTAGGTATTATCCTCGATAGGAAACTCACTTGGAACGCTCATTTGGATAAGGTTCTTCACAGAGCCACACTGTTCCTATGGACATGTAGGAGGATCTGTGGTAAATCTTGGGGTGATGGTTGTCAGACCAATGATCACATATGGTGCTATTGCTTGGTGGACGAAAGCCTCACAGCGTACGTCCCAGGCAAAGCTCTCTAGTGTACAGAGACAGGCCTGTCTGGCTATAACTGGTGCCATAAGAACCACACTGTCAGCGGCCATGGAACGCCTTCTAGACCTAACTCCTCTCCACATATTTTTGGAGAGAGAGGCCAGATGGACTACATATAGACTCGTGCATGTTAACTGTACGAATCAGACTTATACGGAGCGTGGCAGACTACTGGATGACACTGTTAGTCACAGTATTCTGGGAATGACCTCTGACATTATGCCTTCAACAGTGAACTACGATCTGCCTTATTCTGTCCTAATCTCGAATAGAGACGACTGGATCCTCCGGAAGGAGGAACTACTGAGAGCAGAAAGCTGCTGGATCTAAAACACCTACAGGTTCGGGTGCAGGTGTTTATGGACGCAGACCTAGGACAGAAAAATTTGCTGCCTAGGATCGTTTGCGACCGTTTTTCAGGCAGAGATCTATGTCATTGCTCTATGCGTCGAGAAACTGGTAGAAATCAACCTCACACATAAAACAATTGAAATATTCTCGGACTGCCAAGCGGCACTGAACGCCCTTTGCTCGAACCGAGTGAAATCCAAACTGGTTTCTGACTGCCAGAAGAGACTCTCTTCGATTGGAAGAATTAAAAAATTATCCTTGATCTGGATTCCTGGCCACTCCGGTTTGGAGGGCAACGAAATGGCAGATTGTCTTGCAAGGCAAGGCAGCGATTTCATTGGACCAGACCCGCTATTGGCATCTCTTCAAGTTTTGCCAAACAGACACTGAATACCTGGACAACAGAAAGTTTCTCAAACTTCTGGCAGAGTATTCCAGGATTGACCCATTCCAAGGCATTCATTCATCCTCCGAAGAATGGAGCCAAAAAATTGTTAGTTTACGGCAGAGATGTTCTACGTTGCCTTACAGGCCTCCTCACAGGTCACTGTCGTTTGAATCATCACATGACTAGACTCGGTCTATCAGAAGACCCGACTTGTCGCCTATGCTTGGGAGATGATGAAACAGCATAACACATACTTTGTGTCTGCCCCGCTGCGGCTAGAATCAGGTTCTCGATGTTTGGCAGGGTGGCCTCTCACCCTCGGACCTGAAATATCACTCACCAGATACCATAATCGGCTTCGTCAGTCAGGAAGCTGGAGTTATTTGGTGAAATTTGAATTGGTGTGAGCCACAATAGACCCGCCAGGGTCGCAGTGGAGGGCCGTATTGACCCACTCACTTTAAACCTAACCTAACCTAGGTTCCTGAACTGATATGTCATTTCGACGAGGAAGTCACTGCAGCAGATGTAAGAGAAATCTTCATAAATCCTCCCGATGTGGCAGATATCACCGATGAAGACTCTGGTGATGAAGATGAAGGAAGTTTGGTGGACAATTCAGGTCGAAATTTATTATCAGCACCAGCAGAAATTGTTCTGACAGGACGGATGAAGATATAGCCCAGTACCGAATATCCATAAGAGGGAAGAAGTGGTATTGGTCCATTTTTACTTGATTCTTGGATGCTGCACTACACAATTCATGGATTGTGTGTAAGCAAGCAGGAAACAAGCTCACTGAACGCGAATTTCGACGGGAATTAGTACTTGCATATCTAACTCGATATGAAAATCCACCTAGAGGCCCTGGAAGAGCATCCTTATCAAGAAACAGTACTACAGGAAGTAGAGTATCGGATGATGTACGTTATGATCGAATTGATCACTGAGTAATAGATGTACCAAATAATAAGCGTTGGAGATGTGCAGGCGAAGGTCGTGATCCCATTGTCAGAACCAGCTGTAAGAAATGTAATTTTGGCCTATGCATACCCTGTTTCCAAATTTTCCACTCAATTACTCATTAAACTTGTAATCATGGCTTTGGAGGAAACATATCATGTTTTTTCACCTGTTTTCGAATAAATGTTGATTTAATATCATATTAGTATTTTAGTATCCTTGAAACCTAGCGTTGCCATATGACAACACCTTCAAACTACTCTTCTAAGTTTAAAATCTGTTGAATATTGTCTTTTCCCAAATATATAGGGTTCTTGAATATTGATGATAGTGAAATAAGTAACTTTTTTCATATATAATCAATTCAGCCTTTGGAGGCAGAGCCCTGGGGTACTCCAATTTCAATGGGCATAATTTTCGATACGAAATTATTTTGAACATTTTGTATTCTATGATTTATTTTGACACTCTTAGTACGATTTCGAAGATACGACTCGAACCATTCATGAGCCTTTCCTCTTACTCCAAAATTATATAGTTTTTGCAATAAAAGCTCATGTTGCCCGCAGCCAAGAGCTCGACTCATATCACAAAATACAGCGGTAGTAATTTCATTCGCTTCCACACCTTCCAAAATTTTTTCATAAAGAGAATATACAGCAGTCATCGTTGACCGACCTTCATGGAATCCATGTTGATTTCGGTTAAATATATTATTCTTCATCAGGAATCCCATCAAAGAATTCAGCATTATATATTAAAAAATTTTCGATATTACAGGAGGCTGAGATACTGTTCTGTAATTTTCCATATTATTATGAGTGCCTTTCTTGAAGAGAGGTGTTATAAGTGACATTTTCAGTCTGCTTGGAAAAATTCCATTCCGAAAAGAGTGGAAAAACGTTTTATAACATATGCAGATATACCATCTGGGCTAAAGGAATGTTTATTTTTCAATTTATGTTTTATCACCTGTTCTATCTCTTCCTCATATACATGCTGAAGAAAAGCACCCCCTTCGATGCTAGGAGAGGGTATTGTTTTTTCTGATATTATATTTGCATTATTTATTTTACTTATAATATCATAAGGAGATTGAATGAAGAAACGATTGAAACCATCAGCTACATCCTGAGGATCTGAACAAATCTTGTCATCAATTTCAATTGATATATTTTTTGAAAAATGTTTCGTTTTTCCCGTAAGGTTTTCATATTTCCCTAGGAAAATATGGAACGTCAGTTTATATTATATTTCTTTCAAAACGTCAATTCATGTTTTATTTCTTTATTCAGATTATTTCAATCAGCAAAAAACTATTGATTACACCACGGGAAATATGAATATATTTCCCTCAGTTGTCTATACATCCCTCGGGCTCCGCTCTCGGGATGTAACTTTGACAACCGCGGGAAATATACTGTTCATATTTCCCTAGTTGTAATAATAGCTATTTTTGTTTCCTCCACTTATTCTTTGTGCTGCTTTTTGCGCAACTTATAATATTCATTGATTGACGGGTTTGTTTTTTTTTAAACGAAAAATGTTCTTCAAATTTCTGCTAGACTCTCTTATACTCTCGTTCACCCATTCCTGGGATTTATTCCTGTTCATGCCAACACTCCCAAATGGACATTCGCGGTTGGAGTAATTCATTAACTTATCATCAAACAAATCGCATCCTTCATCAACACTAACATCCGAACAAATTTCCAACTATCTTTCGTTTTCCAATGCATTTTTCAGATTGTGCAAAGTTTGTTTATTTATAATACGTTTGCGAATACAATTTTTCACCTTCATGGAGCAATACGTATTCATAGAAAAGAAAACATATTTATGATCTAATACAGTATTATCAACCACTTTACATTTTTTGTCAATAGTGAAGTTAGTATAGATAGTAAAATCGTTTGTGAAGTCAAAGAGATACGCGTTGCATCTTCAACCGTTGGATTAAGATTATATGATATGAGTAATTAGGACAACATAAGCACATCTCGGTCATGAAGTGAATGGATGTCGAAATCTCCACTCAAAACCATTTTCACGTTCAGTTAAAACAAGTAGGATAATAAGAGATTCAGGTTATTGAAGAATACATCAAAATTTCCAGCTGTCGATCGATAACAGGTCACAATAATAAAATTTGTTTCATCATCACATTTCCAGGTGACTCCACAAACCTCCATATCTTTCTCAGAACAGAACAGAAGTCGTCCAAGTCAAGTTCTGTGACATTTAGCTCTGTTGATCACCAGATGGTAACACTACCACCCTTATATTTCGTCCTGGTGAAGTAACTACTTATTTTAAAGCCAGGAATTATGAAACTATCAACACTCTCCTTCACACACCATGTTTCTGTTGAACATATAAATTTCAGATCAAAATCTGAACAGTCAATAATAATGTTATCAATTTTATCACTTGTCAAACAATTTACGTTCAACAACATCGAATCATAATCATCATATTTCACAACAACTGGGGTGGGGGTTGCAGAGCATACCTCTCAGTTCTAAATAACGTTGGACATGAGCTCCTTGAGGCCATTTGGAAGGATCCATAGCGTTGTTGAAGTTGTCATAAAATATACTCACTTTGAAGGAGGCATATACATCTGGATGTAGCAGCCTGTTTATCATTTCATGAGATTCCTTTTATAGACTACATCAACTTTACTTATGAATGTATTGTTGGTAACGCGGATTCAAATGATATCACTCACATTGCTTTGTGTTGTGCCCGTATGAAAATTTTTTCATCCCTGATAAACAAAAGATATGCCAAAAGTTGTCATAGAGTCAAATACATTCTGAAAGAAAGTTTCGCTTCTGTTTTTAACATGAAAACAAAACGAGAGTTTGAAATTTGGTTCGATAACCTCGTAATAGTAGAAGTAGTAGAAACGAAATTCTCTTCTATTTGCCCCTACCAAGAATCAATATCCTAATAAAATCCCCTATTCATAACATCTGTAATATTTATAATAGTTTCCACTCTGAATGTGATATTTTTGTTGTGCCATTTGGATGCTTCAAGTGAATAATTCGCAACAAGCTAATTAATAGGCAAGTCTAATTTCAATCTAATCACAACCTCAATGTGTTTCAACTCTCTGCTCACTGCCGATTCAATTCAATTAGAATTATCTTATTTCATTATTATTTGTATGTTTCAATGTTTGTATAATATATTATTCTATTATTCTACTGATCGTATATGCTATATTTGCATCTATATTTTTACTCTATTTACTTATACTGATTCATAGCTGTAACCACATTATATTTGTCTTGTAATTGGGATTACTCCTAATTTTAACACATTCAAAATATAAAGGGTTATCTGTCGATAGTTCTGAGAATAAATTATCTAAATTGGGTTGACAAATCCTTTTCAATAAGAGTGTTATAGAATAGTCTGATTCAGAATGTTATGAAACCATATTATAATTTTATATGGAATTTGAAAGTAGGCGAAATAATGTTTTGAAGTTAATTTGTAATGATGGGGTAGAAGAAGCAAATTCCTATTACAATCCCGAATTTTTCAATGATGTTCTTGAACGATATGTCACATATTTACCTTTGTGGTCCTCTATGATCATTGGGAAAAGGTCATGTAACGCACCGATCGAGTTATTTTGGTAATTTGAAAAATAACGTTCTTAATAATCACCTCAGATTGAAATATTCAAGATTCATAAGGAAGCTGGGGATATACGTACTGGGAATGTATATAATATGCAAGTATGATATCGATAATAATAGGTGTGCTACTGAAAAACGAAAAAAAAAAGTCATGTGCGAAGAGAAATGGTCAAAGAAAGTTAGGAGAAATTACTCGTATTACAAAGGAAGATATTCAAACAAGATTATTGAGACAGATAAATCGAATGTCGTCTATAAACGTTTTTCTCTGTTGAACAACCATTTAATAGACTACTCTGAATATTATGAACACGTGAGGAGAACATCATATGTTGTGGCAAAATATGATTTCCTTCAGCGCCATGCAGTTCACCTCAAATATTTATTTAATGATTCATTTGAGAGATTGGACACATCACAAATCACTGGAAATCTGATCAATTCTTGGTAAGATGGCAATTTAATAATGTTCTGCTTCGATATTTTCAATAAAGATTCCATACATTCTGATTTCACGGTAATAGGAGATGAATTCAGCAGAGAGATTTTCCAGGGTAAACGTCTCATTTCTCCTTGATTTCCCTAACTGAGAGAATATTCGAAGATTATTATGCCATTTAATCAAGATAACAATCATTGGGTTTTGATTTTCATTGATTTTCAATCAGGACACTTCATTTACATTTACTTCATTAACGAAGGTGATGATTTCATTAAAAAAATTATTGTATTTCTGGAAAAGTATAACGAACATTTTGATACCACACACTTCCACTTTATTTTCATTATCTTTCTCAATAATTGCAAGAAGCCCAATACCTAAATTACCAAATATTCACAAACAAAGTTTTGTTGGATAGATAATGTCATCCTCGATCGAAATAAGTAAAAATATATAGGGTGTTCCATTTGAAAATCGAAAGTTGAGGTCATTTCCGGTCAAACCGGAAGTACTGCAAAGCAAGTGAATACGTCAAATAATGCGAATTGACATATAATACACAACCCCCGAATTCTGTTCTTCTATCTCCAATAATAAAAAAGTGATAGGGTCGAGCCACCTTGAAGAATCACCCGGTATGTATGTATATATACAATGTTACCTGAAACTGCACCTGTTCCTCTCCTATATCGACCGTACTATATGTTGAGGAACAGGTGATGTTTCAGGTGTGCGGTGTTTGACTAATGAAGATTAATTTGTTTTTAACAATTCTCAATATTTGTTTGATTATTCATTAAGGATGTTATCATGCATACGCACGCAGAACGCCCGACTGACTCACCCGGTATATTTGAGAGAAAAATATATACATGAACATGACCATAATGCGATATTCAAACCTGATGATACTGTGAATTGTATATATATGTTACCAATTTATTATTCATAGAATGTTCAATCTGATGTTGAGTTTCTATTTCTAAAGTTTTTATTTATTATGTTTTTTAGAATTCGAATGGAAGTTGGATTTTTGACATTTTTTGAAAAAGTTATGATGAGAAAATAACCTGATGTTTCGGATAAATTATTCAATCATCACATTTCCCTTTCCTTCGAATGATCATTCCAGATCTGAATATATGTGATATATTCATGTGAAAAATTGGATTTTATTTTGAATCGGAGTGGACAGTTGAGAAATTATAAGGTCTACATCTGGAGTCGATGTGAAAGACCGAGGACGGTGGAAGTTTTTATATCCCATCATGAAACATATCAACTTTCGTTTCTGGCCAGCCACTCTAAATATTGAAAAAAAAAATCGTTTCCGAGAGTCTTACGGTGAATCATATTTGGATCCTTGGAGCTGGCCCACAAAGTGGATTGAATGTTACGAAAAAATACGGAGAGGTAGTTTTTATGTCCCTCTATAAGGCCCAACATTTGTTCTTGGCCGGCAACTCTAAATATTGAAAAAAAAATTAATGAAATGAATGAATGAAGAATGAAAATTTTTGTTATCATAATATATAGAATTCAATGATTCCATAGTTTTATGGATTATACAGGGTGCGCCAGAGAAACTTACTTATTTGAAAGGTCAATAAAAAAAAAGTACTTCAGCTATTTTTTTATTTTATTTTTTATTTGAGAATACAATATCTCATTTTTTTTATGCAGTCTTAAAAATGACATCGGATAAATGGCGACCCCCATTGCGCATACACTGATGAAGTCGATTTTTGAAAGTCGTATCCACTCTTCGCAGCATATCAATCGGTATGTTGGCAATGGCGTCGCGAATGTTGTTCTTAAGGTGTGCTATGGTCCGTGGTCGATCGACGTAAACCAGGGATTTCAAATAACCCCATAAAAAGAAATCGCATGGAGTTAAATCTGGAGAGCGTGCCGGCCATTGGAGATCGCCTCTGAGAGAGATGAGGCGGTCGGGGAAATGTTGTCGCAACAAATTCATTGAGTCTCGTGCTGTGTGTGCTGTGGCTCCAACTTGCTGAAACCACACGTTCCTAACGTTAATTTCTTCGAGTCTTGGAAGGAAAAATTCCTCGATCATGCTCTTGTAACGAGCTCCATTCACGGTAACTGCGCGTTCGTTTTCTTCAAAAAAATAAGGACCAATTATTCCCATTACCGACATCGCACACCAGACAGTAACTCGCTCACAATTAAGTGGCTCCTGGCGAAACTCACGCGGATTTACATCACACCAATAACGCATGTTTTGCTTGTTGACGCAGCCGGAAATGTGGAAGTGAGCCTCGTCACTGAAAAAAACGACCGCGTCTTCAGGCAGGTTGTCAATCAGCATTTCACATGCATTTTGACGGGCAACAAAATCGCGTTGAGTTAATTCTTGCACAACTGCCAATTTATAGGGATGAAATTGAAGGTCTTCATGGAGAATTCGTCGAACAGTGGTATCAGAAATTCCCATAGCAGCTGCGTGTTTGCGAGCCGAACGCCGGGGAGAACGCACAACTGATTGCCTCACTCTTTCGATATTTTCCGGAGTTCTGATGGTCCGTTGAAGTCCATTTCTGGGTTTAGCTACACTTCCACACTCCCGAAATGAGTTAACCCACGACAGAATCGAATTTCGGCCAGGAACGAGTCTGTGAGGAGGAATTTCAAAGCGAGCGCGGAAAGCACGTTGCGTAGCAACAAGTGAGCGACCGTTAGAAAAGAAGCTCTCAACTGCGAAGGCCCGCTGCTCTCTAGACCAGAGCATGATGGCAACTGACTGGAGAGAGAAACAAACTTGGGAACTTCCTTCTCCAGATGCGCCCCCTCTTGCCCCTCTACCCGCCCAACTCACCGCGCGGGAATTTTTCCAAATAAGTAAGTTTCTCTGGCGCACCCTGTACTTTCTCATTTCAGGAGCAAAACAATTGCAAAGTATGCAGAATATGAGGTGAACGCCAGGAAAGAAAAATAAGAGCCTAGAATTTGTAAGTTATCCTCCGAATATGTGAAAATTCTCTATTTTCTATCCAATGACAGTAGGTAATCTGTCGATTTCTCGTAAAATCAAATAGTATGAGTGCAGTCTAAAAAATTGCATAAACGAACGTGTTGTTCAACCATCACTTCTTTAACTGCATACTCCGCAACTGTTGCTCATTATGCCTCAAAATATTCACAGAATTTTTTGAGATGAAGAAAGTATAATATGGATGAAAAAATATTGAATATTAGATTTTCATATCGATTTTTTCTATTCTTGAGATGTAACAGCGAAATTTCCATTTTTCGGTATTGTCAAGATATATATTTTTCAAAATCCAATCCAGATAACACCAAGTATAATTATATTCTAAATTCAATTTCATTATTGTTATAAACAAATCACTTCTATTTACAAGTCCATGATTGAAGTAGGTCAGTACAAATTATATTATGAAAAGTGTCACATGAAGAGAATAACTAATGCAATTTTGCTGCTGTTGCGTATTTAAAATCATAGATTCAATAAAAGTAATTGAATACGGTTTTGTCGGGAAGTCTTCGGGGAGTCTTCAGAGAATCCTAAGCCAGTCTAGAATAGTAGATAGGCGTCCGAAGGGGTAGTTCGGACGCCTACTTCTGTAACTGTTAACCACCGTATGCCACCCAGAGATTTATACTCAAAAATAGCACAAATACCTACCAGAAGCAAATTGTGCAGCAAAAAAGTTGATCTCATGAAAACTAACACCGAGACAACTCCACATTCAGATAGTCTGCCCGTCAGGTCAGAAATAAACATTCACAAAAACCGACGTAAACAAAACACAATAATGATAGGGAGAAAAAAATCAAACGAAATAAAAACAATACCTAAACTGGGATACCTTCATGTGTTTCGACTATCGCCAGATGAAACTATAGAGTCACTGAAGACTTTTCTCAAGAGAACTGCACCTCTAATAAAATTCAATGTTTGTGAGAAGTTGACTAGGAAAGACAATCCTTCTGCATCATTCAAAGTCAGTTTTCCACTCTCCAGTGCCAAGGAAGTTTACAATCCAGACATATGGCCAGAGGAAAGTGCAATACAGCGTTTTAAGTTCCTTAAAAATTTTCCCCCCGAAGCCTCGAGGGAATCATCGGTTCAAAGGACATAAATCATGACATAACTGGTTGTGATCGTGGAGTTCCCTGTGCCCTGAGTTTCAATATCAGTGAACATGACTTCTCTTTTTCAATGTTAAGCGAGCATTGGTATCAAAATACCGATATCGAATATATCACCATCTCTAGTTTTAAGTTATTAACTCACTTTTCACGAACACAGCATATCAGGGGTGGTGCCTCGATTTTCGTCAGAAATGATTTGTTGAATGAGTGTAAACCTATTAACTGGGTCAAGTCTCTGTCTACAGAGTTACTTTTTGAATGCTGCGCAGTCTTATTTAAAAAAGAATACTGTTTAATAAATGTATACAGGCCATCCTCCAATTCCTCTGGCGACATCTTTTTTCAATCATCTTACTAAATTACTAACATTATCGCTAAAAAAATTTGCATATGTGATGGTTGGCGGTGATTTTAATATAGACCAATTTGCAAATGATGTGTACTCCAGGAGGTTGTTTGATGTATTCAGCTCTTTTGGCATGTCCTCTTTAGTGACTGAATACACTCGAATCTTCACCACAGCTAATTTTACTAGTTATTCCTCTATAGATTATGTAATAACTAATAAACCGCATAAATTTATAGCAGCCAACTATGATCCTGGTTTATCAGATCATCACTGTCAAACAGTGCGGCTGCTGTTATCTAGCTCCGACGCAGTTCCAAGCACCCATAAAACATACACGTTCAGAGACATAAATGAAAACTCAATCAATTATTTCAAGAGCCAACTTGAAAAGGTGACTATTGATACTGATAATACTGAATTGGACGTGAATGTTATTTTCGATAATTATCTGGAAGACTTTCTCTGGTGTTTCAATCAGAGCTTTGAAAAAATATCTAAAAAAAAAACCATCCCTAGGAACCCACACAAAATTAATTTTTCTGCTGAGTTGAGGTGTCAACGTGAGCGTTTGCGCGATTTGGACTGGTTGCGAAAGAGAGTTTATGATAATGATCTCAATGAGAATTATAGAAGTTTGAAAAAAAAGTGAATAAACAAATTACAAGGGAGAAAAAAAAAACATTTCAATGGATTAATTGAGAAGTCTGATAACAAAAATAAAGCTGCCTGGTCACTTGTAAATGAAGTAAAGGGCAAACATAAAAATAAAACCATCAAAGAAATTAGACATAATGACAGACATTTAACAGATCCACTTGATCAGGCTAATGCTTTCGGTGAATATCTGACTACAAATGTTGGTGAAAAAATATCCAGCCACTTTGGCAATGATCCTAGAAATAATTGTACTGCAAGCGACTCCTCAACGCATACAATGTTTTTTGCACCTGTCACTTCATCTGAAATTATTGAAGTAATTAACAAATTACCTCATAAAAAATCTACTGGTATGGATGAAATCCCCATTATTGTAATTGAAGAATGTAAGGAAACAATTGCTCCTATTTTAGCACATATTATAAATATTTCGATCGCTCAAGGTATATTTCCAACCAGCCTCAAGATAAGTACAGTCATTTTATTCCACAAAAAAGATGACCCCACTAGCATGGAAAATTACCGGCCTATTTGGTGGTTTGGTGGTTTCAGATAGGGTTCTGCTTTTTTTAAACACCTTTTCGAAAATTACAAATTGCCAGCATGGCTTTCGTAGTGGGTTCTCAACAGAAACCAGTATTGTTGACTATACACAATATATTCATGACTCATTGGATGCTGGAAACTGTGTCATATCTATACTTTTCGATCTAACTAGAGCTTTCGACACTGTCGAGAAAGCTTTCGTGTCTTTAAAGCTAGACCGCCTGGGTATACGTGGTTGCGTTGGCAAGTGGTTTATTTCTTTTCTGGAAAAAGAAAGTTTTTTGTTAAGATTGAGGATGTCATATCGGATGAGTTTGAGGTTGACTTGGGAACGCCTCAAGGAAGTGTCCTTGGTCCCTTAATTTTTTTAATATTTATAAATGATCTCCCCACCTATATATCTCAAGCAAAGGTACTAATGTATGCTGATGACACTTGTATGCTTATCGATGACCGTTCGAGAGGTGTTTTATCACAAAAAATACATACCACATTCATGGAATTTGACAATTGGTGTTCTAGGAACAGGGTTATGATAAATCTTAAGAAAACGCTTTGTATTGAATATCACACTATTTATAACCATATTGAAATCTATGCTTGATACTAACACTCTTATGAATGTTTATTATTCTTATGCCTATGCTGCTATTGCATATAACGTAATCGTATGGGGACAAGGACCAGACGTAGAAAGAATTTTTGTTTTACAGAAGCGCATTTTGAGGCTTATTTTTGGCATACCATATCGGTCGTCGTGCCGTGATATATTTAAACAAGAAAAAAATCCTTACTCTTACCTCAATCTATCTGTTGAAATTGTTGACATATATATTTAATAATCGAAAGTGTATTGTGAAGAACAAAGATATACACACCTACAACACTAGGCATAGGAATGACTTTTTACTAAGCAAGGTAAATTACACCTTCTGTCAAAAATCTCCAATAATGGCTGGCATACGTTTTTTCAACAGGTTGCCTTTGTGTATCAAAGAGAGTACTTCTTGTGAGATATTCAAGAAAAGGTTGAAAATGATACTCGTAGATCAATGTTTTTAAAATATCGATGAGTTTGAAAGATATCTTTCAAATATTTAATGGTGACTTTTTGATAACTTTGATGTTAGGGTATACTTTACATTATGTATTACGATGATCTGTTGTTATGTTTTTTTATTGTGAATGGCATATACTTTGTGTATTTCTGTGTATACTTGTATGTATATACTTCCTTGTGACACGTCTTATCTATTGTAAACAATGGCAAAAGACAATAAAGAATTGAATTGAATTGAATATGCTACACTTGATTTTTTTCCTCCTGGAGACTGAGTTCTCAGCAGTTTTGTGTATTTTAGGGTAAGCATTTCTATTTTTGTTTGTATCATTAAATCTGCCTTAAATAATGTACTATCAAAATTATCATTAAATTATATGTTTTGTTTGTACTTCATTTTGTAATCGAGATCATTTCATTTATATTTCCTGAGTACGACCCAAGCGACAGGGGTGACCCCCCAAAAAACCCCTGTGCGCGACAATATTTTCAGATAGAAATGGGATTACGATTAAGGGTTTCCACTAAATCATTGTCTTACTCCATTTTCATGCGAAAAAGTTTTTTGTTATCGTATCAAAATATGCCCTCCATTGGGATGATTTCGATGAATCAATCAGTATTCTTTTTAACAAGGCTGAGTTTCATGAAATCGGTTGAATCATACAGGAGTTACAGTTATTCATTTGAAAGAACTTTGATCAACCCCCACCACTTCATTTCAATAGATACGTCAGGAAGAGTATGACAAGAATAACGCCAATAAAGGTCAACTTTAGGATGTATACCTGGGTGTTGAAAAAATAAAGTTCTTGCTGATTGAAATCTTCTGAATTGATGCTTATTCAAAAAAACACCCTCTATACGGAACGAGACATCTACCCATTTTATGGAGAAAACATGTAGAACTGGATGCAGAATTTCATGCTGAATTCGATTCAATGTTGCTCCGCCTAAGCTAAACTACTTGTTTATCTCGAAATATTTCAGGATTTTGTATCTACGCAAATGAAGTAACTTCAACTTGAATATTTTTATTTATTTTCTCATTTCCAAGTGAGTCGTTTGAGTTCCACCTGTTACATTCATGTTTCACCCAGTGCTCTGCTTCGGGTAGCGCTTCATATATGGCGTTATTCGATGGTTATTGTGTTCAATAGATAACCACTAATTTATCTTAGTTAGCAGGCGAGAGTTCTCTAGAATGAGTATTCTTTTAATAAATATTTCAATAATCAATTGAATATAAATATATGAATAATAATAAATAATTCAATTAAAGAATCATCAATAACATAATCTTACTTTGTTTATAAAATAAAAACATTGCTCTGCCTTGTTCTGCTTCTGGTAACGTTTCATGGATGGCGTTGTCCGATTGTTTATTTGAACCATTAAACGATTATCCACAATCAATACTAATCCAAATATAATGAATATATTTCATCGGTCGAAAACACTTTCAAAACAAACCCAAGTTTTTTATTCGGAGCATCGCTGAAAAAGTGAAAAACATATGGCAACACGGCTCAATCTGGCGATTTGACACAACTATCAACCCAGAATAAATAAGACTATACAAATTCTAAATATTGTTTATTTCAATAACTGGCATTGGATGAATTCGTTCAACCCTAGTTCGTAACTGTGTAACTATATACGATATGATATTTAACATAATCGCATTGTTATCATGACCACAGTGACAACAATTGCAAATAACGAAAAATAATTTTCGAAACAGAAAACAATCAATATGTACTCGAACGTAAACATATACAGAGTGAAAAATGAAGGAGCATATATTTTGTCACTTCGAATTGTATGAGTGAAATCAAACATATTGGAATAAAACGAAAAACGTGGTCGTGTGCGTGATCCTTGAGAGCGCTTAGTAGAACGCACCCCATATTAAGTGAATCACGTGACCAAAATAAGCAATTTGATTAGGGCAACTACACAATCAATTTTTAAAATGGGGTGGTTGCCTACCATTTGGAGGCCAACTTCACTACTTTTCATCCATAAATGCGGTTAGTGCCCCTTCTGTATAATCTGTGGTTTTACCTTTTTCCTGTTGTTCTCACGTGTAGAAATAGAAATGAAGTGTAGAAACTCCCTGACTCGTTTCACTCAACTTGATTTTTGAAGATTTTTTTAGATGTGGTGTCACATAATAAGTTGATTCAAAAGAGTTTCCTCGAATATTTGAAGAAATAATCATCATCATTTTTTGAAAGTATCAAGTGGAAGGTTGTGATGCATATTTCATATTTCTGATAGACAAAGAATCGTATATACCAATGGTATATATTGAATATTTCAATAAGTGGCAGTGGATGAATCCGTTTAACCCTAGTTCTGTTGATACATTTCCATTGCATTGGAAAATTGCATCATATACGATATGTAATTCAACATAATTGCATTGTTATCATAACCACAATCAGAACAATTGCAAATTCTATGAATCAATCTCACATATTAAAAAACTCATGAATTTGAAAAGCGAAAAATAATTCACGAAACAGAAAACAATCGATATGTACTCGAACGTAAACATATACAGAGTGAAAAATGAAGAAGCATATATTTTGTCACTTCGAAATGTATGAGTGAAATCAAACATATGGGAATAAATGCAACTTATATTGAATTCGACAGACACTTCAGCTTATAATGAACGAAAGCGATCATCTAGATGAGGTAATGATACATTTTAAATGATGGAAAAAATTTGAGGAATGAGTATCGTTGTCTAACGATTCCTGTCACGTTGTGATTATCAAAACTGCGCATGCTCAAGTTGTTGATATGCAGTCAAATTCGAGCTGATAACTTCTGCAAACGTTCCGGTAACATTTGATTTCAAATCCTTCACATCGTCAACAGTTGCAAGCTAAGGGAAAAAGTTATATTTTAGTTAAACTCTATTGAGTGGACTTCCTCGAACTGAAAACAGAGCAAGTCAGAGGGGATTTGAGATTCAGGTCTATTTCTCATATTGAATGATTCTACAAATTTCCCAAGTTCTTCAATATTTTCAGCATGCAATTTATGGTTGAGATATACGGAAAGAATCACCATACATTCCCAACTAATCAATATTCAATATGCGACTAGGTCATGGAAAGACCTGATAGAATATTCAATGGATCTGAAATATAGTTTTTAAATTCGGTTTCACGACTATTTTCAGTCAGTATCTAGTGGAGAGTTGTACTGCCTCTAACAAAAAAAATTTTTCAAGTAAGTCAATTATTCTTCAGAAGCATTAAATTATAAAAGATTGTACAATGTAGATCTAAACTTATGAAAATACGGAATTGGACCAAATATATCCACAAAGCGATTATAACAGACAATACCTTGATATATGTGTGAGTCTTGACACTCAGTCTCGAGAATATAAATGTATTGTAAATTTGCTCTGACTAGATTTATATTTCTCATCTCGTTTTATTGATATTCGGGTTCAGCTGGAATTGTCCTGTTAGTTGAAATTGATTTTGAGATTCTTGATTCATTACTTCAAATTCTTCGTTATATCGTGGATCGTACTTAGCTTGAGATACAAATTCAATGGTTATTTCAATCTTGATATTCAACACATTCCCTCAGTGTTTCGATTTTCTGGAACTGTTCAAAATATTTCTTAGCAGACTTCGGAATATATTCCACGATTTTTAGGATTTCCCCGAACAACCGCATTTCAGCATTTGTTAGCTCTTCAATAGAAAGCCAATATGATTCTGTTCTGATATACAATTAAGTCTCACATCAATATGCATAGTTCTTTAAATGAGCTCTTCTGTTCTCTTGAACTTCGAAACGAAATCCTTGAATATTCTTGCACACACAGGTATCAGCATAACTATAGTCCATTTATTTTTGGTTGATAGTTGTGACAGGTCGCCAGACTTTTCAGCGATGCTCTGAATAAAAACTTGGGTTAGGTCACGATCATATACACAGGTCTGGCAACTCGTATGGTGAGGGGTGGCCTCATCCAGGAAATTTTTGTGGTTCTCATGTTTCGCCACCTGCAGCGCTGTCCTCTATTGTCACTTTGTCAGCCAATCACAAATCAGATCCGATCAGCTTTTTGAAAGTAGGAATGATTTTTATTTATTCGAGAGAATTTTTGTCATTGATTCTATTTACCATTCAAGTCCTAACCGTTTGATTTGTTGTCAATGATTAATCACGTGATTATACCCCTGAATCCTCCTAGCGTATAGTTATGGCAACTTTTTCTTCAAAAATGGTGCCACCCCCAACACTCAAAAATGCCGTAGATACCAGACCTATGTATATTATCGTGGGTTAGGTTGACATTTGTTTTGTTTTGAAAGTGTTTTTGATCGATAAAATATATTCATTATATTTGGATAACTATTGATTGTGGATAACCGTTGAATGGTTCGAATAAAATGATGGACTGTTCTCCTATTAGGAATCTTATGGGATACACTGTGTGTAATTTTTTAAGTCATGGCAAAATAACCATATACGGACACCACTACGTGATAAAAGACTAAAAAAAAAGACCCGGGTCTCCCAATTTTTCCCAAAGTTATGCACTTTTTTTATGGGCCGCCAAAGATTTGGGGCCTCGGTATCATTTTCGAATAAAAGTGATCATTTTCTCAGGCTCATATCTTGCAAACCGTTCAGAATTTCGGTTTACTCTCTGAGGCAAAGTTGTAGCTCTTGTCATAAAGAACAAAAATTGCGAACATATAAAATCAAAAAAACCTTGATTTTTTTTAACTTTTTTCCCGTGTTCAGGTCCATAGGTAGCAAACCGTTCAAAATTCAAGGAAACAATCAACTAAAAAAATTTACCTAAGATCTCAATAAACAAATTTCTAGAACATATAAACTTCCTGGGAATAATTCTTAACACTGTTCAGGTAGCGCTTAGGTAGCCGCAAAAGTGAAAAAAGTGACGCGGTGAAAGTTATATAAAGTGCTACAACATAACTCGTACACAACAGTGGCAACTGACAGTTTCAGTATGCAGTGTGAAGAAATTGATTTATTTTGCTACGTTTGCGGTCATCAAACCAAGAAAAAAACATCTACAAGATTGCAAAAGGAAAAGAGTCTTTCAACTAGTGAATTCAAAAGAGCATATACATTGTCATATACATATCGAATTTTTTTAAGTTTTTTGCGATTCTGATCTGGAAGTTGAAGTTTTTTTGATTTTATATGTTCGCAATTTTTGTTCTCAATGACAAGAGCTACAACTTTGCCCAGTAACTCGAAATTCTGAACGGTTTGCAACGGGTCTTTTATCACGTGGTGGTGTCCGTATATGGTTATTTTGCCATGACTTAAAAAATTACACACAGTGTTATGTAAACACTTCAAATCATTACATTCCAACAAAAAATTACAATATAGATTCGAATTCAAATGTCTCTCAATTCACTATGTGTCCACGTCTTGATATCCCATAATTAAAAACACAAATGTGAGGTGGGACACAGCCATCTGTAGGTTTTGTCAAGAAGACGAGGAATCCTTAACAAACATTCTGTCCTACTGCCAAAGACTGTCCAATATTCCCATGCTGTTCATTCTCAATTTGGACACAGTATATATGTATAGCGTGTTTGATTGTCTGAAGTGAACAAATTCAATGAATTGAGTTGAATAGGTTTCCAAACGAAATGCAAATCAATGAACTCAACCAATTCCGATATACTCAGTTCTTATGTAATATTCGATCTTCAGAAGTGGCAGCAATGGTGAACGAAAGATTCGATGATGATTTACCTCTCAAATTTGGACGAAAACTTGCTGATCCTTTACCACCCGATGCAGTTGTTATAACTGGTAAGAAGAAATATTTTTGCGAGTGAAATGCCAACATTTGTACACATGTACAATGTATACATTTATCGAAACTGTATAAATAAAAAAATATCCATCCCAATATTCACCTCAAGTCGTGAAAGATGATTGGAATAATACGAAAGTAGTAACATATTTTTTTGATCAGGTATGTCTGGAACTTTCCCGAATGCGAGGAATATAGAAGAATTCCAATATAACTTGATGAACAAGGTGGAAATGGTTACACCTAATTGTCGGTTAGAATTTGATCATCCTGAAATACCACCCAGAAACGGCACAATTCCAGCAGAATTATTGGACAAATACGACATTGGATATTTTGGTATGAATAGATGTCAAACCTCAATGCATCAAATTGCCAGTTCGAAAAAATAACAGTTCTGCTATAGTTTCTGCTATAGTCAAGAGCTCATGCTCATATCAAATTACAGAAATATATCATCTGGAATCTGATGAAATCTGGAATGTGAACAATATGCTTCAATTCATCACTGGCTGACAGAAGCATAATCAATGCCTGAAAGAGTTTAATGTTTATGCAGGAATCGGTGCCAGCTTTGACAACAAATATTTTGATTGAACAAACCTACAAGCTTCCGTGAATTCAATATAGTTTTATGTAGATGGGACACTGTCCCTTATCCAAATTGTTGTCTCCTGCAAGATCTCTCTTTATGTCATCATTAAACTTATACTAGTATACAAAACTGTTTCTCGAGAATACGAATATCGCTTAAGATAAGGTCACGAGGGAGATATTGAGTAGTGCTAAAAAATTGAGTTTTCGAAAATCTTGAACA
Organism: Plagiodera versicolora; assembly: GCA_037013635.1. Taxonomy (NCBI): domain Eukaryota; kingdom Metazoa; phylum Arthropoda; class Insecta; order Coleoptera; family Chrysomelidae; genus Plagiodera; species Plagiodera versicolora. The sequence continues at coordinate 9,300,584 of CM072982.1, read as the reverse complement.
TTAAAATACATTGTTCATCATGAAACTGATCGGGGAATGAAAAGTGCCTACCACTACGGAGTTTCTGAGTGAGTTTTAATGAAATATGAACAGTTGGAGACGGTATAGGCTATTGTGCAAAATATATCAATAGCATTTTCTAGAGACTCTAGGAATTGAATAATATAGGTTGTATTGATCGCTGTATGAAGAGTTTTTGTTGAAAAAATACACTTCTTGTTCGACGTGTCAGAATAGCGTTTTCTTTTTCGAACACGCATTCGTTTACTTCATTCCATTTGAATGATATACTTTGTTATGTTCTTCAAAATGGTGAAATCTGTAGAATTATGATGTGGATCATGATAATTCCACAACTCTCCTTCCAATTTCTTGCCTGAAAATGAATATTACCTTCTGAAATGAATTTTTTTCTGTTCAGGAAATCATTATCGTATGTCGGACTTGTCTAATCCGATTATAAGATCAGTACCTGAAAAGGTTATCGAAGCCATCTATGATGCAGGAATGTCTCCAAAGGAGTACGAAAATTCTAGAACCGGCCTTTTCTGTACATCGTGTATAAATGAGAACGAAAGAATCGATCCTTTTATGAAAGAAGATGGAAAACTGTTCATGGAAGGGTAATCAATTCAAGTTCTCCTGTTTTCATGATTTTCTTCGAAATCACAACAATAACAAAGAAAAACAAGAAATCGCCAGCTTAGGCCTAGTCAAGAGATAGTCCCCTTTTCAATAGCCTTGAAAAAACCATTCCATCAACCAACAGATAACTTTTGAATTTCAGGAATTACAAATCAGTTTTCACAAGTCATATAGCGCACTATCTCAAATTGAAAGGACCTTCGATGGTATGCGATACAGCTTGCAGCTCTTCTCACCATGCTTTCGATCACGCTTACAGAGCCATTAGGCAAGGCGAATGTGACGCTGCCATTGTCATTTCAATTAATACTTGTTTAGCTCCAGGATCAACCATTCAATTCGCTCGGTGAGTTGTGACAAATCTCACTACCTTTCGAAAATCTAATTCTGAGTTCAGCGTTCATTTTTGAAGCGATCTTTAGTCGATTCTTCAATCTCTCGATATTCTCATAATCGTTGAGAAACTGTCGTTTTATAGACTTAAAATTGATAGTAGAGTGAACGTAGCTGAATAAGTAATGCCAAAACATTCAGAGTATATAATAAGGAAATATCATATAAATTCATTTCCGCATATTATAGACTGATAAATTTGAAAATACCATAATATCTTCAGAAATTATGAATGGAATAGGATATTAGTTTCCCTCGTAACTGTTATATGTTTCAAGCATTGTATCTCAAATATTTTTCCAACTACAGTCATTATACAATAAGAAAAATCAGTTCCAAAACATAGTTTGCTAGAACATCTCACTAATTCAGGTTACTAATGATATTCCTTATGAAGAAATCGAAAAGATAGCAAATTCTTTTTCATTAGATGAAAAAATTGGCTACTCCTTATCGATATATTCAAATAAAATAAACTCTGCATGAGAATGTGCATTCCAGATGAAACAACTCATAACTATACAGAGACTTCTTCATTTATATTGCCTTATACGTATCGCCAAGTATTCACAACATTGATTTTTTTGACATTACAGTTTAGGTGTCTTGAGTCCCACCGGTGTATGCAGTTCTTTCGATGAAAATGGAAACGGTTACGTAAGATCTGAGGCTATAACTGCAATCATTCTCCAAAAAGCTCAGGACGCCAAAAGAATGTATGCACAAGTTATTCATTCTAAGACAAACAGCGATGGTTTCAAAGAACAAGGAATTACTTTTCCGAATTCGCAGTTACAATATAGATTGATGGATGAATGTTGTAGAGAAAGTAATACAAGATCTGATGAATTTTCTTTCATGGAAGCACATGGAACAGGTATTTGTTATTAAAAAAATTACTTTCATATATGATTACCATGGAAGACAAGGATTCTTATTCCAAATTCAACATTCCATACCAATATTTCTCTATCATCTTTGAAAATGCTCATCTCCAAAATTTCAACATTTCAACAAATCAACAGAAAATACAGTGTAGTTTGGGATAACCATAGTAATCAGAACACGAACATACAATTATCCGTGTCATTTCTTCTTGCTAGTCTGGAGTGAACTCACTGATTGTAGACACGATAATTAACATGGAACTTTGAATGAAAGATCATATTTTATTGAGGTTAGATATAATGATTTATATTTGACATTCCAAAACATTTTTAGTTGACTCAGAATTCATTCGTTCGTATAGGTAGTTATTCTGAGATGCTTGAGCCTGCTGATTTGCGCAATAGTTTATCTGCTATACTCCATTTATAGGAACGAGTGTTGGAGATCCCGAAGAGTTGATAGCCTTGGATACTCATATTGGCATGAAACGGAAGAAGCCTATCCTCATTGGATCTGTCAAGTCTAGCATCGGTCATACAGAAAGCTCTGCTGGTGTTTGCTCTATAATCAAGGTAGGAACAATGATGATCCTAATTCATCGGACGCCAGTAAAGTTTGAGCAAGCAGAAGGACATACCGATGCTGAACAAAATATTATCATAAAATTTTAAGTGTGACGTGAAAATTTAGCTAATAACATATTTTGTCACACTTTGGAGTCAAGTCTTTCTATGACTACAAATAAGTTTTACTGAGAAAAGTGATTACAATAACCTTCTGTGAGCCTGCTGAAGCTATATTAAGTATTTTTTTTCCTGAAACACTGATATACCCTATCCCTTATTCATGCTGAATCCCGAAAATAACTGAACTCTGTATTCCACAATTTGATATGAATATCAAATAAATTCAGATGTCATTAGTTCACTTGGATATATCAACATAGTTCAAACTTGTTTTGTATATCTATCACATGTTCAGAGCAATTGATTGGAGTCAGAATCGACTTCATTCTTCGATTATGACATTACACAACTTCATATACTTTGGAAGAATCTATTGATGAAAGCAGATACAATGTGGCAAAATTAAACCTCCATTTTGAATCCTGTTCATATTTGATCCACCCTCGAACAATATGGCAATCATTTTCAATGCTGTTCATCTAAATACTTATCAAACTAGGATCTTACCCAATCGATGGTATCGATAAATAATTTTCGGCTCTACGTGATTTTTTCCAAACAAATTTCGGAACCTAATTTTGTATTTTGATAATTGAACATTTGATATTCAATAATTCCTCAGGAAGGTAGTGGAAGGAGGAAATCAAATTACCTACTATTTTGAACACCTGCTGGACATGTATTTTTTTCATAGCTCTCGTCATGATTGAAGACTAAAATGATCCAAGTCAGAATTCACACAGAACGTAATTCGATTTTTACTGAAAAATATGATTTTCAATTTCGGGCATCCAAAGAATTGGAATACGATGTGTTAGTATAACCTGAATACATTCCAGGTCGCATTGGCTCTCGAGGATGGTATTATTTCTCCGAACATTAATTTTAGTAAACCTAGGAGAGTGCCAGGACTATTAGAAGGTAGACTGAAAGTCGTAACTGAACCAACGAAACTACAAGATGAAGAAGCCATTATTGGTTAGTCTTTTCAGATTGAATTATCATCAGAGATGAATTGATCGTATTGGACATTTTCAATCGAGTCTAGATTGACATATGATTTCACACTTGTCAAGTCCATTAATGAGTTGACGCGACCCATATAAGGAGAATTAGGAGTAGCTAGTATGATTCTGAAACTTCATATGTAGTGACACCGTTTTCTCCGGAAGTGACGCCATCTTCATTATTTCAAATGAAGCAGCCTATATTCATGAAATATGTAAAATCGACCGTTATTATTCAAGTTTCGCTAAAGAAAGTGACAGATGCAGCTCATTAAACATATGGCATCCTAAAGTAGATATTTTTTTGAGATATGCATCAATTGATACATGAATATCGTAGGTTGAATGATCATTTTGCACCAATCATATTTCCTAGATCTACAACTCCAAAACGTATCAGTTAGTTCCCCATGAAGTTATCGACATTATGATTTCAAATGAGTGGGTATAAACAAACCATATCATATTGATCTCAATTTTTCATGCGATAGGAATCAACAGTTTTGGATTCGGAGGAAGTAACGGTCATGTCATATTGAAGGCCGTATCGAAAAAAAAAGTCAACGGTGGAAAACCAACTGACAACTTACCAAGACTTGTGTGTGTGAGTGGGCGGACAGAAATTGGCGTCAAATCGATTCTTGATGATGTGTCAAAGGATCCAGTAGACTGTGAATACGTACGACTATTGCAGAATGCCTTCAGGTAACTAGATTTTAGAATATCAATCCGATGAAATTTTTCTGAATTTGATATCAGACCAGAACAGTGGAAAATAATAACAGTAGGATGAATCCTTTCAGAAAAGAACAGTAACAAAAATTTTATAAAAATTAATTTATATGTGATCTGAGGTGGAGAAGTGAAAGGTAGAGGAAGTTTATTTCGCTTTTCAGTTGAACCATTGAGTTCAGAAATCGAAAATAAACGTCATTCACCTTTGGAATTGCGTATTGATTATTGTTTTTTCATTCTTGTAAATTCCCATCTTTTCTAATGGATGTCATCCTAGTATTTCTTACATACCACAACAATAAGAACTTTGAATAGTCTGGAAGTCTAGAATACAATAATATTATTTCAGGAAAGATATGGCAACCCATTCGTACAAAGGTTACTCGATTGTTTCGAAAGAGAAAGAGATAAAGAGATCCATCACCAAAATTTCTTTGAGGAAACTACCATTGCGTTTGGTTTATGGAGAAATAAATGACTGGTATTCCTTAGCTAAGGACTTTTCAGAAGTCCCAATATTCGATGAACCATTGCAAAAGTAACTATACCACATTAAAAACAGAAATGGGTTCGATAAAAGTTGTGATGAAAGTGTTTTCCATCTCTATTACAAGAGATATTTTGCATGTTCGAGTTGAATAAAAACATGGTTTTGAGAATATCAATTTACGTATTCGTGACCCGCTTTTTATTAACAAATTTCTGATCACTCGTTATCGACTTGAATCTATCATAAGGAACAGAAAACTCCATATCATGCACTCGTTTTAGGATAAAGAATCATCTGAAAAAGAAAGGTGTGAGCCTGGATGATACCATCCTGAACACAGACCCGCAAGTACGAGAAGAATTCGGTGGAATTGGTAGAACAATAGTTTCGATATGCATTGGTGAAACTCTGAAACAATTGGAAATAAAACCAGAATCGATTACAGGAAACTGGCTTGGAAACAATATGAATGCATATTTCGAAGAACGAATGAATTTCTATCAACTGCTTGATTGTACGTTGAAAATGGAGAAGATTATCACAACGAAAGAGGTTTGATATGCATAAATATTTTGTGGGAATGTCCAATAAAAGGTATTCAAACTGTTCATACAGCTCACGCGAAAATTCCAGTCGAAAATATAGATACTTATATGTATAGACACAACATACATACACATACATGTATAACATGATTCAGTATCTGATCAAACTGTCAGAACGTTGTTGACAACAGGAGTGAAATGTTTTCTCCAAAGCACTCCTCGCAAAACATTAAAAATCAGATTTTTTCAAACCGCAATACGAAATCAATCAATCGTTACTTAAGAATGTTGAAATTTAAGAAGTTAACAGATGTTTCTCCGCCATTTTGAGAATACCTGAAAAGGATCATTTAATTTTGTTCTAAAAATATCGAAAGCAATAATCAGAAATTTTCGTTTTTTGCGATAACTTCAAAACTATCTGTGTAATGTACTCTGCCCCAATTTAACCATCTTCGTATGTATTAAGATAAGTGATCTCCATAGTGGCGATCAAAAAATGGACAGCTTGTAGATACCATCCATAGCAGAATTTTCATATATTCATAGTTTATCTTCATTTTGATAAATGTACCATAAGCTATTTTTTACAGAATGTAAACAAACGAGACGAAGGAATAGCAGCACAAACGGATGTTATATGTAATGGAAATGAAAGCAGTAGACAGCTGAACTTTCATTCAATAGTGATTAATATTGGAGAATCCCAGAAAAAGGATATCGATATTGAAGATGCCCATATTTTTTCATTTCAAACTTTCACTGAATTTCTGTCCATCATTGGAAGGTAATATAAACATTCAGAGGTCTCTGAGAATTCTTCAGAAGAGATGACATAATGAGAGATTCTGAAATGCATCATTTTCAATATTTCAAGGTCATCACATTTTATACATCTGATCAATATAAATACGAAACTGGAAACAAAACATCCTGATGTTTATCTCAATATCTCGAACACTAAACAATAATAATTATATATCTGATAATCTCAAATCTCAACGATATTCACCACCCTGCATGCCCCTTTCAGCTTCACACTGAATGAGCACCAACAAACAACAATCATAATATTTTGTAGGTTATTTGAGCTAGGCCATACCTTACCGATTGAAAAACTTTTCCCGAAAGTCGAATTTCCAGTGAGTAGAGGTACGCCCAAGCTATCCTCCAAAATAAAATGGAATCATGAGAGGAAATGGCTGATGAATCTCCAATGTCTAACCACCAATTTTAAAGTGTTCAAGTATCGAATATCGATCAACGAAAAAGAATGGGGTTTTATCGGAGGCCATTCGATTGATGGTGAGTATTGTGAATTGTATTGAATTTGTGTACCAAGATCATTTCATGTCCTGCCCTAAACGGACTTTATTTACTGATTGACATTAACCTACGCTCCATGCGCATCAAGAAAAGCACTCTAAATCATGAAGTATCGATATCGTATTCATTAAAGGATTCGATTCGTTTTCAGTAGAATATGTTCTTCTGGAAAAATTTCAGTTATTTGAGTTTTCGATAAAACTGACCTGATTTCATGATATTATACGTTGAATTGAAACAACCATCACGTCATTAATGATATAAATAATCACCAATAATAATTATGTCCCATTTATACATGAAAACGCAGGAAATAACAGGTCGTTTTGAACATTATTTATACAAAGAATAATGAAAACAGCTCACATCGAGAGTACCATTTTTATTTTCTAAACGTGAATACCATGAATATCCAATTGATTGTTCATTTATAATAAAACCCATGTCGAATTCAAGCTATAACGACTGATGTAATCACGAAACCGAAGAATTCCCTCAATGTTGCTGTATTTCAAACTTCTAGTATATATAATATTTTCACAATTCACACTTTTTTACGATAAGAAGGGTTTTGTGCTCGTGGTCTTTGGAATTTGATAGTGTTGCTTCGGCTAATTGAGCAACTGAAAATTATTTTCCTCGCACACGAAGGCTGAGCTATGAATACTTGTAGAATATCCGACGTGAATGCCAATTGCCACCGAATGTTTGTCCCTTTTGAACACAAAATGGGTGTATGGTACTAACCTTCACTAATTAGAAGAAAAATAGGCAACCATTCCAATTTTCATGGAGTAATGAGAATTGGAATATTTATTCTTTCAATTTCAGGTCGAGTTTTATACCCAGCAGCTGGATATCTTTGGTTGGCGAGGAATGCTCTGCTGCGAAAAATCCATAGAAATATCGATTCTCACATTCCCTTGAGTTTCAGGAATTGTAGATTCCTTAGAGCAACTCAATTAACACCTGATCATGACGTAACTTTCATGGTTACTATATTAGAGAGCGGTTATTTCGAAATAATCGAAGGAGATGCAATAATAGTGACGGGAGAAATCTATATTATTGAAGATGTCGACAATTTCCCAACTCCGGATAGTTATCGTGCTATCACCCCTGGGACTATGAAATCGAGTGATATCTATAAAGAACTCAGGCTCAGGGGTTATGATTACAAGTAGGTATTCTATACTGAGGACGGATAGGTAGGGATATATTCATTTAAAATTCATCTTACAATTGGATTCATGAATGACCTCATACTACATCGAGTGTTGTTAGTAATAATCGAATCAATAGGACCTGATTAAAAATAAATTTCACTTTGCCAATCGAATTTAATTGCTAACATAGAGCAAGCAACAATGGAAATCGTTGGAGAATCAACGTCTATTCATTTAAGCAATAAATGAAGATCTGTCAATATAACGTGAAATTATCGTTTCGAAGGAATCGAATGTTCAGAACACCGAATTATGTAAGTTCATTGAAATGGACCCCGACACTAGGTATGGCCCTATTTTAGCACTGTTAGTATTCTGCAGATCTTTCAGCGAATCGAGTTACTTTTGATAGGTTCAATTTTTTAATTGGTTCCAGAGGAAAAATTGAGGAGGATTACATATGGAGACCTTGATTACCCTAGAACCTTCGTTCTAACTCTTCGAGATATGATCCTAGAATACACTTACAAGCTCCTCTTGAAGAAGAGGTGTTCGGTTTGCTCGAATAATTGAATGATTTCCTTGATAATGATTGTCATTCTGGTCTTCTTATTGTGGACGAAATAACTCGTTCAGTATTTTCCTGTTGATAGAATCAAACGTTCCTCAGAAATACAGACTTTGACAATAACTCAACAGGTAAACTCAACAAGACCCAATTTCCTAGATTTTTTTTTATTGGCTACCGATACAAATTGATCAAATGTTTCCAGTATTTTCTCATAACAAATTTGTCTGAATGCGTTTCATTTGATATATTCGTTGTACTCCCAATACTCCATACCTGTACTCCCAATTATTCGGAAATTTGTATATTTTTGCGTTGAATACACCTTCATTGAGGAGAAACAGTCAGCAGCCTTCATCAAGTTTGTCGGTACATTATCGTCTAGCCTAAGATATATATGAATTGTTTCATGACAAGGAACGTTATCTCTCACCGGCATCATTCCAACAAACAATGTTTCAAATAGAGTAATAATGAATCTGTTTGTCTTCAAGAAATCAACCTTTTATAAATATTTCTAGTGGCGAATTCAGAGCAATAGAAGAAGTCAATCTCGAAGGCACTCAAGCCCTAATCAACTGGAGGGATAGATGGATCACCTTCATGGACAATATCTTCCAAATGATTATAATACACAGCGACACTCGTCTACTTTATGTTCCCACGAGTATAGAAGAGCTGAACGTCTATCCAACACTTCACAATAGAATCATCGAATCTGTAGTACTAAAAAGAGAAAAGGGAGATGAAAGCATTCGTCTTCCAGCTCATTATAATATAGAAGCGAATACTACAAGGTGAGAACCCTTTACGCTATAATTCGAAAGTAAGATGATGAAACATTTATCTTGTTAGTGAATTATTCTCAAAGAGTGGATATTTTTTCAGATGTGGTGGCCTGGAAGTTAGAAATTTATTAGCTACCTCGATAAATCGAAGGAAGAATCTAGCGTCTGCTGTATTAGAAACAAATGAATTCATACCGAACATCGCTAACTTATCTCTTTCCGCTTCTGTTAGAGTTAATAGTCAGATTATACTAGAAAATACTTTGTCCATCAAAGTGAAAGCTATAGAAGTTATTGACGAAGATGTGCGGCCAGAGTCTAAAATCATTTCCTCAGTGCTGAAAGATGTTTTAGGAGATCAACCCCTAATCCAAGCTGATATTAGAGTGCTCTCGCAAACTCCACTAGAAACTTCTTCCATTCCAGTAGAGAACACAGACCTTTCTGGACAAGATCATGATCATACTCTAGTGATCGTCTCTAAACTCATTCATAATCCGAAGGTAATTCACAATGGAGTCTCGACTGAATACTCCTTTCGTATTGAAATATGAAATTCAGAAAAACTTCGCAATGGCGAAGTCGCCACGATCCACAATTTCTCGATCGCAGCCTTCATCTTTGCTAAAACGGATTGTTATTGAGTGTCCATGAAATCACAGTAGATATATAGAATCGATTCAAGAATTGCATGATTTCTAATAGAATACATGTAGTTTATACATATGGAAATTATCTCTAGCTTTCTGCTGATCATATCGTTTTTCGTTTTAGAAACTGAAAGAAGTTCTCAGCGTGCTCAAAGATGATGGATACGTCATAACCAGAGAATCTTCAGAAATAAAAATAGAATATTTGAATGAGAGTAGCGTTACTATTGTCACCGTACATCGAAACGAAGAAGAAACATTCGTACTTCTCAGGAAGAACGCCACTAAAAGTAAAGTTGTATCGTTCATCAAAATCGACGATGATATTTCTCGATGGTTAGATGAAGTTAAAGCCACTCTATTGTCAGACAAAGAGGTCATCCTATTTTCCGACAAAAACGAACTAAATGGTTTGCTTGGCTTGGTGAATTGTCTCAGGAGAGAGCCCGGTGGCAATAGGGTCAGGGGAGTTCTTAGCATGGACAATTCACTGGAATTCATACCAGAAGAAGAGTGGTGCAAACAACAACTGGATAAACAAATGGCTATCAACATATATAAGGACGGACAGTGGGGAACATACCGACATCTAGAACTAAATACTGGTAAAAAACATGCACACAAGCATTGCTATGTAAATCAGTTGGTTAGAGGAGATTTATCTAGTTTATCATGGCTAGAAGGTGCTTTATCACATGACTTCGCTGCTGCATCAACCAAAACCAATTTCATTGAGGTAAGATAATAGAAACCATGAGTTGGTGTACATTTATCATTGATTCCTCAACCAATAGCAAGTTTATATACGTTTAACTACTTCTCGATCGAATTATTCATTCCAAACATTATTCTCGTGCATTTCATGACCAGGTTCATTATGCTGCCCTCAACTTCCGAGATGTGATGGTGGCATCAGGAAAAATCAGCCTTGATAATATGGGCTCTCATCGCTTGGATAACGAATGTGTTCTTGGATTTGAATTCTCTGGTATAACTTCAAAGTGAGTATATTGTATGAACCGCACGGCTGACATTCATGCCAACAGATGAAATATTTCTCGATTGAGAATATCATACCTTATTGAAAAATGTGGTAAAACTGTTGCACAACTTTATACAATGACAAGAAATGCAATAATATCGTGGTATCAAATGTTCAAGAGGAATATGTCCAGCCAATTACAGAGTTTATTGATAGAAATTACAATGTTCTCCAAATTTTTAGCTCCTTGCTTCTTGTCTCATTGAACCACAATATCGTGAATGCATTATTTCTGATACGTTATTATTTTATATATATACAATATGTACAATTTGTGGGAAGTATAATTTGTGTTAGATGATGATGAAGTTATATCAGAAGAAAAGAGTATACTATTCAATTTACTCAATTCATTTCTTGAATCAATTAATTCGATCGACTCAAGGATTCACTCTCTATGATCGCATTATTTTCAGTGGACGAAGGGTCATGGGTATGGTTTCTCAAGGTGCTCTAGCAACTGCACTTCTAGGAGATGAAGACCTACTATGGCAGGTGCCGGATGGTGAGTTTCTTTCAATATCTCCTTGTATCGAAATATAATCATCGAGTTATATTTCAACATTTCCAAAAATTGATTGAATCGGCCAATCACCACATGGCTTCTCAATTTCGTATTTGAAAATCTTCTATTTTTGATTATGAATCAATTCCAATGTTCGATGAACTATATCTGGAATGAATAATCGAATATTATCGTCATAGTTCAAAGCTCATAGAACCAGTAAGGTCACTTTCTGTCGGCACCATTAATGTCGATGGTAAAATTTTTCCATGACGCTACCTGATTTTTATTCCACCCGCATGAAAACCGTATTAGTGATACATTGCTCGACGTTACTGCTCATCCAGAATAAGAGACTAATTAGGGGGAAAAAGAGACACGAAAGTATTACCAAGGAGGTTGGTAAAGGGATTTAACCGAGCTCTGAACGTGGTATCGTAAATAACATAACCACAATTTGGTATGATCTGAACTAGATTCTGCTTTGGTGATTGGTGATATTATTCTTCTCATTGCTAATGAATCCGAATCATTATCATCATAATTTCTGAATTTTCAATACAGAATGGAGCCTTGCAGAAGCATCAACAGTTCCGGTTGTTTATGGAACCATCATTTATGCCTTAGCAATGGTGAGCATGATATTATAATTGAAAATTTCATCATGAAAAAGTCACGACAGATCCAGACAAACTAGTTTCTTTGTGACATAAATTAACATTGGTGAAACTCCCAATCGAGAATATGTAAGAATTAATAACAATACATTAATCCATCCGAATCAGCGTGGAGAAATGAAAAAAGGTGACAGTGTCCTCATCCATTCTGGAACAGGTGGGGTAGGACAAGCAGCTATCAGATACGCCCTCTATCATGGATGTACCGTTTTCACCACGGTAGGCAACAATGAGAAGAAAATTTTTCTGAAAAAAGTTTTTCCTCAGCTGAAAGGTGAGTTGGAGTTTATAGATTCGACATTTTTGAATTCCTTGTTGACGGAACTGATAACCCATTATATTATTATATTTTCGGATTCAGGTTAGAAAAATATACATGCTTGAAACGTAGGAACTCTAAGAACGATATGGAAAAAGGTATTGATTGAAATTGAAACATAAGAAATGATGTAAGTGAATATGTTGAGTAAATGAAATATCTGTATAATGAAAATGAAGCTACCATTGGCCGAGCGAGTTAAGGCACAAGGCAACGTCGGAGTCATCGGGCGTCGGTTCGAATCTCGTCCATCCGTTAAGAAACATGCTTCAATGGTGAACTGAAAAGTGGAAAATAATTATAAAATTGATTGAGAAAAGCATAACTATCGTGAAAAAAAATGTGGGTACCTCAAAGGTCAGTTTTTAAATAACGCCCCACACTCCTTTTACAATAACATTTTTAGTTCACCATCGAAGTATGCTTCACCAACTTTATTTATTTCTTGATATGTGTTACTAATTTACTCGATTTTCCAGACGAGAATATAGGCAACTCACACGATCAATCCTTCGTGAATATGATAAGGAAACGAACCGGAGGCAAAGGCGTCGATATCGTGCTCAACTCCTTGGCCGAGGACAAGTTGGTAGCTTCTGTCAAGTGTCTAGCTCCAGGAGGAAGGTTCCTGGAGATCGGTAAATTCGACATCTTGATGAACAAGCCATTGTGCACACTACTCCTGCAGAATGACGTCTCCTTCCATGGAATCATGCTGGACAAATTATTCGGAGCTGAGCCTGCTAAAAAGCGCTATCTCAGTCGATTAATCAGCGAGGGTATCCAGAACGGGTCGATCAAGCCTCTCGGCATGAACGTATTCAAGAGTGATGAGGTGGAGCAGGCGTTCAGGTTCATGACTGGTGGGAAACACATGGGCAAAGTTTTGATCGAAATAAGGAAGGAACAGGCTGCTTCACGACTGGAAAAGAATGAAATGATTGGTATACCAAGGTGAGTCATCAACTAGTCTACCAACGTTTTTCTTCTTGAATATCTGTGATCTTCGGTTCGATCTAAGAATAAACAACGACCCCATGATGACTGTCTCATTTCACCGATTCAGATATTATTGCCAATCGGACAAATCCTACGTGATAGCTGGTGGTTTGGGAGGTTTCGCATTAGAATTGGTAGACTGGCTGATAATGAGAGGTGCGAAAAAAATGGTTTTGTCTAGTAGAACCGGAGTTAAAACAGGATATCAGAAGAGTAGATTGAGGTGAGATACTTCAAAATATCAATTTCCTCATAATTTATTTGCGAAAATCTCTCGTAGGATATGGAAGAGCTATGGAATAGATATAAGAATTTGTACTTCAGACATCACCACCAAACAAGGTTGCAGAGAGCTTATTGAAGATGCAACCAAATTGGGTCCAGTTGCTGCTGTTTACAATTTGGCCGTAGTTTTGCAAGATGCTCTCTTTGAGAATCAGACAGAGGAAATGTTCAGAATTTCTTTCGGACCAAAAGCCGTCGCAACTAGTTACTTGGATCAATTAACAAGGACAATGTGTCCTGATCTCCGGTAATGGCTCGTGAATACTTCAAACACAATTTCTAATTCAATAATATGATAAAATTCTTTCAGTGATTTCGTCATATTTTCTTCAGTGTCATGTGGTAGGGGTAACGCAGGACAAACGAACTATGGAATGGCCAACTCTATCATGGAGAGGATATGTGAAAGAAGGAAAAAGGATGGCTATCCAGCATTGGCTATTCAGTGGGGAGCCATTGGAGAGGTAAAAAACAGAATATTCAGTTGGGATCGAGTCATCCTTTTTCTTTTCAACATGATATCGTATTCATGTAGGTTGGACTGGTAGCTGACATGCAAGAAGTTCACGGAGAACTCGAAATTGGTGGAACCCTACAACAAAGGCTGCAAAGCTGTATGGAGGCTCTCGACGAATTTCTTACTCAAAATGTAGCCACCATAGTTTCAAGTATGGTAGTTGCAGAAAAGAAGGCTGGATCCTCAGGAGAAGACGTCATTGCCGCAATTGCTGCTGTAATTGGTAAAAATTGGAATGTCGCTGCACAAATCATATTCGATACATAAAATATCCTTTTATCAGGTATAAATGATATTAAAACTGTCAGTGCCCACTCTACCTTGCCGGAACTAGGAATGGATTCCATGAACGCTGTCGAAATAAAACAGATTATAGAAAGAGATATGGAACTATTTTTGACTGCTAAAGAAATTAGAATGCTCACTTTCGCCCAGTAAGTTCAAAGAATCATATTGTACAATGTACTCAGAGTCATATTTCAACACATTGCGCTTCTACTGTCAGAGATTCCTCATTCTCAATGCAAAATCACCTACCTCTATCTTCTGCGACTCGATCATCTCCCATTTCCATAGATTGATGAAAATAAAGGAAGAAAGAGAGACGAAAAGCGCGAATTCGGAGGATGAAAATGATAACGTTACCCAGGAAAATCATCAGAATATAATTAAGACCATTCCTGACGAAATCAATCGTATAGAACTTATGCTGGAATTGGAGAGTAATCTGAAACATGATGAGGATGGCCCCATCATATTTATGATACCAGGTATCGAAGGCTTTGCAACGTCTATGATCGACTTGGCGAAAAACTTGAATGCTCACGTACGAATTCTCCAGTATGATCATGACAATCCGATTGAAACAATAGAAGAATTATCAAATATATATTTGAAGGTAACATGGATAATATTTCGTACTTTTCCGTACTTTTACATATGTATGAAAATCGAATTATTTTCAAATCAGATTATCGTTAATGAACTCGCGAACGTTTTCAATCTAAATAATGACATGTTACCATGACATTTCTCAGCTATCTTATACAAGATATGGCAGAATAATCCGATTTTCATACATATGTATGTAATAGGTTTTTTTTTTTTCGAAAACCTGACCATTTAGGTATAGGAATATAATATATCATTTGGAAGGACCTTTAATTGTCTTTCAGGATATTGAATAATATACAGGGTATTCTTTTTGAAAAAATGCACTTTCCACCATTTTTGTATCTATCGTCGAAGTCATCGAATTAGAACAATGGTGAACGAATTTCCTCAGACATAGTTGATACACAGGGCATTGGTGAACCCCAGAAATCAATTATTTTCTCGAAAACCTTACGGGATAGGTATAGGGAAGATATGAAAATAACTGAAAAGTATTAGAGAAACGAAAAATGAAATGAAATACAGGGTGTTCCATTTGAAGTACCAAAGTTGTTTCTACTCTTAGATAGAAGCGGCAACGCCGCAGCGCTGAAAATATTTCAGATCGATAGAACCAAACTGATTACTCGAGAAACCAAATCTTCAGAATGATCCTATATCCCGTTCTCCGTGAACGTCTAAGGTACCATCGACCGTGACCCACCCTGTATGCTGTATGGAAACAGACTGTCAGTGAATCAAAACAATGCTGGTATATTTTTTTGCTTGTCTTCCAATGATAATTGAAAAATGTGGTTTCCATTCCTGAGAATAATTTCAATTGAAAAAGTTGGTTTAGTGAGCTAACCAGAGAGAGAAGGGCCTATATAGGTAATCAAATTTTCAGAAGTGTGCTTCGTACAATTCTCCATATGCGTCTAAGGTACCATCCACTGTGACTCACTCTATATCTGCTATTGCTTTTATATCGATTCTGAACAATTTGTACGATAGCATTTCTCAATTCTAAGATATCAGCAGTTGCAGTAGGTCAAAGATAGAAGTAGAATAGAAGAATAAAGAGAAGCTGGTTGTGAAATATTGAAATCATATTATTAACAGAATTGAATTTGTTGTAGCATATAGCAGGATATATATCGAAATCCAGCCCTTTCTACATCACCAGCCACTCTTATGGAGTGATAGTAGCTTTGAACATCATGAAAATTCTGGAAAATGAAGGATACACAGGAATATTGATAGCTGTAGATGGTAGTCCCTTGTTATTCCTTGAAATGGCGAAACATAATTCAATTTCAAGTGATTTGGAAACCAATGTTATCCTTCAGATATTAATGAGAAATCTACCGTTCAAAACAGTTCAGGATCATTTGGTGAGTTATTTTCAAATTGTGCAAAAATCAATCATGGAATGATCTGCTGAAATGAATATTTACATCCATTCTAAAAAATTAAGATTAAAAATAGTTTCTGAAGACTAAGAAACATGCTCTAATGATGAATTGAAATATCTAAAATAGTTATCAAAATAGAATTAAGTTAATTAAGATAAATATAATAATTGTGAGGTGCTCGGTTTTAATAAAGCGCTAAAAACTTTTTTTCACAATACCGATGTTTTTCTTCATTAATTTGATTCCATATAACTTTTTTTCTGCCTTCTTTAGTTCATCATTAAGGCATGTTTCTTAGTTTTCACGGCATTTATATATACTATTTTTTGTAGCTGATATCTAACACTAAATTTATTCTTCGAATGTGAACCATTTTCAGAAAGTTTTCACGTCTTTTGTATTTTCAGGATAAAATATCAAGATCTGAAACTATAAAAGAAAAAATAGAAATAGCTGCTGAAGTTCTCCTGAACAATTTATCTCTTCCAAAACAAATGATTGAGAAAATATTGCTGGGATTGGTTACCAGGGTGAAAGCTCTGAAGAGTTTCAACCCTGGTCAAATGAATTTACGTTCCAAACTGATCTTATACAGGCCGACCAAAGATCAAACAAGAAATATCCCGAATGACCTTGGCTTGAGCGAATATTCTGAAAAAGACGTGGAAGTATGTTTCATCGAAGGAGATCACATTTCCGTTCTGCAGAACATCAAATTGGCAGCAGAAATCAATTCTCTACTGAATCTGTATCAGAACTAGCTAGGATTTCCATGGTATTCTCAATTTCACTATTTTCCAAGTAATAGGAAGTTAACTCGAATTTGTAATCATTGAATGAATAGATTTGAAAATTATAATGACATTAGTCACCTCAAAAATTCAATAAAATCAATACAAAATTATAAGAATTCAATCAGTCTCTTCTAAACGGAATGAAAAATAGCACACATAACACTCGCTTATATCAAAATTCCAAATATTTATCAACTTGTCTGGGCATAATTCACACAAAAATACTGTCTCTACTCCACTGAATATACAGGGTGGCCCAACGAAAACGTACTGGAAGGTACCAGGAAGAGATTTTATCGCGAAAAACCTGAAACACGTCAACTTTGTATATGAGGGGGACAACTTTTGACGCAAAAAGTATGGCTCAATTTTTACCCTGAATTTTTTCGAATGAAAATGGGAGTCAGATGATACCTCATTGGAAAGTCCTTTAGATTCCCTATATATTGCTTTTTTTTTAATTCCGTCTACTCGTTGCAAAGATATGCACTTTTGAAATATCTCTAGTGCATTTCTCTAAAAATACAAAAAGTAAATCAAACTATAAGCAATTCGCTTTTTTCCGTTTCTGTTGATTCCAGCTAGTTGGTAGTTTTCATTGAGTATAAAATTTATCGTGTTTTTGCATGCCAAAAATTCTTTTTCATTAAAATAGGCTCAGTAGTTGCTAGCTGTCTTGCACCTTGCGTTTGAGTGCTTCAAAATTTCATTCAAATCTATAAATCATTGGGTACACTATTCCAGAAAGAGTGGAAATGATTGAATTTTATTTAAAAATGAAGAATGTGGGAACAGAGCCGCAGACTTATTCAATCAACGACATGTCAATAGACATGTTTCTGGTGAAATTGTGCGCGAATTGGTGACAAAACTTCGCAAAACTGGTGGTTCTTTTCAAAATGAAAAAGGCAGTATCAAATGAACCTCTAGAACAGGGATTCCCAAACTTTTTCGTACCACGCCCCCCTCTGGTTATTTGGAGACCTCCCACGCCCCCCTACACATATCACAGAATATTGAACTCTTGTGTGTTTTGATCTGTTTTATTTTAAGCAATGGCTTTAATGTTTTACAAACACTCGACCATTATGTCAAGTGAATATTCTTTATGTGGAAGCGTGGAAATTGGTAAAAAAAAACGTGGAAATTGAAACATTACAAAAACAATTTTGAAAACTTAGAAAGACCTTATTTCAAAAATCTGAGGAAATTATTTTTTTACTTTTTTTTATTTATTTCATTTGAGTGTCACGCCCCCCCTGGACTTTCTCCACGCCTCCCTAGGGGGGCGCGCCCCCCCACTTTGGGAACCACTGCTCTAGAAGAAACAGTGTTGGGGCAAGTTGCAATGAGTACTAGACAACTGGGTGGTGCAACGGGTGTCAGTCGTACAAGTGCCCAGAGAGTATCAAAAAAGTACAACTTCCATCCGTATAAGATTTGATTATTGCAGGAGCTGAATGAAGATGACTTTGATCGTCGCTTGCAATTTTGCGAAATCATAATTGAACGAGCTAATTTCTCATTTAATATCTGTTTTTCGGATGGAAGTACCTTTTTTTGAACGGTATAGTTAATCGGCATAACTTTCTTTACTGGGCTGAATCCGAGGTACACACGCAAAATCCTCAAAAATTGAACCCATGAGCTGGTATTTTCGGAGATTCCCTTGTTGGTCCTTGTTTTCTTCCTGGCAATTTGACAGGTTACATGTACCTGGATTCGCTGGAAAATGCCATTGATCCAGCTTCAACTGAGGAACTGATATTCGATCCGCAATCCGCATTACTCACGAAATGTGCGTGACTACTATCGAATGAAACGTTCCCAGGTCGCTGGATAGAACGAAGAGGTGCAATTGAGTGGCCTCCTCGGTCACCCAATTGAAGTCCTCTGGACTTCTTTTTATGAAGGCACATGAAAAGTAAAGTGTATAGCACTCCACCCGACACCATGAAAGACCTGCGAGAACGAATCGTTAACGTATGTCGTGAAGCAACACCTCAAGTACTGCAAAATGTGCGACAATGGTTTGAAGATGATCTGTATCATTGTATGGAGGTTGGTGGACAACATTTTCAACATTTACTTCAACGAGACGGTAAGGTTTTGAGCGAAATTGATTTAATTTTTGCATTTTTCGAGAAATGCACTATCGACATTTCATCTTTGCAACGAGTAGACGGAATTTCAAAAATAAGGAAGCAATGTATAGGGAATCGAAAGGGCTTTTCAACAATTCGACCCCCATTCCCATTTGAAAAATTTCAGGGGATGTTACCCCCACGTAGAATGGTAAAATTTGGGCTATACTTTTTGCGTCAAAAGTTGTCCCACTCATATACAAAGTTGAAATGTTTCAGGTTTTTCTCGATAAAATCTCTTCCTGGTAGTTTTACCTTCTGGTACGTTTTCGTTGGGCCACCTTGTATACTGAATCATAAAGGAAAGCTTTACGAATTGCAAATTATCTTTTATCAATTCAGTAATGGCAGTAACTGAAAACAGCTTCGCTGGAAGATAATCTTCGTCCGGTATATAAGTTCATAACATTCTATTTTAAATAGAATATGGTTGGTTGAAAAATGTTCATAATAGTAGGGGAGCCCAAGCGGGGATTTCGGGATTTACTGAAGCGCGTCAGATTAATATACAGGGGGATACCTTGTACCCGGATAAGTACCTCCACAAAACATGAGACCCATATATAAGGCCGCCCGTGAAGGATACAGGATCAGATTAGTAAAAAAAAAATTGACCATCAGAAATTCTCGAGCGCGTCAGATTAAGGTAGGGTGAGTTAATTACATCCCAAAAAGTGTATATTCCACTAATCTGACAATTTGAGAGTGACGTAAAAGAAGGGGAGGGCAACAAAGTTGCAAAAAAAAAACGTCATCTCGACATTCTCGAGCGTAGCTAATTTTTTTTTTATTTCCAAGGAAATAATTCAAGAATAATGAAAAATATATAATCTGACAATTTCCGCAAGCCGAAATAACAAAAATTCGTCGATAAAGTTAAATGCGCGCAGCTGCGTGATGCCTACATTTCCTTCTCCGCGCTCCTATTCCTATGTGTATGTGTGTGTGTGTAACTCGCTTATAACTTTTGAACGACTAAACCGATCGGAATTTACTAAACGGCGTTCTAACGATTTCCCTCAAAATTAGATTTCCTGTGAATTCGGGCCGATAGATTTTAAGAAATTTTGAAAAATCTCGAGAAAAAAAATTTTTTGAAAGTGTTTTTTTTTTAATAACTTTCAACCGGCTGTATCAATCAACTCCAAAAACTAATCCATCTTTGAGCTTGAAAAACCACATTGATCGCCACCAAGCTGGTCAAAATCGGTTGATTCGTTCGAGAGATATCGTGAACGAAAGAAACCCAAAAAAGTGTTTTTTCGGGATTACTCCGAAATTTGTGGTTCTATCAATTAAAATTGCGAAACCAACCGCGTGGAAATTGCTTGATCCATTCAAAGGTTATTGCGGTTTCAAAATTCCAAAAATAGTGTTCTATGAAACTTCTATCAGACTTTCGAGCAGGGAGAGCTTAAATGCACAGAAATATTATTTCTTTGAACTCAGCGAGCTGAAAATATCACATAAATTATATTTTGAGCTCAAAAATATCATAAGTACAATTTTAAGCGCCCAGGAATGGAATTAGCGGGAAGTTGCAGGGATTGCCTTTAAGGTGAAGCGTTTTTCAATTTTTTTTTGTCAGATTAGGCGAATCCCTCTAGATAATCGTCAGATTATGAGACAGTACGTTTAGAACATAAAGATGAACCATATATATCTTAATCTGACGCGCTCGAGTATTTCAAAATGGCGAATTTTTTTTGCACATTATGAAAATGGCCACGAGTTTGCGTCCCATCGAAATCGTCAGATTAGTGAATGAGAGCTTTTTTTTGGTGCACTTAACACTCCCTCAGAAAATCTGACGCGCTCGATTAATTTTATTTTTTTTACATTTTCAACCCTTAAATACAACCACCCGCATCATGCAAACGATCAGATTAACATACGTACATTATTAAAAATACACAGGGTATCGATGCTATCAATATCTGACGCGCTCGAGAATGTCCATGCAACAGTTTTTTTTTACATATTCAAAAATCTATAGCCGCTTCCCCCACCGATGTAAAGGTATATATCATATAACATTTTTTTCTTCTTATCATCTAAGCTTTGCATCCCACTAGGTCTCTACGACGCTCGAGTAAATCCCCATTTAGCATCGTGGGCTCCCCTACCATAATCCAAATCGAATACGTTGAAGCAACATATCAGAATCGATACGATCAAGTTTTGATAACCAACCAAAACATTGTAATAGTATTGTAGATGTGTCAAATATGTTTATCGGAAGTAAATTTAATTCCAAATTCGACTTAAAAAATTTTCGTAGATAACTGGTCTTCATAAATATTCAATATCAAAGCAGATTTAACGTCCTGTTTGCTTGCTTGCGCAATCGGGACTTCAATGAACTCCTACTCAATTTCATATAAGTGTCAGAATATTCTATATCTTCGTTTTTATCTCAGTAGAAATTAAGCAATTTGAATTGAATATGAAAGAATATGAAATTTCCACCGGAGTTCAGATGACTACATAAAACTTACCTAGAGAAGCTGTTGAGTAAATCTGGCCATGCTAGAGTGAGCAGAGAGTCTCTGACGAACAGTTCCCAAGAAGTAAGATGGGTTTCGCCGAAAATCCTCTCAGATCTTTGCAGGTGAGGCCGATCGACTTTGGGCCTCGTTTCCATCGTCTTTACGTCCTCTTCGAATGAAATCTGATAAATAGAGTGTTTATGTTGAAATAAATAATCAGGAAAGGAGCTCGAAAATTCTAGGACTCATCATTACTCCGAGAAATTATCGTTCATTTTATGAAATAGAAGGACCATTCATCCAAGTTATATATCGTCACATGCAGAAATGCATTGAGAGCTCAAAGTTTAAGCATGAAGTAGAATAATCAAATGTTGTTACGATGGAAAAATAATCACGTTTAACCTACAAGTGAAACGCACAAATATAATGAATGAGGGAGCGCGAGAGTGAGAATGCTAGAGGGGCGTCCGAAGAAATTATTCGAAAAGCAATTGAAATATTTTATCGTCGAATTCTCCGTAACTAGAAGAAATTTGAATATTCTCCTAACTTGGCACTGACGACTGAACTATATACATACATATCCCCTGAATCAAGTTTAGGGTGAGAATTAACTAAGAAAAAGATGAGATTCGATGTCAGTGTCAATCTCTGTATTGATTTCGATTTCTTATATTCGAATGTATACCTACATATAATTCACTTGAACTATAGCAGAATAATAGTCTCAAGAGAAGGTATAGTATAGTGTGTATCGTGATAGTGTATCATGATGAATAAATGCAATCTTCATCAAACATACGGGGTGTTTGTAACTGGTTATTAAAATAGCACTTTGTCCTGAATAAGGACCTGTTGATTTATTTTACATCAAGGTTGTGATCCAAAATTCAGGATGTCATGAAATGGTTAGTAATTTGATCGATTCTAAGTGAAAGAATAGCATCTAGAGACGAAAAAGGCAGGCAGAAGTACCAAACTCATTTGTTCAGAAATATTCTTTCTGCTCTTTTCATATCTGCAAACGAATTTCTGAAATTTGGTCATACAGGGTGTTGCATTGAAGTGATGAAGTTACTTAATTTTTTTCGAGTCCGTACCTGGATGACTAGTTTCATTCATTCGGAAATTGGTAGCATAGCGGATAATGAGGTTATGTTGTGAAAATGAATGATATATACAATGTGGATCGTGAGTTATGAGCCATTGAAGAATTGAAGAAGTACATAAAACACTCTGTATCTCGGTTATACAGGGCGCTAGACCCATCATATGGGTGTTTTTCAGAACCAGCTAGGCGACCTCAACCTACCCTCACATACTGCCAATTTCCCAATGAATCAGCCTGTATATACCACTAGATTCAAATTAGGACAGCATCCTACAGATGGCAGATAATACCATGGTTGCTGAACATATCTTTGAGAAACCCTTCGAGATGTCAAAGGAAGTGTCACGAGGACATTATACCTCACTATAGAAGAGAAAGGTAGACTGAACTGGTACGCAGACGATTCAAAGACTGAGCAAGTTGCTGGTGTGAAAATGTATTGCCTTTTCTTGAAAAAAAAACATTTATATGCGCTTGATGAACACATTTCAGAGTTCCAGGCAGAAATTTTTGCGATTCTGTGATGTGCGAATATATGTGATGAGAAGCTACATCAAATGACAGATTGAAATACTACAAAAAGTACTCTAAGATAACATACCAGAACAAGAATAAACTGAACTTGTTATTCAGATAATAATATATGTAGAAAGCGAACTGACGAAGTACTTATGTTAATGTGTTTCACAAATTACACAGTCTAACCACCATTTAGGTAATAATGAAGTCACTGCAGAATCGAACCATTCACAGAAGAATAATTTTGTCATTAGGCAAATACCATTTCGGTCCAATCTTGTCACGTCCAACTTTCTTACTGGCAAATTATCCATCTGGGATTCCGGAAGTTTTAATGTGAAACGCTAATGGAGGCGAATTTCGGTTAACTGAGAGAAATTGGAAACTCGCTTTATGGCTTGATACGAATTTGAGATCACTTTTTGTAATTTCGTACGTCTCTACAAGCGATATCATTCAATCCATTCGATGATTCAAGTTATTTATTAATGACAACTGAAGAAATTGAATGCTGACCTTTTTTTTTTCAAGATTCAGACATTTTCGGCAGGGTCGAAGAAAAATCTAGCTAAGATATACAGTAATAATGTGTTTTAGAGTATTTCAGAAATGCCTAAATTGCAACTACGAATTTCACCAATTTCATCGATTAACATCAGTAGGCACTGAAAATCTGGATAGCTCATTCATATTCACATTCAGAAAAAAGTTTTTGAAAATCGACAAACGATTTACAAGGAGTTTCAGGGAGGATATTACGGGTTCAAATCACATAAACTGTGAAAGAGATTTAAAAAATTACAACAGAGTATCTCGTTCGTCATCAAGATTGTTATGAAGAAAATTTCGGGACTGTCATTAATAATTCAAATTCTCGACTTCAATTTTGATCTCAAGTGCTCGTCGAAAACATCAAAAAATTAAGAAACTGGATAGCTTCAGGAAACGAATATAATATAGCACACGTTCGAATTGAGTCATAAATGGATCAGAAACATCGTTACTCGGTATCTCTAGAAAGGGCTTAAGAAGTCTGAGGTCTCAAGATTAATAGGCAGATTATCCTTATCATAGATTTGCATTTTTAATGTAGACTGATACAGTGCGCCTTACCTTCCTTTAATCTCCGTTACTGAAGACAAAAGTGAAAAACATTTCCATACAATTCTTATTATAAACGGGGTGTTTCTTAAGATCTAAAAAATAGTCACCCCTCTTACCCTTTCCTTTCAATAGCTGCCCCCCTAACTGTTTTTTAAATAGCAAGAGAGTTCGTGCAATACATCGTTGGAAAATAGAAATGGAAAGTAAAATAAAAAAATCATAATTTCAAATATTATATGAAATTATATGAACTGGACAAATTATTCTAATTAACAACTCTCTAGGAAGAAGTAAAAGGAGAAGGAAATGAAGAACACCTCCCGCAGTAATTAAGTTGTTAATCAGAATAACTTGTCCAGTTGATTTATTTTGAACATTCAATTCAATATTATTTGTTTATTCATTCATATATGCAGTAATCAAGTTTTCAATTGATAATTTGTCCAGCTCATTTATTTTTGAGGATACAATTTTTGATTATTCATTTTCATTCGATTTTTATTGATAAAAATCACAAATTATTATTTTTGATCAAAATGTTATCGCACGACTCAGCCTGCTATATAAAAAACTTAACTGGTTAACTGTTAAGGGGAGGTGGTGAAAGAAGTGGCCCATTTTCGTTTGTCTAAAAACACCCTGTTTGATATAAAATTAACGGGTGCCAGTGTCTTCAGTAACGGACTGTATAAAATGATAATATCTTATCACCAACTGAATATTGAACCACTACCATCATTGATATCCATAGGAAATCGAATACAAAATGGTCCTTCAAGGTTTGTGATGATTTAAAACATTCAAAAAACATTCAAGGTTATGGATTGGTGAACGAATTATAAGAAAATTGATTATACTTGTGAGGAACTTCTGAATACATGATTCGAATTGAAGTTTTTGAACGACGAATAAATCAATGTTCCATACTCTCCTATATCAACTATTGAACGATTCGTTTCCAGTTACGAAAACAACACCATTACAAGTTCGCCTTACAATACCGAATTACATATAGATGGGGTTAATCATATTCATGGCAAGCTAATTCTACTAAATCAGAAAGGTATGGTACCGCATCAGAGTTCAGATAGAGGGATTATATGAAGGCTTAACTGGAAATGTTTGCATAGTTCAATGAAACAGGAATTAGTCCACGCAATAACCAGAACCATGAAAATTTCGATAATAATTGGCATACTTCAGTTGTTGTCATGACGAGTATGAAAGGCTCGAAGTAGGCATGTCACATATTCAAGAGAAACTGAAGATATTTCACGGAAAACAGACTAGAAAAAAGACGGGATTCGTAAGGGAATCAATTCTATTCAACGACATGGAACAATTGTCGAAAGTTCATGTGAAGATTGAAAGAAATAATTTGGGCAACTACTCACGCGATTTAACGAACTTTCAACGTTTAAGAACAATCCAAATCTTTTTTATTTTTGTACTCAAAATCGTTATTGCGGATTTTTAGGACTTGCAAATACCAGCATTGCTTCTTCAATAGTTACATGCAAACAATGACAAAATTGGATTTTCAGTGGCTTGAATATCGTTAGCAGAAGTCTAGCCTGAATTGTGTTGTGAAGTTGAGGACATTTATACGAAACGACTTTTATAATAGTTTTGGGTAAATAACCTAAAAATAATCATGATTGAATTAGTCACAGAGAAGCATAAAATCAGAACCGTCTGTATTCAATCGATTTGAAAAACGGTATCGTAGTAATCTGAATTTAGACTAACCTAATTTTGTTCGGATTGTCCTATAATTTGAACTGTATTTGTGCCTTTTGGACTTCTACGTTAGTAAGTTATATTTCAGTAATGTTTTTCAGCTGCATGTCATTCAAAAATAAAGATTCCCAATCGTAGTCGAATGTTTCATACTGTATAAAAGGTATTGATGAAAAAAAATCTATTCATTTAAAGAAGATAGTTCTAACAGATTTGATTACCTCTCAATACCATTGGTGCAAAACATGAAGTAGCTAACTGAACACTGGTTAAGACATAGTTGGGAATGTTTAGGCATCAATAATTATGGCAACACTTCACAGTGACTTTACAACGATGCCAAATTTGTTTAGAGAAAAATCTTTGATCTGCTATAGAAGTTTGTTAATTCTAGTCTAAATTTCCACAAATTTTCAACAGTTTTTCACAGTCAAAAGTTGTCCCATTGCAGTGTATTTATTTCATAAATCGAAAACGTATTTCAATACAAACCAAACTCTGTGACGGAGTATCGTTAAAAAATTACAATCAGCAACGCCACACTTTCTAACGAGCTGTCACAACTATCTTGCTAGAATGAATAGATTACACCAGAGTACGTTCGCTACTGTGTGTACAATGTGTAGGGATTCAAGAAATAGGTTTGGTGGATATTGTCTCAACGAATCCAGTCCTCGATAGAGCTGAATCAATAGAACGTAGACTATACATACAACTACGAGAACAATACCGTCACTGTGCTTTGATGAACTGTGTGAAACACGACATGGCATGCCCCAGTTTGCCAACTTTGTGAGCCTAATACACGTACTATTATTATTAACGTTGAGTATTCATAATCCATGCTAGATCCTTGTTTGTATGCCAGAATTCTAAATGCACAATATTCCTCTTTACTAAGAGAATAAACTTACGAGGATATAATGTAGGGAATGTATAATGAAGGTGCATGGAGTTGAGTCTTCATGTCACAAATAACATTCAGTTCAATTATGGCGTATATGGATATTGGGATTAAACTTCGTCAGAAGATTCGAATTTTCGTGTCACTAATCAAAATATGTGAATTCAGTAATGAGTGAGGCGATAAGGAAACACAAAAATTACCATAACCATTATCAATGAAATGATTTCTTCCTGGTACTTCATTTTCTTATTCCAATTGCGTGAACGTTGTACATATCAGAACCGCATAGTTTTGGTGATAAAAAAGTCTATCGACGAATTAAACTAATTTATTCAATAGAATATAAACAATACGAACCTAAGAAGTCAATATTAGATCAGTTATAGTTCAAATAAAATCGAGAATATCGTTTTTCAAAATGCAAGAATGATTTTTTTAAGATGACCTTATACCAAGCTAATCCTTATTTCGAATATTGATCAAGCCACTGTTTCATTAATGAGAGCTTGCATACTGTATTTCTTCAAATTACAATTACTCAATTTTTTTTTATATTATTTTCTGACCACCTCAATTTATACCTAATCAAAATTTCAACATAATTCATTCAAGTCGTTCCTCCTCGACGAAGAAATCAGCATCAAATGAACAAAATAAGATTTCAAGTGCTTCTCAAATATCCCCCCTCTTTGGAACGATTATACATATACGAGTGAAATTTGGAAATTTTCCTACTCCGACACCTCTTCAATGATACTAAGTTCGTTTGTGTTGTGACAGTTTTGATGTCTCATTAGTAGACATGAAAATTCAAATTGCATTCGGTATGATATTAATCACAGATCTAAAAATCAGTATCTATCAGATTTTGCTTGCCGTAAGGGTCCACTCACAATTACCTTTTGACGTCATCTTTTGTATACAACCTGCAATAGTCAGTTTGCAAATTTCACTTGTTTATGTGAAAAGATAAGAGGGGGGATGAGACTTTTGAGATGCACTGTATATTGATGTTCGCATTTTTTATACAGATTAAAAATATCTCGACAACTGTCTATAATTTCCTGAAGAATCTGAACGTAGTATTATATATTTATATGGCCATTCTTTCTGACGTTACATTCTATCATTATTTTTACTCTTCTATATTTCATTCATCAATTCCACTCCTGTTTCTCCTCCAATTTCTCTTTTCATGTTTTAATTCCTACAAGAATGATGCAGGAAAATATCGCATGTGCAACACAAAAAAAGGCTTATCAGGCGTATCGAGGAAAAGTATGGAGGAAAAGTTTGAGAAATCTCTGACGTACTTCAGTACGTTATTCGATTTAACTTGTTGCATAAGTGAATATTGTGTATGACAGTAACGACTCGGATGTACTGTGAGTAAGATATGTTAATGAATAGGTTAAATCAATTCGACTCGATCTAGAAAAAGTAAGATCCGAACCCTCTTCACCTCTAGGCTACACCTTCAAATTTTTCTCGATGTGAAATTTCTAGTTCTCCAAAATTCTGGATCCCCCATTATGATACACCCTATATAAACCTTACGATAAATGCAAAACAAGTCGATCGAAAACATGCCAAGAAAAGAACCCTTTCCTGTAACGACGATCTATGATTCAATCGACCCTGAACATTTTCCAAGTGGCACACAACCCAGCAACCACTCATCGGTACAGGCCATCCACTTACCGACACATCCATTCACTTCTACTCTTGGCGTCGTTACAGCCACTCGACGCGTGACGTCACAGCAGGACGAACGCTCGCGGTCCACTAGAATGCGGAACACTTACGGATCGAATAACCTGTGGCGTCGAGATAGCGTCGCGACGACTGTTGAGCTCCACGCATGGGTTCGTGATACTCGAGTACACGCTATTATTTATTTACTCCTATACTCCAAGGGCATTCTATAACAACTTGTTTTTCTTAAATAGTAATTTGCTGTTTTTTTTTTCGTATCCTAATGTTATTCGTTTAAGCAAGGAAACTTTTTCAGTTATTATGTGCCAATCCTTCCTCAATAATTTCGAATGAATAAATAAATCTTTCTCCTTCCATCTGAATTTCAGTCTTTCGCTTGATTTGAATTCCGCTTTGATCATCTCTGTGAGGATTATTTCAAATATCAACACCCTGATCATTTTAATTGCTTTTTTTTTCTTATTTCATAAGTCAACTTTCTTTCATGTTCTCCTTGCTTAACTTATATTTTCCGTTCTTGTCATTATCAGCTTTTTATTTCAAGTTTTCATTATGTTATTCAGATTTCAAATTTTGGTGATGTTTCATACTTGTATGTATTCTGTAATCTACGGAATATTTCATTTAGTTCCCTTGTTTAAAACAATATTACAAAATTTGGTATTTTCTGTCCGTCATTCAACATGTTTTTTTTCTTCATTGATCTTGAGTTTGCTTTCTTGTATTTATTTTTATATTTGTTAATGGTAGAAAGAAATTTCTGATACTATCATCTGATATTTATCACTGGGAAATCTAAGCTTCCTTCTTAGGTGTTCTGTAACCTGCTAAATATTTCAAATTCTGCATTTATTCAAAACAATATAACATAATTTCTGGTTTTGTGTCCAATTGAATAGTGTATGTTTTCTTTTCTTCATTGAGTTATCTTTCTTATATCTTTCTTGATATCAAATAGAACTTATAATAATACACTAAAAGATTGTTCACACTTGTATATTAATTGAAATCAATGGCAAATCATCTACATATCCTATGATTTCAAGAGTTGCATGTCGATAACCAATCACAATACTTTTGTTGAATATGTTTTCTATTGAAATCATCCTGATAAATAATTCTGAGGTTTGTTGGTTAAGCATGAACTGTAAATGGCATCTTTCTGTATCGATTGGGCCTTCATCGTACACCAAATGCAAGGCTTCACGGTAAATTATGCAGTTATTCATCTGGGCTCGGGTTTTTTCTGCCGGAACTACGTGGCATGATCTCGTATGGGAAATAGAAAGGGGTCCTTCGCCAATCCATAGAACATATCTTTTCAGGCTCTAAAATGTTAGGTACTGAGCATTCACCATTTATTATACTGTCCTCCCACCAAATATTTAATTTTATCATCAATACGATATTATGCATATTGTTCGGGGTCCGTGGTAGCCAAGTAGTCTGAGGCGTACACTATACCTAAATAACCAAAATCCATAGCGGATATATCAGTGGTTCAAATCCCGCTGAGGCGAACGCACTTTTCATTAAGTGTGGGATTCATGGTATTAATTCTACTGGTATGTCCGTTCCCCCGAAGTGGTTCGGATTCCACTATAAACTGTAGGGCCCGCCCTTCTTCACCCCGCACAAGTTTCGATTTATGGGGAGTTGATTGAAAAACCAAACTTTGAAGAGGTGAAAACATTTACATTTACATTACGCTCTAACTTGAAAGTACCTACTGCTTTCTGTTATTGTCTCAAATATTTCTTGTCAATCCCAAAACACTCTATATTCCTCCATATCAAGTTGGTTAAACCCTTCTAAAACCAAATGTTCATATTATTCGACGAATATGAAATTTAGAACCATCCAAAGCACACTTGTGAAAATACACATGAGGCGAACGAGCGTATTTTCACATTTTTGTTGATATTTCTGTAAATATCAATTTTAACAATATGGTATGCTCATACGAATCCACAGGAAATGAAATTTTGCGTCGGATAGTGGGAAAATTTCATGGTCATCCTATTTGAAATAAGGAAGTTATTGCGATTTAAAATTTCCAAAAAGTAAACTGAAATATCAAATACCCTGTTGAATATTTTGAACACGTTTAAGTATACCTGATAGAACACTCTTTCCTTGATGTGTGTACGGAGATTGAACCTTAAATCTTGAAAATTGAAGATAATATGGACATTTTAGTTAGTCAGTCCATCTGTCAAAATCAAAAACAAATCACAATAAACATTCCATTTGAAAAAACAAAGTTGATATCACTTCCGGTTTAACCGGAAGTAACAGCGTATTGAAAATATTTCATGAAGATAGAACAGATTGAGTAGTACCATCCACCAAAATTTTACTTCTAATGAACCAGTTAGGTGAATCACCCTGTATATCAAATCATGGTCTTATAAAATGAAAATATATGAACACTACAAGTGGAATTATTGGAATTAACATTTTATTCAACATTAGTGAGTGGCTTACTCGCTGAAATCAAGAATAAATGTTTCTAGAGATTCTGAAAAGTTATATGTCGTTTGGAATCTACTGACGACGCACCACAAAAAGTTCAAGAACAAAAAAAGTGTCGTGACCGCCAAATTTATTATATATTTATAACTTATAAATCATCGAAAAAATCCAGATCCAGACTTACAAAAATTCGACATATTCTTGAATCCTCCAAGAATACCCTAAGTTTTCGATTTCACAAAATATTTGAGAAGAGCAAAAAAACTTAATGGAATTGTGTTTTTATCATTTCCCCGCAAAGTGTTTCACTACTTAGTTTTCACATTTTAATCTCAAATATCATGTATCAAAAGGGTTCACATGGAATTTTGAGACTCAAAGGAACTATACAATACCACCTTTCACCTGAAAGTACGAAGATCTGAAGAATTGCTCAAAGTATCTTCTGTTAGATTCATATATTTTCGCACTGGTTCGCATATGATGGTAGGGATGGCAAAAAGCTACGGGCTCCCGATCCAAGAAGGCTTGAGTTAAAAATACCAAAAAATATAAAAGCTATAAGCTGAAAATAGGAAAAAAAATATATTCTTTATGTTACCAAACACTATACTTATGGTGTACCTACTGAAACTTGTCATTCATCATATTTCATATCTGTTGAAATCAATTTTGCTCATCATGTATGCAGTGAATCCATAATCAAGTATACCTAAACCTATATGAAAATCATTTTCCAAATAAGAATCTGATATAACTATGACGTAATAAAAAGTCAATATTAGATTAGATTTATCATCTGAAGTACTTCATCGTTATGTACACAGTAGTGTTCAGTTCATAATTCAACCTACAGTATGTCAGTAACTGAATGGTTTGTCGCTTCCATATTCATTGGATATTTTTCTGCCGTGAGTGAACTTCACCAATTGAACCTTTCAAATTCAACAAACACGAACATAAAACAATTTCCATATATTTACTCCTCTTTCATTCGAATTTATAGAATGCAGAATTGATAGTCAATCTACCAGATGGAACTATAGAAGGATATCAAAGAAAAACTCCAGATAAATTCCGATTTCATGCTTTTCAAGGAATTCCATTTGCTGCACCACCTCTAGGAAAACTCAGATTCCAGGTAGGAACAATGAAGAGATATATCCTATGTCCAGTAAAATAAATGAATTCGTTTATCTTGTAATAAATATTATTTTTCAAGCCACCGGTTCCACACCAAGGGTGGAAAGGGACTCTGAAAACACAAAAAGACATCAGATGCTATTCTCAGGATAACAATCGTGCAGAAACAGAAGACTGCTTGTCGTTGAGTGTCTTCACACCAGTACTGGAAGTGGTGAGATATTCTTCATTAAAATCTTCTTAACGTTCCCGAATGTTTTTGACATTGGTACTGATTCATTCGCAATAATAAGCGACAAAATAAAGTAAAGAATTGACGAAACAAATTGTAATACATACAATTGGATACAACGAGGTACATCAATGGTAATGGTCGTAGAAAGAACAGAATGCGAAATACAACAAAGAAAATGTATTTTTTCCAACTCTCATGTAATTTTTCAGCGGAAGGGTTTTTGTTCACATAAAAGACACTATTTCAATTTCAACAAGGAATCACTTCATCAACACTTTCACAATTTTTGCAACTACACTATATTTCATAGTAGTGTTATGGTAAAGTTGGTAACACTAACGGTGGTAATTTTTTTCTGGGGATTCTCCATCCATTCGCGCGAGGCGACTAAAGTTTTAGCAGAGATCAAAGCGAAGATGCAAATTTATAGTAATTATTTCGAATTATTCAAGTGCAAAGCCAGTGAAACTGCAAGATAATACGGTATTGATACCTATTTTCAAGAAAAAAGTTGGCAAACATTCTGTTGAATTAATTGCTGATCACCGATTTCCAAACCGAGAAAAAATATTCAAAATTGAGATTTTCAATAATATACTCCCAGTCAACCAGTTTTGGTTGCAGGGAAGTTGTAGGGAGTTACCATCGTGGAAATGCGACTTCACAATATTGATATAAAAAATGTCCGCAACATTGTATATCACTGGTAATTACCTAATACATCACAAAGTAGATTCGTGGAAGGTACCATGAATAGCAACATTGCGACTTCGCATTTTAGCACTTATGGGAAAGATTATTGAACCGAATGAGCTTTCAAATTACGTCTTCCGTTGAAGTCATATTCATATGTAATTTGGTAATTACCATCGTGGCATTAAATTTGCTCTCTATAAGCGTCTTCTAATTGAATTGAAATAATGTTAATTTTGCAACACCCATGGAATTCGTACCTGGAAAGCAGACTAAATATATCTTAGCTGCCTTATATTTTAACCATTTTATAATGCCTATGAAATGTGCATAGGTTAAGTCTATGAGATTTATATACAGGGTGACTCACGATCTAGCGCGACAGAGATTTATAGCGAAACAGTGGAACTTTCGATGTTTTCGTCACTTCAGTAGTTTTTATATTAATAAAGCTCACATTTTAAAATATACAGGATATGTCCCAAAGAATTGTGACATATATCAAAGTTACGTTTTTTTTTATGGAGCACCCTATATTATATTGCTTTTTCAAATTCTTTCATCGATCTATCGTACTTGGGGTCTATATAATAATAATAATAATAATAATAATAATAAATCGTCTTTATTAGCAGTTATATGAGTATCAACTTAAAAATATCAAAATACACTAATTTCGGCGAAGTCTAGCTAAAAGCTATTCATACACAACCAAATTAGGTAAATGAACAGTATATTTATAAATTATAATAATAATAATAATGATAATAATGATACATAGATCAGTTGGTATAACAATAATAATTCTATTCCTGTATAACTGAAGTTGAAATTAACTAAATACTTACAATGGCTTAGTTATACTCTCTGGATTGTTGGTATTGAGTTTACTGTTTGTCAATGAGGAATTGTTTATATTTGTATTTGAATTTGTTAATATTGAAAAGTTTGAATTCATTTGGTAAGAAATTATATAGTTGTATAGAATTGTATACAAAGGATCTCTGAAACATGGCTGTACGATGATGAGGCATAGTAAATTTGTTAATGTTGCGAATATTTCTGGAATGTACATTGACTCGCGGAATAAGCTTGCTCTTCAAATAGGATGAGTGTGGTAGGTTGATCAGTTTGTGAACAAAGTAACCAAGATGATGTCTTCTTCTATTTTTCATGCTCAACCATCTAGTTTCTTTGAATTTTTGGGAAATTGAATCATATTTTTTGATACCATATAGATCAAACGACAACATGAATTTTGAATTTTTTGTATTCGGTTTTCATCGAATGATAGTAAACATGGGCCATATATAAAATCACAGTAATTAAAACGATTAATCGAAATAGGTCGAAATAACTATTCAAAATTGGTTGAAACGGCTTACATGTTCATATCTAAACTTTCTAGACATGTGAGCCGTTTTGACCAATGATGAATAGTTCCCCCACAAAAAATTCCTCAAGTTGAAGAATCTCGATTTTCCGCACCATTCATCTTTCTGCATACCCTATTAATTCTAAGAAAAGAGTTTTTATCATTATAATATAAATATTCTGGATAAAATTGAATAATGTAAATAACAAATTGAAAGGTATCATCTATACGCGTTTACAGACACACTATTTTTCACTAACATACATATATACTAAACATGGAACAATATAATGGTTCTATTATCAATAAAAAAATAAAAAATCTAAATCCTATGCTATGGGCTTATATTATAATAAAAATATTCTATATAAAGAACTGATTGTTTCGATTAATGTAAATCAAAGATAAAATCATACATGCATACGGGTTTACATAAATAGATAAAAAAAAATTACACTTGCTCACGAATATACATATAGGCATGTCGACTAAACATGGAATCGTGTATTGGTGCTTTAATTAATAAAAACTTTTTTTTGTTCAATTATTCAAAAGTGTATCAAATCAATTGTGCTGAAGTATTCTTCAAGAGGTCTTTCAATTTTTTCTTGAATGAATAAATGGATCGACTTTCTAGAACGTCTAATGGTAGGCTATTATACAATTTCGTACCCAAATAATGATAACTTCTTTGCCCAATGGATCTGTGTGTCCGAGGACATTGAAATTGAATGTTACACCTTGTATTATAATTGTGGGTAAGTTTAACCAGTTTATTCCTATTCATATATTGTCTGATGTCGCTTTTTTTAAAGTAAAGCTTCCTGACGTCTAGTACACCCGATTCTTCATATAAACGTTCACTCGGAAATCTTGAACTTTTGGATAACATATCAGTTTCAGGAAACGCTTTTGAATAACCCTGAGCGGGCGCAGGTAAGTCTCAGATATGCCCCCCCATCCAAGAAGACCGTAGCTCAGGTGACTTTCAACTAAACTGTAGTATATTGTTTTCTTCTGTTTCAGATCAAGAATATCATTTAATTGCCTATATCTATGGAGAACAAAACGCAGCTTTTTGAGGACCCAATTCACATGATGATTCCATGGCATATGAGTATCTATCATGATTCCGAGGTATTTGATGGTATTTACAGAATAAATTTGTAGGTTACCTGGCAAAGTGAGATGTTGAAAATCTGGCAGAGTGGTTTCATATGTAGTAAATGGTACAAAGAATGTTTTATCAATATTGATAGTAAGTAAATCTGTTGTCAAATAATGTTTCAATTAAAGAGATGTCTACTTCCACATCGTTTTTCAGACTGGCCCAGTCTTTCCCCTTATAAAGAATTACCGTATCATCAGCAAAGCTGACTATTTTTCCTTCGGGCTGTATTGAGAATAATCCATTGACATAAATCGAGAAAAGTATAGGTCCCAGCACTGTACCCTGAGGCACACCACACTCGATTTTCCTGAACTCACTGTAGGTTTCATTGATCTTAACACATTGTTGGCGCCTATCAAGGTAGCTTTTGAAAAGTTTCAGACAATTATCCCGTTCCCCATCAGTTCCGAGTATCGATAGTAATATGGTGTGACTCGAGGCATTAAATGCCTTCGCAAGATCCACAAAAACACCAAGGCAAGGTTTACCCTCATCCAAGGCTCCGTAAACATAATTTGTTAATTCAATTACAGCGCCTTCAGTTGATTTGCCCTCCTTAAAACCAAACTGCATTTCAGATAGTAGTCTATACTTATGCAAATAGCTAGAAAGCCTATTTTTCAGTATTCTTTCAAAAATTTTACTAAAGTTTGTGATGAGTGAGATGGGCCTGTAGTTTCCTGCGTCTGCGAAATCTCCCTTTTTGTGAATGGGTCTCACTACTGAAATTTTGAATTCATCGGGAAATTTCCCGGATTCTATACATCTGTTGATTATATAAGTGAGGTGCAATTACCTTGAGGGTTTCTGCTTTCATATTATCGACACCCGGAGATTTGCCATTTTTCAGTTGACGTATAACTTCGAGAACTTCGATTTCTGATGTGGGGGAAATGAAAATTGAATTATTCGTGGTATTTTCTTCAAGTACGTTCGAACCGTCCTCGACAATATTTCTTGCTAAGTTTGTTCCCATTTCTATGAAGGTGTTGTTGAAAATATTTGCTTTTTGTTCATCATTAGCAATAATATTGTTTTTGGCGTCTTTAATCCGGTGCATTTCTTTATTTCTGCACGAACCAAACATTTCATTAATGTTACTCCATAATTTATTCGCATCGTTTACATTTTAATAATAATAATAATAATCATTTTTTTTTATTCTTCAGTAGCCTGTCCAGAATATTTTTGTTATGTTTTATATTCTTGTTTCAATTCCTCATTGTAAGGATTCTTTATAACCTGATTGTACATATAATTTTTTTTGTTAACAGATTTGATTAGAGATTGGTTATCCATTTTTTCCGTTTCCTCTCGTAACTTTTGATTCAAATTTTTTTCGTACACTCCCATTATGGAAGATTGTACTATTTCTATAAATTTACTTGTTGCTGATTCAATGTTTGGCATTGAGTAAACTTCTCTCCAAGAGATTCGACAAATTTTTCTCAAAAGTTGTTTATTATTTATTAATTTTTTTTCTTCAATTATTTCTTTTTGATTTGGCAAGACTATTTGTACAAGGGTCGAGTAGTGATCTGTGATGTTGGTGCAAAGGATAATTGGTATCACATTGCCAAAGTCTTCAGATCTATTATTCACGAACAACGAATTGAAACACAATAAAACTGCTAAAAATACTTGATAAATACATACTTGAACTTGACTTGATATCAAAAACTACTACTTGACTTTAACTTGACCGGATTTCAAGTCAAGTCAAGTAGCTTGAATATCAAATCAAGCCGTGAATCTCTAAATTTCACTGTCAAATTCCTTCAATACCCATAACACATCATAGGTTAGGAAAGGTTTCATCATGTATTCATTGTGAAGAAACATGAATGCAGTATTTTTCAAATATTCAGCATGACAACATGTAAACATCATCAACTGCCAAACCACAGTAAATGTCAGATCGATTTGACGTGCACGTTTATAATTTAAAAAATACTGCATTTTTTATGTCTATCTGTCATTGTGGATCCTTCTTCAATATGTTATGTGTCTCGTTGATGAAGAAATTTGCAATAAGGTTATATACTATCTCGTTCAAAACCTTTCAAGAAAAGGTGACATTTCCGACTTAGAAGTGAATTATCTCTAAAAGTATTAATTTTCATATGTTTTCTGACCAAAATACGTAAAACTTAAATCAAAATTTATAAGCATCGTGAAATAACTTCTGACTCGTTTCGAAAATAATAGAATGCATCATATGAACGGATGCCCGATACCGATGAAAAAAACTGATTTTTCATTCCTTAACATCATATTCATTTTTCAATTGATTGAGTAATCTCCTTCCATTTCTCTCGAGAAAAATGCGTCCCTAGTCCCAGTAATGGTCTACTTCCACGGAGGCGGTTTCCGAGGAGGCGGCAACTCTTACAACTCCTACGGCCCCGATTACCTAATCGAACACGGCGTCGTGATGGTCTCCGTAAACTACCGCTGTGGCGTTTTCGGTTTCCTGTCCACGGGTGATCACGTGGTGCCAGGAAATGTCGGTCTGAAGGACCAAGTGTTTGCGTTGCAATGGGTCCAGAAGAATATCGCATTGTTTGGTGGTGATGCGCAGAAAGTAACCATTTTTGGACAAAGTGCTGGGGGAGCTTCAGTAGGATTGCATATCGTTAGCAAGATGTCTTCTGGTAAGTAGGACCTACTTTTTCGATTTGTTGTAGCGGCTTCCTGTTTGACATAAGATGACGCATATGTAGCCATAACTTCAGCTCATCTCTCCATTCACCATAAATATTTGAAAAAGTATAAAAATATTTAAATTTTGGCCACGAAAAATCTTATTTGTCAACAGCTTCACTGAACTGAACAGAATAGAATATAATAATTAGAGAAATACAAAAATGGTGATGAGCAAGAAAAACTCTGTCAGCAATCACCCACCAGTGGCGTCACATGCACACTTAGATTGAGAATATAGAATTTAATTCTAACTTACAACAAAGTTGATATGTTTCTCGTTTTTGAGTTAATTCATTTGAAACTTCATTGTAGATTGATTTCTGATAATGTTTAGAGGAAGTTCCTTCATGATTCAACGCGATCGATATAAAGATAACTGGGAGTAGCAAATTTGCACAGGATGGGCCAAATTGGACACTTTTGAAGGGAAAGTCCTGTAATTTTTCTATCAATACCTATTGATTTATGACCTGAAAAAATTAATAGGTTGAACCATTGAATTCTACGTGGAAAAGTGCTTTGGAAATGTTTTTTAAGAATTTCCAACAGGAAAGAAGTTACAGCAACTTTTCGAAAATGCACATTTTGGGAAAACATGCTGTAACTCAGAAACGGTTATAGATATCGATATGCAGTTTTCACCATGAAGTTTGTCATAAAAATTGATCATCAGGCACTGCCATCAGTTTTCATCCACCTAGATTAGAAACATGACTTTCCCTTCAAAAGTGTCAAATTTGGCCCACCCTGTACACTTGAGAAGGTGTGAAGAATCCAGTTGAAATATTTCACTCATAATGACACTTCCGGTTTCTCCTGAAATAGAGCCATCCTTGTTATTTCAAATGGACCACCCTATATTTTTCATGAGTTGATTTCCTCCTATGATTTCAATTCAATTTCACGTATACCTTATATCTAAAATTGACCGTTGCTGAGTTAATCAAGCCTTATTCTCATCTACTTCTAGTTCTCCTCAAATAAATAGATCGCGTTAAGCCATGAAGGAACTCCTTATAATAATCCAGATTTCTCTAATTTATTCTAATTCATGGCGAATGTAATGAAGTTTTCACGAGAACAAGATATCCTTGCGAAACAATTCTGGTTCTGTGTCTTGTTCAGCGACTTATTCTACATTGGGACTATCCACATCGACATGTGCGTTTTTCAGGGTTGTTCAGAGGAGTTATAGCAGAAAGTGGTTCTGCTGTGAGCGTATGGGCATACGAGCCAGATCCATATCCATATGGTTACAAAGTAGCTGCAGCTATTAACAGTAGTCTAGAATTCAATAACAGTTTGGAACTCATTGAATATTTGCAAACAATACCAGCTTCAAAACTAGATAAATATTCATCGAATCTTGTAAGTATCAACGACAACAGTCATCGATAATTTTTACCGCGTCGTAAATATATTTCCAATTTATTTTTTGCAGACGAAACCACTGCCTGTCATCGAAGTGAAGAATCCAACGGCATTCTTGACAGAACCAATGTACGAATCATTGCTGAATGGAGATTTCAATAAAGTTACTTTATTAATTGGTGCAAATTCTGAAGAATACATATCTGCTGCTGCTGGTTGATACCAATTCATACCCAACGAAATACTATCAAACTGTGAGTTCTGCTTTTAGATATGACGAGTCTATACGAACGAGCAGAAAAACTACAAAACGATGTGTCGAAACTGGTACCAACGAGTATGAACTTGAAAAATTCAACAACTAAACTGTTGGTCGGTGAACAGATCAAAGCCATTTATATGGATGAAAATGAAAAAATGCAAGATAACTTGGGGTTAACAGTAGCTGTAAGTTATATCTACTAGATTGACTGAAAACATGCCAAGTTAAGATATAAAATGCGACATTTTCAGTTTCTCAGTGAAAATCATTTTTTCAATCCATGTGTCAGGCATGCTCAACTGCAATCCAAATATACAGATGTTTATTTTTATCAATTTTCATACTATGGGCCATTAGGAAGGAACTATAACATTACTCTACCAGGTTGGATTGAACGTCAACAAGAGTTGTTGATATTGAATCCAATTGATTTTCATTGCATCAGGTTCTGAAATGTGTAATCATGGAGAGGAATTGTTCTACATATTCAGAAGACAACTGAACGGATACAATAATTCAGATCTTTCCACATATCCGACGGAGGATGTCCTCACACTGAAACGAATGACCAAACTGTGGACCAATTTCGCCAAGTATATGTACGCATCAATCAACTCCAGCAGAAATCATGTAGTTGATTCTTTTTTTCATTTCAGGAATCCCACACCCACAAAAGATCCATTGTTACAAAATATAACTTGGCCCAAAATGGAACCAGATGATATACACTTTGTGGATATCAGAGAAAATCTGATAATAGAAACTGATTTGAAAAAAGGGAGGTATTTGAAATGGAGACAATTATTCGATGAATATGCGCAGCCCCCATTTATTACTTTCTAAAAATATATGAAATTGGCAAGTTGGATTGGCTTGGAAAATGTTGACATAATGATAAGAATGTATTGATGTGAAAAAAATCCAATAATGTCTATCTATTTATGCCTCCTATATTCGATTTGAAATGGTTGAAAATAAAGAACATCCATTATAATTTGAATAAATATGTATTTTCATCTACATTACAGATATAGAATGATATAGTTTTGTATTTATTGAAAATTGTATTAAAAACGGTACAGGGAATGTCCAGAAGAATAAAAACAAAATGTTAAATCCTCGAAAAGCTTACAGTTGGGATAGACGTTTTCAATTATTGTGTATATGAGATATCAAAATTGTTGGTGTGACTGGTAAAAGTATGTTGAATCCACCATGTAACACACAAACTTTTTTCACATTACAAGCCAGCAAGAAATTTGGGAACTGAAAATTGGGAAAAATATTTTTTAACCAATAATACCAAACGAATAAAAAAATGAGGAAACCTAAATGAAAACAAAAATTCCTCACCAATTCCATGTCAGTTTCTTCATCACCAACAATAACAACTAACTTATCTTTGGCATCTTTCAAGGACTGACTGTGTAGTCCGATGTTTTCAATTTTTTTATCGGCACAAGGAACACTTGAAAACGGTATATTGATACTACCAATTACAGTGCATCTACTATATCTAAAAATAATATAGGATCAACAAAATACTCATTTGGAAATCAAATCATGAAACCTACTGAATCATATTCCGGATATCAACAATACACATTTTATCTGGATTAGTACGAACTAACCTCACAAAGTCATTAGCACTTATTCGGGGATATCTTTCCCTTTTCAAATCTTCGAGAGTCACTCCTGAAATATCCTGAAACGAAAACAAATTTTGAATCATCATTGAATTGAATTGTACTCTGTTACTGATACTCACGTATTCATCTCTTTTTTGAAATTCACAGTTTTCATGTTCTCTTGCAGTTATACTCGGAGGTGTCATTTTGAATGTATCCATTGAAAGATATACACTCTTCTCAATATCAACTTCTGGTAGATCGGAGAATAATAAAATGCATTCATTGAAGCCTGCATTCAATAGCCGATCCCTCAATTGTGTCAGAACAGATAGCCCAATATGTAAAGAATATGATGAATTTCCTAAGAGCACTTTATCCCACAGATGCAATATTTTGTAAAGAGGAAACACATCTGAAACGTTCGGAATTCGTTGAATGAATGAATCAGAATGACATAAAAAAAATTCTCACGTGAAAATAATGTCAAGAACCATGGAATGGCAAATAACTGTGGATAAAAGTTGATGTCATACAAATGATTCGCCAACACTGGATCATGAAATGCAATTAGTTGAGAAAACTTCGCTAAATATTCCTCAATTATAACCGAGTTGTCCTTGAGGAAAAATTTGTACAGGTATTTAGGAATAAATGCTGACAAACAAGCAAAAGCTTTAGCTGAAAGTCAATAATTAATAATAAATAATTTGTACATACCCACAACTTACCCTCATCATTGAAATTGAGATATAAGAAAGGAGCTGTCAGAGAGTCAAGACCTTGCCAATACACATAATTTGAGTTCTCGCACACCCAGGCTTTCAGTATCCTTTTCAATTTTTGATGACCTTCTGTAGAAGATAACAATTCGTTGTATTGATGACATCTAGGAATATCTACTTCAATCTGAAAGTTTCCAAAAACATTCATTTGTAAATAAGGTTAACTTTAATTTCTAACCTGCCTATCTGTAGGAGTTATTGTATATTTATCAATTCTTTCATACTTTGATTTGTAATCTCCTTTGATATGCAATAATGCTGCCCATATTTCACCACGAAGTAATGGAGGAATATCTTTTTCTGCTTCTCTGATGATGAGTTCTCTAGTGAACGGATAACCCTATAAATATTATAGATGATATTTTCAAAATAGTTTTCATCAAAATGATAAATAAGAAATATATGTTCAAATCAAAACTCAGTTGAAGATAGTCAATGAGAAATCACTTCCTTGACATATTGAGTACAAAATAGGGCTTCATTTCTATTTTCCAGACAACTATTTTTTACTGAGTGTGAGGCTTCAAATTTGATGTCCATAGGCATGAATTGAAGTTATTTGGAATTGAATAACTCACATGCAACAACCTCCTGAGTAGTATGACCCTATGGAACTGATATTCAGGATCTCGTTCTTTGATGATGAGTGGCAATCCAACGGCATCATAGAGAGGTGGATCCAGACGAGAAATGATATCAGATTTTATTTGAATCAGAGGATAGAATGAAGTGAATGGTATATTCTCAAAGCGTTGATATAAGGACTCAAGTGGCATTTTCACAATTCTTGGGTCATAAAGGGTGGTTGGATTTCGGTCTTGACCTAATATACTTCCCTCAATAAGAACTAAGCTTGAAGTAAAATGAAAATTCAATTTGTTATCGATGATATATCCTGATTTTGTTTTCAAACATTTTGTACTTTTCATGAATCATAAGGTAGAAACACTCAAGTCTAATATTTTAGAAATTGAACTCACTGTGGTAATGACAATATAGGTGGGCTAGATCTGATAAGTCCTTGTTTTTTGAGCTCCTGCAAGATATCTCCACCAGCCAATTGCCACCAATGATACAATTCACGTATGGTGAAGATTTCAAAAGGCTGGCGTAGACTTTGATTTCCTGAAATATTTTTTGTTCCCTGCTGCTTAAACATATCATTTTGGAGTAGCTC
Source organism: Plagiodera versicolora (assembly GCA_037013635.1). Classification (NCBI taxonomy): domain Eukaryota; kingdom Metazoa; phylum Arthropoda; class Insecta; order Coleoptera; family Chrysomelidae; genus Plagiodera; species Plagiodera versicolora. Next base: position 9,256,517 of record CM072982.1, on the reverse strand, counting down.
CTCACAAGAAGGTCTTTGATCAGCATCAATTTTCAGGCATGACTCTATCATACATCTTATGTCATCTGGAATATTCTAAACAAATACAGAGAATTGCATATTAATAAGGTAGCAATTTTAATTATATACAAACCATAAAATCTTCATAACAGTTATGTTCTCTTGCAATTCTTTCAAAAACAGAAGAATTAGATTGCAAAAGGCTCAACACTTTCCTTATTCTGTGTCCCAATTTCAATGTACTCCAAAATATTTTCTTTAAAACAAGTTCAGCTAATATCATTCCTAAGGCCCAAATATCTACTTTCAGATTTGTGTCATAGTGTTGGATACCATTCAAGTATATTTCTGGAGCAGCATACAATAGTTGACTAAAAAATAATAATTTTAGATGCCCATAGGAACCCAAATTATGATGCTTTTTAGATTGTGTTTTCTACTTTTGGACAAACCTGTTTCAATATTGAATTATAGATACAATTTTGGTTTATACTCACATAATAGGAAATGAAACCAGTTTTCCATTATCTGTCAAATGATACAATCCATAATTGAATAGCTTAACCCTTCCATTCAAATACAATACATTTTCACTGTTGAGGTTTCTGTGCACAATATTCCTCTTATGGAGGTCATTTAAACCTTCAAGAATTTGGTATGCAATATGTTTGACTTCATCTACACAAAATTCTGAGTTTTCAATAATATGAGATAAAGGGGTACCACAATACTGTGATACAACAATGGTACGCTCTGAAATTCAATTTTATTATTGACAATTAAAGAGAAATAATTACATCACACCATGTTTTCCTCTTATGATATCCAAATACTGACACAAATATGGGCTTCTAATATCTTTCAGGATCTGTGCTCTTCCATATATTATAATTGAATTTGGGGTAAGGGGCAAACCATTACTACCACACATATCTTCTTTATGTTGTTTTGCAAAGAAAGTAATTGCACCGAAGTGCATTTCTGGAAGTTTTAGTAAGTCGACACTACCCAGCGTCATGATACATCTATTTTAAATCTATTAAATCGTTTCATAAATTAATTCAATACATGGAATAGCGTTTTCGTTCATACATGTAAAATTTCAAAAAATCTCAAGATTTCTAGGCAGTATAACAGTTGTAAACCCATTAAAAGTTAGGTTAGATATTTTTATGAGGATAAAAAAAATAACAGAACATTCCCGTGGCTCAAGCACAGTGGGGCGCTTGCCGCTTGCGAACAATCGCAACCGGAGTGGGTGACATCTACTTTTAAGCGTTTGAAATAGTTGAGGTGTGACCAATAAACTACTAGATGATCCCTTGCGTCGATGTGCTGTGCAAAGCATCGATTCCAACCAATGATCTAATAATATACTCTACTAGATTATCCCTTGCGTCGATGTGCTGTGCAAAGCATTGATTCCAACATTAAAGAGAGAAAGAGCTATCGACTATATGTTGAGAGCAACTGAGAAGGGTAGAGGTGAGAGGCAAAAAGCAATGAATTTAACATTGCGTTATATGGGAGATACTTTGAATTTTTCAAAATTTCGAAGAATTATGTGATTCTAATTGAAAATATCCATTGTCTGCCAAGCATTTGTTGATAATGAATCATTTTTGTATGATATCTGATCATTATAGGCTCTCAAATTTAAAAAATATGAGTATAACTTGCCTCCTTTCTGATAACTTATGAAGCACCTTTATGTTTGGCTTCATAATTTAAATATTTAAAAAAAGTTTCAAGTATTTATGTACTAACTGACGATGAAAAATCAAACAGGTATAAAAATAAAAATTGTTTTAGAACGATTCAAGTAGGTCGTATACACTTTATTGGGTACAAAAATATAATGAGGTATACCTAAAAATAATTTTTATTCTTTTGTACAAAAAGTTGAAGCAGTTGGGCTTCGAAAAATGTTGGCAATATTCCGAATGTACAGGGTGGGCAAATTTCGATTATTTGTATAGGGTATACTTAACTCGGTATGATGAGATACAAAAAATAGAAGTCGAATTCTGGGTCTCTTTTTTCGAGACAAATTCCCTGACAAATACAAAAATTTGGTACAGTGTATTTTGTTATAAACAAAAGTTCGATCTTTCGAGTTTTGGCCTCGAATTTTAGCTTTCAAATAGGAATGTCGGCTATATCCCCATAAGTCAAAATATTACAACTTTTTTCGAGACAATAAATTTATTGTGTTCCGAGTTACCCTATACAAACATCGGAATTAGTAGCTCACTCTGTAGATTTTTCACTGATGTTTGAACAAAATTAATTTTGTATACTTATGTCTGATTCGTTCTTTCATTTCATTTATTGAACTCACACACAGGTATATCTTGTGTAACTGCATTGGTTAGCCTTTGAGACCTTGAAACTTGACTGGCTTCTTCACTATAAATGCTTTGGAAATTTGAAAATGCTAGGAACTGCACCACTTTTCAAAGATTCATTTCCAAAATTAACAACGTAATCACCAGGACAAAAATGTTCAGAACATAATTTTGCAGCACCTCCTGGAATGAAGTTTTCCCTTCTCATAGCAACTAACCATTTTTTGGAAATCTGAATCTCACAACATCAAAATCATTATTTCTGAAGCCTCACATGCCTTACCTATGAAATGATATATTTTTTTCTTTGTGGAATCTGTTGGTACAACCATAGGCTGAACAAGAAGTCACCATTATGAAATATAGTTTATAATATATAATATATAGCATCTATTAAATCCATAAGAACAACAGAATGGGTGCGTTCCATTAAGCGCTCACAACGCCCAAAACACTCATTCAGACGTTCCACATGGCGACCACGATCGTTGGGGTCGTGGCGAAAATGTCATGAATGACGTCATGATTCATGCTCACGACGACCCATCTCAATAGGTGGGTCGGCGTGAGCGTTTCGATGACGCACAGAACCAAGTGGAACGACAAAATTCGTGGTCGTGAGCGTGATCGTTGTGAGCGCTTAATGGAACGCACCCTTGGTCGTTGCCTCCTTTGCGATGCATGGAACGTCAGACTCATGGAATAGAAATAAGCAGAATGGATTTCTAATCTGATGGAAATCTAGCCATCTTTGTTTACCTAATCAACGTAACGAATTTGTTGTCCTTTTTTATCACTGTAATCCGCAGTCGATGTTGCCAAATGGTGAATTAGAAACAAAGCACTTTAAACTTTAAATTCCCATATTTATTTCTGTTTTTTAAGTACTTGAAATATTTTTTTTAGGAAAAAGGTTGAAATGATAAATTTAAAATGCGACGTTTTAAAGATATATCATGAAAAATACTTCATTATCGTCTGAAGGAGAATTCCCCATTCTCTTTATGGGGTCCACCACCTGTTCCTTTTTAATAAACTTTGTTAACACAAGATTTTGTTTTCGTCCATGATCGAATATCATGCCATGTCTGAAATAAATGTAAAATGTAAAATAAATGAAAATAAGCTCAACACTAAATCGACTTTTTGATGTATTTCACCTTTCTCCAGGATTTCCAATCCTTGTATGTACCGCCCCCACAGCTATTTAAAACATTCGATAGTTTTTGCTACAAATTTCTGGCAACTAGCTGCATAAAATTGTAAGTGAATTTCCCTGACGACAGCTTAGGATTTTTTTTTCATGAACTCTAACATGATTCTTTTTTGTTCCATGGAGGTATTTGTTCTTCGGGTATTCTTCACTGAATCCATACTTAAATTTTTGGATTGATAATAAATAATTATTAATTTGGTATATCAACAAATATCGAAAATGGCATCGAAGTGAACTTCACATTTCGAATTTTATGTAGTTCAGTGGCTAAGTGGCTAAATAGCGATGTTGCCAAACTAATTCGTACATACGAACGACATCGTTCGTATGCCTTTGCGAACACGAGAGAATACGATATCGTGTAAGTGTTCGCAAATAGGCCATTCGCAAAAAGCGTATACGCGCAGTTGCGAACGATGTCAAGTATAGCGCCCCAGAAGTAATGTTCTTAATATTGCAAATAATTTTTCTGTATAATAAAGTATACACGAATTCAGAATCATATTAAAGCACATAATAAATGATAAATTTGATGAACAGGATATTACATAATATGACTGTATACATTCTATGAATATATCAACTTGAAAACAAAGAATAAACATACAATGTGTCATAAAATCGGTGTTCTAAGACGTCCTAAAACCATTCGCAAGTAAGTTACAAACGCCCAACACCACACAAAATAACAAATATCAAATAACAAATATCACGTAACAAATAACAAGTATAAATTGAAGTTCTTATTTTTCAATGACAGTGTTCATGCAGCCAAGTATTAAATAACAAATAACAAATAACAAATAAGAAGTTGGTCAACTTCAACTTTCTACGTTAATTGAACGCGATTTTCTTATTGTGCGCAACCAGTACGCAGGTGACTTTGATTGGCCTGTCCAGAGAAAAAATAACCTAACTTCTGTCAAAACAAACTATATTTTGTGTCTGCTCTTATCGACGGTTTTGTTTGGAACAAATATATTTTTTTAAAATGGAATTTTTCGAAATATTACAGAATTCTAAAAAGTGTGTTGAGGTTCGGATCATTCGAATTTCAAATGGCTTGTGCGCCTGCGTACCATTTTGTGCTAATTGTTATTTGGTGTGCATGAATGGTAACATTTTCACTACTTGTTATTTGTTATTTGTTACGTGATATTTGTTATTTGATATTTGTTATTTTGTGCTGCATAAATCCACACTTACGAATGGTCAAGAACACCGTCAATTTGAGTGACGTCATTTTTTACAGATGCGGCCATTTTGTCGGTAGGGCATACAAGGGTGCGTCGGCCATTAGCTTCATTGTTATCTGCAGTTTTGATTTTGATCTCCACGGAGTTGATCTCTTTCGGCCCTTTTAGAACATCCCACAACAGAACAAAACGATGGCAGTTCAACCACCCAATTAATCGATCTTCTCTATTGTTTACAATGACAGGAACGTTTTGTGTGCCGTACCAGTAATCTGTCGTGACGTCACCTCAAAATGATCTTATAGACCGAAGTCAAATATCATTCGCAAATTCATGATATGCGAACGAACATCATAGATGCGAACGGCCAAGAATAGTGCCCCTGTGCCCTGTGGCTCAATGATACATTCGCGCCGAATAGCGTAACTAGGATTTATGTATGTCCTGTGCTGAAACTTTCAGAACAAGAAGAAAATGATGTCTTTAATTTCAGAGGTTGTGTTTTATTAATATTTTCATTATTTTACTTCGATCGAAGACGCTAAAAACATTGTTTTTTCATATTTTCGATAAAATACTTCCAAGAAGAAAGGATTCGATGATTGCATGATTACGTATATAAATACGATAGAGGCAAGGATATCCTCGTTCTGCTACATTCTTATCAACAAGCAGGGACATTGAGATCAACGTGTAAGAGATAAAATTCAATGATGAATACTGGTGGGGTAAGTCAAAATCTCAATGTCATAACTATATCTACAGAATATTAAGATACTAATACAGTCTAAGCTCTTTTGATGAACTGATATATTTCAAGTTGAAAAATTAATATGGATACAGAGGAGAACATTCAGGTGGGTAGTATTACATAATTAAAACATTGTGCACATTTGTCCACAAACAATATGACCACTTTCACGGCTATAAAAAACCTCAAATTGAAAATTTTAAATAGATACAGAGGGGTTCATTCAGATGGGTAGTATTACATAATAATACCATTGTGCACATTTGTCCACAGAAGATATAACCACTTCCATGGCTATAAAAAACCTCTTTCAAAAGCACATGATATGAATTTTGAAAATGATTTCAGTTATGTCTTGTGTCTGTTTTGATTTCTTCTTAGGAAAAATCTGTTGGTTTCATACTTTGAAATATTAATTTATTTCATCTCTTGATATGGAAACTTCTCTTCAAACTTCTGTACTGAATGTTTTATCCATTGTTTGTAGGCAATATCCATTGCTGTAGGAGTGGGAATCCTTGTAGGCTCTATTGTAATTTATAAACTATATGCTCCAAAATCATCCTCCAGTAAAGGTATGTTTTAGTCATATATACAGAATAATGATGAAACATGTTTTGTTTGAGATATACAATGTTAGGTCTAAATCTGACATATTATTCACAGGAAAAAACAAAAAACCACTCCTTGTTGATCCCCAAGCAAAATACAAGTTACCATTGATTGAAAAAACTATCATCAGTCATGATACGAGAAACTACAGATTTGGTTTACCAGAAAAGAATATGATACTGGGTTGGTATATGGCTTTATTGTCATTATAGTATATCATATGTACAAATTCATTTCAGGTCTTCCAATTGGACAGCACATCCAATTGTCAGCTAAAATTGGTGAAGAATTGGTCATTAGATCCTACACTCCTGTATCATCAGATGATGATGAAGGTTACATTGACTTGGTTATTAAGGTGAGATTAGTGGCATTATTTCTAATGACAATGGCTACTTGGCATAATGTTGTGTTAGGTATACTTCAAAAACGTTCATCCTAAATTCCCAGACGGAGGTAAAATGACCCAGTACTTGGATTCTTTAAAGATAGGTGATACAATTGATGTTCGTGGTCCATCAGGCCGAATCCAATATCAAGGAAATGGCAATTTTGCTGTAAAGAAACTCAGGAAAGACCCACCTGTTATAATAAATGCCAAAAGAATTGGATTAATAGCAGGAGGGGTAGGGATAACCCCTATTCTGCAGCTTGTTCGGTAATAGATCAGTAAAAGTATCATTATTTCAAATGATATAACTAGATTTTGATAAATAGTGGACTATTTTGAATGATCTGAATGTATCAATTGTAGGTACATTACCAAACAACCTGATGATAACACTGAATGTGCCCTAATTTTTGCAAATCAAACTGAAGATGACATTTTGGTGAGGAAAGAACTGGAAGAGGTAGTAGAAAAGTTTCCAGGTAGATTCAAATTGTGGTATACACTGGACAACCCATCAGAAGGTAAGAACGTGAATTAAATAAAGTTAACACCCATATTTTTATGTTGTTTTGTGTAGGTTGGAAGTACAGTTCAGGTTTCATCAATGAGCAAATGTTGAGAGACCATCTCTTTCCACCTTCAAATGATACATTAATTCTTATGTGTGGTCCTCCGCCAATGATAAACTTTGCATGTTTACCAAATTTGGAAAAAATTGGACACAACAAAGATCTTTGCATAGCTTATTAAATCCAAATAACTAAGATATATGAATGTCTGGAATGTTGCTTTCACATTGAAGACTGTTTCTTTTGATTTTTGTTATTCTTTAAGGTATTTTTATACTTTTGGTGCTCTACTCAAATAGTGTTGTATTTTTGGCAAAAAAACTTGAAATATATATTTCATAAAGAACTCTACAATTATTTTCATAATGTAGTATTGGTGAATCATTACTTTGAATTCACTTGAGTATTTCCCAAAACAGAACATTTTTAAAAGAAGAGACAACCATTTGGTTGAAAGTTTCGCACACTGGTATAAATAAAAAACCTGAATTTTCAAATATTATATATATTGATCTTACATATAAAAAATACTGAAGTTGAGATTTTCTAACTCAAAGAAAATAATAAGGGAAATTTATACATCCTGAATTACAATACTTTTTTAGTTGTAATGAATTAACAATGACAGGGACATTTACGAAACTACATCAAGTCACTGTGTTTGTTTACTTCACCTTGCAAAAAAATCATCCCTATTCTATAATTGAATGAACGATATCTTTGTTCTAGCATAAATTTACAACATTTTGAATTGTTCAATTGCGTTATGAAAAGTTCTGAGGAAACCATTTATTTTTCAAGATGAACTGATTTTATTGTCGCAAGTGAGGCCGTTTGAAATTTCTAGAACGAAACATCACATCGCTTGAACAGGCCTTATGCCCAACTCAGAATAATATAATTTTTGTTCGTCTAGAATAATATCATAAAAAAAGGAAAGTTCTAAAATACATGTCGATATTATACATTATTATGTTCGTATATCTATGAAAATTAAATATTGAAATAAGCACCAATTTACAACCCAAGGTTTCTCTTTGAATACCACTATACCTTGTATGGTCCGGACATAATTGGTTTCTTAGGAACGTGTCCATACAAAAATATGGAGAAAATCACAAAACCAGCACCAATAGCAAATTGCAAAGACAAATTGAAGTCAAACAAATATATTGAGGCAACACAAGAAATGACGATAGCCAAAGAAGTGGCAAAACCTTTGAGAATATTGTCGGCATATTTAACTACCACAGCAACTATCAGTCCTCCACAAGCTTGGAGAACAACAAGGTAGGCGACGAATTTATCATAACCGAAGAAAAAACCAGTTTCTCTAATTATGTTACCATCGTAAACATAACAAGACAGCAGTCCAAATGGAACAGAACAAAATGAAAGTTGCACATTACGCATCCAGACAGTTACATCACTACCTTTCAACATTTTCTCGAAAAAAACTCCCGCGAAACCGGAAAGACAACATGCAGTAAGTGCAGCCATGAAACCAATAAAATGGTTTTGTTCTGGTCCAGTAGTTGAAGGTTTGTCATCAGATTGGGCTAGTTGTACTAGAACTATTCCTAATACAAGAGTAAGAAGTGAGATCCATTGGGTTCTGAGAAGCTCTCTTTTCAATATAAATACTGAAAACAAGGCAGTAGTGAGGATTTTCAGTTGGTATGTAACCTGAAAAAAACACACAATTGCTTTCATTTAGCCAATCCACAATAAATGGATTTTATCAACAGAAGCATCAAATCTGCTAAAGAAGCAATATTATGCAAGAGTTGAATAAAATAAAAATGCATCAATAAAATCACAGGTTTTTTGACATTACTATATGTTTTGTGATTACTCTTCCGATAAATATGCGAGAATAACATGAAATTTCACCCATTGGATCAATATATTATATCCTCAAATCAGTTTTACTTATTTTTCCTTTCATTTATATCTTATAAACATTCATTTGTTGAATAAATTGTCTCAAAACATATTTATATCAAATAAATATCTTGAAAGAAGTTACAGCTTTAATTTTAGGTGGATATTTAATTCATCACTGCAATTACTTGATGAACAATCGCAGAATTTTTCTCACCTGATAAGTTGCTGCATCCAAATGGGATGCTGACACATATAACAAATTATTTTGTACAAGGTATACAAAAGAGGGAATGCATATTTTGAGAGTATCAATAGGTTGTTTGATAATTTGCTTATCCAAGGTTTGTAGTAACTGCACTATTCCTCCAGATTCTAGGTAGACAAATACCAAGCAAGTGACTAATTTGACAATTTCAGACATCAAAACAGCTGAAAATAAGTGAGTGATAATAATCAACATTTTTATGTTCAACAAAATTACCTGTTGAGGATAGGAACATATCACCTTCTCTAGTTCTGGCATACCTCATACTCAGTCCTAATATGGCATTTTGTAGGGTGAGTGTCACTAAACTAACATATTTCAAAATACTAGTCTGTCCGTCTGTAAAACAAATTGGAATTGGTATCATGGATATATGTTATAATATATATCTGAAATACCTTTTTTCTGCATTTTTATAGGTTGCTTTGATCTCCGGATTTCAAGTGGCAATGAACTTCTCTGAAAAAATATCAATAACGGAAAATGATAAAACAATATGCGTATCTGATATTTTTCAGGTTTGCGACAAATTGAAATTGCAGTATGCACTAAAATCTGAAATTATTTAAAATTTATGATCAGCTTAGGTGTACTTTTCATGAGTTTAATTGGAATAAGTATATCTCATTCAGACTTCAATGAGCACTGATATTTCATGTGAAATAAAATTAAACACTTGTTTTTGTGCATTATTACAATGTGGCAAATAATATTGATATGTGGCAGGTTTCATAACCAAAAACATTTATGTACAATTAGTGTGTAATCGTTTTTCAGCTATTCATAAGTTTTTAGGAAAAAACATTTTTAAATCAACCCTCAACTGAATGTTTGTGGAGAAAATAAATGAAGAACATACCCCAACACAATGCTTCAACTATCTACATGTGTGAACATGATTTCATGGAAAATTGAAACAACACTCATAAAAATTATGTTTATAAAGCTTAAAAATTAGGCTCAAGTAGGCCTAAACAAATAGTATTACAATACAACACATCGTTACAAATATATGAATATGCCATGAATACGAGAATACGTAATGTGACATCATCATATTAGGCATTCCAAATCACGTGACATTCATTATGGCGAGAGTAGGCACACAGCTGTTTGAAGTGACGTCATTACGGCATTATTTCCGAAGTTGTGTGAGTTTGTTGTTGATGATAGAAGTCTTAAGATGCAGAGTGTATATTTAAGGACATTATTGTTGGAAAATCCAGATATTGGTGAAAGGTAAGCTGAAAACCCAATTTGTTTTTTGTTTACACAACATTTTGTTTCCCATATGTGAAGTGGAATGTTTATTTACAGATACCGAATGAAGCTGAAGATAATAAATGATGTAGACCCTTTTACATTGAACATCCAGGAATTGGATAGTTCAATTCATGGAATTCCACCTATTACAAATATAGATATTGTTTTGTATTTATAGTGCTAACCCATAGAACAAATGAAGGCCTACAAAAGCTTGCATTCATTCAAGTATTTTGAGTCAGGCTTTGTTGTGAATGTAGGGACAAAAGTGGTGAATGGTTTCTACATTGTAGTGGGAAAGGTAAGGTTTGTTCATTTCTATTGACTTTTGTTTATTCAGCAATTTTTTTAGGTCAAACATTCTCAGAGAGAAAATGAGAAACCATTGGACATTTGGTGCATCGTGGCCAAAGATGAAAGTGTATTAACAGCACATTGCCCATGAATGGCTTGACACAGTGAAGTTTGCAGTCATGTGGGTGCACTTTTATTTGCAGCTGAATAAAATGTACAATGTAAATACAATAAAAGTTATAAAATGTTCACTGCAGACTCTCTGATTTTTTAGTATCGATTCAGTAAGATCGTCCCTCTTAATTGCTGCTATCCATAGCCTTTCAGACAATTCGATTTTATCCGTTAGAAACCTGTGGCTTAAAACCGCAGGCACTAAAAAAAATTTTACATCATCCTTGGAACGACTTCCACAGTTGACTAAAAGGCATGTAACAGGCATTTTTTAGTGAGAATACCACTAATAAGCTCTAAACAATATAAAAAATCATTTGATGCAGTCACAAAAACAAAAATCTCACAACTTTTAGATCAATTAATAACATAACAATATGTAAACAAAGCATTGTGTGCCTACTCCCACCATATTGAATTTGTTTTGACAGGTCGTTGGAATGCCCTATAGTGAATAGTGTTCAGTCACATATACTCTGTCTCTGTGGTTCAGTGATCAAATCATTCAAATCATTCAAATCGCTACATCATATCTGTCAGCTGTGATCATATCATCAAGGTCATCTTAGAGTTGCGGATCTTGACAGAAGAAAGGTTTGTGTGAAGTTAGCCACGGAATTGCCAGCCACGGTTTCTGATGTGTGGGAAATCGAATACGGTATAGAGTAAAAACCGTGGCTAGCGAGTCGTTTCGGTCACAGCTTGAGGTGTATGCGATTTGGATGGATGTATACCTGTTAACATTTCTGAAAAATCGCAGTGCTGAGAAATAGGAGCGAAAAGGAAGACAAAATTAAGCGAATTTGAGTTGTAACTTCTAAACTAGGTCGTGTTCATTGAAATTAGAAATCATCCAGAGTCCGAAAAAAAAAATATTGCAGAATTTGTACCACCGTAGGGGAGATAGGGGTAACGAAATAAGACCAAAATACGTAAGATAAAAAAAAATCTCATAAAAAATCAGGTCGAATGATAAGTGAATTTTCACCGAAATTTAATCTATCCGTTGTTTGTTGTTATCAGTTTTCCTGTATAAGAACTAAAGTTTTCGAACGCTCATAATGAATAATCATTAATAGAATCAGAATATCGAAGTTACAACTCAAATTCGCGTAATTTCGTTGCCCCTATCTCCCCTACGGTGGTACAAATTCTGCAATATTTTTTTTTCGGACTCTTCGGATGATTTCTAATCGTCCTACGAAAGATTTTTCAATGAACACGACCTAGTTTAGGAGTTGCAACTCAAATTCGCGTAATTTCGTTGCCCCTATATCTCCCATACGGTTGTACAAATTCTGCAATATTTTTTTTCGGACTCTTCGGATGATTTCTAATCGTCCTAAAAAAGATTTTTCAATGAACACGACCTAGTTTAGGAGTTACAACTCAAATTCGCGTAATTTCGTTGCCCCTATCTCCCCTACGGTGGTACAAATTATGCAAATTTTTTTCGGACTCTTTGGATGATTTCTAATCGTCCTACGAAAGATTTTTTAATGAACACGACCTAGTTTAGGAGTTACAACTCAAATTCGCGTAATTTTGTTGCCCCTATCTCCCCTACGGTGGTACAAATTCTGCAATATTTTTTTTCGGACTCTTTAAATGATTTCTAATCGTCCTACGAAAAATATTTTAATGAACACGACCTAGCCTAGAAGTCAACTACTCAAATTCGCTTAATTTTGTCTTCCTTTTCGCTCCTATGGTGGTACAAATTCCAGTCTTTATTTCTAATTTCTCAGCACTGCGATTTTTCAGAAATGTTAACAGGTATACATCCATCCAAATCGCATAAAATTGCACACACCTCAAGCTGTGACCGAAACGACTCGCTAGCCACGGTTTTTACTCTATACCGTATTCGATTTCCCACACGTCAGAAACCGTGGCTGGCAATTCCGTGGCTAACTTCACACAAACAGAAGAAAGAAGAATATTTTAGGTTATATGTAATGTTTGTGTTTTGTATTTCTGTTTCAGAAATTATAATGCAACCAGTTTTCATTGCATACATTAATTTACGAATTTTTAAGCATTAAATTTGCTGATACATAACTTTCTTAAAGTGGGGTCTATAAGTCGATAGATTATTATTATCAGAATGAAACTTTTTGAGAGTAAAGTAGAAGATGTTCTCCGCCTTACTCAAAGAGATGAGTTATTTGTGCGAGATATTGAAGAACAGATGCATTCATTCTTCAAATTAATGGGAACAAGGTCTTATTATAGACTGAATAAATCCATTCCTGTGCTAGCAAATCTCTGGTACTATTTTATGACCACTATGGGAAATATTCAGACACTTGGAGAAGAATACACAGGAACAATGAGAATTGATAATAATGGAAAAATACCTTCTAAATTGGTACATAATAAAGATAACATAGTCTATGTATATGTACTGAACTTGAATTACTTTCTGTTGTCTTGCAAAGAATCACTACTAATGAAACTCATCAGTTTTTTTTTTGATAATTTCAAACAAATAACAAAGTGTATCAACAATCAAATTTTTAGATGCAATCCTTATGGTTGGTTTTGTATCTGGGAGGAGAGTCTTTAATGGATAGACTATTGAATTATTCAAAATTGCAGATACAAAATTCCTCAAGCATAACCATGGAAGCTAAATCTATACTAATAAATTGTATTGATGTGTTTAAAGAAGAGAAATTGAATTTGAAACGAATACATACATCTCTTTTTTATATTAATGGAAGATACTATAATATTTCAAACAGACTGATAAGAATTCGATATGTGAGTTTTGTATATTGCAAATACTTTGGAAAAATATCATCTTCCCTCATGATATTTTAGGTGCTGCTCAGAGAATGGCTTCACAATGACTCATTCACAGGAAGTTTCAATTTTCTAGGAAATATAACCTTGTTCTATGTTCTTTTCAATCTAGTATCAAGAATATTCATATTCAAAAGGTCCAACCAACAACAAGGAAGTGTGACAGTGCATTCAAACATCTCCAAAAAAATGTGTGTACTTTGTGCAGAAAATATTAAATCTGCTTGCTCCACACCCTGTGGTCATATTTTTTGCTGGGATTGTATTCATGATAGTTTGAATTATCAAAAGTCGTGTCCCATTTGTAGAGAAAATTTGCAGCCCAGTAGAATTATATTCCTACAAAATTTCGCATGAATAAAAGGTACTCACGATGGTTGTTTATTCAATGTAGGAGGTAATTTATTTCAATTACTATTTCAAGAAATAAAGATTGTGTTGTTTCAGCGTACGCACATAACGTCATATGAAAAGATCATATTGCGATAAGGCTATCCGCTACTCTTAGATATTCTTAGATTATTCACATAGAACTGCTTGTTTTGTGACTCAATTAGGCAATCCAAACCACGTGACATTTAATGTGGCGGATGATGGCACACAATGCACACAGGCATTTTTCTTCAGGAAAAGAGTTAATAACCAACCACAATTTAAAAAACACATAAAAAACGCACCAGAGATCACTAAGGGTGCGTTCCATTAAGCGCTCACAACGCCCAAAACACTCATACAGACGTTCCACATGGCGACCACGATCGTTGGGGTGGTGGCGAAAATGTCATGAATGACGTCATGATTTATGCTCACGACGACCCATCTCAATAGGTGGGTCGGCGTGAGCGTTTCGATGACGCACAGAACCAAGTGGAACGACAAAATTCGTGGTCGTGAGCGTGATCGTTGTGAGCGCTTAATGGAACGCACCCTAAATGTAACAGTCACATATGTTAACACCAAATGTGTGCCATAAGCCGCCACTTGTTTCTTCGATTTGACAGATCGCTGGATTGCCTAATTAGGGTGCGTTCCATTAAGCGCTCACAACGCCCAAAACACTCATTCAGACGTTCCACATGGCGACCACGATCGTTGGGGTGGTGGCGAAAACGTCATGAATGACGTCATGATTCATGCTCACGACGACCCATCTCAATAGGTGGGTCGGCGTGAGCGTTTCGATGACGCACAGAACCAAGTGGAACGACAAAATTCGTGGTCGTGAGCGTGATCGTTGTGAGCGCTTAATGGAACGCACCCTCAGGCAATCCAAACCACTTGACATTCAATGTGGCGGATGATGGCACACAATGCGATACCTTGGCTAGTAAACAGTGAATTTTATTTATTATTGGAGTTTTTTGGTGTTTCGAAACGGTATTCAGATGGAGAGTGAATATTTGAAGACATTGATGTTGAATAGCAGAGACGTTGGTGAAAAGTATGCTTGGAACTATTCATTCAGTTCATTCTTGCAGAGATAAGCTATAACTTATTGTAACTTATCTCTGATTCTTGTCACAGCATTCGTTTTAGATATTAAATGAAGTTGGATCCTTTCACATTGGATACTGATGCTGATTTAGATTATTCAATTGATGCTGTTCTTCTTGTAATATTCTGATCAAAAAATGTCTACTGCAGACTCTTTTACATCAGTTTGGAATCAGTGAGATCATATCTCTTGATCGCAGCTAACCATAGGGCCCTTCGCTTCCTAGTTAAATCGTTCTTACTCTATAACTGCTCTATAAGAACCTGTGATTAGTAACCATAGAAACCGATTACATGCCGACTTTATTTCGGTTAGTACGAGATCTACAGCCAACCAAAATGCATGTAATAGGCCTTTTCTTCAGTAAAAGAGTTAATAATTAGCCACAATTAAAAAAACACATAAAAAACGCAGTAGAGATAACTAAATGTAACAGTTTTCAACTCAAGTCACATATGTAAACACAAAATGTGTGCCCTAAGCCGCCACATTGTTTTTTCGATTTGACAGATCGCTGGATTGGGGATTCTTTTTTATAGGTTAATAATATATAAGTTCAAGGCAGTATAAATAATTTCGAATATCTCGTTTAATTAATTGAAATAAATATTTGTTGAAATGATTCGTCACCAAATCTTCAGTAAAATTGTTAACGTACATCGCAGTATTTCTAGAATTCGCTGTGCTAGTTCACTAGTCAACATTGAAAATCTTGAGAAAGAATCACCTCTAACTGATCATGACTGTAAGACTCCTTTATATATCATTATGTTCTATGAAAATGATAATACATTGTAGTTAACGTTGATGATGAACATAAAAGCAGAGAAGAGCAAATAGAACAGAGCAGAAACAAGTCTCGCCTGAGATCTCAAGATCGGAATATTGTTTTGGAAAAAAATCCTTACCCTCAACCTATGTTTTGGCATCATGGAACCATAAAGTATCTCAGGAAGACTTATGGTCGTTATGGACAGTCTTCAGGAATAGATCCATCCATATGTTGGCCTACAAAAGAAGAACTAGAAAGTGCCATGGAATATGAAAGAGTTAAATATCCATACACTATCTCCCAAATGATGGCAGATGCTGAACAAAAAAGGAAAGAAAAACATGACAGGATAATGTCAAGACAACAAGGTATTGTGGAAAAAATGAAAAAGTTGGAAGGATGGAAACAAGATTTATATAATAGGATAGCCAAGAAAGAAAAAGAGGCTATAGCAGCTAAAGTAAGTTGATATGAAAATCACCTGTTTCAATATAAATATCACAAATATCAATCCCAACAAAACCAGTCACTAGTTCTAACCTTTCTGTGATAGTAGACACTGTAAAAGAGAAAGTTACTCACAGTTATTCAGGTATTGTCAAGCTAAATTTCACCTTTATTCTGATATTTACCTATTCAAGAACTTGGAATTGCTTTCAGTGGTTTCACAGAATTTGATGGGTCATATCTAAAATTTTAATTTCAGGAGAGAAAAGAAAGGTTAGTAGAAGAAGTGAGGAGACACTTTGGATTTAAAGTAGATCCAAAAGATGAGAAATTCAAAGAGATGTTGGTTCAAAAAGAGAAAGAACAAAAGAAAGCTATGAAAGAAGAGAAACGAAAAGCAAAAGAAGCCAAAATGGTGGAAAAATTGTTGCACAAGCACAGTGAACCAGAAGAAATTGTAAAAGTTCAAAATACTTCAACTGATTGAATAGTGAATATGTATTGAATGAGTTTATGTTTTATGGAGCCTGTTGAAGAAATATATGCCCATTCAGAATGGCAATAATTTATAGAAATTTTATTATGGATACTCTGGTTAAATAATAAATTTTCGTTTTTATGAAAAGATGATAAATGGAATTTCAAAAGTTGTCAAAGTTAAGGTGTCTACATAGTTATAGGCATCTTAGTCAAAATAAATGTCTGATACTAATCAGTTACCATAAATGAAGAATAAATGGAACATTATTGAGCAAAACACAACTTTATGCGACTCTAGCGGCCATAATGTGAACTTCCCGATACGCGTATTGTTTCTTTGTTTTGTTTCGCTATCGTGTGTGATTTGTACAGTTATTTCGATTTCAAATCCAATTATAAAATATCTGAAGGGAATATAAGTAAAAACGCAACTTGTTGTGTTATAAGGTGCACCAGGAAATGAAAATAAAGTATATGTAACCAATAAAATGGGAATTATCGAAGACATTGATGAACGAAAAGCATGTGATAATAATTTATTGTGCTTGGTTTTATACATACTAATGTTTATTTATATTAGCATCTCCATAGAGCTAATATTAATCCTGAAACCCTGACCCAAAACTTAACAATAAATTTGATACTAGGATCAGTAAAATTGCCAGGGCACGATAATTCGCCACTTAAGTATTGTAGTAAATACAACCTTGCACAGTTCAATAATAATGCTGAAATATGCTTGCAAATTCCAAATAAGCCTGATTTGCATGTGCATCCCATCTTGGTGATTTTCAAATCTTCAATTATAGAAAATGTACCCTCGATCTGATGGGGCTGTCCTTATAGAGCAGTCGTTTGTAGACAAATATACCTGCAATGTTAATACTGTCCTCCATACTCGACTTATTACCACATCAAATCGAGTGATTGGCATAAAGTATTTGCTCTTCCTTCACAATACATCGACTGTCGAGTATTGCTTGTAAATATTCAAAAATTTCTGATAGTTTTCGGAACATCTTGCTAGACGATCTGAAATATGAAACAATATGGCTTGATTATGATTACAAGTAACTTATCTCTGTACTTACATAAAATGTCCAATGACTGAAAAAAAATCCACCACAAAAAAGCCTTTTTACACAAAATTTCGAATATTAACAACCACTACAAAGTACAAACACGTAAGAACCATATGAAACTGCTGAACTGAAGAATACGCGTTTCGGGGTGTTTTGGGAACAGCTGATGCAGCGAGTGCAGCGCCACCATCGGTAAATATTTTGCTCAATAGAAAATTGTTGAATTTGGACATAGAAATAGATTCGTGTAACCTACTTATGTGTTGTATAAACAGTAGTGTGAAAATAACAGTTTTTGTACGAAATATGATTTCATTCCTTGAATATTGATGACATTATTGACATCTCATGAGTTTAATCAACATCATTATCTAACTTATTTATTGGGAGTTTGAGGCAGATACCTATAATCATAAATGTATGGTTTCCTAGATTGCTCAACAGATGGAACCGTATACCAGTGTTCGATTTTTTATTCAATTACGAGAGGGAAGGCGGAGAGAATAGGAAGAAAACAGGCTTTCGAACGCTTACTATGCGCAGTTAGATTGCGCGCGGACCTTCGCGTTATCCAGATTCTTTGTACCATTCCTAGCATACCACAAACAGTCAAACTCCTCGTATTAACGGACCAAAATTCGTTCTAATTTTCCAATAAAGTTGGTGGGGAGGCTCATTTTCTTGATTTTGGTAAGTACATTTTATTTTATGATCGTTATTCATACAGTTTTCGCTAGGTTTCCTCAGAAATATCCGTTAGAATGTCAGCAATGTGTCTATAATTCCTACAATACTTTACATACTTGTCATGCCTGATGTTACGAAGTTCTGACGATCGAGAACGACGGCGGGCATCGGTACCGTTTGAATTTCAAAATTCAGTTTGCCCAAAATCTCAAAAAGTTAATCAGTCGTCTTAATGGGGTAATGTCGGAAAGTGTTCGTAAGTGATTGGTGACCAGTGAATATGGACTGTCTTTTGATTGTGCGTCTGATGGGCGACGGTGTTGATGACTAGTGGCTAGTTATAAATCTAGCAGTCGGACATTACTACACATTGTTTACAATTATTAATCGGTGGATTCAGTGTTTTGTTGAAATACCTGTGGATTTGAAATACGTAACTACTTGAAATGAGGTGGAGTGATTGGTGTAATGACAATAAATTATGATATTTGTTGTTGTTTACATTGAACCTGAATCAAATGGTATTTTTCGCAGAAGACGGAGTGATCACCAACCCTCATAATTGGATTACAATTCAGTTGGGCCTTTTTTTTTAAAGCAGTCATGTATCTAGGTAGGTTCGAAAATATTAGTTTTTCACATAATATAGGCAGAGATTACTTCACATGTTGTGTATATCGTCCTGTTCCACTTATTTTCACAATTTGATATATATAGCAGTGAAACATTATTTTAACATATCTACTTGTTGCACATTAAATCTGTTAAATAGAAACACATAAAACGAATAATTGTAATCATTTCACCTTACTATGAATTGTTATTCCTTATGACAAAAACGGTGAAATTCGTTATAATTGAAGTAAAGCATTGAATGTGAAATGTGAAAATGTACTTCAATAGTATTCATTATGAAGGTAATAATTTATGGGACTCTATAATAACCATTCGATTCATGACGTTGATTAATCATTTACATACATTCATCCGATATAAATCACTTATAGAAATAGGTATGGAGTTCATGTTTACTATAATCCTTCGTATCCAACAATCATCGGCGACAAAATAATCGAGGTACTTTAAGGTCTTCCTTCAGTTATTTTATTTAGAATATTCAGTATCTAATGTGAATATAAATACTTTATTTAATTATTTGAGAGAACCAAAAATTCTATTTGTTTTTTATTATCAAAATGAAGTATATCAATAAGAGTGCAGATCAAATGTTAAAGTAGTTATTAAACATCCAATAAAATGAATTTCATGAATTATTTTGACAAAAGCGTTGGTAAAATTTACGAAATGAAACTGTCATCATGAACTTATTTTCGTAAGACATACAAACGATTCTGCGTAAAAAAGGCACTTCAATAAGTTATCGACAAGAATGTTACTTGCGACATTTTCTGCATGCCCAGTCGATTCAAGTACCGTATATTTATGCTTTTGTTTTTCTATCCGAGCACCTATCTCTTGTTCTTGTCTTATAAATCGTTTTGCGAATGAAAATCGCCGCCAAAGAATTTGTCTGGCTCCATTAAAATAAATTATCGGCATTTGATTTCAAGAAAGAGAAAAGTGCTCCTTGAAATATTTTTATAAAATATTTGACCGATTGAAATGAAATTTTTTCAACTGGATGCTAATAAGACAAATTAGTGAATTATTTTTTTTCTCTATTCTTTCGAAATTTCAAAAATAAAAATTACCTATCAATGTCTATTTATTCAAGAGGAAAGGTGACGCTTGTCAAAATATGAACTTTCATTTCTGATTCAAGCATATAAAACGTTATTTATTGCAAACATTAAGTCGACGAATCCAAAGATAAAGTAGAAGCTTTGGAATTGGGGAGCTGATTTTCACCTCAAATGAATATATAAGTTATAAAAAATATATAACAATAAATATAATGATATATAAATAATACATAAATATCCCATATAAATAAAACTGAACTAATCATATAATAATTTTATCAGAGTGTTGTTGACATTGCCGCATGATGAATATTTTTTAATTAAATAAATCATAAAACTAGCCATTTGATATTGTGTTTTATCATGTTATGCTTCATATTGCATTTTATTGTCAATATGAAATTCTATTAAGTGAATAACGGCGTTGCTCGTTACAAATATAATTACACACTGTGCCTCAGAAATACTACATACTTATTATTTTTCTTCAACTTTTAGAGACTCCTTAAAGTTGTTGTGTAACTGTGATAATAAAAGTTTTTCAAATATAACGGCCTACTGTTTATAGGCCTACTTCTTCCAGGTTTGTTGTATTTTCTGAATTATATCGTATTTTATTCTCTGGATAGTATACGACTTGCAAAACAAACATAATGATCCCTCATGAAGTAACACTAAATATATTTCGGGAGATATTTACTTCCAAAGAGTAGAATCATGGTTTCTCTACATTCGAATAATTTTAGATTGGGATTAAAATAGATACGTTGCAGCGGTCTCTGCTGGGTTTTCCATGGAAGCAGACTAACGTCATGACTGAGAAGGATCAGCATGCTGATAGTGATAATCTTCAGAATACAAATTTTCATTATTTCGTATTGATTTCATTTTATATGTTTATGCGATTATTTCTTACCTCTGTCAAACAGCTGTCATAAAAGAATCACAGATTTTCTTCCAATCCCGACTATCTAGCATGATGAAAATAAATGTCAAATACAAGAATTATGTTTCAAGTCCCAATAGATAATCCGTTTCTGTTGGATTCGATGAATAATCTTCACGAATATAATACGATTACTATATTGGTAAAATTGCACTCATAGCCCAAGTAAAATTTTAATATGATTTTTGTTGGTGTTTTAGTTCGAAACACATGAATTGGTGATATTATCGTGGAGAAATTAATATTTTTCGAGATATTTCATTTCAAAATTGAAATTCACTTTCTTTTCTTGAACTTTCTCGAACAAGATTGCACAGCTTCCTGACTAGTTTCTTCAATAACGTGACATATTATACAGTGTGGAACAGCCAAGCCAAATGGAATTCGATAACGAATAATTTAGAGCGTGTTGGAAAAACGCTCGGACACAGAACTGTTTCGGGAATAGTTTTTCCAGATGTATTACAAAAATTGACATTGAAAAAAGAAAATTATTTTTATTCAAAAATAATGTAAAAAAAACATCAATTTCAATGTAAGAGATGTTCAAAATGTTTTATATAAAAATGAACAAAACTGTTTTTGTATTTTTTTCATTTCATATTCGCATCTAAAAATACAAATCAACGTGTCGAAGCGTTTTTCCCAACACGCTCTCATTTATTCGTTATCGAATTTATTCCATTTGGCTGTTCCACACTGTATGCTATAAACGGGTTTGTCATATATTCATCATGAGAAAACACTGAAAACTCCGTATTTTTAAACTATTTAGACCCCATATTTCATTGTCAACTTTATACACACTATTCATATCGCTGTAAAATGTCGTTTACACACAGTTGACATTGAAGCAGTCATACCAATGGTTGAATACATAATCGGTTTTGTTTTATGGAATTTATACCATAATATCAAAATGAGAAGGTCAAAACTAAATTGGATGAAAATTTTTGTTATAATGAAATCAACATATACAGTTCTGAGGCGCTAATGTATGTGATAATATTGTCAAGTTCTAACAAAAATCAAAATTTTACTTGGACTATAAGTGTAATTTTACCCTACTACTTTTATTGCTGCAAATATTTTCTTACAATGTATGATTCCGGCATTCAGAGTTACATCGATAAATCATCACAGACAATATAAATTTTTATATATATACAAGACAACTGAGTACTATACAAGGAAGTTACTGATGTTGACTATTTTTGCTAATTGAATGGTTCAACGAAGTATTTCATATATTTTGATACGGAATTGAAATGTTCATAGCATATACTATTGTTCATCAACCAAAAACTTGACAGTGGTACCCACAAATCTACCATGATTATTTGATTTTCATGTCATTGAGAATCGAGAACTGAAATAATGACCCTGATTCCAATTATAATAATTTGTGAACATATTATGGAAGGTTACCCGAAGTACCGATCATAAGAAAATTGTTTCACTTATCATAAGAAGATATTGCCAGGTAAAAATATGTTGAAGGAATTTGATGATTTGCAGATGGCCATAAAAGTGCCAAATGCTTCTGGTAGAAGCGGCGTATATGCCAAAGTAGGTAGTAAATCCAGTTTTGGCAAATGATAATTTGGTAGAAATAATTGAGTACTTATCAAGGATCCCTAATCTTCGTATACATCTTGATTCAAACCGAGATGATAAAATTCGAAGCTATTAAATTCCGTCGAAACCTCCTCATGAAAAATATCCAGAAGACGTTTTTGTAAAATCTTACACGTGCTTAAAATTTTATAGGTTTCTGTGCATGTATGCCGAATTGCGTGAATATCAACTATTTTTATTTTAGTTACTCTAATAAATTACCCATTACCTGCTAACGGGACCCGAATCCATGAAAAAAGTAATACCTTAATTTTTGCCAATGATATCAATTAGGAATCATAAAACCTTAAATGTCTTTTCCATCGATGGAAATCATCCAATTAATTATCCAATTACTCTGAAAGTAAAAATCAACTCTTTAGCTAATGGTTCTGAGAAGATGTAAGTAACTGTATTTCGTGCATTTCTCTCATTAGCCGTTATCATAAGGAGTCTACTAATATTAACCTCCATTAAGCTAGCAGAACCACTTTCGAATTTTCAAAAATTTCTTTGGCCATAATTTAATGCTAATTCAAGGCTAATTTATTACCCTATTGCCAAATTTATTGCTCTTTGTTTTATGAGAAAAATCGTGGGTTCTGCTAGCTTAACCGTTAAGCTAGCAGAACCCAACAGATGCGAAAAGTTTTTGGAAATTTTGAACACGCCATAATTCAAGGCTATTTTAAGGCTCTCATTTGAGCCTATCGCCGAATTTTTTGCTCTTCGTTTTTTAAAAAAAAATCCCGGGTTTTGCTAGCTTAACCGTCAAGCTAGCAGAACCCAACAAATACCAGAAAGTTTTTGGAAATTTCGAATACGCCATAATTTAAGGCTCTTTTAAGGCTCTCATTTGCACCTACTTTCCAATTTTTTGCTCTTCATTTAAGGGAAAAATACGCGAGTTCCTCTTCGGGTATACGAGGGTCAATATATGCTACGTGTATCGAACATCGAGTATCGAAAGTTTTTGCACAAGTTCATTGCTTTTTCCATCATTTTTCGTAAATCCAATAGGGTATTGAATTTTCCTATATAATTCCATGAAATATCATCAAAGAACTCCAGAGCTCACCCAAATAAACAGAAAAAACAATGAGACCTCATATCTCCGAAAGTATGGTGATTTCTGTCCATAACTAAATTTTACTCATTTTTTATCAGAACTATTCAGAACTCTGAAACAATTATGTCTATTGTGTTCCGAGTTACCCTATACAAACATCGGAATTAGTAGCTCTGTAGATTTTTCACTGATGTTTGAACAAAATAAATTTTGTATACTTATGTCTGATTCGTTCTTTCATTTCATTTATTGAACTCACACACAGGTATATCTTTTTTAACTGCATTGGTTAACCTTTGAGACCTTAACTTGACTGGCTTCTTCACTAAATTAATGCTTAGGAAATTTGAAAATGCTAGGAACTGCACCACTTTTCAAAGATTTATTTCCAAAATTAACAACATAATCATCAGGACAAAAATGTTCAGAACATAATTTTGCAGCACTTCCTGAAATGAAGTTTTCCCTTCTCATAGCAACTAACCATTTTTTCCTGATGCTCGGATTTTTTGGAAATCTGAATCTCACAACATCAAAATCATTATTTCTGAAGCCTCACATGCCTTACCTATGAAATAATATATTTTTTTCTTTGTGGAATCTGTTGTATAACAATAGGCTGAACAAGAAGTCACCATTATGAAATATAGTTTATAATATATAATATAATATATAAAGTCAAATGAAAAAAAAAAGTTATTTTCACTACACACACAAATCTCAGATACACCCTAAATAATGCACTATAAAAATGAAAGTAATATATACTCAAATAAAACCAAATTAGAAAAATAGTTGTTAGCATCTATTGAATCCATAAGAACAACAGAATGTTTTGCCTTTCTTCAGCTGATTTTGATCATTGTGTCTCAATCTTATGTTGGAATCGATACCTCTCTCTCTACAGTCCATCTAGTAGATATATAATAATAGATCAATGGTCAGGACCAATAAATCGGCGGCATCTACGTAAAGACCCGTTTGATGTGCCGATTTTTTTTATAGACATAATTGTTTCAGAGTTCTGAATAGTTCTGATAAAAAATGAGTAAAATTTAATTATGGACAGAAATCACCATACTTTCGGAGATATGAGGTCTCATTGTTTTTTCTGTTTATTTGGGTGAGCTCTGGAGTTCTTTGATGATATTTCATGGAATTATATAGGAAAATTTAATACCCTATTGGATTTACGAAAAATAATGGAAAAAGCAATGAACTTGTGCAGAAACTTTCGATACTCGATGTTCGATACACGTAGCATAGACCCTCGTATACCCGAAGAGGAACTCGCGTATTTTTCCCTTAAATGTAGAGCAAAAAATTGGAAAGTAGGTGCAAATGAGAGCCTTAAAAGAGCCTTAAATTATGGCGTATTCGAAATTTCCAAAAACTTTCTGGTATTTGTTGGGTTCTGCTAGGCTTGACGGTTAAGCTAGCAAAGCCCAGGATTTTTTTAAAAAAACGAAGAGCAAAAAATTCGGCGATAGGCTCAAATGAGAGCCTTGAAAGAGTCTTAAATGATGGTGTAATGATTTATTCCGTCCAGTTGGATTTTGAAGTTTGATACACGTAGCATAGACCCTCGTATACCCGAAGAGGAACTCGCGTATTTTTCCCTTAAATGAAGAGCAAAAAATTGGAAAGTAGGTGCAAATGGGAGCCTTAAAAGAGCCTTAAATTATGGCGTATTCGAAATTTCCAAAAACTTTCTGGTATTTGTTGGGTTCTGCTAGCTTGACGGTTAAGCTAGCAAAACCCAGGATTTTTTTAAAAAAACGAAGAGCAAAAAATTCGGCGATAGGCTCAAATGAGAGCCTTGAAAGAGCCTTAAATGATGGTGCAATTATTTATTCCGTCCAGTTGGATTTTGAAGTTTGATACACGTAGCATAGACCCTCGTATACCCGAAGAGGAACTCGCGTATTTTTCCCTTAAATGAAGAGCAAAAAATTGGAAAGTAGGTGCAAATGAGAGCCTTAAAAGAGCCTTAAATTATGGCGTATTCGAAATTTCCAAAAACTTTCTGGTATTTGTTGGGTTCTGCTAGCTTGACGGTTAAGCTAGCAAAACCCAGGATTTTTAAAAAAAAAACGAAGAGCAAAACATTCGGCGATAGGCTCAAATGAGAGCCTTGAAAGAGCCTTAAATGATGGTGTAATGATTTATTCCGTCCAGTTGGATTTTGAAGTTTGATACACGTAGCATAGACCCTCGTATACCCGAAGAGGAACTCGCGTATTTTTCCCTTAAATGAAGAGCAAAAAATTGGAAAGTAGGTGCAAATGAGAGCCTTAAAAGAGCCTTAAATTATGGCGTATTCGAAATTTCCAAAAACTTTCTGGTATTTGTTGGGTTCTGCTAGCTTGACGGTTAAGCTAGCAAAACCCAGGATTTTTAAAAAAAAAATGAAGAGCAAAAAATTCGGCGATAGGCTCAAATGAGAGCCTTAAAATAGCCTTAAATTATGGCGTGTTCAAAATTTCCAAAAACTTTTTCGCATCTGTTGGGTTCTGCTAGCTTAACGGTTAAGCTAGCAGAACCCACGATTTTTCTCATAAAACAAAGAGCAATAAATTCGGCAATAGGGTAATAAATTAGCCTTAAATTAGCCTTAAATTATGGCCAAAGAAATTTTTGAAAATTCGAAAGTGGTTCTGCTAGCTTAATGGAGGTCTAATATTACACGACATAGCGCCGAAGTCTTTGAAAAAGAAGCAGAAGTCTCGCGTCTGTCTCCCTGTACAGGGTGTATCATCTGCCAAATGAAATGAATTCAATGGTAAATAATCGAGATCGTATAATCGTGTTTCAAAACACATCCTTAGGACTAACTTTCTTATTTTGAAAGCAACATTTTGTATCGTTAATATTTCAGTTAATGAACTCGTGTAATTATGTTATGGAAATGTATTCATATGCAACTGGAAATATGAATTGTCGATTTCAGTCACTGTTAAAAAATAATAGTCTATTGACTTCTGAAAAGCAATTTTCTGGAGATAATTCGATAGTGTTAAGAGAAGTAGTCGATTCATCTTCGAATCTATTTTCACCCAGATTTTCTCATGATGTTTTCCAGTCGTGTTGTATGGTGGAGCTTAAAATGCGTCATTATTCTGAAAATAAACTTAGTTGGCAACAGTTCGCTTTATCCAATAGAAGAAATATAACTTGTACAACATTCGATTTCACATCTTTTATATGGATAGTTTTCGCTGAAATCTTTGAATTTTGAATTCTTGTTCTTTCATTGAAATTACAACGGATTTGATAACATTTAGGTTGGATGAATCAGTAAAGTGGGCACATATTGTTATACATGGAATGAATCTTGTATTATAAGAATATCTCGAAGCAATAGAGAACTGTGGGTCATTTTAAACCATGTTTTACAGGAATGAATTATCGAATGCATATTGAATATATTTTTTGAAGCAGTATAAAGAGTGGTGGCATTAATTTGTAGTGAAAATTAATTTCTGTGAAACAGTAGCACATGGTAAATCAACATTGAGAACGCTAGTTGAAAATGACGATAAGCATAAACTGGTCGTAAACCAACTTATTAAACTCCCATTGAAATTTCACGTCGTATGAAATAATCGAGTGCAAAACGAGGATATTCATTATGACGCCCATATGTAAATGAATGTCCAAGATGGCGTTCCTTTGGAAACCGCATTTTTCGATACGCGCTTACGATTTCATTACTAAATTTATCATAAAGTTTATAAAATCGAGAATGTAATGGCCGACCATAAAATTCGCCGGGATCTGAGATAAATCGTCTTGCGGTCTCCAGAGACAAGAAAATCTAAAATTAACATGCCACCATGAACCGTTTCAGCATTTATAACTTCCAGAATTATGGATTTCGAAAGGCAAACATATTTTCCTGTTGAACGGATGAAGTGGGTATTTTCTTACGGCCACCAAGGAAACTGGCACAAAAACTTAGCGATATGTCGTTTGGTTTTTGAAAGCAAATTGGCTAAACCAAATTGAATGAGCTGTGTCCATTTGATTGATTTTTCTAATGTGCAAGGTGGTCCAAATTGGAAAGTTCGATAGGAAACACCGATTTCTTGATTTGAAGTATAAAAACAATGAAATACCACTGTGATTCAGGATTGGAACAAACTTTTTTTGCTTAAAATGTAGCTGAGTAACTAGTCATCTATTTCTTTTGTTTATACTTGAATTCAGACATCTTGTATACGTTTGACGGCACAGAATTTTTCCGTAGGGAACCTAAGCATTATACAATTGTAATTCTTGGTATCAACACCTACGTTGAAACGTCGTCTTTATCTGTAGGATCGGACAAATAAAGCTTTGGTAGAAACAAGTGATGAACGGCAGGTGGTATAGGATAAATGTACAGCCTTTTCCCACGTGTCGGCAAGTTCAAAAAGGAGATCCGAGGATAAAACGTATGCTCTAAACTTGATCGTTCATCACTTAAGTGCTACCTGCGTGAATTTTTATTTTCTAGAATATAATTGGCCAAACTGGTTGCGAAACGCATGGAAGCTCTCGCGTGCTGAAATTTTTCAAGTGTTTTTTTTTTATTTCCACTCTACACTAAAATCATCAAATCTCAGTAAATTATCATGCCAATTTTTCAAAAAATTTATACGAATAAATGATAAAGTTCGCCTGGCGTTGCAAGAATAAATGTTCATGTACCAATAATGCTTGAATGAATGTTTGATGTTGATGTAAATATTGATTTTATAAACTGATATTTCAATATATTAGTGTTAATATTATTACATAGGGTGTTTTTTGAGTACTCTGAGTAAGTTGAAGTTGAATTCTTATTCTTGTTTTTTTTGTGATTGAATTTCGATATACAGTGAGGACCAAAAGTCCGTCGCCCCCCCTGTAACTTCTTTATTCTACATATTACAAAAAAATGTTAAATACATAAGTTGTAGGGTTTCATTCGATCTCCTCAATGGTTTGAGTTTCATTCATACAGAGTGTCTCAAATAAGCGCGGTGACTTGGAAGTTAATTTTTTTAAATGGGACACCCTATATTTCATTGCATTTTTACATTCTACGTTGAATTCTCAAGTTTGATAGATGGTTTTCTATCAAAAAAGTTAATAGTTTTGGACTTATGAACACTTGTAAATAATTATTTATGTGCCAAGAAATGCATGGTGGACATGTCGAACATCTTTTGAAATAGATAAAAACTCACCGTTTTTAGTTATAAATCAAAATATCTCTTCAGTTTCTAATGATTCTTGATCTGTATTTATGGACTACCTTATTCGTTAATAAAATGTTTCAACTTCATTTGTACTAGTTTTTCGTGAGATTCAACAACTCTAACAATTGTAAAATGGTACGACGAGGTAAGTTACACATGGTGCCATCAGCAGTTTGCAACATTGGATAGCTTTCAAAAAGCTAGGATAGGGAAGTGGAATACATTGTGATCCATTTGTTACGATTTTCTCATTGAACTGGCGCAAAAGTAGTCGAAATAATTATTTACAAGTGTTCATAAGTCCAAAACTATTAACTTTTTTGATAGAAAACCATTCATCAAACTTGTTCAGAATTCAACGTAGAATGTAAAAATGCAATGAAATATAGGGTGTCCCATTTAAAAAAATTAACTTCCAAGTCACCGTGCTCATTTGAGACACTCTGTATAAATGAAACCCTACAACTTATGTATTTAACATTTTTTTGTAATATGTAGAATAAAGAAGTTACAGGGGGGGCGACGGACTTTTGGTCCTCACTGTATAAGAGTATTTTCAACGATATCAATGAATTTCGTGACAGTAGTATAGTCTATGTAAGCAAGGTAATTGTGACAGCTTGTCAAAAAGTGCGGTGTTGCTGCTCGTATTTTTTTCAAAGATACTCCGAAACAGAAAGTTGGGTTAAGTTTATCATCCAAATTGTTTTCGATTTATGTACACCAAAATTGAATAACTGTTGACTGTGGATTACATTATTGA
Source organism: Plagiodera versicolora (assembly GCA_037013635.1). Classification (NCBI taxonomy): domain Eukaryota; kingdom Metazoa; phylum Arthropoda; class Insecta; order Coleoptera; family Chrysomelidae; genus Plagiodera; species Plagiodera versicolora. Next base: position 9,226,457 of record CM072982.1, on the reverse strand, counting down.
ACAGTTTTTCAATTTTCGTAAAAACTCCGACCAGAATTAACAAACTTTATTAGCGGATCAAAGTTCAATGAATTTTATATCGTTGTGAAGTCACAATGAAGGTTTGCCATAATAATTATTGATGCCTAAGGCTCAACCAAATAGAAGTTTAGTGGTTAGTTGAATACTTTTTATTTTAGACTAATGGTATTGAAAGATTACCAAATAGACTATATCATAACATAATTATGCAGAAATTTGAAATATTATAACTTTTCAGTGCGAACCTGTATCACGTTTTCGAGGAGAAAGATTTTCTAATATCCTTGGAATATTATATTATCGGGTTATTGTTATGAAATCTTCAATCGATAATCAAATATCAACTCTGGTGATTTTTTGAAAACTTGTGATTTGGACAAATGAGCTCTAAATTATTATGCCATATAATCTTTTATTAAAAAGTTTATCAAAACGTGGTATCTTTTCCTTGTGTCCTATCAGAGTATATTCAGTAATTGAGTAATTTGTTACCGATGTATTCTTCTCTCGAAATATCACAGAATAGTTTAGTCAACACCTCAGTACATAAGTATGAAATGAATGAAATAAAAAATGATCTAATAGATTTTCATTAATGATTTTGAGTTTATCAAGCAAATATATCATTTCCACAATATGCACAGAATTTCTGTGAAATGTCTGTATAATTTATCTGCCAGTACGTGATGAACATTGAAATTGAACGGAATGTTACCTCAATACCTGACGATTGTAATATTTTGAAGAACTACCGTATACACACGCAATCTGTATATTTGTTGGTTTCATTGACGATATCCGTCACAAGTTTCTAATGATTTTTTCAGTAAATTGTTTACGATAAATAATCAGACACCCGACATAATTTTATCACTCTTGTTGCTACGATAGATACCTGTTTGCTTATAGAACATCGAATTTGTTCGGAGTGTTATCGATATTGAACAATGAAGTTCTGATTATTATATTCAACGTCGAAGTTTGCTGATGGCACTCGATAAAAATCAATAAGCATGGAATCATATTACCAAGTATAATTGGAGTATCGAAATTTCATCGCCTTGAACTTCAGAAAAACAAAAAATGCACCATCTGGATTGTAGAGTATTTTTAGCGTCATTTATCAAAGGTAGTGTGTAGATGACTCGTTGCCAATCGAAACGACGTCATAGAAAAGCAATAAATTCGTAGTCGGCAATATGTCAAATACTTGGCATGCAAACAGATTTCGTAGAAATAGTTGCATGAAATTAGATTACTTGTAGAAATATATAATGATACTAAATAATTGATGGTCTATTGAGACACATGAAAACAATTATACAGTGCTTCTCAGAAATCCCCTGCCCCTCTTATCTTTGGAAGAATTTCACGTACACAAGTGAATTTTGGAAACTGAATATTAAAGGTTGTAAATTTCTCTTCTAGTGATGGTAAATAATACTGGGTGTAATTTTTTAAGTCATGGCAAAATAACCATATACGGATACCACTACGTGATAAAAGACCCGTGTCTCCCAATTTTTCCCGAAGTCATGCACTTTTTTTTATGGGCCGCCAAAGATTTGGGGCCTCGGTATCATTTTCGTAAAAAAGTAATCATTTTCTCAGGCTCATATCTTGCAAACCGTTCAGAATTTCGATTTACTCTCTGAGGCAAAGTTGTAGCTCTTGTCATAAAGAACAAAAATTGCGAACATACCGGGTGTTTCACAGTGGAAGGAACATTTGACGTATCTGGAGAACAGAAAGACAGATCATTTCGAAAATTTGTGAGCGTGGATAATCAAACATGCTTTATCCGTTTAAAATATTTTTATCGATGCAGTGTTGCCGCTTGTATCAGAAAGTAGTAGCTACTTTGTTATTTCAAATGAAACACCTCGTATATTATATAATTTTTGGAATCCTCATGAGATTCCTTTTAACTTTCCTACATAATTCCCTATACTTATCTGTGACGATTTCCGAGATGAAAATTATTTTGTCAAATTTGGTCAGGCTTTGCACATCCAAATTTCACTCGTGTATGTATAATCTTTCGAAAGATAAGAGGGGGAGGACTTTTGAGAAGTACTGTAGAAGTTTTCAACATGTTTCTTCATTATCTTTAGGGAAATACATTTCGGATGATGTTGCCATTGTTAGTTAAACCTTGATCGATACCAAATTCTGCTAGATTCCCAAATTTCCATCAGATATGCCGTAAATTGAATCTGGTGGGTAGCTATACTTCATAGATAGAAATGGTTCCTCTATTGCTTCCGGTTTATTCGGAAACGAGTTTTTCCTTCTCATATAGGACACTCCAGTCGTCTTTTTTAGCATTTTTCATACTGAAATTTTCAATCTGGTGTGTCATGAGTGAATTTGAATGTCTTTTTTTCATTTAATAAAATTTTAGTAAACATTTTTATGATGATTATGTGAATCTATAAAACAAATGAAAGGTGACAGTTGACAGTGTTGACAAATGACATTTCTTATTGAAGATGTGTCGTAGAGTAAAAACTGGCTGAATCAAAATAAGAAAAGATATACTGGTTGTGATAACTGATGAAAATTATTGAAACTTTCAAAAATAAATATTTGTTACAAATCAAAATTATTTTCGAAAAACGCTTGTTATATACTCTGTTTTCCATTTTGTTCAGCAATATTTATGTTGCTATTTATGTTATTTATACTTGAAACGATTACAATTCCATGTTTTTTTGTTATCTGTCGTTCGGAAATTTGTAATGCAAAGAAAGTAACAAATGAGTCGATAAATTATTCGAACATCGTATGTCATTACCATTATTTATCCATTCTAAACGCAGAAAAATACAGGACGATAATTACAATAGTACAAAAATAATTATTCAAATCAGAACTGATAACGTGGCTTTGCATGACTTCATATCTATATGTAGACTCGTAGAACGAAACAAGTTTTCAATTCATTCAATCATAGGCGTTCAGGTTATGTTAGATTATGTTGGAATAGAAATCACCCCAAGCTCAGAAAAACTCGAATTATTGTTGACCAATTCCAAACGTTTCGGTGCTTTCTAAATTGTTGAGAGCTCAAATGAACACATTGTATATCTACTTGAAATAGAGGAACTACAAAAAATTTTTGCATTCAGCTGTTTGATTTTATAGTATCACTACTCTTCTCCAGTCTTCGTTGGGCACATGATATTGTCTTGAAAGCTCTCTTAAAATGCGAAACATACTTTAAAGATCATTCATTCATTCGCTAACAGATTCAGAATGCTCAAAACCATTCAGAACTATCACATGAACATATCTGCAAAAAATATCATCAATAACTGTATTTCAATAAATGAATCATGCATATGGAGAATTAAATGGATACATATATCGTTATTTTCCAAGTTTCAAGGTCGTTGAATATGCATTGCATAGAACAGCTGCATTAAATATCGTATTGAAATTATTATATTCTGAGGATATAATATGATTCCTCATTGGAAATGAATTCGTAAAAAAATATCGAAGTTTGTATTTGTTTATGTGCAATGTACAACAATTATAATATCTTTTAAATGCATCGACGCAAAATAGGTATGACATGTTTGTAGGAATTTGTTTCGATTGCATCATGAACTATAGTGCCAGCCCTTTTCCACCCGCACATGTTTCTACTCATTTATATATTTATTTTTCGCCAGTTAGAATGCACTTACAATCTAAATGTAGGACTGGATACGACAACTAATCCTTGAAAACTAGTAATAAAAAAAGAACCAAATAACTACGAAATTGTTATAGTTCTCAGATCAAATCAAATTTTTGTATCTGAATGACCCGAGATATCTACCCTTCAGATCATGATAAATGAATAAATAAACGAATTTAGAACAAATTATTGTTTAATTAGTAAAGGTTGAAAAGGCACTATGTTTTGGGGTACATGAATTCGTGGAAATAAGAAGGAGGTATGCCGTTGTTTTGAAAACTGAAAACAATTGCAATATAGTACCATGTAGGTGCATTCTGTGACTACTGCGCTCAAAATGTTTTAACAAGATGAACGATGAAGATATGAAGAGAAACAATGTTGCGCTCCCATCGAGTTGAGTCACGCTGGAACCAAAATCAACAAATTATCATTCTGTGCGGGTATATCTGTTTGTGTCACCACCGTTACTCATTACAATATCAGACAATAACAGTGAAAGGCTGGAGAAATAGACGACATGTTACAAGCGCTTTGATAGTCTCGCGTAAAATATTCCGATTTGTTCATTCGTGTTTCACTCGAACGGATCATCCTGTATGATTTGAATCGTGCGAAAGAGGGAAAAATGGAAATAAATTTAAAATTTTCCGCATCGAGTGTTGTCACAAAATTGCACATGTTAATCAGTTTTATATCATCAATTATCTGAATAATAATGATACAAATATTTTAGCGGTTATTACGACATTACTTCCAAAATAGACGTCAGTTTCGGCGCATTCTATGCAGTGAACAGTGGAAGTCTAATTCATGCACTTCTGTCATCGTTTTTATTGATTCGTGACACGGTGCACTGTTTATATTGTGAAATGTCCAAAACAGTCCTTTGATAGCGTTAGGGTCTCAGCTATCTTAATCGCATAATGCTTATCCGAAAATATTTTGTGATTAATAGTACGAGAACTGTCAAATTTATACACGTGTCTGTTGACACTTAGGGCTAATTAAGGTCATATGGATTTTTTACTAGTAGCGCCCTCTATTTGTCAACCTACGAACTCTCAACGAACTAATAATCTTCTGCAACATTTATTACAGGGCTCGAATATTCGAAAAGGCTAACTAACATCAATAACTATTTTTACTAGTGCTAAGAATGAATCTCATTTTGAACATCTAAACTTAGCAAACAACTGCTGATCAGAGGAATCGAGGTTTGATGGCAAGTTCTAAATTGACAATCATTTTGTTCGTCTGTTTTCATTTTGAAAATGGCTCGTGTATGTGTTGGTAATTTCAAAGCATATTTATTGTGGACATCTGAAGCATTTATATGTTGTGAAAACGCATTTTTTTTATCAAGAATCCTTTTGTCTGTGTTTATTCCAAAAATTATAGCTACGATATTTTTATGGTGCAGCCGCATCGGGAAGGTAACGTAGGCAATAAATCATTAACAAAAATGACAGCTGTCAGGTTATTCCATAACACTAATGACATGCGCTATGTGAAGAAACTCGTAGGACAGGTACTTCCCTACTCAATTCTATCCATGCTTCTGGTTTGATGTACTTCCCATTGGCCATCCTTTTCTAGTGTGAGTATTTTTTCTGCCACGAGAGTCGTAACTGATTCGAGAGCGTGTCTGGGCGTACCTTCAAGTAGATACAAAGGGCTTAGGTGTATTTCAGTTCTCCTACGGATTTGTTGCCTATAGTCTATTCAAAAGAGCTAGTTATGAAAGATTTAGTTATATTCCAATATCAATAGTGCAGAATAAAAACTCTGTAGCTAACAATGAATTGAAAACACATCGATTTTCCTTCCCGAAAACGTTGTCTTTACCTCATATTTCCTTTCATCAATATTATGAGTCATGATTAGTCACTTTCTAAAACAATAGACCATCAAAAGAATCGTTAAATTTTGCAACGAACGAAACGATAAAGAATTATCAATACTATTAACAAGCTTTTTCCTTCGTAACCAAGGCTAACCTATATCATCAATGACTTGAAATTGTTCATTCTAAAGAATTGGAAGTGGAAAACTAAGTCGACTGTTTTGGAGGTTTCCGGGTGACGTCATCAATATGTGAGTTATGACGTCATAGACATATTTGAAAGTGTCATTTGAGAGGACATTTTCGGTTAATACGTTGACGAAAGAAATCTCAACTAGTGATTTAATGAAACGATACCGTTTGATTATTTCGATTTTTTTTTTCATTTCTTTCAATCATGAGTTTTCAGGTTTTCAGTTCTTAGTGGAGCATGCATTCTATTCGCTAGATGAATATGTACAGTTACAGACTTGACAATGTTTGTTTTTGTTGTATGTATTTATATTATGATGTTTGTGTTTTACTTTATTATTGGTGTCTGCCTATTACAATGTTGACTTGTCCTATGTTGTATATGTAACCGAAGAGATTGATAAAAGTATCTATCTATTGACATTAATTTTTGGCAATCATAGTCATAAAATTATACGTTTTTTTGCAAGGAAATGCATTTGGGGTTGCATTAAACAAAAACCGATTACGTCAAAATGCATGTCAACCTTAACGTTGTATAATTGAGAGTACTAATATATGTGACATTTCTTTGAAAGTAGTATTTTCTCGAGAAAGTACCTACCTATTTACATTTCTATGAACTTTATTTTAATATGATTTGTTGAAACGAAATCATTAACAGATGATAACTAGATATGAATTTTCTTATATGTTGGAAACACTATAAATATAGTAATTTTTATTTTTCGAGACCATTAAAGTATTCAAACGACTTAATTTAATGAGTTGAAACGAAAGTAAAATGCTCGTTATTTCGAGTTTGAGTGTTAGGCATTTATTTCCTATTACACCTTTTACTTCAATTACTTCTTGCCATTACTATTAGTCATTAATCGATTAGCATACAATTAGTTTAAATAGTAATAGTACTAGTGCTTCATTTTATTACACGTGCGATTTTCAATTCCATAATGTTTGGAAGACCAGTTTCGATGGAGGCTTCAGATGCTATAAAAAATAATTATTGAATGCGCAATGGGTATCAATTCGATTTCTGAACTAAAAATCACGCTTTAATCACGAACCTAAGAAGGCTTATCTTAGAGCACCCCACGCTTTTTTTATAGAGATATTTTTCTAGTTTTTTATTTCATCATTGAAGCGTGTTTTTCAGTTTTTTATTTTCAAGTGAATTTTTTTAAGAACGGGATTCGAACCGACGTCCGAAAACTCCTGTAATATAAGCTTGTTGATAAAACATCATTGATGATCCGGAAAAATAAAAACATCTTATGAAACGTCACTTATTAGTCTGTTGTCATTGTTTATTCTCAAATATGTCACTCGACGCTACTCTAACTTTCGTTTGTTTTTTTTTTTTTCAGGTGAGTTTCATAGTACTACGAATTTAATCGCACCATGCAAGACGTTATGAAAAGTGAGTTTCATCATTAATATGTAAATACTATTTTTTTTTGTATTTTCGAGTGATGATTTGTTTAATAATAATGCATGAAATAAGTCGAAAGTGTTTATAGTGGCGTTGTTTTCGTAGACATTTTTTTTTTAATTAACCTGTTTTTAGTTCAGAATTCATGATTTTTTACAGTGTCTGTGCTAAGAAACATATCGAAGCTAACTTTTAGTAGTGAAGTCTAATTTTTTCACCCAGAAACACTACAATGAGTTTTGCTTCAATGTATGCAACGAAATAATAGCACACCCTAGTGAAGAGAAGTGGTAATAGTACATTGTTTACCGGGTAAACATACTATTTTTCCGAAAATCGTTTAAAATTCGACAGATATTGATTAAAAAAAAAACGCGATAATTTTATTCCCAAATAAATGGTGCTTTGAAATTCCTAATAAAATTACTTGGGCTACTATGGAAACGTATTGAGGTTGAATTGTCAAACTTGACAACTGTACGGAAATATCATTTCCTTACAGTAAGGAAATTACATTTCTTCACAGTAAGGAAGTCCTGACTTTTCCTTCAAGCGATTTGCGGAAAAAATGTTTTTTTTTTCGGTATCAATCAGTATCTACTCGTTCCCATAGCAACATCCTTGAAAGAAACAAAATTAAAACGAATTAAATGATACAAACATAGGGTGTACTTCGATCTATCTTATTAAACTCTTGATCTTTCGTATAAATCGATTCTAAACTCACAGTCTCACGACATATATTACGGAATCTATCTTGGACCCTTCCACTAAATCACTTCTTTTTCTCATTCCGTCGTGCGAAACTTTCCGAGGCAAAAATTACAAGAAATTAATTTTCTGTTATGCCCTTTTCGAAGCTTTTAGAGTCCAAGGACATTGTCTCCTTTTTCAGTTCAACATGGGAAAGAGAGACGAATAATTTGTGAAAAAATCTGAAATATATTACATCTGATTCATATGGTTTGTTCTCTGTTAGAGATTTATATATAAACACAGAGAAACCCCGTTCGCTCTGAACGAAACCAGTTTAGATGAGGTAAATGTGGAAAACGTCAAAGAAATAGTTCAAGAAACAGAATGTCTAATGAAAACATAATATTGATTGTTGTGATTTCGAATAGAAGCAAAATCATGGACAATTTTTACAGAAGTTCGAAAGCAAGACGGAGTGTTATAGATGCTTCATCCATTTATCAACAACTTCTTGACAAAAAGGTAAAAAATTGGAAACACAGAATAGGATGAATGATCTGAATGACCAAAAAATATATTTCTTTTCATAAGTATATTTTTATTTTTGTAAAAAATATATTGTGGTTTTATTATTATTGCCCTATCAATTTTTGTCTAACCTCATTGTTCACATGTTGAGATATCCCCGTTTGCACTGTTTAGCATTACAATCTACTTGATGGAACGTATCTTACTGTATATTTCAATTATCAACTGGTAGTGCTGAGGTATTCCAACTGCACTGCTCATTAGAACATTATACATACATACAAAATAATATTTTGAACTCGTTTACCGATGTTTAAAACGCGTCAATGATAATTTTTCTCTCAAGTGTCGAAGAGTTGATGAACTGAAGATCCTGTAAACCAAGAAAATACCGTACTATTCTCTAACAAAAATTAATGTTGTAGTGAATATATGAGAATAATGTACTTTCTTGTCCTGAACACACGCATTATCATGTCGATTTATTGCCAACATACTTATGAAATTCGTGCGGAGTATGTATAAATTTCCACTGAACTTCGAATAGCAACTTTGCACGCGACTTGTAATTTCTTCCTACACAAATAGATATTTCTGAAAAAATATTCTTCCAAGCAATCGATCTGATCCAAAAACATTTTTTTTGCTATTTTTTCCATCTTTTATATTTTGGATATTATTATTTGTCCTAATTCAATCAAATTTGTATCTCTCGAAGTTTCAAAGATTCCAATATTCCAAAAAAAAAATACGAATTCTCGAAAATTGTTTTCATCCATTGGGCCAAGTTTTCTCTTAGAAAATCTATAATATCACATATCTACATATATTTATGCCAATTAAGTGATTTATACCCAGTAGCAATGAATAAATGTTGACCTAGGACTATTATGAAATAGATTTTTCATCATCATCAACTTGATGAAAACATAACATATCATGAAATACTAACATTCGATTCCTTATTTTTATTCTATCAATATAATAAATCAGAGTCAAAACATCGTTTTGATCGATTAAAAACGAACAAACACAAGCAGATTGCCATTTGCATTTGTAGTGGCATCACCTCTTATGACGTCAGCGGTGGCGTTGGAATAAACATTACCCACATTATCAGTCGAAAATTCAATGCTGGTGATTGTTTTGGAACTGTTAACGTATGTTGATGCGGTTCGAATTATTCCGTCATGCGGTAAAAAAAAATCAGAATTGATATTTCTTATGTCATCGTAGCTGGTTGTTCAGCTGAACAAACTGATAATTGGGTCGTAAATGAATTGTTTTTATGAAATGGATGAACCAATTTTTTACTCCCTAACGTAAAAACTGTTGGATATTTGGTTGGACCTCCAGGATAATAATTAGATGCAGCGAATTTAGACCATGAAAACTATACACGCTTGATGATGATGAGATTAATGAGGAGTTCAATTTGTTACCATATATTTTTCAATTGATGAACTATCTATATATCACTCTGAATTCTAGCACCACTTTATGAATCGATCATAATCTTATCTTCATACTTCACTTTATCGCCCTGTAAAGTGAGTTATTCTCTTCACTATTGTATCTCTATACTTTGCAACTATAATGCACTAGGCTCGACAAAACCAAATGAAAGTTAATAGCAACCCTGACATTTACAATTACGTCGGTCTTTTGTTTTCTTAATGTCGTCGACAGATTCGAATTACTTTTGGTTTCAACTGTTTGATACCATATACAACAGATCGATTGCTATTTCTTATGAGTAACCTATTTTGTTAGTTAGAAACGCGTCTTGGAGTCTTTTATAACTTTTGAAATAGTTTCATAGTGACCATGGCAATATCAACAACTTGAGAGACGTTTTGAACATGGACATTTTCCTAGTTCAACATAAGATAAATTATATTGTTACTTGTCAAATCATATTATTTGGGCTCAGAATTATGTTGTAAAAACACGAATCGTTCTTCAAATAACCATTATGCATGAATTGGCCTTACGTTGTAGGTTGAGTTGTTATCACGGTCATATACGTAAGGTCTGGAATCTACGGCAATTTTGAGTGGTGGGGGGTGACACCAGTTTTGAAGAAAATGTTTCCATAATTATCCGCTAGGAGGACATAGGGGTATAATCACGTGATTAATCTTTGACAACAAAACAAACGGTTCGGACTCGAATGGTAAATAAAATCAATGACAGAAATATTATATCTTGCAAAATTCTCTCGAATAAATGAAAATCATTCTTACTTTCAAAAAGCTGATCGGATCTGATTTGTGATTGGCTGACAAAGTGAAAATAGAGGACAGCGCTGCAGGTGGCGAAACATGAGAACCACGAAAATTTCCTCAATGTTTGGGTCACCCCCCACCACCCGAGTTGGTTGTTATAGAGGTGACGTAGAGCAAATGTATTCTAAATTCGTGAATGACACCAGTCTATCTTCTAATATAAGTTGAAAGGTGTATTAATTCCCTATATTGGCTAGTTTCCAGCTCTATTGATATGGATTGATTGCAGTATAAACTGGTATTTTTCTACTGAAATGACCCTTGAAATCAGAAAACAATCTGGTTTCAGTTATCAAGATATTTGACATTGACAAAATTGTCATAAAAGTCAAACTGGATTGTCTTCAATGGTTTTATACGAGAAAATGATATTCAATAAAAAGTATAGATTGATAAACTTATAACCCAAAATGCATACTGAGGAAGATTTATCCTTCCAAAGTTGATAAAATTAAAATAATTTCCCCACGTGATTTGTTATTTTTTTGTACAACTCATTTCCTTGTATTCGTTATGGTCAAAATATGTAAGCATTTGTTAAAGGGAAGAAAATTACATGAACAATTTTTTTGGAAGGCTATTATTAATTTTGTTCGTAAATTTCTCGATGATATTATCTTGCTTTGTCGTTAATAAGCAATAAATACATATCAATAAGTCTGTTCCAGCAAGATTTATATTAAACTTGATACACATTTTTGACTAACCCTGTATATATAATAAATAAAATTAAAGGAAATATTTCTTCGGATAAGTAACTATATTTTGATACATTAAGTAGAATATTAGAGAAATCTCCAGTTCCACTCAAAGCGAGCAAACGATTTGCAGGAGTAACTCCTAATCACTGTTCTATGGCAATGGAACTGAAACCATAAACAACACAATGTTTGCACTACAGAGAATTTTATAATCATCGGCAAGGAAACGCACACCAAATGTGTTGATGCTCGCGTATTCTTGTATTCCAATGTTTTGATCTTGAGTAATCAATAAAAATAAATTGATTTCTGCTCAATTTCAATCGTTGAATGTGTATTTAAGCATGCAGATGTCCATAAATTACTGTGAATGTGGCCTATATAAATTTCCTGCACTACGAAATAATAAACTCGATATCGGATTTCAATGAAGAACTGGAGTTTACGGAAAAACAAATCTTAATGTAACAAGTAGCAATTTACAGGTGGATGACGAACTTTGAGATGAACCGCATTATTCTTCATCGTCATTGCATTTCCATCAAAAATGTTATAGTGTTGAATACAAATCAACTGAAACGAACAACCAACGGTCATTGTTCGATATATTCAAAATGGAATAACTTACCATTGCGGTTTCATTTGTTATTGTGCTCAGTCGAGTAGTAAAAATTCCAATTTCCGTCGAATTGGGCATTACGGAGACCAAAGAGAAGCAGTGGGTTGCCATCTTGCTGGCTCTAAATAATTATTTCGATTGACATTGGGTCTGTTGTTTGATTATCTCGACTGGTCCATTGACGGAGAGGTATAAAAACAATCTACTGAACCATGACATTGCCATGTTCATCATCAGGCTTGCTTTCTCACCATTGATAATGCAATAAACTACCTGCTTGGCATGTTCTTTCTTTCTCACGCTTATATTTTGATCCATTTCGATGTAAATCATGGATGAAAGAGGTCAGCTAGGTTATTGAATTCGTGTTATTCTAAGAACTAATTTTATTTTCCGACTACTGTAATGGGACGAAGCAAAATACAGTCCTTTCGGCCCCTTTGTATGTGTGTGCAAGAAACCTGTAGAATATTTTGCATTCCATGCTACGCATTCATTATTATTAATCATTCAATTCATGAACTTTTTGCCGTCAGTATTATAAATGACTCTCGTTGCTGAATTCCGAAATGGTTGAGGCGAGATTCATAGTGGCATAACTTTTGAATTCGAATGGTTCTTTCATTAGTAGATTTACCGATCTTCAGAATCACTATTGTTGATATTCTGAATTGATGAAGATCGTTGGGAATTACTTTTTTGTTATGGCCAGTACTGTGGACAATTATTTTAAATATTTCATATGCTCAATTTCCAAAGAATTCCAATTTTATCACACTGCTACTTTTTCTCTACAAAAATGTGTACCTGTGTAGCTTTCTGAGGATGATTAATAAGCTTATTACCCAAAACACATTCTTAGAAAATTATATCCATCAAAACCTGCCATTCCTTGAAACCTCAAAACAACCAAACTGGCGATGAATTGATCTGCTGATCATGTGACGTCAAAAACTCAAATATTCCGAAATCGGTTCAATCTTTTGCATTTTAACAATACGTAATTTTTTTTCCTCTATCAAATGCTTGTATATTTTGACCATAACGAATACAAGGAAATGAGTTGTCCCAAAAAATCTTTCCCTGTGACAAAATCGGTAAGCTTGATACGTAATTTTGACTCACCCTGTAGAAGTCAAAAGGAATACTTTGGGAAAAAACCGATGATGACTAGAAAACGAAATGTCCTAGAACCAATCTGGAAACGTCATGAGCAGAAAAAATATTGAAATTTGGGAAATCAACCCAGTTCGGATTTCGTTGAAAAATTGTGACTATCCAAAATTCACCTCAAACAATTTTGTCCTGATTTAATCATCATAGCTCCAAGACATCCAAATGGTGAGGATCGAATCATACTTTATATAAGGGAATGATTATCGTTCATATATCCAAATAACTCAATGTAAAGAGCAATGAAGGATAAGTGTATCAAAGTTTAACTCGACTAGAGAAGACAAAGCGTAATTTCCGTCCGCGACCAAGTTCCCTTCAAGCCGTTCTTATGTCAAAGCTTTTCCACTTTGTTGTGGCGGCATTGTACAGTTCGACCCTATAAAGGTATATATAAACTTTAGTTGGAATGTGAGAACTCTAAGAGTAAAACGTACGCCCTTTATTCGTTATACTATAAACCACCTAACGTGATATGGTTATTTTCTCTTCAAGTGATAAGGGATTAGGTGAACAAATAAGATAAGGTATAGGAGAATTTCAGTTCTTCTACCTAAAACGTGGGGACACACACTGAGATTGTGCTTCCAGATGCGTCATGCCCCATACTAATTTATTCCACTGTATAATGTATGAATTCGCAGTTTCAGATGCAATATGTCAATTGTCATCGTTAAGAGCACAATTACAACTTTTTGTTTAGTACAAATGGCTATAACGATTCTTGTAGAAGACTAAATACCCCGCCTGTCTACCTATTTTTAACGTAACCAAGGCAAATTTCGTGGCAACAACGACGACGACATCGAAAAATAACCATTCGACTTGCGACACAATTCGAGTTATATATCTCACTTTGACAGCTGGCAGATTAACGGTGACTTTTCGAATGGCTCAGTGCCAAATGAAAGTGTTAATAGTTGAACTACGATCATTCCAACGTGCAGTTGGCAGCACTGCCAAAATTGATCGATAGGGAAGTTCGTGAAGATTAGCTGACATTCGGGTCAGTTCTGTTTGTAAATGACAATATTATTACTGTGAGATATTTTATGCCGATTGTTTATTTTAAGCAATGTGATATTTTCAGTGATGTATAAGATACCATACAAAAAGTATCTGAAATACAAAATGTAACATATCTAAAAAAAATATTTCAAATAACACATACAAATAATTTTCTGAAAAGGTATCTGAAATACTAGATACTTTTCAAAGATAAAATAAATTTGTTAGAAAATAATGAGTATGATTTTTCGAGAAAAAATTTTTCGAATAGATAGCGTTGATAACAAGGATCAGGCAAATGTGACAATACAAAATATGAATGTTTTAAAATCAATCACCTTAAATGTTGTTTAAAGCTTCCGGTTTTTGTTTTTCAAATTAATTGATATTTCTTGTTTCAGACAGGATATACATTCGGAAATGCAAATGAACCGAGAAAGGTAAATTTTTGACGTGGGGGATGCCTAAAAAAGCTTAACTTGGAATTGTCGACTAAGATTTCCTATGTGGGCTTTCCGCCATCTTGAAAAATGGGATAACATTGTTTTTCTGACAATACCTCGGCTATCCTACGAGATACGAAAATTTTGATGGAATGCTTTTTTGTATTTTTTTTCATGCCCTGTAATCAATGTATCCATACATTATTTGCGTAACATGCATCGTTATCGAGATATCGATAGAAAAAGACGAAAATAGTATATGAAATTTGTTTTTTGCTATTATCTATTTTCTTGTGATCAATAACGAAAAATTTGCTGAGATGAAACTCGAGAGCGTATTCAGACTTGCAATTTCGTTTTTTCTAGCGTCCAGCGTCTAGCGAAGCGCTAAAAAATGGAAGGTCGTTCAAGGAATTATTCTGTATCACAGACATGAAATTTATTAAACAAATAATTTGTTTATGTAGTAAAAAAATGGTAGACGGATTACATATTTTGTTCATACATATATTTTGTACTTCAGTTGTTTGCACACTTTATAACAAATAACAATTAGAATTGAATTTTTTGCCGCTTCGATGGTCCAGGCTGGTGCGTTCTTTCCGAGTTATTGCCAGAAAAACAATTTAATCCCTTTTTTAGGCATCTCCCACGTTATATAAAAATTTAGCTTTCTCGATTCATTTACATTTCGTTACAAGTTGTTTTTTTTTTCGACGAAATGACTGGACTATTTATATATCTACTTAACTGCAAAAACTGTTTGAACCGTCTTAGTTTTTCCATTCTGAAGCTTTTGATAAGGACGCGTTGCGTTTAATTGCGTTCGGAAAGAAAAACTGCGAGGTTTATTTCAGTAAAAGTATCTAAGGAAACAAGGTATCTTCAAAATACTAAGATACCCGAAAAATGTATCCAAATTAAGAATACAAAATGAAAAATCTAAAAGTATTTCAAAAACAAGATGTTATTACGTTTCTTTGTATCTGTATTTCGGATACTTTTATCTAACATCATCTTTCGATATCTTCAGATATTTCGAAAGTATGGAAAGTATGGAAAATGTGGTACTTCAACATATACCCAGATTAATTTTCCTATTCCCAATACTGTGACTCTCGGTTGGTATGAAATGGTTCTTTGTCTGCTGATTTTCCGGACAAGTGAGCAATTTTCCACCATTTTTCATTCCAAATAACCATTCATGCTTGCTTTATCAAGAATGTTCACGACAATATCATTGTACGCTATAGTTGACAGTACTTACCTGGCCTTCATCCGTATAATAATCATTAACAAATCAAGAATCGTGTTCAGAATGTGGTTATTACCACATATAGCACGGATTACATGACTCTACTATCTTGCTCGAGCCTAAACAGGAATTCGAAATCGGAATTAGCAGGAATTGAGAGCATAATTTGTGCTGGAAAAGTATACATACATACTATGTTTTTTTTTTCTTCTTGCTTCTCTGGAATCTATTGATAATTACCTCCACAATATCCGGTTTGAATCGTTTATCCAATCTTCAAAAATCATTCTCGGACCACAAATAAACATTAACAAATACTGGCAAATGATATTCGTGATGGATAAATACGCGCTGAAAAAACGCAAGATATAAATTCATTATTCTACTTTATAGCCAAGTTTTTCGAGAAAGTAATTAGAAAAGTTTTATACGCTTTCATCTTTCAGGAGCAGAGCAGCGAGGGCAACTTTTATAATGTTTAATTTTGTTGGAAGGATCTCATTGCTATATCCTAGCTATAGGTCCCTGTTGCAGACATTCCATTGTTTTCAGACTGGATCAGAGATCAATTGTTTTTATGTAATCTTCTCGTAAATAGAGGTATCAAGTCAATAATATCACATATGATTCGGACACGTGCATACCATTTTTCGTCAATAAGTGAGGAAATGAATTCTTGATTGGTCTCAGCTTATGGTGGTTCTCACCCAGATGGGTCGGAGAGAAAAAAACATATATAGATCTTTGGATATACTTCAATATTCTCATCAAAACTGCACATGGTTATCGTCAGCTTGTCAAGAACCACTCACCAATAAATATTTTTCATAAACTTTTGTGTAGTCTAGCTGACGGACACAAGAAACACAGTTTCACTTACAAATACTAGTGAATAACACATATATATATATGGGTAACGATTCTCTAGAAACTATTGATTAAGTTTTCGCAAACTTTATTTAAGGCACATGTTTCTGGAATTCTTATTTTTAACGATGTTTTATGAACTGGACCTTGAGTTTTCCGCCTGTACTCTAAGCCCTCAACTCTAATGAGTACCAGGATTCAGAAAATTTAAACTGACTAAATATAATCTCATAAAAATACCGTGGACTCATTTATAAATTGGCGTTCATAAAAAAAGCCAAATTTGACATGTGTTTCTCGAAACAGGCGATGCTATATTCAAAAACTGCATAAAAACTGTCTAAATAAAATTTCAGTTCAAAATGTTTAGTATGATTGGTTTAACCTACAAAAATAAAAACGAAAGTCTAAATGAAAAAAAAAAAAACAAATCTATAGAAGATATTCCTAATTTCTATTATAATTCAGCACAAAAATACAGAACCTCGCACCAATTCGACCAACTCCGTACCTCTAAACGAGATCCCCATAGTGGCATTCGGAAAACAGACAGCCTGTATGAGTTCGTTAAGTCCTCAATGCCTTGTCATGAGCGCAACAATGATCTATCACCTACTCAAATTGATAATTGATGTATGCCGCGCCGCTTTCTGACAACAATTTCTTCAGATGGAAAGATAATCAGGAATCAATCTCCTGTTGTCCGAACGTAAACCTCCTTTCAATTCGAATCGATACAATTTCGTAGTTTCCCGAATCAATGGACGGACGCCTTCAGGAGTGAATGAAATCCAATCGAGCAAAATCCCTCGAAATGCTCCCTGGAAAATATGAAAGAGCGAGATACGAAAAGCGTGGCAACGTGCAACAAGTAGCCAATTTCGTTTAACGATTCTCAATGGGACTGACAAGTCGTGGAAATGGAAAAAGATGTTGGGGCCGTGCGCTCGCAAGTCGTTGCAGGAATTCACAGCTCGCGAAATTTCCCCCAAACTATCTGCCGTTTCTTCAACAACAGAGCTATTCCACGAGTTTAATAATACACCTGGCACGTTAAATTTCATCTGTTTACTATCGAATTGATCCTTCTCATTCGAGGTTTCCCGATACCCAGCGATCATCACTGGATGATTTCAAGAAAAATTCTGGGATGGTCCGCAATGGTTTGATTTCTAATATGAAGGTTATTGGAGGTTTCCAAAAAAAGTATTCTTTGTTATTCGTTCATAATACAGGTTTTCTCATTTTTAATCAGTCAAGTCCCTGTTAACCTTCCACCAAATTTCTCCCAATTGAAACACCGTTTTTAAAATAATTTTTTTTTATTTTCTATTTTTATCTTGCTGGCGGTTTACGATCAAGAATAAAAAATGCTTCCATTTGTGATTTTTTCTCTCTCTTTCAATTTCACAATTTGTGATTCGGATCATTCCAATGATAACTTTTTGAATTTCATTCAATCAGTTTTATGAAATTTATGTGATACTAACCAAACTTCAACCGATTATTTATTGATATACAGGATAACAGTTTTTCCTCATTTGTTCGAAAATTTTATTATGAACAACCTTATTGTATCCAAAATTCCCAATTGTCCTAAATGAGATTGATAGGAAATGATTCGCGAAATCTGAATATGCGATAACATAGAGAATAGTTCATTTAAAAAAGAGTTGGGATCGCCCTGAACAACCATATAATTGAATTAAAGAAGATACCATTATTCAATGAAAAATCGTAGATGATTATTGAAACTCTTTTGTAGATTTTGACTCCATGACGTTACGCACCTGTCTTTGTTTGCGTAATATATATATAAAAGGTCGGCATTATCAGAGCAGCGTAAATGTACAATTAAAAAAAGATACAAGTATTTCCTTTCCTAGGAATCCTGAATGCTTGTCCAGATAACGAGGACCGATGGATGGGCACATCGGTCGTTTTGTACTGATAAACATCGTCTCGGACAAACTGTTGAGACTGGTTCTCGACCTGCTCGATTCACTTTTCGATTTCGATCACATCATAAATGTTCGAAATTCAATTCATATCGATTTTATTCATGATATACGGATGTGGAACTCGTTTTATTGATTTTTTGCTCTCTAATCCACCTAAATTCGATCTTGTTTACAACATTATACAACAACACTAATTGCTATTATTTATTAGCAATGTACAAGGTTCAACAGATTGATTTCTTAATATTAGGCTCCTCAAATTGTGAAATAGGATAGGAGGATGCCTAAATTGTGTTTTTGTGTTTGTGTTGCGTGTTTTCTACACACAATAATCATCATTTCTGATTAATTCAAATGTTCAAAATTTTCTAGAAGCCCATAGGTTGTTGAATTCTTCTGTTATTCATTTCGATCGAATTTTCTATTCTGTTGTATCCTGTTTCCACGTTTTTAATATATAGGGTGTCACAGAAGTCGACGTCAATCTGAAATAGAGTAATAGGTCAAATTATGTTATTAGAAAAATGTCCAAAAAATCCAAGTTGCGTTTCATGAAAGATACAGTCATTTTTGAAAAATCGAGAAAATTTGCACCTTCTTGTGACTCCTTTCATTCCTGCGAAAAAACTGTCGAGCTTCTGAAAAAATACGAGGGTAGGTTAAGTCTGGAAAGTGGATTAAACAGATGCCTTAAATCCTGAGATTTGAAGAGTGTCACTGATTTTGCCTGTCTATGATTTTATTGCCTTTGTTTTTCAACATCCAGAGAAATCACATATTGAATGTCTAATCTATTCCGGTATTAGATAACATCATTTGAAAAAATGTTGCGTGCTAAAATATGAACTAATATACGTAAGAGCTTACAGACAATGAAAATAGTAACATTGTTATTTGGCTAAAATGTGCATCCTGTATAGATTTCTGTTTCGTGCCTGAGCAATATTTCATTTTTACGCAAACTTCCTATAGAAAACTCAACAATCATAATTATTATACTACCGTTTTCAATCCTTGAATAATGAAAATAATTCACGCTTCGAATGTTCGAATGTTTCACTCATTAAATATAACTTTCAATTGCATGAAATTCACTTTTAATCGTTTCACAACCAACTTCACAATATCTTTGTTGGAATTAATCAATTCTGTCAGAAATATATACAGTGTGGGTGATAATTATCAGCCCCCTTTCTCTGATCTCCGTTACTGAAGACAATATTGAGTCATCCTTTTCACCCCCCTGCCTTGATAGCTACCCCAAATTTGACTTCTATGGATTTTTTTATTATGGGATCACTTTAAATCTAAAGTGTATGCAACCCAATTGATGATACTTACGTCAAAAAATATCCGAAGAATAAAACAGAATTGATACAAAACCTACTGGAGGAAATCAAACACAGAATCTATTCATGTCAGGAAGTAAATGGAAAACATTTTGAATACCTATAGTAATCAAGTTGTTAATTGGCATAATTTGTCCATTTATTTTTGAACTTTCAATTCAATATTATTTATACATTTATTTATTTTTATTTCTATCAAAAAATTGAAAATGATTATATTTTAATTCATCTTTTAAAATGTTTGCCAACGATGTATCGCACGTTTTCCCTTGCTATCTAAAAAATTACAAATAAAAAGTGACGAGTCCGAGCGTTTTTCGATGTTGTTTTCAGAAGCTTGTTTCATAGTATGATTTACTTGAAAATTCTGAATTTTGGACATACGGTTATGATATACTGAAAGCTGAAAACACGAATGACAGATGCCTTTTTTCTTGAATAGCAGTAGATACGAAAGATTGTGGAATAACCATTAGTTGCTTGAAACTAATTGGTGAAAAAAGGGATTGTGACCTATAAAATAACTACCGGGTTCTCCAAAAATATTTCAAATTCAGTCACTTATTCAGATGATACTTTTTTCCCATTTAATTAAGAACTTGCTTAATTCAACCACCTTCCTAAATCTCGTAGTTTCCGAAATCTCTTTTAAGAATCGAAATGGAAACATCTGGTGTCATTTGGTGAATGAACCATTATACGAGACATAATTGTTATTGATTTTTCATGTTTTATCTGAGTTTTTTTCTCATGCTGAAACTCCATTCCATTCATTCTCGACAATTTCTTATATTCCATTACTTAAATGAATTCAAAAACTTCACGATAGCGAGGGATCCATTAAAGTATATTTTTTCTACCTGATCTCGTCGCATTGCGAAAGTGTGGTTCTCATTAAACGTCTCGAAATGTCCATTTTGCAGAATGCTGACCGCATGATTTATTGACGCTGGAAATCACAACTTTTACAACTAACTATCAATCATCAATTACCGGGTAGAGTGGAAGCGCCTGAGAAAATGCATCGATCGGGAAAAAAAAATAAATGACGGTTTCTACGTATTCAATCGAAAAAGTGTTTGCGTTTTTCGTAAACATTGCTTCGACGTGCAATAACAATGGAAATGTTTACATCATCTGAATAACGTCAAATATCGTTTTTATTGTTTAATAAACTTTCTATTGATCGTGTTTTCCACTCGATATTGTTTAATAGGTATTCACGATTCTTAATTCGTGAGTTAGTTCAAATGTCTCCCAAATCTCCTAACATGTTCAAGTGTGATTTATCAGAAAGAAATCTCTACGCCAGATCCTTGTTCTTCTTAGGTATGTCAGCTAGTTTTTTTATTTTCGTATTAAATTATTCCGAGATCTTAATCAAATTATTTTCACATTCTATGAATCTATGTGGTTTTAGAATTCTTCTATCGGTATAACGGATGAAGAAATGTTGTTTAATGACGAGCCCGAATCGTGTGACAAAATAGCAGGACGATACTTTGTTTCCTTTAATATTGATGGAGACATGCTATGCGGATACTGGATACTTTTCACCCCCATTTTTCGGTTTTCGATATGACTATCTATAACATTTTGTTAAGCGTCTTTTTGTCGAAATCAAAATTTTCGATTCTTGCAATGGATGATTTTGTTGAGCAAAAAAATTGCATCAAAGTTTGTTTCTGAAATGAATATACTTGTGCGGATATGTTGAAAATGTTGCGGCTTTTGGTGATCAAACTGTGGCACAAAAAACGTTTGATACAACGAGTTCAAGGAGGGCCGAGAACTTGTTGAAGACGGACCACGCTCTGGGCGACAATCGACGTCTACCGACGTGGGCCACGACCAAAAAATTTAAGATATTGTGCTTGAAAATCATCGATTGACAATAAGAGATCACTCTAATAGTGTTGAAAAATCATTTGGCTCAGTCCGAACCATTTCGAAGAAAGTTGGGTCCATTGTTGCTAAAATTGCTCGATTTTATGCGAATAAAGCGTCGCGTTGATGTTTTTTTTTTTGTCTGACTATCAGGACCACTTGCAATACATCATTATTGAAGACGAGACTTGGATTTACGTATGTGAGCCTGAAACTAACTCCATACTGCATTAGTTCTTCGCAACTTTATTGCCACAACCACCGTATTCGCTTGATTTGGCTCCGTGGTACTTCTGACTAGCCAGCAAACTCAAAAGGTCAATATGGGGAGACCGTTTTGAAACAATTGAGGAGATATGAACCGAATCTGGGAAGATCCTGAATGCTATACCGGAAAAAGATTGTTCGGACTGTTTCAAGGACTGCAAAAGCATTAGAAAAAGTGCGTTTCATCTAACGGGAATTAATTTGAAGGAGAACAAATTGATTTGAAAGGATAAATAAAAATTAATATTCTATAAGAAATTTACCAAACTCTTTGATGACAGCAATACGTTCATTTTAAGGAGAAAATCCGAAACGTAAAGTGTATTGTTGTATTTTTGAATATATTTTAACCTGTTAATAATTTCTTCATTTGTCATTGCGAATGAACATAAGCGATACGCCACCTAAAGGCACTAAAAATAAATGTTGACATGGTTCTTGTGTTCGGTATTATGTTTTGTTGATTTTATACTGAATTTTAATTTTTGAAAGATTTTTAAAACTCTGAATCCGTAAAATCAAACTTTCAATATAAATTCTCATGCTTCTTCTCAAGCTGGTGATATAAATATCGTGAATAGTTGAAGAAATTATGTTTACATTGAAAGTCACAATCGAGCATTGTATTGTTCACAAAATTGTAACGAGATCTCACATCATCTATTTCATTTGGCACTTCCCAAAAAACAGCAGAAATAACGAATACTATAAACTCATTCCATAACATAAACAATTATTTTCTAAGCAGTGCCAGTGGAAGAATTCAATTTTCTTCATGATATTACATGTCCAATATTCAAAACTTCTTCACCTTCATCAACACTTCTGAAAGTGTGCCTTCAAAACCTAAACCCAAACTAATACTTGCCATTCGAATCTACAAACAAAATCATCAGAATCCTGTATAAATCCTGTATTATTTTCAATATAATACAATGAATAAAACAAATGATAATGCTTACAATTTTAAAAAAATTGAAATACATATACACATTGACGCCCTAGTTCATTGCGAAAGTCTGAAATGTCTTTATTTTCATTATAAACTCACACTTTATCACCAAAAAAACACATATAACCTAATGCAATGAAATTATCCAATGTCAACATTTATGGTTCTGTGACTGCCCACTTTGGCGCTGCAGCAATCTTAAATTCATTCGCCAGTTCTATCTATTCAAGAATCGTGCTGCTTTCGAAAAACTCTCCACTTCAGTATAACACCAATGCAGTCCTGCAATATAAAAGAATATGCATATATCGATTGATATTGTGTAATACACCTCTCTGAGTCAAAAAAGGAAGTCACATGCTCTCGAATTTGAAAGTGAAAATCATCGATCCGTGTTGTACTTACATCTCAAATATAAAATAACAAAATCTGGTACTTCAAGATACTCCCCCAGTATGGCAATAGAATAAATAAATCGATAAATGTCAGCGTGATGAGTAAAATTGACAGTGCCTTCTCATCCCAATTAAAAGACCACAAATGCTTCAGCCCCATCGTGGACCCCTCCTCGAATGGATCCTTTCCGACAGGAACTAGCACCAGGTTCGGTTCAGCGAAATCGAAAACCTCCTCGCTGAGAGTAAATATTAGTCGTGGCAGTTTAAACACTGCTTCGTTTTCGAATATAAAGAGGAGCGATTGCTTGTCCAGCGAAGATTATAGCTCGATGTATTTGTCTGGACAAGGAACGGGAAGGGTACCTTCTACCATGACATCGAAGTTCCTCGACGGGCTTCTGGATTGTTTCTGGAAATGTAGCACAGGGTGCGTGGAATTGCCTACAGAGTAATAAACTGTAGCTGCTAGTTTTGTAGAATGGAATATCTGAATGAATAATAAGCAGTGACAGAAAACGTATGTCTTTAATTTCATTTATATTTCTCATGCTCTATTACACAAAATTCATGATGAAGCGTTGTTGAATATGTCATGTGACCAATTATCATGAAAAATTGTCGTATGCGATATGAAAGATAGATAAGAAAAATAGGAGAGCAAACTTTCTTCGACTGTTCCAATACCAATCCAGGTTGAATCAGATGCTTCTTCTTATCTTTTCATAGTTTAGATCTTCTGAATGTTAAGATCTTTCTCATTATATTCCTTATGAATATTCGTCTTTCGTGGTTTACCTCATTACTTCCACTTCATACAGGCCGTCCATTTTCTCGAGTATCAGTATGGGGATCTTGCTTATCTTAAGAAATACGAAATTGATTTCAATCATTTTAATTTTCAATAATATGTATAAAATGGTAAATATTTGATATTATTTCAAATCAAATTGAATTCCAATGCGAAGTGTAGTAAATTTGTATCATATCTCTTTTTTTCTAGCACATACAATTATAATAATATTTTGAATCTGATCAAACTGAAAATTACCAAAACCATGATATTGAACCCTAATGTGTGATACATTGTTTTAAAGAGAATAAAACACTGAAAATGTTTTAATTCAAACGACGTTCATAAGAAAAACCGAAGTTGTCAGATGTTTCTCCGCCATCTTAGGAATCATTGAAGAGATCATGTCGTATTCGAAAACTCCGTGAAAAATTGTCCTGATAAATTTTTGGTTTAGATTAGTTTATCTTGAAAAAAAATATGAACGAAAAATAGAAACAGAAATCATTGGAGATATTCCTAATTTCTTTTCAGATAGTTATCCAGCAAAAAATACACAACTCTGCTCCAATTTAATCAGATTCGTATCTTTTCAGATAAGCGTGACCCCCATCGTGACACTCAAAAAACAGACAACAAACTAATGATATGATCACAATTCACTGTATTTTTCGAGTAATGTTTAGAACTTTTTGTTTGGATATCTCCTCAATCTCTATATGATACATGATTTGAGAATGGGACTTGTATACACTGTTTTGTTACTTTTGATGCCTGCTACCCCCTCCTCAAGCTTTTATATCGATGAGTCAAACACCCTGTATGAATACTTCCCTCTTCTGAAATGTCCAAAGATATGCTTCTGTACGTATAATGTGAGGTATTTTTGGTGATAATTACACCTTTTATGAACCTATTTAATTATTATTTTCTATGTAATCTATGTTGAAAGAAGAAGATTCCCACACGAAGAATTCAAGTTGTATAGAATTATTTGTACAATAAATGTTGCACAAAATTATCACCCACGCTTGAGCGCCGATCTTGCTTCGTTGGAAACGTTTTACTAAACCTCTCTAATTGGACAGACATGGTCCCCTATTATATTAGAAACGAATAATAAGCAGATTTCTTGTTTATTTTTAATAAGACACACCTGTTAGGCTCTGTGGTATTCGAGAATCGTATTTCCTCTCGACCAGAATGCCCTAATGTCCGTCTGTTCGCGGAACCCATAGAAATTATTCCCTTTATGGCCCCCGTTTTGTCTTTGGTTGAAATAAGAGTGGAATTTTATTCGACCAGCTTTGTAGCATTCCGATGAGAGACTTCAAAGCCCTCGAAATGAAATGGCTTTTCATTCGAGGATTTTATTTTTATGTAGATGTGTCGCGCAGTGGTTTTATTTCTGCACATACTATCGAAACGGTTTTTGAAGATCCTGTTGCGGTGCAGGATAGTAGACGGCCTTTTCGACCTAGAGCGATTCAAGCAGTTAACTTATTCCATTAATAATAATAATAATAATATTTTTATTTTTCATGTGGCAATTTCAAATTGTGTTAGATTCGTCAATACAAAAAAAAAATAGAGTAAAATAGAACAAAATCAACCACACAAATAACTTTTTGTTTCCCGTTTGAAAATTTTAACATCTGTTACATTTTTCAGAACATTCGGTAAATGATTATACAGTTTCAATGGCATTATAAAACAACTTTCTGCCGTTAGGGTAAGTCTATGTGGGGGTAGTCTAATCACCGACCTAGCTCTCATATTGTAGTTGACAGTTTCAGATGCAATGTAATCAGAGATATTCTTTTTAACAAATATCACACATTTGAAAATGTAAAATAATTAAAACACTGAAAATAATTCTCGCCAATAAAATGTCTTCTTTTAGTCGCGATGACAGCCAACCACAGCCTCTCATGATGATTTTTTTAACGATCAAATGGCCGATTGTATAGAAAACCCACCATTTACGTTCATCGCCTACTTCATATGGCACGCTAGCCTGTCATTCTATTGTTCGGAAAAACGTACCTAAACCTGCTGAGACCTTTAATTTCACGTGATGACTATGCGTTCATTCAACATCAAACTGTCAAAAAACAATGACAGTGCTGAGAGAGACGGGTAACTACGAGACACGTACAAGAGTATTCAAAAACTGACAGTCATTACTGTCTCATGTAAATTTTCTTGTGGAAAATGATATGATTGATAAGTTTTTTCTTGTAGTTCCATTTCGACTCAATCTTGCGTCAAATATTTTGAATTGGCTTCTCACTCTCTGCTTTCAGATTATTCTAGCGCAGAATTATTCTGGTGGACATTTTGGAATGGTAATGTGGGACGTGATAGTGAGACTACGGTTATTGATTTGGATATCATCATGATTCAAATGTCATTGTATAGAATTTGAAACAAAAAGCGTTTACTTGTAAATGACTCTTTTCATCACAAGGCTTACGAATTTTTTCATTCCAAATATTCTTTCTGAAGTATTTCCCTGAAGGTCCATGAAATTTCACTTCTCTCCGTATGATTTATAGTAAACTCTAGTACACAGAATACCCAAAAACTGTTTTCCATGAAATAGAGATATTATTGAAAAAACACAGCGTTAATCGGTTGGCGATTTCTTTTATGTGAGTGTCAAAAATCAATGACGAGATTGTTAGTAGACTATAGTTTGAATTTTTCAAGTTCTGAAAACAGTCACTCGAGTATTTAGTCTTATACAAACATACAAAATCACCCAACCTGTACCACATTCTAAAACATCATTAAACGATTATATTTCACGATCAAATAGAAAATCAACCTCAATGTTTGGAATTTCTTTTTTTCCTGTATACATTCATGTTCTCATGAACAAACGTTCAGGAGTTCATTTTAATTCAAAGTGTCATCGAGAATTGTATATTATTAGAATAACAATTCCACCACCTAAGTGTTGAGATTCATACAGAATCATACCTACGATTTTCCACGCCTGAAATCTACACTATGAAACTGTTAATCGCCCACCTATAGAAAATGGCCAAATAGACAAAATTCAGTAAATTATCTATTTCTGATGATAATATTTTTATTATATCTCTTATATCAGCCTTTCTTATCTCGAGAGTTTATTAATAAAAATAATTTTAGCCAAGATAATTCAAGTACTCAATTATTGTCTTCTTTTTTTCAGGTGAGTTTTTGAATTACTATTATCTAAGATGTCGGTAAGTATTAACAAGAATTTGATATTTTCAAGACTAAATGAAATTTGAGATGAAGGTAATGTCTAAAATATATAAATTTTCAATAAAGAATTTTATGATCTGGTCATCATCAACTTGGTTTTCTTATCTCTGAAAATAATGTAAACATCCACATGATATATGTTTGACGACACGTGTATCAATTTAGTATAAAATTGTAGTATTTTTCTGATGGGATAACCGTTAAAACATATAGTTTACCTGGAATCATTTTCAAATCATTCGATATAAACACAAGATCCGCCCACAATGTTAGGTCAAAAGTGTTCACAATTTCCTTTCTGGTTTAGGTTTATATCCTCATTAAAAAATAACACAGCAACAGATACATAGAGGACAATCGTGATTTTTCAGAAACTATATTAACTGGTGTCAATGATTAGGCAGGTAAATAAATTAATAAGGTATTGAATAATATTCACGTTAATTATGAGACATGAATAAATAATCGATTATAGTATGCATAACGTGTTATGGTAATGTTCATAAAGAAACTAGTCGAAAACAAATCGACGATTGTATACTGGGAAATGTTTCTAACACCAAAGTCGTTCGAGAATATAGGTAAATGAGTAACTGTATTTTTTCAGTGTGCTCTGAAAATAGATACGGACACACTTGCAGCTACTGGATGAAAATATGTTGAAAGATAATTGAAAGTTAATTCTCGGTAGGGTGATTAAGTTTTAAAAATAAGAAATCACTCCGTCTGATATGAATATTCATAGTTTCTACTGAATTCTCTCGTATTCATACATATGTTGTAGTAGACTTCGACTGTTCAAGGTTTCATTAATTTTCCATAAATGTTGAATACATGTTGAGATTATCATCTAACAGCAACTTATTTTCGCTGACATCATCTATTGGTGATAGTGAATATTATTCTAGTGATTTTGTTATTTTCAGGTAGATATGTTTTGATATATAGATTTTCACATCTTGACATTTTGATTACCTCAATCCTATTGCATACCAACTATTGTCTAGCTATTATTACTTTCTGCGTTACCTTCACATATTGGTTCGAAGAATCGTAAATGTGGAACAACCCTACTCAAAAAATACTTTGATGGTAGAGAAATATAGTTACAGGTAAAAAAATATCCTCAGAATGTGAAATAAGACTCCTAGTTTCCAGTGATAATACGATTAAAAGAGTAGTTCCAGTGACCCTTAAGCACGGTTCACAGTTCAAGCTTCTCATTGGTAATGCAAAATTTTGAATCAAACTGGGAAAAAGGGCGTTCACAATATTCTCCATCATTTGTTTTTCAAGCTGCGCCTACATAGATAAATTTAATTAGTTATATTGAGAATAACAATAGAAAAACACGAGGTCGAATAGTATATATTCTATATATACTCTGGATATCATATTCTGATCCACCAATCAAAAGACGGAAGTTGTCAAAAAAACGTGAAAACATCGGTTCTAAATGAAGCTTTTTACGACATCAACCATCGAAAACGTCACCAATGCCGATTTGATTTTTTTTTTTCGTCATTGAATACGTTCACGAGCCGCTACTGCAATTACCTTTCTACCGCACCAGAGATCGACAATCGTGACGCTGCCAAAGTAAAACAAGAAAGATAATATAAAACGAGTTTTCGGATGACTCACGAGCTCTGCCGTTATTGAGAGTGAGCTAGTGAAGTGTTCCTGTGATCGAGCCCTGTCGGCGATGCTATTTACTTGCTCCAACATCACCAGAACTATAGTCTAGGCTAGGATGATTTAATGGCGACTTCGCCATGGTTACAGAACATTATTCTTTTTGAAATATTGAAAAACTTCTTGATCCTGGTTGAGAGATAGAAACTTTGATTCCATCACTAGCTACATACAATATATGCTATACTATTTCACAATCCAAGGGGCCATGTGTAAACAGTTAGCACGTATTGATCATGCACCAAGAACGTGGTAATGCACAAATGTACTCCATATTGAAATTTTGTTAGTTTGGTCTTCGTTTGTACTATAGATACCAGTTTGACAAGTAACATTAAAAGTTGGTACATTCAATACGGATTTAATACTTGCTAGAATATTTCTCAACTCTTTTGCAAAGAAATCCAATTTTAACCAAAATTAATTAATTACTAGTTTACCCAATTTCGTTAAGACCCTAGCTTCATTGAATGAGACGGCAAGTAGTGTGAAGGCAATCTGTTGTAATTGAATAAATTGTTAACAATTAATGTGATATTATTCATGCAGTAAAAAAATTATTCTCCTTGTTAGTATAATAATGTCGTGGGAGAATCGAAAATAAATAAGGAAAATAATATATCAATATTGCATTCTGTTCTATCTCTGGCGACAGCTATGTAGCAACTCCAGAGCGTGAGGTTTTTGCAACGTTCATCTAGTTCCATGATTTTTTATTTTCTTGAAGGGGATTCTCTTGTAGTTTAGTACCTCACAATTGCACAAAATGTGTTCAGTAGTCTCAGGTTCCAAGCTACACAATCTACAAGTTTGTTCACCTTGGTAGATCCCCCCCCCATCTTCGGTAAATCTTTTCTGTAGTCCTAAATATCTCGTCACTTCATAATTCAGTTCTATGATTCCGAAAAGTCACAGTTCCTTTTAGCTCTCTGGAGCGACTCACCCCAGTGACAGAATCGGACCTGTTCCAATATCACAATACATCTCTACCTTGGACGAATAGGAGAGCAATCAGTCTCACCCATTCAAGGTTGATTAGTATTTCTTTTGCAGAACTTCCACGTTATTAAACAAGCTCCTCCTTTCACTTTTCCATGGAGGAACCATCTCATTCCCTTTCCTATAGTTTTCTTCTGATGCGAGGCGTTTGGAAAACGTGAAAGAGAAAAGAACCAACCATGCTTCTATGAAAATATGTCTCACATGCTTGAAAATGTTAAATGTTGTTCTTTCATTCAATTTGACAAACTAATTCGAAATATCGCCTATGAGGACACCTGCTGCGAAATATTCATTTTTCAGAACAATGCGATTGATGTTGAGAGCAAGCGATCTTTGCCTTCCCTTTCTGTATCGTTATTAATTTCGTTCGTCGAGTTCGGTAGTATGATCTTGTCCAGCGTGCAGCCGGTTCGCGAACACAACAACAAAAAGAAGAAAAAACGGCAATCGGTTAACTGTATTTCACTTCACGAGTGCGGTCAGCGATATAACACTTTGTTAACAATTGCATCCGATTGAATAATCGATCATGGCGCCTGTAGCTCTCGTGTCTTGTTAACACCATCTGAAACAAAAGTCGGTTATGTTTGCTCACTGACCATAGACTACTAGGAAGTTGTTATGCTTCATAGGTCAGCTATCCAAGATATTTTGTTTATTTGTCTATCACATCACCGTTGTTTGAAAAATGGGTGGGACAATCGAGACGTATTTGTTTGTTTGGTTCTTGAGTTCTGTGATACATTTTGATTCGTATTATACTCACAGGAGAAGCAGAAAAGGTACATTTGAAGGGTTTATCGAGAAAAACGTGTCTTGAATTCTACTGGAGGTTCATTGAAATCAACTAAGCTTCTGGTGAAAATGCACGGTAGAACCGTTAGAAATTGGACGATGAGTACCTAGTTTCGAATTATCTTGAATATTTTTTGATTTTCTAGTACTGCTCGTACAATAATTTGACAGACAATCAATACCAATTAGAGCAATCAAATGTGCAAAACTGTTTCAATATAATTTCTGATTTTTAATTGATAATTACATGATATCCAATAAATCATCTGATCTAAAAATGACCAATAATTTTCCGTTCAATTGTAGATTGTCAGATTTTCATTTGTACGTTTTCGCTTCGTTTCGTATCTTTGAGATTATCTTATCTTTTCTCAATTAACGTAATCGCTAGTCAGGGGCGTAGGTACCACCATATCGATGATACGGGGCCCTAAGGCAACAGATGCCACTAATGTGTGTGAGCATAAATCAATAAAATTTCATTCACAATGTCACTTGATCTCGGGAGGGGGGTAACTAATTTTTTGAATCAGTGCCACTTCAAGAAACACTACGCCACTGTCGTCATTACATTGAATTTAGCTATCACAACAGAAGCCTGTTAATAACTATCTTAGATATACAGAAGCAACAAAATGTATTCTGTCGAATACCTCATAGAAGTAGAATTAAAAAAACTGTCATCACTTTAGAGTTCGATATTTAATTCGTCATTTATTTACATAATATATATGGTTAGTGTAGAAAGGTTGTATCGTTTTGCTTCCAAGGGCACGGCAATTCCAAATCTTCCTAGTGAATTGTCATCATATCAGCAATTTTAGAAGATTTTCAACCATTCAAGAAATTTTTCGAATAAACTTGATTATCAATGGCCTATTTTCCAGTCAAGAATCCAAGGCACACTGTTCTGACACACCTTGTATATCATGTTAGTATTGATTAGCTCGAATGTAATGTAAACACATCTATGTATTAAGCTAAATGAAACAATTCGTTCGCAACGTTTTTTGCTTCTGAATTTCATTGAGAAACCAAATTTATTATGTGTTCTCCGAAACCCAAGGCACATTGAATTTGGCACAGTTTCGTTTTATGAATGGAAAATACGTGGGTAGTGGGTGTGCTATGAACTGAATCATTCAAGACTCTCTCTCTTGCTTGGTCTCTACTCACTTACCTGCGCTTAACAGACATCTCTCGTCTTTCATTCGAGACGAGACAAAGAACTCGACACAGGTACAAAAACGATAAAAAGGTTCTAGAAAGCGCTGTTGTCATATCACGAAACAAACAATTGAAATATCGATATCGATGGTCCCAATTAAGAAAGTCGAGTTTCATTTTGTCGATTTTCACTTTTTTACATGAATGTATTCGCAATGTGCATATTAAATTTCATTAAAATTCTTTATTTTGACACATTTTCCAATGTTAAAATTGCCGACAGTGATCGCGCGTCCGTACAAGATTGCGCGCAAAAAGAAACTTCAAACTGCTCTACTGAAAAGTGATCATTTTGTCGATACGACTTTCTTAATTGGGACCATCGATATGTCTTTTCATTTCTGGTATTCACTTATTTCATGTCATCACCTTGTTTTCGAGAAATCAATGGTCAAAGGTCAAATTTCGTGAGGTTACACAGGGGTCAACTCTGGGGCTTCTTCTGTTTGACCACTAACTTCAATGTACTACTTATATTGTATAGTCTAGTTAGGAAAGATAGATCTGAAAGGTTTGGTTTTCTTTCAATACCATTAGTGCAGAATAAAAATTGAACCAAGTTTGGGCACAATCCACAGGTTACAAAAAAGAACATAAGTCAGGAATAAACGTCACAGAACATTCCGTGTTATTCCTAAATTGAGAACTGACAATTCTCTTATTCAATTCAATAAACTGCTGTTTCGAAAATAATCAAAACTGATTGAATTTCCGAAAACAGGAGTTTGTATCCAGCATTCAATGTTTTGGAGCTCCAGGACCTTTAGTTTATTGAACCAGTGCATTTCAATTTCCTCACCCATTCACTGCTTGCCATGATTTATAAACAACTAATTTTATTATTCATAATTTATCATCATGCGATGTATATCAGGAGGTATCCGATGTATTTGAGACCTGGCAACGCTGACAATCTAAGCGCTAATCTCTTCCAGGTAAACCGATTGTGTAACACGTAATGGCAGTGGTGTGCGTATGGATGTGTCGCCTTCATACAAAATACATTATTTATCTATTCCCTTAATCCGTATTATGTTGAATGGTTGTTTCGTGCTTAGTAAATAAAAGATTATCTATGCTTCTATTGAAATGGACTATAGGACTAGACGCAAATAGATAAAGTATTGAAACACATAGATGTGCACAGAAAAAAATCTAAATATAGTTCCAAGCCAAAAATCAAGATATCTCACAAAAACCTAATGAATGTGTGGAATAAAGCTCCCTAATCATTAGCATAAAATGTAGTATTCGGTAACCGAGAGTGTAACACTCAATGTCATGACTGGACTAGATTGGAAGGAATATTCTTGAAGGTGCGAGGAGTATTTTCATGATTTTCAGGGTTCTTCTTATATATGATTGAGAATAACTTCAATCCTAACATTGTCATTATATCGTCTGTCACAGACTCATGGTACACCATCTTTTTCTTCTTTGTTTTTCTGCAATTCGGAACACAGCATATGCTCACTAGACCGCTTTCTTTCACATATTTGAAAGAAAAATTCAACTTCCAATTTTGCCCGGAAATGACATCAACCTTAGATTCACTTCTATTTTTATTCTCTCACATTTTATTTATTAACGTAACAAAATCAAAAATGTATATATAATAGCTGTTATGGTCGTTCGAATGACGCCAGAGTATCATTATGGTTCCATATGAATAAATTGAGTTTCTGGTAAAAAAACATTTTGTTTCATATTTTTCGCGCGTATTTCGAACTACAATATGATTTTAATCGAAAATGCGACAGTGTACGATTATTTCGTTTATTTCGATGTTTTGAAATAATTTTTGGATCCAAAAATATATATACCTATATAAATTTGAGAGTTCTGGCAAATGAAATATGAATTATAAAATATCATTGGATTCAAAAAATTACGAAGATTCCAAAAATGTAATAATATAGAAAATGTCCCATTTGGAAATATAAAGTTGAAGTCAATTGTTTCTCCAAATATGTTCAAAAGTGCCGTCTAGTGAGTAAGTGACACACGGTGTATCACTTGTCACTTATCAAATAACAATATATAATAATAATAATAAAACTTTATTCACAGTTGAAAAATACAAATAGAGATACTAAGTTACTACATGGGGTGAATAAAGTGATTTTGGGATAAGTGCGAAGCACTTGTTTCCCACAAAAATTTACAGATATACATATAGAAAATTGAAAATATATATATATGATTGTAACAATTATTCAAAATTTTGAATATGCTTACGATGGGTATATAGAACCTTACACAAACTAATGCGAGATAATATGAACACCATTCGCACAAATACTGCGGAATATTCCATACCGAATAAATTGAAAGATGTACTAGAATGCAGCTTTTTCTGTTTTGGCAGTGCTTACGGCAATTCATTTTACTTAGTTTGTTTATACGTTTATTATACTGAGTACTCGACGCATTCATCAATAATTATAATGCTTTATAATTAGTATCCCCGTATTTATGATAGCTTACATTAGTCACTCCTAACGACAATATAAATGTCTACACGGTAATGAACGTTTACTGCCTGTTTACAATTTAGGAACCTGCCTATGAAAAACAAATTAATAGTACGTCTATTTTAAGTCGATTGCATTGTATTCAATGGCGTCGACTCACAAATTACCACCAAGTCCATTGTATGTTAAGTTAATTTTATCAAATCGGCTATGTAAAACGCTTAGCTCAGCACGTGTTTGTTTCTTCGATATTCGAATGTTCGATATTTTTCGACGATTATCATGGTGATTCATGTGAATTGTTGCCTAATCTAAATGAACGATGAAATACGGCCCAACACCTATATAGCTATCAATTACATGAGTTAAAGATACGAGAGGAAGTGTAGGTATACTTTGCGATTCCGTAGTCATTTCCTGTAATGTAAATTCGTTGGTATAAAAATCATCATGAATACTAAGATATAGGTGATTCGAAAGTGGGAAATAAATGCATTGTGATTTCCAAAGCAACTTTTCGTATATCAGAATGAAATTGTTAAAGGTAATATTATCTATTAGTAAACTTAACAGACGTCCCCTGCAAACGTGTTTCAATTTGAAAATTTCAAACTTTTCTAAATAAGCTATAATAACCATTAACTTAAAATTAAAATTTGGTGGTAGCATCATCGATTTCTTTTTTCGGGGATTAGTTCAATGACAAAAACCAAAAATTGGCTATCGTCTTTCGTTTCCGATTTATAAACGGAAGTTCGACTTTTCTACACATACAAATATCATTGTTAGGGAACTCAGAGAAAATCACTTTTTTCAGTTCAATGTAGTGGCGTGAAGGAAATTTTCAAAAAACTGTTTCGAGCTCGGTTTCGAGTTATGACCTGAAGTTACTCGGATTATATTCGTTAGTGAAATTGAAAATGAGATCAGAAGCAATAATTCGAGATGGATTATACAACTACAGGTTGTTTCTGAAATGTGGTTACCAAATCATATTGTACAATACTATTTGTTATTTTTGTATCCTCGATTAATCTCATGTAGTGTCTTTATGAATAGTCGGAACTTAGATAAGTATATGTCTTCCTCTGAATTAATCCATACATCACACTGAACAGATATTTTTCGCACATTGAGAAAAACAGAAACTAAATGGTACATTTCATTCACTTCAATGGAAATGATATAGCATCAGAAATTATGTGGTAACTATTTTTTATTCAATCAGAACAACTAAAAGATTTCAGGCGATTTGATGGCCCATTGATCCAATCGAGAGCATACTGCTGGCATAATTCATGCTACATAAATGCAAGTTCTTTTCAATTGAATAACAGCTGCTAGTGTTTACTATTCAATGACGAAATATATTATTTGATAATTAAAATTTCAGTGGTGAGTCTGAGAATTGCAAGAGCAAAATAAGTTTTTTCTCGGTATCAGTTGCAGGTGACTGTAGAGCGTAGGAAAAATATACAGTGTTTTTATTTCCTGATGAGAAACATTGATCATTGAAATTTAAAGTTGCAAATGAGAAACTATTAATGAAATTCCATGAAAGTTCCATTGCAGGGCCATTGATGATGCATCGGAAGGCAGAAGTATCATTTGTGGGTCGCTTTTGATGAACGAGTCTCCTATAGCGAAAATAATACTAAACTACATTCTTATTTACGTTTTTTTTTATGCATTCCGATTGAGAAATGCTTTTGTTAGAATTTTTGATATTGAAGACTCGTACATAACTATAACTATAACATAGCCATGATTTCCATCAGAAAAAAATCAATATTGGGTCCCAACTCGAAATTGAACAGTTTTTTGAAACTTGCCTATTCATAGTGGCGTTGGGATTGGACAGAAAAAAATGTCTCAAAAATGTATAATTTATTTTCTCAACCATGATTTGTTGAGAAAAATCGAACTTTGGTTTATAACTTGAAAACAAAGACGATAGCCAATTTTTGATTTCGACAATATACTCAGTCGAAAAAAGAGATCGAGGATGCTGCCTCCATCTTTTTCAACTCCTATAGTTACCAAGTTACCCTATACAAACCTCGAAATTTGCCCACCCTCTACGTTATGTGATAATTTGGTTCGATTGTATATGTACACCAGAAAACACATGAAATGAGAACTATTATTTTATATTATCATAAGTGTGAGCAGATGCACTGATTTTTCACTCTTTGTTAGGAAATGCATCTTCACCATTCATTCGTTACGTTGGCTATAGCTTATTCAGAGGCATTACTCCAATACATCATATTAAGTGGAAACGTATCGAAGATTTATTGCCCATTTGTCAATTTTACTGCTTGCGGAACGTCCTGTATATCCGTGACTACTATCACTAGGATTTAGAGCTAAATCCGTTGAGATCCAAAACCAAATTCCTGAAAAAAACTATTATGTATTCGGTTGAATTTTCTCACATTGTCGAAGAAGAAGAATGATGATTATCTTTAATACCCGCATAGTATTACTTGAACGCCATTAAGAACATTTGCATTATACCTATTTCGCTGTGTAATAAAGGTACATTCCAACGTCGTCATCAATGTCATTATAAAACGAATTTATAGCAAAGGGACAGTGCAAAGGTCCACAACGTTTCACACCCCATGTCATATGTAATTGCCTTTTAGGTATGTTTGTATAAACGTCTGTTTAATTGCCGCTTTTGGACTTTCTTCGATATAATCTTAATTGAAATCTGACACAACGTCGGGTATAATTTCGAATGTGGAATCGTCAATCCATATGATTTAATCCACTAAATAAGATTATTATGAATATAGCTCACCAATTCTTTTTGTATGAAATATTTGTTGATAGTTGATCAAAGATAATCTGTGACCCCAGAAATGTTTGAACATATTCTAGATATAGTTAGTACTTTACGTGTCCTAAAATTTGGAGTGCGCATGTCCACTGGTGAGTTATGTGCGCAGTGGACAAGTTAAGCAGGACAGGCTCTTTGTGTTTTGATCAAGTTTTAAATTTCACAAAATATGTGAAAACTATGGAATTCTCCCAACTCAACTGAAGTATTCAACGTATACAGGGGGTTGGGGTTATTATTTGTTGGAGCCGAACCTGATTGCATTTGATTCCCCAAATAAATTATATTGGCAAGAGAGCTCATCATTGGTTGAATAGAGCACTGACTCCCGGGTCTGTACAAGGCATGACCAATTTTTCGGAAAAAGCGAAAAAAAGAGAATTTATTCAATCCAAAATCAATGGAAATGACACCCACTTTATCATTTCTTTTCAGATTTCTTGTTGAATTGAAGACCTATTTCTTGTATAATCTTCCATGCCTAATCTTTTATTATTTGGATATTAATTTTATTTTTCATATTATTCTTCCGTTCGTGTGTACGTGACTTCACTTGAACGGCTCTACTCGCTCCCGGTAGATGGCGCGGCTACAACTAACTTAAAGAAACATTTTTTTCGGGTATGCAGGTATGTTACTGATGCGAAAAATAGAAGAAACACATGTGGGAAAAGTGGTTTTCAACATTTCATCTAGACTTTTTTTGCTGAAAACAACAATACAGGGTGTTTCAAACAAACGGGGATATCCCAAGAAGTGTGACATGCACATTAGAGATATGTCAACTATGTATAATAATTCCGGAATCTTATAAGAAACAACAGTTATTTCAATGGATCTATTGGGATGTAGCCAAATTAACCATAATATTAAACTATATTAATCAATAACAAGATATCACCGTACCCGCACTGAATATTAATGTCGGGAAATAATATTAAAGGTCGGATGATTTAATGCACTTTTTGATGTATGCATATCCTAAATTAATACCCACTACGTTCTCGCTTATTAAAATGGCGGAACGGGGGAGAATAGGAGAATATCACGCACGTTGAGTACACTTCATCGGAGAGAATTTGTTGTATAGAAATATGTGCCTCTTCATCAACCAAATCAAGAGATAGTTGTGATATACTGTAGGTATATCATTCATTTTTGAACAAAACGAATATTGAAATGGTTCAGAGGATAATTGTATGCTTCTTTCGTATCTTTTTTCTCAGGTCTGCTGAATGGAAAGGTAATGCGTGGGCAATTCTTTCAATACGAAGTATACATATTGGTATTTCTTCAATTTTGTTATGCGTTTCTCAGAGTACTCAAACTCATAAACGAAACAACATTTTTCAATTCATGGGCATGAATTGAAACTTTTTCATCTCCTGTGCTTTGCCTTTGCTCCTTATAGCGGTATAAAAAATTAAATAAAATTTTTTCTGAACGATTGTCAGTATCTTCGATGAGGATATCTTGTTCAACATTGTGAATTATATTCGAGAAATTCTGTAAATAAGCTTATAGTTGCTGACAGATTTGGTTCTTTTAATTAGTGCAAAATGAAAAGTATCCATTCAGGTTGAAAGATAACTTGAATTTCCCTTTCGGAGTATCGTTGGAAAAATAGACAAGCATTGTCACAACTGTTGTGCTTAATTAAATAGTCTATATCGCATAATATATGTACGTATAATTAAATTAATACTGATTTTAATTATGGAATTTTAATGCTGGAATCGAAAATATTTTCGACGAGGGTATCTATCCCCAACAGCAATCGACATCTCTAAAGCAAAAACAAAATAATCAGCCAATCCAACGATGTTTATAATATAATGGTCGCGATACCAAACACGGTGTCAAAGAGTCTGCCGACGAATTCAGCGACCACTTTTCTCTCTTCTGATTGAAGAAAAACTTCTCGGCATGTTGCCCAAACAACGAGCACCATTGCAAACGCGAAACAAACCGATCTAAACTGGTCAACAATTCAAGTCTTAGATGTTAGAAAAAATCACAGCTTTTTGACCTACATTGTTTTGGGATTTGTTACTCAGGCAATAATCTTCGCATAATAGTTTTCATGATCAGGCCGCTATTACCACAACTAAAACCGCAAAATTTTAACAATATCTCTTTCAAAATTATAAAATATATAAAAATGTTTCGTCACAAAGAATTACTCCCTATTTACACAAAACCTCATATAGAGGATCTCAGGTAAATAATTGAAACAGAAATGATATAGAAATTTGGCATAATTGTGAGGTGCCCTAACGAATTGGAATTCTTATAATGAAATTGAACGCCATGGATACCAATTCCTTATTTCACTGAAGGGGTCCAAAGGATGCACTGATACCTTAAAAGACATATTTCCCTTTGTGTAATTTACAAAAATCTCCCCTAGTTGCGTTACTCGCTTGTAGTTTCGTGCCTCATAATAGCACAAAATTTGGTCATCTTGGCAAAACTCTATCTTTGGCCTAGATGGAGACTTATTACTAATCCTATCTGATCTTTACTTCATCTAAGTATCTCGTCAGTTCGTTTTTTACATGTATCTGAATAATATTCTTGTTCTTCGTGTTATCCCAGGCTTTTGATGAAGCTCTTAAGTGCTGGTTCCGGACCGAAGTAGAGTGTAGCTGACCCCTTCATAGCTAGCTTTCTATTCCTTTGTCTCCAGGTACCCATATCAATTCAACTGTATTGACTTTGGAATTGTCAGAAGTTCGATTATGGATTCCCAGATGAGTCGGGACTTTATCTTGTACTCTGCAAGAGCTCGACTATCCGAATTGATGTGAATTTCTTTTCTCGTGAAGTCCTTTTCATAAATATAATGTATATTAATGGATTGCAAATTTTTTTGCCTGGAATACTGAAGTCTGTTCACCAAGAGCATAAAAGTGTTTCTCTTTCAAAAAGAGGTAATAAATTCCTGCATTAAAACTTTTTTATCCGTCTGTTTATCAGATCATTCTACCTTGCTCTTCTCTAGTAAGGTCTTCGTGCCAGTCCCTTAGATCTCGGCATGTGTAGTCAGATTAGTTGTAAAATTGAGTAGAGTGATGTGTATGGATCGTTAGTCGAAACATCAATTCGTGATTAAATCAAAATAATTCAAACACCCTCTCCTTCTCTTTGCCCTGTTGAGCAGTTTAGAAAGAGACGGACCCGCGCATAAACGATCGCATAGGCACTGGCAAAAACAAAAGAACCTTTTTCCCGGTTCGGAATCCGCCAATCGCGCACTGTATTGTTCGGTGCTGTATTAATTATGGCGGCCGATTGAATTCCGTTGTGTGTTCTACCTGGCCGTGCCATCATTCCGCGCATTTCTCTCGTTTCCCGCTTTCTGTTAGCCGCCGCCGCCGCCGTGATGCTTTCCATTCTGATTGTCTGCAACTACGGCCGTACCAGACCGACATCCTTATAGAGATTGTCCTTTGACTTGCTACATTTTTTTCTGTTTGTTTGTTCAATCGATTATTGGTTGTTTGTTCATCTATTTGGTGTGTTTTGACGTTTGAAGTTTTGTATGTGCATATTGTTTGTCTGGACTAGGAGACACAGAACTGAATGATTCTTCAATTCAATCTGATTTCTAATTTCTTGTTGATATTAATAACCAATGACATGTTGATCAAATATTGTTTCATTGATTTGTCTGTTTATGTGATTGTTTGCTTGCTTGTGTATCTGTTTGGTGATTGTTGTCTGTGTGGATTGGTTTTCGTTCTCGTTACCATTGTACCACAATCTATATTGAACTATCAGCTATAGAATTGAAACATGGGACTGAATAACACTTTGGCATGTCTTCTTTCTTCATTTATTTCATTAATTTTTTGTTCTTTTGAACATATATGCTGTCGAATGCTACTATGGAGATATCGCTTATCTTAGGCGATGCGATAATTTTTTCCATTCTTTTTATAACGATGTATTACACATGGTGGTTCAATTAATATCATGGAGTATTTTGAAAAAAGAAACATTGTACTTTGTAAAGTTTTGACAGTTTGATTAGCCTTTAGCCGAGACGTTGGCGCTGAATAAGTTTTGTTGACGATAAAACAGTCACAATTGAGAAAGAAAAGAATTGTAATAAATAAGAGCTGAATACAATAAGATGCGTTTAACTTGTCAACCTCCTAATTCTAAGCACAATGCCATTTCTTTTTAAGATATGCTATTGCTCCTTATCCTTATCCCAAGTCTGAGAGTGGTAACAATTCTTTGTCGAAGTTCATCAGGGTCTTTGGCGGAATGAAGAAATAATGGAGAAATGTCAGACGTTTGTGCCCGACCAATTTTTCGATACAAAGTGTGAACTCTTAATTCCTCTAACACATACATGAATAACATGATCGAGTATATGATCAAATTGTCGAAACGTTAGACAATACGAGTACAAAGTTTTTTTTTAAGCACCCTTCGTAAAAAAAATGATATTCGATAAAACTGTGATATAAAATCACCATGTTTGATACATCGTTGTGAAGTTGGTGAAAATTCAAGATAACGTTCATGAAAAAAAATCAAAGTCGATGCAATATTAAAAAACTCCATGAAAAACTGAAATAAAATTTCAGTTTGAAATGTTCAGTAAGATTAGTTCATCCTCAAAAAATTAAAAACGAAAAGATCCCCATAGTGGCATTCAAAAAACGGACAGCCTGTATAGATACCATATTATGTATTTCTATTAGTTGTCTCTTTTACTGAAAAAGTGATACCAATATTCGTTTGGCCTTCTTGTATTATTTATATTATTGGTTATATAAATTATTTTTTCATCATTTTGTTCTTGTTGATTTTTGCGAATTAAATGAAGTATATTTGGAACTTTTTTAAAAAATTATGTTATAGAAAAGAATGCGTTACCAAATAAAAAATATCTACGATGTCAGTTCTTCGAGTTGACAATGGAATTGCCATTTCAATTCAACACACAGTTCATTCGTTGTTATTATTATTATTCGCTCTTGTAGGTGTGACTCATGGTTTTTATCGAAGCGTAAGTCTGGTTATTTATAAATCCTAGTAAAGTTTATCGTTGCGAGAGAGATAGCGTTGCGTCTAAAGAAGCTCCGACGGACAGAATAATGTTTAAACGAAAGTACACGAACTTGTTGTTAACATTTATTATGTGGAAGCACACCACGAATCACGATATACGATATCAATTTCGTAATGAGAAAATTATGAATCATCGTGATGTATTGAGTTTCGAGGATAATGAATTGAACATGTTGCCACACTGGGACGGTATACTTTCAGGAAAATTTGAAACGAAGTAGGGCGCGCATATAAACATTTGCGGTGACCAAAGTTGTTTCCATAATTTTGGAAGATAGTTGTGACAGCTCGCCAGAAAGTGTGGTGTTGCTGTTTGTCTTTTTTTTTCAACGAAACCTAGTTTTTGTTTGGATGAAAGAATTGCCAGTTTTGGTTCATCAGACCTACCACCACCAGAATTTTTTTGAGGAATTATCTCAAATCGGTTTTTGAAAACCGGTATTACTCAATTTACTTTTTACCAAGAATAACTAAATCTTAGATGTACTAATGGAAATAATTCTTAACGTTTAGTAAATCAGGTGAAATTACTCAATCCGTTAATTGAAAATTCCCAATAAATATCTGAATCTGCCATTTTAGCTCCTCTCTACCTCTAACTGTTTTCAGATCACTTTTTTTTCGCTCGCTGGATGTAGCCCAATGTGAGTATCAAAATTGACACCCTATATATTGAATTCAAAGTTCAGCAAGATTCCACGAGTTGTCTGAACATCCCTGACTTAATTATCCTGTCTACAATCTTTTCGCTCAATTGAAAAACTCGCTGCATCTCGTCGACAAGTAATAATGAGGAAAATTCTTCTGTGACATTTTCAACAAATGTTCGCAGGACTTTATATAGAGCGAACCTTTTTAATGTGAAGTTGAGTTGAAACAACTCAAATTGTACAATTTCTCTCGACAGTGGAGTTTCTTTGTGGAGAAAACAAAAGAAAAGGCGAACCGAACATAATACCTTTGAATAAGCAGACAAAGTTTCCGGGCTCTCCACAGTTTTCCAGAATGCTTTGATGAT
Organism: Plagiodera versicolora; assembly: GCA_037013635.1. Classification (NCBI taxonomy): domain Eukaryota; kingdom Metazoa; phylum Arthropoda; class Insecta; order Coleoptera; family Chrysomelidae; genus Plagiodera; species Plagiodera versicolora. Next base: position 9,182,691 of record CM072982.1, on the reverse strand, counting down.
CTCGAGTTTGTTGAAATGGAAAAGTTAACCGGTTACTAGGTGCGCTCAATATAGTTTCATTACCATTGAGACTATTATATTTCAGTGCAAGGATGCTTAATTTGTTTTATTGTAGATACAGAGGGTGTCTTTTTCACGTTCGAGGTATACATCCATAAATAGAATAAAATGAAGGGTATTTCATTTGAATTGTACCTAATGAATCATTCCTTCATATACAAGGTGTGATGACAAACAGCAGAGATCGATATCTCAGAAAAAAAACTTGATGGAATCTTGAATTTTCTGCAGTTGAATATCATCAAAATAGTCACAGTTTCGGTTATAACGGAAGCAACTATTCATTGGTTTCAACTGGATACCACGTGTATTACTTTTCTTTAATTATCCATCATAAATGCTTGACTTCTGAATAAAACTATCTATTTTCGTGTATGACATTATTTATTATACAATTAAGATTAATTTCCTGCAAAAGGACCAAAAAACAAATTGGAAAATTTGTCCAGAGTTCTTTTGTTTCAACTTTAACAGGGGTGAGTTTATACAATGTTGTTCTTGAATTAGAAAAATGGCATCTACGATTTCCTTACTCAGGAGTTTTTTAGATTAGGAAGATCCAATATACTTCACTGGAAGGATTATTCTTGAGTCTGTAATCGAAAGAAAATCATTTTAATGGAAAACGTATCGTCGCTGAATTCCTCATTTAATCAAATCACGTCCACACACTTCACAACGTTCAAATCAATTTAATGTTGAAGTACACGGCATGCCCTTTGAAATGAACCAGGATAAAGCAATAAAGAAAATTTCGTTCCATTTCGTTCATTTGTTCTATTAATTGAGAGTGGCCTTTGATCCCCGTTGGTAAATTCTGTGGAACAGGTGGATATATCGAGGACCAATTTTCTGATTCGCTGTTTTCCAAACTCCATTCGATAATGTGAAAATAGAGTACAACATAACCGTACATAAAAATAAAACAATTACTGAAAATTCTGGATTTCATGAATTGCGAACCCAATTATATATTTTTCACATGATACAATAATAAAACAATACGACAATGAGGAATGTTTTAATTTCTGGTCTCGTCCAAATAGGTGCCTATTTTGTCTAATTGAACTTTGACAATGCAAAAAATAAACAAAAAAGCAGAAGAAAAACATTTTGAAGGCCGAAATCAAAAGACAGGCCAACAACAAGCCACAGAATTATTAGACCTGGCGGCATGAGATTCCAGAACGGGATGAACCAACCGTATCAATGATAATTCATAAGAAATGGAATACTATCAGAAGATATTAAACAATTGAACCTTGAACTTCAATCTTGAGATTGGACTTTTTCCTGATCATCCTGATGATCACTGGGATTTTGTGCAGGCCCACCGTAAGCGGGCGTGCAAGGCGTGCACCGCACACGGGCGGCGCACCCAGGGGGCGGCAAATCGATTTGAATCTGAAACTTAAAGATGTTTCAAGTAGCGAATTAGACATTGACGGTATTGATTTATTTGATGGAATCATTGCATTAAAGTTGCATTTTGCAGACAACCAAACTAATGATCCACAAGCCCTATTACAATATCTTTTCACCAATGACCTAATTTCAACATTTCCGAACACAGCAATAGCGCTAAGAATTTTACTTACACTGTCGGTTTCAGTTGCATCTGGTGAAAGATCCTTCTCAAAATCAAAAATTATCAAAAACTATTTGATATCAACAATGCTCCAGCAAAGATTAAGTAATTTATTAGCTCTAGTTTCAATCGAACATGAAATATTAGACAGTTTGGATACAAGAAAGTTGATGATAGATTTCGCAAATGTTAAGGCAAGAAGAGTTACCTTTTTGTAGATGAATATTTAAGTATATAGTTTAATACATCAGTGAAAAAAATATTAGGTGCTTATTTGATTAAAATTATTTTTTGCTTTGTCAAGTTGTTTATTTTCCACCATAATGAAAAAACATTGATAATCCTTTTTTTGATAAAATAGGGCGGCATAATCGGTATTGCACGCGGGCGACGAAACAGCTAGCGGCGAGCCTGATTGTGTGTATAGCTTGGGCCCAAAATAATTAAAAAAAAAAATGGAGATTGCATGTAGGAACAAACTAATGATCTTTGGTGATTTTTTTCAGGCAGCGTCTTGACACCCGGCACCATTTCGTCGCCGTGGACACCAGTTACCGGCCCGCAAGCCGACTCTAACGGCCAGGGACCGGATACCAAGAATCTCGATGTCGGCGACATTAGCGACGTGAGTACTCTATACAATGTATTTTTTCCTCATGCTCTGTCGATTTTCAATATCGACGATTGTCAAATTATTGTGAATTCAATGGAAATTATGTATTTATGTCATGAAATGTCGCTAACATAGCTAGGAAATTTAGGTATCAGGCATAATCCAGTGTTTTATTTCAATTTCAAAATAAATTCCATGAATGAAAAGGACCAACCATAAATTACGAATTTCGTGATTTTTTTACCCCTCGTCACAAAGTTTGGAATTTTACAATTATAGAATCAAATAGCAGTTCCGATATGAGTTTTATATCCATTTATATTATTTTTTGATAAAGTCGAACATTTCAAGAAATTATGAAACAAAAAACGATTTGTTTCGTGAGTTGATAACATAACACCAGAATTATGAAAACTACGTTGTTTAGTCCGCGAAAGTTGATTGTCTAATGAAATAGAAATAAGGGAAACGCCGCGAATGTTGCAAATGTTTTGAGTATTTCGTTAATAGTGCAAAGTTCATGTTTTAAAACGTGGATTTAGGAATGTGACGTCACTAAATTAAGGACCCTTCTCACTCCCTTCACACTTCGTCGATCCCTTCCCTCCACCTTAACATGTGACGTAATTTTTGCATGGTCCCAAATACCAGGGGCACTATTCTTGACCGTTCGCATCTATCACGATCGTTTGCATTTCATGAATTTGCGAATGATATTTGACTTTGGTCATTCTTGACCATTCGCAAGTTTGAGAACGTGTGCATTTTACAACGAGTGGTGTTGGGCGTTTGTAACTTACTTGCGAATGGTTTTAGGACGTCTTAGAACACCGATTTTATGACACATTGTATGTTTATTCATCGTTTTCAAGTTGATATATTCATAGAAAGTATACAGTCATATTATGTAATATTCTGTTCATCAAATTTATTAATCATGAGTTTTAATATGATTCTGAATTTGTGTATACTTCATTATACAGCGAAAATATTTGCAATTATAAAAACATTACTTCTGTTTTGAAATTTCTTTAATAAAAATTTAAAAAACAACATGAAAACAAATAAAAGAAATAAAATGAAAATATCAATCAGAAAAGAATGTTTGCTCCAGGGTGATATTTGTTTTTCGTCTCCACTGAATCCATACTTCAGAATTTTCAGACTGATAATTAAGAATTAGTAATTTGGTGTATTTACAAATAACAAAAATGGCGTCGGAATTAATATCTAAGTGTAAAATTTTTATTTGGTTCAGTGGCAAAATAGCGATGTTGACAAACTAATTCCAACATGCGAACGATATCGTTCGAATGCCTTTGCGAACGGTGGTCGAGAATACGATATCGTGCGATTATCAGAACCTTTAAGGTCTTGTTTTCGCATCAGTAAAATACCTACTATCCTGAAAAAGCTATCTTTCTATCAGAATTGAAGGTATTATCATAATGGCTGAAGAAAACTATAACCATAAAGTTTCAGGTTCAGCTGGTTCTATAAATTTACAATATCGAAACTCAAAACAATCTGTAAACTACAATCGTAGATATTATCAAAAATCTTCTTGTCTTCAGTTTATTTCTTTTTTGTGCAAAATATTCTTCGAAATGACAAACGAAAATCAAATGTTTGTGACCACTTCGTGACATCACAAAGAGAAAATAATTCTTCCAGGATGAAAAAGACCTGGCAGCTGCAGACGCGGAAGGAGTATGGAGTCCGGATATCGAACAAAGTTTTCAAGAAGCACTCGCAATCTACCCGCCATGTGGAAGACGGAAAATCATATTATCAGACGAAGGCAAAATGTATGGTAAGTATATAAAACTGCATAGATAGAGAACGGATGCATTGTTTTTCGGTATGATTCACAACTTGATACCGTCTACGAATTTAATTTTCTGGAAAATTTATATTTTTATCTCACAGTAATGTATGTCTACCACGTTATCGCTTTATTGGTGACGCGATCGCCTGATATGTGTTCATTGGACTATTTTCATTTTGAGTTAAAACTTGAGACAACGCACTGCTTTGTTCTATTTCACCGAAAAAACTTCGATTCAACTTTGATTCCTTTCAAATTTGCGTGAAAAGTTACGTCAAACTGAACTGAACATCTCTTTACACTTGTTTACATTGAATACACAGTGCAACACGAAAAAAAAAAACATATTCGGACACCACTACGTGATAAAAGACTAAAAAAAAGAGACCCGTGTCTCCCAATTTTTCCCAAAGTCATGCACTTTTTGTTTTATGGGCCGCCAAAGATTTGGGGCCTCGGTATCATTTTCGCAGAAAAGTGTTCATTTTCTCAGGCTCATATCTTGCAAACCGTTCAGAATTTCGATTTACTCTCTGAGGCAAAGTTGTAGCTCTTGTCATGAAATTGCGAACATACCGGGTGTTTCACAGTGGATGGAACATTAGACGTATCTGGAGAACAGAAAGACAGATCATTTCGAAAATTTGTGAGCGTAGATAATCAAACATGCTTCATCCGTCTAAAATATTTTCATCAATACAGTGTTGCCGCTTGTATAAGAAAATAGTAGCTACTTTGTTATTTCAAATGAAACACCTCGTATATTATATAATTTTTGGAATCCTCATGAGATTCCTCACATTTTTCCTACGTAATTCCCTATACTCATCTGGGACGATTTCCGAGATAAAAATATTTGTGCAAAGCCTGACCAAATTTGACAAAATAATTTTCATCTCGGAAATCGTCACAGATAAGTATAGGGAATTATGTAGGAAAGTTGTGAGGAATCTCATGAGGATTCCGAAAATTATATAATATACGAGGTGTTTCATTTGAAATAACAAAGGAGCTACTATTTTCTTATACGAGCGGCAACAATGTATTGATGAAAATATTTTAGACGGATAAAGCATGTTTGATTATCCACGCTCACAAATTTTCGAAATGATCTGTCTTTCTGTTCTCCAGATACGTCAAATGTTCCTTCCACTGTGAAACACCCGGTATGTTCGCAATTTTTGTTCTTCATGACAAGAGCTACAACTTTGCCTCAGAGAGTAAATCGAAATTCTGAACGGTTTGCAAGATATGAGCCTGAGAAAATGATCACTTTTTTGCGAAAATGATACCGAGGCCCCAAATCTTTGGCGGCCCATAAAAAAAAAGTGCATGACTTTGGGAAAAATTGGGAGACACGGGTCTCTTTTTTTTTAGTCTTATATCACGTAGTGGTGTCCGAATATGGTTATTTTGCCATGACTCTAAAAATTACACACAGTGAAAGAAGTGATTCGAGAGATACGGATATGAAACACACTGTAGAGTATCTCATCAAGTGGTTCATGTTCAAGTTATATTCGCCCTTTTGTTTCCACTATGCAGAATAGTAATTGCTCAGGACTCAAGAAGGACGACAGTTCCGCGCACATAACAGAATTTCTCGAATTGGAAATGCAAGGCGCAGGCCGTGGAGATATTGACCGTGTGTCCAGTAACTGTCCTGTCCTGATGTCCATTCGCCTACTGGCGACGAAGAATTTTCCATAGAAGTCGACACGAAAAGGAAGGAGCGCTTCGGATAGGAAAACTTATGTCAATCGGTCTATTTCCCTGTAGTAGAATTCAATACGCGTTTTTCTGGGACACCCTATACTCTTGACAGAAGATAATGTTCACTTTAATCACTAAACTCAAACTCATCATCAGTCCTCCAAAAATGATTACTGCAGATCAGTAACACTGGAAGAAATTTGGCTCGGTAATGATCAAACTTTTATACTCTAATACAGGGTGTCCCAGAACTCAACGTCAAGCCGAAACGGGGTGACAGGATTAACCATAACCATCACGAGAAGGATCTAAAAAAAATCTATCCTATGCAGTCTGAAAATTATGGGCATTTCAAGAAGAACCTAGAAATTCGATCATTTGGCCTCAAAATTAAGAACGTACCTAGAGCTTGTGCGAATCAAAAACATTTTAACTGAGATAGCAAAAATCGGGTTACTCAAAGTTTAATTTTTTCTTACTATTTTTCATTGCATGTAAATAACAAGTATTGTACCATTTTAGAATTCTGATTAAATGCTCCAACTTTTAATGCCACTTGCCAAGTCACTCTAGTTTAACAAATAGTCTCAATTCTCGGAAACTTGAGGCATTGTGTCATTATTTTCTATTGGGGTTCTAGAAATGTTATTTAGGATTACGTTTCTAAAGTTCAAATGAACAAAAATAAAAAAGAATAACCACAATAACCGAAAAATGGTACAGTTTGATCAAATTTCTAGGTTTTCCTTAAAATGTCCATAATTTTCAAACTGCATGGGATAGATTTTTTTTTCAGATTTTTCTCGTGATGGTTATGATCGATCCTGTCATCCCGTTCCGGCTTGACGTTGAGTTCTGGGACACCCTGTATACACATTTTTTCAAGTAGAATTCCTTCTGATACATTAACGGTCGGCCTTCAATTATCGTGATGATCAAAAATATCGAAATTTTTATTTAATTCACATCATTTTTTTGTTCAATCAACATTTGTGACGTATTCAATTAGTCCTCTCCTACTTCTGTCATTCTTCTTCTTTGGTATATTCGTGGCAACGGGACACTTGAAGAGTTCGGTTACGGATTTCGTGCGTATATTCTGCCGGAGTTTCGTTTGGCGGTTTCGTTCCGGACTCCGGACCAAGGTTTGTCTTCCCCCACCTCCTGGAGTCATCTCTCGTCGGCCAGTCCTCCCTCTCTTCGGGTGACGTGAGCCAAATCGACAAACACAGTAATAATACGCCGAATTTACACATTAAACGGCACCCCATGGGGGTCGGTCTGTGGCCCATTTCCAGTGGGGGAGATTTGTAGTACAAGGAAATTGAGGAAAACTAGATGAAAAAAGTCGGATTATTTTAATGTAGTTCTCATTCATAGATAACATGGTTTATGGACTTTTTCATAAATTGATTATTGATTCATAAGTGTTGACATAGTACTCTCTTTCTATGAACTGAAATTGGTCTATTTCATGAGGATAAACGAATGGTCCAATTACGCACATAACAAAAACAAACCTAACCTCAAAACATTCATTATTAGATATTATTGGTTCTTAAAATAAAAATATCTTGGTCGTAAGACCAAGAGACATTCTATAAGACTGAAGTCCATCAGAAAATAAATAGAATATAACAAAAATGAAAGATAAAATAATTCACGAGCGATCTGAGGTTGCAAAGTGGAAATTTGAAGGGTAAAAACAGTTTTATCCCGATGCAAGTCCTATGAAAACAAGTTATGGCAGAATTGCATGTAATAAAAAGATCCCACTTTTGCAGTCAGACTTTTTTAAGATACATGTGAAAAAATGTTTTTCAAAAAATTTGTGTGAATTGACCTTCTCATGCCTCAAACATACTGTGATATTTCAAAATTGAACTATTAATATTTTCACCTTAGTTTGACTCAATATATAAACAGCACACTAATTTTCAATCTGATTTTCTCAAGTAAAAAAAAACAGCTTTTTCTAAAGAATTGACGGTGTTTTCGTTCTTCAAAACCTCTACAAGAAGTCACTAAAATTTCAAACTTGTTTGCTGATATAATAATAACAAAACTGACGTTGAATTTTGGGCTCTTTCAGAGCAAAATTTTTGCATCAAAGTGTGATATTATAAATCACGAGCCACCACTGTATCCTGTCTCGCTGGATATCGTCTAGAGAGCAATGAATGTGTTTAAGTCTATTTTTTCGGCATTCATATCATTTGGATCTTTCTTGTTTTTAATACGTCATAACGTTTATTCAAAATGTCAAATTTTAAACTTTCAGAAACGATAGGCAAAACTAGAATTTGGACAAAACAAAAATCATAATTTCTCCGACCTATCACCAACAATAATTTTCTTCTAGGTTTTCTGAAATATATTCGAATTCGTCATATTTCAACTATTTATTATCGAGAAGAATTATATTCTTCCATAAACAAAACTGCCATAAACAAAAACAAAATTAGTATCATTGAATAGGTTTTTTCGATACCTTTTAAAAGAGGTGTCGCTTGCCGTAGGGTTCCATTTGAAATTATTGGTCACAATGGCCTTGTGACGTCATCTTTGACGATTTCCCCATCTATCATCCCTAGTAGGGCAGTTTACAACCTTTAATATTCAGTTTCCAAATTTCACTTGATTATGTATAATCGTTCCAAAGATAAGAGGGGGGGAGGGGACTTTTGAGAAGCACTGTATATTAGTGCTTATAGAGCAACTGGTTTATGTATAAATCAACATAAAAATACCTGATGACGTGTTTTGAGTAATCGAAGTTGAGAGTTATAAAATTGCACAATGCAATTAACTTTTCTACTTGTGCATTGCATATCCTTCATTCATCGGAAAGGAAGTTGCGATAATTATTACTGTACACTTGCAGTGTTATCTGAGAAAATTATACTTGCAAATTACGAGATATCAAAACATACACACATTCGAAAAATTGCATTTTTCATGGAAATTGTTCTAGTTATTAGAATAGCTCGAACACAATACTTGCTATGCAGTTTCTAACGAACGTCTCGAAATAATATATTTGCCAACAAGTTATTGTCATTCGACCAGTACATTAAGAATTTTCCTTATTTGCTACTTTAAAACGTTACAATAACTTTAAACTAATGTTATAAAAATTATGAAAAACCTATTGATGAGTTCACCAATAATTGAATTTTGAGAATCTTCCTGCGACAACATTTTGGCATCAGAGTGTGATATTCGCTGGGATCTAAGGTCTTGTCTTTGCTGAAATCTTCATTCTTAAATGAAATGCAACGATAAGGGTTGAATTGCAACGTAAAACATAAAATTACTGAGGTAATTACGCCAGAATGCATTAGTAATTCATTTTGCAAAACAGAAATTCGAGGATTTTTCATAACTTTCCATCCGTAATCATATCGAGATAAATTTATCATTACTCTTCATCAGTGTTATAACAGATCGTTTTAAACCTTCTCATATCGGCAGGAGAACATATTTTGAGATTCACTATGACTTTCTTCTCTCAATATACTGGGTGAGTCAACAGGATTCCAAGATGGCTCCATCACCTGTTTTTGGATGACCCTTTGAATTTCCTATAATTTTTTACAATACAGATCCGAAAATTATTTATACGGGTTGTATCATTGAAACTCACCTTACCAATGTTGGTCTTTTTTAGATAGAACACCCTGTTAATTCATGTAACCCATAGAAATTCCAATTTGATTGTTCTTGATGTCAAAAGGTCAAACATATAGTACAGGGTTTTTGAACTTGTGTTGGCCCTATTGCCAACTTCGTTATTACTGGAGCTACAAAGTCAGTTATCCATGCTATTCATGATCTTCATTCATACTTAATGGTAATTTAAATATACCGTGATTTGACCAATCATCAATAACTTCGACATTCTCGAGTAGAAGTTTATAGGACTATTCTTTTTAAGAATTCGATTACCCTTCCATGGAGAATATTTTATACTGAATGTATTAAAAAAAGGATTATTTTGGAATATCGACTTTCATCATCGTAATCAGCAAAGAATTTTTTTCTAGTTTGCTTATTTAACTGACTTTGCACCTCCACTACTAAAGAAGTTAGCAATAGTACCAACTTGAGTTCGAGAACCCTGCACAGCGATGGGTCTAAATTTTGGAAACTATTTCAAAATTTCCCGATATACGTTGAGGTGACACTACCTGCATAGATAAATAGATAGATAGATTTATTGGTCATGACATGTATACAATACATTTATGACAAGTCACAGATTACAAAAAAGTGTTTATATAAAAAATGGGAATGTTACATTAGTTAACTCGAATGTATATATGAAATGGAAACATTGAATCAATCAATTTATTTTTATTTTATTATGATTCAGTAAGTGTTGCCTTTTTTCATACACCTTTCTTTACACATAAATTCCGAGAACTCTGAAGGGGGCACTTTTTCGACACCTTCCAAAATTCAAGTACGCCATTGCCAAAGTTGATCTTTCTCTCATCACAGGGCCGGCAAATATAATACGGCGAACCCCGAGCGTTGGGAAGAGGAGGGGGAGGGTAAAAGAGGGGGGGGGCGACGGACCGAGCCGAAGGGGGTGAGGGTGCGGGCCCGAAACTATGTCAAGAATGTGCAATTAGTGAACGTGGAGCGCGCCAGCGTTTTGTGGGGGAGCTCGTAGGCTGGGCTCGCGAAGAAAATATAAAGAAGAGTCATACTCTCTCACTCAATCTGGAAAAATTGCTGAAATTAATTTAGGTCTCTTCGGCTGCGACAGGGGGTTGTTTGGTGGTGGTGGTGCAGCGTCGACTTCGGTTGCGTGATTTGTCAATATTTACGCTCTTCATCTGAGCGAAGTCAGTTTCGAAGTCAAGAGCAGTTTTCATCAGTCTTTAGTGTGGTTAAATTACACTAACTAAACACTTACTTAACCTCCAGAATTTTTGAAGATGCCTTTGGGAAAACTGCCCACTTATTATATCCAATTTCTAATAAAAAATTGTGGATTTGAAATCCTTTTTCGAATACTAGTAATTATGAAAGTGTTCCATCAGATCAAATAAAAAACCCAGCTTTTCTCCACGAAACGAGATCATCAATAATTGAATGAAATATGCAAATTGGAACATGTGCAAAAAATTAACTCCAAAGGTGCCCGATCGCAGACATAAAATAGACAAGGCAAAGCACAGACGGGAACGTATCTATGCGGCGTATCTCCGATACGAACACGTATGAAGATACGTATCTTCCCGCTGCTGAAACGAGAGTTACCGCGACATAAGGACATAAGTTTGGAAATGTTACTTATCTATTGAAAGACGTATACATACTTTGAATTCGACAGTTCGATGAATGAGGCCATACCATTTTTCATTATCTACGAGTTAATTTTTGTAGTAATTATTTATTAAGTTGAATCAATAGAAATCATTTTGGACTTGGTTGTGATTCAGATTCAAGAAAACGCATAAATTTTATGCAATCCTCATGATCAAGTGAAAATGGGAAATCGTTTCATATTTTAAGCATTTTGATTATAAAACATAATTTGTCAAATGTTTAAAAAACAAGTTCGTTATGCGAATGGGAATTTGTTTGAATACATTCTATCATTTCCTCAGTATATATACAGTCGTCTTTCTGAATAAAATGCATAGCATAGCTAGAGGAAGATAATTTCTCACAGTCAATTGAAATATTCCTCACTGATGACTTATACATGTCTTTCGACGATTTTGAATCTTATATATCATCACAATTCGCAGTCTTATTACAAGACTGATCAGCAGAATTGCGACAACTATATTTACTTCCAATTGGGTTATATTTTCATTAATAATCACTACAAAATGTAATAGTTAGGATGTGGTCGGCTTCTATCGTAGCGATTTGAGTGTACGTAGAAAACCGCACCCTTACGTCAGACGTATCCCATTACGTGGAGAAAATCTAAATTGCACGTGCTCAGCTGTCATAAGATATCACGTATGTTGACGATATGCAGCCTTAAGTGTCTAATAGTATTTCGAAAAGTTTTATTATAACGATGGTTCATGTCCTTGACGAAATCAACCAAAAACTCATGCATCTCATATCGATCAAATCACTGTAGTCATACTTGATTCACACCATAATTGGATTTTGGAAGTATAGGGTTCCAATAATTTTCGATTAATCCGATTAAGATCATAGATGGAAATGTTGAAGAACCCTGTATAGGATAAAAATGGAACAATTCATGATATTTGAAATAATGGAATAGACGTGTTCAACGCACACGCTGGATGCCTCTCCTAGAATTGAGAGTATTTTTGCATTTATAGAATTCCTCGATAATCAATGAATTTCTCTCCTCTACATAGTAGCAACCCAATCATGATTCCATCAGTTCTCACGAACTTGTTTTCACCAATTCAATCATATTTGCACGGTAAAACAGTGGATATTTATTATTGTTTTTGTTCCTTCATGTATGTGGAACTTGTAAGCGATATTTGTAATATAGTGAAGCTTCAATTCGCATCAAATGAAACTGAACGAATCACAGCAGGCCATGGACGCCTGCAGCAATTTAGAATAGGGGACGGCGATAAAATTAAAACAACTGTTAGTTGAGGAGTGAATCATAAATAAATTACGCTGGTTAGAAATAATACAGGTTGCTCAATAACGGTTGATTTGTGCATTGACATGACCGTTCAAAACAACGATTCTGCCAAAGCTTCATCTACTTTGTTTTGTCAACTAATAAGACTTGTTGTCTAGGCTGCTAGGGCCATTCTGACAAAGTATATTTAGTTTTCTTTTGGACACTATCACACTTTAATCTTGAACTACAATACACATTATTTTTCTTCGGAAACAAGAACTATCAGACGATAAATTCAACAACGAAACACTTGAAATATCTATCAACTTATATCTACATCATAACTACCGCTTTACCATATTTGTAAACTTCAATTTCTGATTTTTCAAACTTCAACCGACACCCATCCAATTACTTTCGTCAAAATAACTTCGGATGCAATTATTTCACTCAGATTTATCAGCACACGTCTTCATGTCGTGGCGACGCCATTTGGACTCTCAGTCGAAAGGTTTTTGAAACAATTGATTAAAATCGTATGATGTCACATTGAATTGCTCAATGAGTATTGGCTATTTGGCTTCACCATCGAGGGCACTGCGAATCGAATTGTTCAAATCTGTTTCCGAGAGGCAACGTTAAGTACGAGTTTCGTACATACAGTGCTACTCAAAAGTCCCCTCCCCCTATTATCTTTGGAACGATTATACAAAGACAAGTGAAATTTGGGAACTGAATCTTGAAGGTTGTAAACTTTCCTACTAGTGATGATAGGTAACAAAATCAGCAAATATGACGTCACAATGATTTTAAATGTAACCTTACGACAAGCGTCGAAGAGGTATCGAAAAAATCTATTCAATGATACTAATTTCGTTTGTGTTTATGGCAGTTTCAATGGCTGATTAGTAAACATGAAAATGTAAATTCGATCTAGTATGATAATAATTACAGATAAAAAAATCAGTATCTACTTTAAGAAATTGCTCGAAGTGACCTCCATTTACTTCCTGACAGTGGAATATCCGATTTTTGAACTCTTTTCGTAGTTTCGAAAACTCAAAATATACCCAATTGAAGTACAACAACAAATACACATTTATTGAGCAAAATATTTACCGATGGTGGCGCTGCATTCGCTGCATCAGCTGTTCCCAAAACGCGTATTGTTCAGCAGTTTCATATGGTTCTTACGTGTTTATAGTGGTTGTTAATATTCGAAATTTTGTGTGAAAAGGCTTTTTTGTGGTGGATTTTTTTTTCAGTGATTGGACTTCTTATGTAAGTACAGAAATAAGTTACTTTTGAGCATAATCAAGCCATATTATTTCATATTTAAGATCATCTAGCAAGATGTTCCTAAAACTATCAGAAATTTTTGAATATTTACAAGCAACACCCGACAATGGATGTATTGTGAAGGAAGAGTAAATACTTCAAGCCAATCACTTAATTTGATGTGGTAAGAAATCGAGTATGAAGGACAGTATTAACATTGCAGGTATCTGTCTACAAACGTCTGTTCTATCAGGACAGCCTCATCAGATCGAGGGTACATTTTCTAAAATGAAGATTTGAAAGTCACCAAGATGGATTGCACATACAAATCAGGCTTATCTGAAATTTACAAGCATATTTCAGCATTTTTTTCGAACTGTGCAAGGTTGTATTTACTACAATACTTAGGTGCGGCGAATTATCGTGCCCTGGTAATTTTACTGATCCTAGTATCAAATTTATTGTTTAGTTTTGGGTCTGGGTTTCAGGATTATTGTTAGCTCTATGGTTATGGTTATTAATAAACATCAATATGTATAAAACCAAGCACAATAAATTATTATCACATGCCTTGCGTTCATCAATTTCTTCGATAATTCCCATTTTGTTAGTTACATATACTTTATTTTCATTTTCTGTGGCACCCAATATCACAACAATTGGCGTTTTAATTCATATTTCTTCCAGACATTTTATAATTGGATTTGAAATCGAAATAACTATACAAATCACACACGATAGCGAAACAAAACAATGAAACAATACGCGTTTCGGGAAGTTCACATTATGGCCGCTAGAGTCGCATAAAGTTGTGTTTTGCTCAATATTGCGACCGTCGGTAATACAGTGCCAGTATTTAGGTTTGGAACTTCATTACTGAAATGCTAGATGGCGTTGGAGTTAAAGAGCTTGATTTTAATATCTTTAATAAATAGTTTTTTTTCAAATGGACATCCTATGATGCTTCATGATGATCGGTTGAATAGTTTTCACGTGAAAACCTGACGAAAATTTCTACTTTCATGTTTATAACAGTAGGGATAGGACAAGGGAGTTTTCAAAAACGTAAACATGATCTGAACATGTTTATACGAGAGAATGTTCATTATTATCAATGAATTTTGAGAGTGTGTAGAAGTCAGTTAATAATTTCCAATCTGAATCACGTTTTTATTACACACGTAAAGATATTTGTAACATCAGGTGTTCGACAGTGAGGAATCGATAAGACACGAACTGGTATAGTTGCTTCGGTATTGCGAATTCTTATTTCCTATCTACCAGCTGACAGCATTTTTTATTCGTTAAGGTCGCACTTTTTCAACAATATGGAACAGGTAATATAATTCACAACATGGGTGGCAGTTCTTTCTCTTAAGGAGAATTGCAATGAAGCTGCATTCTAGAAATATAAACAACAATCTTTTGCTTTTCGTTTTGTTCCATTGAGAAGATTAGTAAAAGCTGTGAAAAAGTATTGTATATCTGTTACATACATGTAATGTTCATTTTCTATTCGACAAAACAGCATAATAGTAGGAAATTATGTAATAACAATCATCCAACGGTCATCTGTTTTTATTGACATTACTTATGTGATGCTTGAGCTTCATAATCAATCATTTTTACCTGTTCAAATATATGTTATGTGAATTTACGGACCTTTAAAATCAATAATGTGCATGACAATGAAAACAAGATCATAGTTGATTTTTTATATACATTTCGATGGTAGGGAAATAACAATTGATAAAAAAAGACTGTACACAACACTAACTATTGTATTTATAATTGTTAATCAAACAAAAGATAAGTCTCTGCACTATGTAGAATAAAACAACGGTATTTAAAAATTCTGTATTATGTCATACGTGACTGTACTATAAATGAACCTGAGGAAGTTGAATATAATATAATAATTTCAACACAATACTGACAAAAACAAAACAATTATTAAGTAATAAGACGTATGAGCTTGAGAAAAAGAATTGAGAACAGTTTTGGCTGAAAGAAACTTATATTTTCAAAACGATCTACCAGAAGCACTGGCAAAAAATTTGAGATTGGATTCGTTGATTTTTGTAGAAATTTGAATATCTGAACTCCTGTTCGCATTTCATAAAAGTTTTGGAAAATCATGAGACGCGTACTCGTGAATTTTGTAAGTAATATATCGGCATTATCTTCCTCGGCGGTAATTTTTCTCTAGTGCCCTCCTATCCGAACAATGGCGCATATTTATTCACCTATATAGCCGAAGGGCCAGAACATCGCAAGCATTCCCGACCCTCCACATCCCTTCGCCACCCCTCTCAACAAGCCAGCGCCCTGGGTGAGTGCGTGTTTATAAATCAATCAAATGAAGCATCTAAATTAAAATATTGCGCTTACTCGAGCCAATTCAGAGATTAATCTTCTTTCATCATGAGGGCTACAAAGGGTTTGAGGAAAACTTTCATCACCAAAAACGGTTTTCAAATTATTTCAGATCAGGTGAATATTTGGTTGTATTTCTAGACGTCAATTGAAATCGGGAATTTCGAAAGTCGATATGTTGATTTCATTATTTGTTTTTGCCCAAAAATGATAAGCAGTTACAGTATCGGGAAGGAATGTTTGTGTTTCACTAAACGCCACACTTTTCTATTTTTGCTACTGTACTAACTCACAGCCAATTATTACAGACTAAGTATATTATTGCTCTCTCAGTATCCTGCTTCGTAATAACGATACTGTATAACCAAAGTTCAAATCTATTCTGAATACAGTTGAATCACTTGAATTTCGTGTCCTAAAATTTGGAGTGCGCATGTCCACTCATGAGTTTGCAGTAGGCAAGTTAGACAGGGCAGGCTCTATAAGTTTTTTGAATGCAACAGAAATACTCAATAAATAATATTCGTAATTAGTGTCGGAAAATAGTATTTTTGTCTCGATTTTATGTCGGTCATTGACTAGTGTTTTTTTTTTATTTAATTTAAATCAAAAATTTTACATTGGTGGAAGAGCTCATCATTGGTCGAACAGAGCGGTGACTCGCAGGTATGTGCAATGTTGTACCGCAATTTGCGCGACACATTTTAGCACCATTTCCGGAGATACTGTTGAATCGTTTAATCGCAACAACAAAAAACCTAAACAATATTGGAAATGATTCTCTACTGTATTTTGATTCAATTAGAGCGAAAGTAAATAGTAAAAATCGAACATAACCTCCAATTTCTCCTCGAATAGCTCAAAGAAAGGCTATCGATATGCTCTGGAGTCTCAACAATTTTCAAAAATACCGATACAGATTATGAGGTTGATAGCTTTTGTATTTCTTAAATATCAAGAATTGTGAACTTGATAAAACATTGAGTGGAGTAAAATGATTCTCCTTGTAACTTTCTTTTTCGCCATGTGTGGTACTGCTAATAAAAAACAGAACATTATTGAAACATACGCACTTTTTCAGACAGGTATTTACCATACAGAGAGATAACAATCTGAGAAGTCGTTTGCGTACTACATATATCCTTACGGTTTATCAGTCAACAATCTTTCTGCTATTATTTTTCTCCGTAATTGCTCACTATCATGCACTACATACATTATAAAAGCAAGTTTAAGCTAGCGTATTTCATATTCGAGTTTATTCAGGAAAATATTTTCAAAAAACAAATCACTATTTCTTGTGGATGATCCAACAATAGTTTGTATTCGCATAATATCATACCATCATGGTGCTTCCACATTAGTTTCAAGGTATATAAACGAAGAACTGGGTTTGGTCCAGATGCTCTCTTCCATCCGAGATATGTGTTATGACGTCACAAAAACCAGAAGCGGATCGTGCACTACCAATTGTTTTATCGATGAATATAAATTCACGATCCTGCTGTTCATGAATGGAGTTCATGTATTTATTGATGTATACAGGGCGAATGAACCATACGAAGACATACTCCGGTGTAATGAGATTTGTCAAGCTAGCATAACACTTCACTCATTGTAGGGTTGGAGGTGGATTGATACAGACAATATTGAAATAATTCAATTGAATAAAACCATTTGAGAGAGCGTTACAGCTGTAAATTTCCTCAGGTTGTTTATATTATTTCGATGTTTATGTTTCCTCCCAGGTTTCCATTATTCAAAGCAGCATATTATATATTAATATAATTATATTTTCTATATAGCTCCTAAATTATCTATATTTATATGTTAAGTAGCCCAATGAAATCTCAGATATATGTAGTTTCAACAGGTGAATGAACTATTAATATTCTCTCTAAATTTATATTGCATAAATCCACAACTGGTATATTATTCGACTCATTCCTAAATAAGGAAGTTGAACAATGTATCTGTTGAATTTTGCCGAAAAATATTGGAAACCCTTAGATAGACCTTAACGTATCAAAATTCAGTTTTCTCAAAATTTCAATGATGCATTTTGCGTGCGGTTAACGGTAATGTGCTAAAATTCCCTAAGATGAACTTCATTAGGTGGACTGCAGAGGTATTGGCCTTTGGTCAAATTTTATTCGCTTATTCGTTGGTCCTAGTAATATTCCCATATTTATAAGAGAATTGTCAACTCCATTTTCACAATCGTGAATTTGTTCAGTTTAAACGTCAAACACTGAAACAGGCGTAAGGTTTGAACATTAATCTAATATTAGATTTGAAACATATGGACTGCTTAACCTACACATACAACTCTAATCAAAACACTAATCAGAACAATTGAGACCATTTAAAGAGGTCAAACAACAGCGAAATATATCAAATATGTATAGAGTATATTCCATGCAGAAAAAAATTCATATTTGTTCTTACGTTTTTAAACATGAATAATATATTTAATCCATGTAATCCAAGTTTGAATTCGTTAGTTCGCTTATTTGCCTCGCAATGCGTTTGTAGGGATGGTTATGAGGAAAACATTGTATATACAGGGTGTCCCGGAAGCTATATTTTCTTCCAAGCCGGACAAGCGAGAGTTCAAAGACACATTATTCAGCATTCCAGATCAAAATAATTGATAGATTAAGATCAAGGTTGAAAAAACTGTCACAGGGTACAAATTTTTCACGTGTTTTTTTCAACTGTCAGCATTTTTCAATATAATATTTTGCTCATAGATTATTCTATATTTTTGATCATTACTATTATAACTTTTCTTATTGCCCGATTTCAGCTTGACGTCGACTTCTGGACACCCTGTATATACATTTTCCGAATAAGGCACTAAGTAAATATTGACATTGACACATATTCTTACAGTGCATCTCAAATTTCATTTGAATTCGTCTTTACTTCGTTTTCAGTCACACAGTATTGTTATATCAATATATCAAAGTATATATATTTCTAATGATTGATATTGAAAATAAGGAGAAAAAATTCAGGATGGGGAAAAGACGAAAACGTTTCATGGTTTCTGTACCTCACTGCAATGAAAAAAGATTCTGTTATTTTCGAATGGAAATAATCCATCTTATCTCTCGTTTAAAAATTACAGTAAGAAGAACCGTATTCTAAATCCGGTCCTGTATTATGTTAGTGCACGTCTTACTCAACACGTTCGTAGCTAATACTCGAAATGAGTAATTTCTCCGAAACGCAATGTTTTTAATGACTCATTGTGTCTTTTTATTTACGCTATGGAAATAAAACAGGTTGTTTCGTCGTATTCACGACAAATATTATAGAATCTCTTAACTGTAAACTCGGGTTTAATGGTGTGGCGTTTGCCGATATCGAACGATCTCTTCGATCTTTCGATATGTGTGCTCATCCCAAACCGGTTTCGTTGCCTCTTGCTTACAGGAAGAACGAATTAAAACTTTGATCTTCTTGTTGGACTCATTTTGTTTGTTTTTTCGTCGGAGCCGTCTTTACGAAAAACATAATCCACTACCTCGGACTACGCCCTATGTATTCTCTCAAAAAATATTTTGTTCGTTTGAGTTTTGTTTATGCATTCTAACACAGTTCCTGTCTATATACAATTTCTTGGATGTTAGTCTCGAGGTGAATTCATGCAACATCCCCTTCTTCGACATTAGCGTGATGAATTTACTTGAGATATAGATCGGGTTCATGCAACTTCAATAAGAATATACAGGCTGTCCGGTTTTCGAATGCCACTAAGATCTTGCTTATCTTAAGAGATCAAATTGGAGCCTACTTTCGTGCTGAATAATAATCTAAAGAGAAATTGAGAATATCCTCGATATATTTGACGATATCGGGAAAAATCGAAAAGCTTCGATTATCGTTTCTATTTTTTTAGGGTGAACTGATCGTACTGGATATTGTGAACTAAATGACGGAGTAACACCTGTCGACTTAATCTTATGAACGGTTTCTTGAATTCTCTTAACGACAATCTATCACACTTGTTGACAATTGACCACTTAGCAATTCGAAACAGTATTCGTTTCCCAAAAAAATATATAACAAATCAGAACGAAATACTATAAGATCGTGAGAAAATTATCGAATGGCCGATCTCCCGATTCACACAATGCCATTATTTTCTTAAGGTATGCTTTTCCCAATAACGAGTCTGAGATTGGTAACAATTCTTCGTCGAAGTTCATCAGTATCGATTGGCAATACGCTGTAAGTTTATTGTTCCTCACAAAAAATGTAAACATTATCGCGCCGGCCAAGTTTTCGATGCGAAGTGTATTAAATTTGTATCATGCCTCTTTGTTTTTCTAGCACATACAAAATCAAAAATTTCCATTTTCTCGCGATATCTTCAAAACTTTCGAAGGTAGGTCAGATTATTATTCAGCATAAAAATGAGCAACTTTGCTTCAATTCAACCAACTTGTATTTTTCAAGATAAGCGAGATCCCCATAATGGAATTTGAAAAACGGACAGCCTGTATTTGAAAAATTCTCAAGTGGAATGAGTATTTTTTTAGTGTGTAATTGAAAACGAAGTCTCACGATACAAGGAACCCCGACTATTTCGGCTCATGAAAGTTTGATATCAAGATTAAGATATTCGCATAATTGGTATACGCTCTGTACATTTGCCGTTTTACCTGAACGCGATGCACCTTCGTAAACGATTGTATTTTCGCTAGTAGAATGATTTATTTTCACTTTAAAAGATTATCAATTCCGGATCAAGTTCAGAATATAAATCACCAATATTTTTTATTGTAGATAAATTTTGAGAATTTCTGTTTTAAATTTTTATTTCTTTCACTTCAATATACCCTGCTTTCTTAGACAATTATTAACAAACATAGATTAGACAAATCAGGAAAAAGAAAATACTATAATATGATTGAGGATGAAAACTACTTCAAAAATAATTCACTAAATATATCACCTAACTAATATTGAGGAATTATCGTTTCAGACAGTTGGAATATGAATGCTACCTTTTTTCACGTTTAAAACCTTGAGACTTGGGATTTCGCGTTTGGGAAGGAATATGACCAATATGACCAATTGCCATATCAATAACTGAATCTCACATGCCAAATTCTACGAATTTGTTAGTTCTGACACGGCTTGAAAAGAAGTTTTCATAGATATATAATATTTATTTCAGGTCGAAACGAACTCATAGCAAGGTATATCAAATTAAGGACTGGAAAAACAAGAACACGAAAACAAGTGAGTTCTCACATACAAGTTTTGGCGAGGCGAAAACTCCGAGAAATCCAAGCTAAACTCAAAGTTGTAAGTATTTTATCACCTACGATCTTTTTCGTTTTCTTAATCAGGAATTACTTTTTATCGATATTATCTGTCTATCTGTTCTTCCGCTAGAAATTATGCTCAATTTCCTCTGGAATTGTCCTTAGGGGACTTCATAGACCGAAAAGCGTTTTGAAGTAACCTGCATAAAGCGAATAGCGTTGAATTATTTGTGACTAATCGATGAAAGATAGGATCCAAATGAAAGTTTTATGAATCAGAAGACGACTAATCGAACATGGCCTAGTCAATTGCAATGATTATAGCTTGTACTGAAATCCTCCTCAGTAGATTCTTTCAGATGACAATCATAAATAAGTTAACGTAATATGTACAATTTCATTGAATACAATAGTAGCTATAAATGATTTCATAAACATTCACTGGAATTAGTTGTATGAGAAATGACGTCATCGTCAATTTTCAATTGGCCAAATCATTATTTTCAATATACCACCCTGTATACAAATGTAATGGTAACAGTTGCAATATATTTGTGTACGGATAAATTACAATAATTTACATTGTTTATTGGCTCGCTAACACTTATAAGGGCAATTATCAGAGCATAAAATTAGTTTCTCTCTTTGTTTATGCAGAACTGATTATATCTGGGAAAGTTCGAAGTCGACAATCGACAATTTAGTTATGACAATTATATGTAGTACCTAATGACTTTCAATTTTGATATCCTTATTGAGATGTAATGTCTCTGTTCACCTCTTATTGAACGTGACACAGTGTTATGAAAATTATTGTGAAACTTGACAGGAAATGTTTCAAAGATTAATTAACATTGAATCATCAGTATAATACCATTTGAATCTTATAATTATAAGCACAACTAGCGTCAAGATAGATCGATCGTTTTGTATGGGACAAGTAGTTGATTTCTTTCATTTTCATAGTGAGTTTATGCAACGCATAAAATGAAATAAAAAAGGATGTACCAATAAAATCACATATTTCATTGTCGTAACAAATGTGTGATTTCATTTGTGCATTCATATTTTATTATATTGATTCATTTCATTGTATAAACTCTCAACACTGTCGACGATGTCAGTCAGCAGAAAAAGTGAATAAGTATAATATAGGAGTGAGTTTAACAAATTTTGGGTAACTCAAGTTTTCCTCATTTATACGAACTGTGAAGTGTATATCTTACATGTTCCTAAGACATGCATGGTTGCATACGCGTTGATCAAGAAAATAATAAATTTAATATCGAAAGTAAAGAAGTTGACCTCGCTTTATAAACACCACATAAAAAATAATAACACAGTTACGAAATGTGATATCAAAACAATTGCTAGTAGAGGTAATGTAATAATGGACTGTAGCGATAAGTTATCTTCTATATTTTGATATTTACAATGAAATACCTAGCGAATGATTATTTGTAGTAAATGGAGTGACGTCAAAATGCGATAAATTACTACAGAAATAATTTGTGAAAAAAAAACCCATACGCTCTAGGATGATTATCTTTTGTTGTTGAATGATTTGATGAAATTATTCAATTCGTATTTATGATGAGAGCGAAATTGGTGATAGTACAATATGATGACCGAAAGAGTTTTTGGACAAATTCCTAGTAACTTTATACTTGTTTATTATGTCAGGACCACGTGGCCAAAGAGAAGGCTATGCAGACGATGTCGAGCATGTCTAGCGCACAGATAGTGTCTGCTACTACTGCAATGCACAGCAAGTCGTCCTCCCTTAATATAGGTCTGAGTCACAACCCCATTCCTTATCCTGGAGCGGTAAGTGGGGCAGGCTATTCAACTGACCGCTGCTGCTAAAAAAGGGCCTAACTACCAAATGCCATACTGTCCTGCTGCATGTCCCTAGTAGATATGCTGAAAAGACCCTTTTTCAAAAATCGTGTTTTTCATTGGGCAAGACTAATTTCGAGTACAAAAAAGTGGCCTGAATGATTCGATGTATATTGGAAGTTTTAGTTCAGAATTCAGCATCCATTGATTCCTGAAATTTTGTTTATTACAGCTATCGAAGTTAGGTCATCCGATGTAATTTTACAATTGATATGAAAACGTATGAATTTTTTCAACACTTCAAATAAATATAAGATGTCATTTGTCATGTCATTAATATCACACCTAAACATGCTGTTTCAGTAACATATTTGTTGATTCCAGTAACTACTATATTGCGTTTGTTTTTTATCACTTCTTGATATCATGACATCTTTACCTCGACATTGTTTGACAGACACATCAGAGTCAACTTTGTTATCGAAATTTACGCTACCAGAAACTTTAATTTGGCGCTATGGAAGATCAAGGTACGAAAGGTCTCATTGGTAGAGGCATAAAACAGTGTTCCCAATTTATTGGATATATTTAATTATCACAATGCTATACATTTTCAGATTCAACAAACAGAATAAGTTTGCATGTGTGTATTTTAACATATGTCGCAGTTCTTCTGCTGAATGCAGAACTAATAATGGCTACCAATCATTTGGGCTTACTTGCTGTGTGTTGCAGACTTTACTTGTTGAATGTAGCGCTATATAAGTGATGCTATATGAGGCTTCATGGAATTAATAATCATTATTCGCCTTTTTGTGAAGCTATTTCGGTCAAGAAACCTTAGTTCTTGACAACATAGTTAATATTTTATTTTTATTTTCAGCAATTTTGGCAGCCTGGTTTACAACCTGGGACCTCACAAGAGTAAGTAACATACTACAAGGTGTTAGGAGTGAAATCACCACTATATCCAAATATCTTTAATGTTTAAGTGTCTGAAATAATTGTTTGCCATATAACAACTACTAAAACATCTTGTTACATAGTTTTCATTTCATGGATTTAAGTAATCCTTTGGTGATTAGATGATCTAACCTAAAACCGTTTTTTAGTGTGAAACCCTTCGCACAAGCAGCTTATACGGCGGGGAAGCCGGCGACTGCTGTCTCTGCAGGTGATGTAGGAGGCCTACAGACTGCACCACCTCCGGTTTGGGAAGGTCGGGCCATTGCTACGCACAAGCTGAGGCTAGTCGAGTTTTCTGCTTTCATGGAATCGCAGAGTAGGGATGAGGCGGTAAGTTGTCACTTGAGTATAAGCTCTTAGCAACGCCCTTAGTTAATACAGACAAGACACTTGACACACAACATTGTGCCAAACTAATTACCAGAGATGTGACTTATTTGGAATATTTTTTTTTTCAATTGAATACTTTTTGAATGGAGCAGCAATTTGCTATATAACCATTAGAGGCGCTGTAATTTCGATAGTTTGTGCACAGTAAATATCCAATAATCATCTTACACTATATCAATGAATCGAATTGTATGCGGAATCAAGATGTAGGCACTGAAACATCAACTCAAAAAGTTCTCACAAAATCTTAGGTTGTTGATGAAGGTTTCCACAGTTTTTTATGTTGGTTATTTTATTAGTTGTTTTGGGTTGATGCTCTTTTTGAGAACCTTGTTGTGTTGAAATCCTCAGTCGATTAAGGAAACCAATAATTCCATTTGAAAGTATTTTATTTGAATAAAGTATTGAAAAAAACTATTTTGTATTTTATATTCGAATATAAGTTTATGTATTTCAATACTTTCTATTTTGTCGTATGTCTTAATTGCATCAAAAAGTTTCGGCAGAATAACCAAGTATGGGGTTGAATTTAGAAACTTCCAACAGTCTTTTGCTGTCCATCCAATATTTTGATTGTATGTTTTTATTCATTTCAGTATCAGAAACACCTGTTCGTCCACATAGGGGGACCAGCATCTTACACTGATCCCCTGCTAGAAGCGGTGGACGTTCGACAGATATACGATAAATTCCCGGAGAAGAAAGGCGGCCTGAAGGAACTCTATGATAAGGGTCCCCAAAACGCCTTTTTCCTTGTCAAATTCTGGGCAGACCTCAACTCTAACTTGCAGGATGAGGCTGGAGCATTTTATGGAGTCACGAGCTCGTAAGTTGATAACAATTTTTCATTTATCGAATCGTGTTGGATTTCTCAAAGTCTGTACAACACAGTTCGAGAGTAATCGTAATTACGAAATATCCATAATTTAACAACTCTATAATTTTTTTTCAGGTATGAGAGTAATGAGAATATGACAATAACGTGCTCGACCAAGGTCTGTTCGTTTGGCAAACAAGTAGTAGAAAAAGTTGAGACTGAGTATGCTCGCTATGAAAATGGTAGATTTGTATATAGGATTCATCGAAGTCCGATGTGCGAGTACATGATCAACTTCATCCACAAACTGAAACACCTACCTGAAAAGTACATGATGAACAGCGTTTTAGAAAACTTCACGATATTACAGGTAAGACGAAATTTCACTCTAGAATTCTAGAATATATCTTATTACTACGTTAAATTGACGAAGAACTGTATTATTAGGTAGAAAAAAATGGGATCCAAATAATAGTAAATAATCTTAGGATTCGTTTGCACCAAACGTGATCAATCAAAACGAATGCCATCAGCGTCTTATAATTATATTCATGCAATCACCAATACAAAAATTGAATAAGAGTAAACCGTACAAACGGTATTTTTTAACTCCAGCACAATCTTTTGCTATAACAAGATTTCGATTTATTATGATGGAAAATACTATAGTAAAGTAGTTGTGATAAAAACGATTGGAAAGAATACATCAGAGCTGCCGTTCCTAGATACTTCGAGTAAAAAGTTACAACCCGACTGTACCAGCTATATGTAAACCTAGCACAATCTCATTTTTTCGAAAACCGTTTAAGTTGGAACATTTTTTGTGTTTAGTTAATAAAAAGTAAATGAAAACTGCATGATTTTCGTTTGGTTGTGCCAAAACGGCTGTACCAGTTTTATGAACGTGTTATCTGGCGGCCTTACTGCTTAGTAGATGAAAACTAAGAATAATATATTGTTTCTGATATAAATCATGAACATGATGGTGAGTTATCACTCGAGCATATGAACGCGAATTTGTCAATCATCTTACACTTCAAGACAGACTGAAGTCTCAAACATTACTGAAAGTAGTGTATTTGAGCTTCTGTTTCGAGCTCCGCTTCAGTATGATTTTATCAAACACGAACCACATAACTATCACAATCATTAAAGCACCCATTGCAAATGGCGCATTCGATGTATTGAAATTAGCTCATTCATAACATTTTTATGTCGCGAAGATGATTATTGTATTCTTTTGAAACCCTAGTGGTCCTCTTTTCTCCTTTCCTAAAAGTGATTTTTATATCAATAATTTATGGTGCGGCTTTTTACAGGTTGTGAGTAATAGGGACACTCAAGAGACACTCTTATGTACAGCGTACGTATTCGAAGTGTCTACCTCGGAACACGGAGCGCAGCACCACATCTATAGGCTCGTGAAAGACTAGCGGGTTATCAGTGAAACTGTAACCTACCACTTCAGTGCCTACAATCTCACAATACTAGTATTATTATCGGTTACATACTGTTAAGAAAGTAGCTAGGTGAAAACGATATGAATTGCCATTTGAAGAGGGTATCTAAAGCTATTTTTTGTATTGGAAGGGTCAATCTTTTTACAAACAAACCGAAATTCATAATGAGTATTCGCTCAAATTGAAATATGTTCCAATACAAATTCAGTATTGTTGGTTGAAATCGAATTGGAATGTTTAGGGTTCAGAGAGTGAAGATATCTCAAATTTTCTATGGGAATATAACTTGTTGAACATTACACCATGATTGATTTGGGATTGTTTGTACTCTAATCATTCAAGTCCTTATCTGTTCATTTTGTTGTTATCGTGCGATCCTTGTTTCGATAAATACTTAGTAATAAGTACTTTTAATGCAAAAGTAGGTAACAGATTCCACCGTTTTTGGTACATATTGTGAACTATTCCGCAATTCATTTGTGTTACTGTGAAAGTTTCGTTATCAATACAAACCGTATTGAATCAAAGAGGTGAAAAAAATTTATGATACAGAACCTACATATAAATATCTGAGAATAAAATACAATTCGATAATTTCACTTCCCCATGTCATTACTTTTGAAACATTTCTATATATTCCAATCATACTTTGTACAATCTACACCAAAATTTCTGAATCCAAATTGAATAGGAATGTGAATTTTAATAATCTTATAAAGCATAACAATTTTGAAACCATCAAAATGTCTTATATTTATCAAATCTGAAACACTTCTGCGATTTTTATGGTCTGGCTTTGGAATAATTGTCCAAACAATAGAAAAATATTACCGGATAGTTCACAATGTCGACAAGAAGTGGAATTTCTAAATTTTACATGGATTCATCGAATTCATATTCGTCAAACTATGGATCACATGATAAGTGCAAAATTATCTAATATGTTGGTTATGATTATAGTTTTATTTCATCCACAGCGTACTTTTAGTTTTATAGCTTTTTCCCGATTTGCCAGGTTATTCGTGTAGTCCTCGTTTTCGTTTGATGATAGTGAAAATGTGACCTTATTTTGACTCGGTCCCTCGTACTTTGAGATCATTTCGCACAGCCCATTTTTTTTTGTTTTCAAAGTGGGAGAGATGATTGAGATTGAGTAGATCATTGATTAGCAGAAATTATTTATTGTAAAAATTGATTGAATGTGAAAAACTAAACATTGATCTACTTTAGAAATTACATTTGAAAATAATTTGCAGTTTGCTCTTTGTGATGATAATTTTAACAGTTTTATATATATATATATATATACAGATAGATATACATATTTAGATTTTTATTTGATATATTTTGGAAATAAAATATCCAGTATTTGAACTATTTTTAGTTTTTTCGCTAGTATCTATAGCTTTAGATGGTTTATCTCTGCGAAAGTATGTTTCAGTACCTCAAAAGTACTAGAACTAAAGTTTTTTTTTTTTTCGTGGAGATTACTTGACCTTTGTGTTCATTTTGGCATCCATTTTGCCAAATAGATTACCAAATGAAATTCTTTGTGAAATTCACACAGAACATTCAGTATATTCTAATGGTATGTATTTTACCGAATGTTCTGATGTTGATGTGTTCACATTCATTTCTGCATAGTGCAATCAAGAAAACACACAATTGTGAAAACATCAAATTGATTCACAATATTTTATTTAAGTGGCAATGTTTTGATCTCTGATTTAGTCTTTGAAAATTAATTGTTTAATAGGTGTATTTGCAATTTCGGTAGCTTATATATTTTCATTATAAGAAGTGCGAGAATATAATGAATCATGATATAGAGAAAATTTTTATAACACTGGCACATATGTGTCTTCTATGAAGACAGAATAATTACGAAAATACTTGGCATAACAAAATTATTTGTATTTTGGCAAGAATAATTTCAAGTGTCAGTGTAGATAACGATGTAAATATATTTCTATAAAAATATGGCGGCTATAAATATTTTTATCGTCTTAACATACAATTTTAAGATTCTTTATGAAGTGTGCTATATTTAAATGAGATTTTTTATCCATATCTGGAAATGCCATATCAAAGAATTAAAATTATTGAATCGTATACTTCTGCTGTTTATGTGTACAGTATTTTAAATCAACTTTATAATTTGTATTGAAAATTATAAAAATTGATAATATAATTCTCGAGTGTTCTCATTGCCCATTCCCTGTTACATTGCAGATGAAAAATCCAGTAATTTTGTTGAAATATCCATATCAGTACTGACAACGTTATCTAATATCAGTTCAATTTACTGATCGAAAATTACACTATAGTCTATTTATTCTGAGAGAATGTTTGACAATGATGGGGGCTAGATTTCCAAATGTATAGTTTGTTTCATGAGGTGTAATTTCACACATGTTCTCAATATAGAATACATTAGGCACTTGCTACGAATTATGATTCCAAAAGTTCACTGGATTCTTTATTTTCCGCAGTTATTTTATTTTCTATTTATTCAAGGAGGATAGTTCTGACCTGACAGATTTAGGTTTCTGTCAATACAAGTGCAAAACAAAAAAATATCAGTTATGTTTATTCCTGTCGATTATTAAATTTTTTTTCTTTTTGAGAGCCTATTTTCTCCATTATATAATTCATTTTATTACATTATTATTAAAATTCCGAAATCATTGAGTAGAGATGCCCAGAAAATGGTTGCATATTGGAGTATTTCGAATGAGACACAATCGATAATAATTCCAAACCAATTTCTTTTTCGGAGCATCGCTGAAGAAAAGAAAAAGAGCTGCAACACCGCAGTCTCTGGCGAGCTGTCAAAACTGTCTTGCTCAAATAAAAAGACTATATTAAGTGATAACCAAAACTGTCTCAAACGATTAACACGTAAATATTTGAAACATGTGAAAGAAATAAAACGCCGTGATATGATTCTCAGTTTCGATTTTATTAATACAATTAATGAGATTATTGTTCGATAATTTATCGATCATGACTTTGCCCAGCCTGTCAAATAATTTTCATTCAATCATTAATAATCGCAGGTGATAATAATAATTTTTTTTGCAGAACTACATTCGTTGTATAAAAAATATGGATAACAATCCAACCAATCTTCGAGTCCCAGAGTATTAATAACAAATTGCGTTTAAAAATCGAAATCACCAAGATTATTGCTTAAAGAATTGATGATGTACAGGGTAGTTCCGATGTTCTATCCAGCTATATCACTGCAAATTTGTTCGGAAGAAGTGACAGAACATGAATCATGAGATTGGAAGCATTTTTGCTGGATTAAAACAGTTGACTTCCGCCTATTACATCAATTTTCTAGAATTATGTGATCTTCGATTAGATTCTTCCTAATTCTTCGAGATATGTCCTGTACATATTTTTTATTTTTTATCTAAAATGTATTGTTCAAATTACGTACTAAAAATGATTACACAATAAATTATATCTAAATTTAGAAAATACAACACATATGACGTTAAAACGAATTCATTAGAGGTTCCTAACTGAAAACAATTCGTTCCATAATACTTTTTTGTAAAAAAATCTATTCTTTCACTCCGTAGTACTCGAAAACGTCTTCATAGGCATCAGCATTCGATTCAGATTCCACTAAATTCAAACCCAACACGTTCGGGTTGATATCGGTGATGAAGAAGTCATTACCTAAGCCACATTCATTCACTA
This sequence comes from Plagiodera versicolora, assembly GCA_037013635.1. Lineage (NCBI taxonomy): Eukaryota > Metazoa > Arthropoda > Insecta > Coleoptera > Chrysomelidae > Plagiodera > Plagiodera versicolora. The sequence continues at coordinate 9,152,178 of CM072982.1, read as the reverse complement.
TATCTTGTTTCGATACAGGGGGCGCCAAGAAATCTAATAAAGAAAATCATTATATTATGAAATTCATTGTAAATGAGGCGAACTAGAAATTCATTTTTAATAATGTAAAATACTTTCTCAATAAGTTCAATTTGATAGATTCATTAGGAATTTATTTATATTGTAGCATTTGTCAGTTTCATGGAAACTCAAAATGAGATTATGTATATCTATTCTTACCTTCTAAACCGTTTATTGTAGGTTCAGCTAAATTGATGTACTGAATTTCTATATTATTACTTCTCCTATACATGATTTCTGGATCACTCTAGAAATGGAAAATAAAAAATCATCAACCACATTATTTTCAAAAATATCCAGTCAAATTCTTCAATTTCTGAATATCACCTATAATTCAATTATTTTCATTTACCTTACTGGTCTGATTATTGATTTCCCCTAAGATGCTCTCAGTAGCAGCTTGTAATTCTTTATCAAAAGCTTCTTGTTCTTGAGTTTTTTTATCAGTCTGTGTGTTCTGTATGAACTGATTCATACGTTGCCTCTAAAAAATATAAATTGTTTACCAAAGACACGATTTTCTCATTCTAACCATTCTAGCAATATTTTTGTTATGGTTACAATAAAACATTTTTGTATCGAGAATTTGTATGATTTAATAAACAACTTACAATTTGCCACGTTTTCTTGTCATCCCTCTGAGCAATAGTCCAAAGATGTCCAGCACCTTGGACCGCTTTGCCCCCTTTCCGGAAATGAGGATTTATCGATAAGTTGTGCCTAACTGAATTTTTCCATCTGTCATCGTTTTGCTTGTAAAACGGAAAATGGTCTCTAGGAAAAAATTACAAGTAATTTGAAATATACATATAGAAAGGTACATTTTTATTATGAATTATGCATTTCTCGTATCGTACTATAAACGTAGCTTATTGGTCATTACTTTCCCGAATGAATAAATCAAAAAATCATCTATTTTACTTTTAGGTACGATTTTACAATCGAGTTTTCTAGAAAAATGTTCATTCGAGTGAATTTCGAATTTGTGAATATATTTTCCTCAATCGATTTCTAAACGTATCTTCCGTCGTTTTATAAATTTATAATAATAACAACCTCACTACTTCGACCAATAACCTTTCCAATATATTCGTATGGAATCTATCTGTGAAATAATCTTTTTCCGATCGCAATTTGTAATTGATATTATTCGATCTCTTTATCAAATTATTAGACACAATCTGCGGGATCATATTGTTATTTATTTCATTAATGAAAATTGGATTCGCATTTGTTTTATATTTGAAAAATTAAATGTAATCAAAATATTCCTATATGCAATACCTGCAGTTGTAATTTAAACAGGGTGTCCGAAAATTAACTAACGAAAAACAGAGTTTAGATAGTACTTTGACCAAAATGTTCTCAAGATAGTAATACTTCCGGTTATTACGGATTCTAGGCATATTTTGTGAATGATATATATGGTTAATCTGAATCTGACTATCCAAATGAGAATGAATCAATTGTCCAGTTTAATAAATAACCACTATCAGAATAATGTAATTGTTGATTGTTCAATTTGAGCTAGAAAACCATACATCCTGTTCTCGATTGATGCAATTCATCAAGTAATTCGAAATTATATTTCTGATTTTTGGTTTGGGAACTCCCCTTCGAATAACTGTTGTAAGTTTAATCACCATACCACCTGAAACCAGTGATCCATGAACCAATACATATAGAACGTGTGTTAGAAACGATTACGATCCGGCAATTATAGTAATTGGTTTTATTTTGTCATCTCATTTAAATTCGAATTTCACGGATTTTGCTTCCAAGTTTACACACATGGGTAAATAGCCTTATCAACGAATAAAAAATTGTATGATATTTTGCATCTGGTATGGCATCCTACTAGAAAATCGAATCAATTTCTATAAAACTTTCCGCCAAAACATTCTTGAATATTGAGATCTTATTCATATCAATACTAAAATTAAAGATACTTATTGGAATACAGAAGTGTAAATTCTAAGAAATTATTGTACTGAAAACTGAAATACAAGGTATTAATTTGAATGTTAAATTGCGACTTGGAATTTTCAGTAACAAAAATAACTGAAACAACAAAACAAAATAGATTTTTTGATTATTTTTAATGAAACCTGCGCCTTCGCCAAAATTTAGGTCATTATTGACAATCTGAATTTAAAACGTCTTCAAGTTTTAGCTGTATCTGAATCAGTAATCAGTCAATAATCAATTTTAACAAATGTCACTAATGCTCAAGTCACAACACAAGATTGTTCGGAGAGATCATAGATCAATGTAACTCCTATACACCCTATACATTTTTCAGGTCGGTATTCGTTTGGAATAAGTGAGGAACGTTCTAGAAGATCGAGAGCCAAGTTCTGCGTAAATCGCAACAATAGAGAAGAGTCGATATCCCGTACCAGGTACGAGGGATTGCACCACTTTCTCATAACTTCCCAGTAGTCGGGACCCACACCACAAATCGCCACTAAAACGACATTCGTCTTGCGATTTCCCCAAATAACAGTCCCAACGATCACGATGCAACTCACGTGATAGTTCAACAATTGGGAGCACTTCTGCAACTATGATTTTGCATTCTTCATGCGATTTCGTGAAAAAAACTTTTTCTTGGTTTTCATTAGATTAGCCAAATATCTTGTAGAATTCATTACATTGCCTCTTTGGATGTCAAAAAATAGTGTGAATGATACTCCATTTCTCTTTATTTATTTTCTTGTTGTTTTTTACAATTAGGCGGAATTATGAAGAATAATACGGCCTGTTGAATGATGAGATTTTCTTAGATTTCTTTAGTAGGTTGTCTTATCTTTAGAGAGCGATTCATTGTTAACTTTTGATTGAACAGAAAAAAGTGCCTCAAAAATGGATAAGTAGTTTTCTTCTAACTTCACTAACACCATGATCTTCGTAAGGGTCGAAAAACTGATATTCATTTATAACACCATAGCCAATTACGATCGTCGGAATTTTTCTGTACATTTTTTGCTAAACTAAGCTCATCCACCAAAGTTTTATTGAACACCAACTGAAAAGCCAACAGGTTTATTATTGACAATTCAATTCACCCAAGAAGATAATTTTGTTCGAAATTCTATTCAATTTTCGTTTGAGTCTTCATTAAAATTGTTGATCATATGAAAAAATTATTTGTTGTTGTCGCAACTCTGTTTGACGAGATAATTGAGATTTCGTGATTATAAATGTTTCATGAATTGGAATATCATTCGAAGTATAGGTATTGATATACATATTTTGTATATTTTTTTAATTCACCCTCTGAATAGACGCTACACAGGGTGTCAAGAAACTCTTTTGCCAAACGGAAACTTCGGGTAGTAGAGGTAAAATTATTGAAAATTGTCGCTGCTTAAAATTTTCGAACTTCGTATAATCAATAAACAGTTACAAGCCCGTCATTCGCTGTTATTATTTTTTTTACAACCACCACATGCGTATCAGTAGGAGGAGATCAACGAATATTTTTATTTTATTTTTTACTTCTTCTGTATCAAGATAAGATAATCTATGACTATGAGAGTCATAAGTATTCAGCTATTCACATTGTTTTGGATATTTAGAAAAAATTCGTATAACTATGTCTTCTTCAAAGCCTATTTAGGAAGCATTTTCGAATTGAGGTAATTTGAGTTAAATCGACAATGATGTCCTCTAGTATCTGTAGTTTCCGTTAGTCAGAAAATATTATGGACACTTTGTATGGTAGTTTTAGTTTGTTTTTGAAAAAAAAATGAGTAGACTACAACAAATATTTGTTAGTGAAATATGATCGATTAATGCCGAAACACCCAGTAAATATTATCTCCACCTGTCTAATATCGTCGGGGGGTGGTTTGTGTATCAATTCTTGGCGGCACAACCCCCCTTTTGGCGGATGTGTGATCGAGCTTTCGACAATTAGCGTGTCTAAACGTCGGTCGCGCATCGTCGGTTTCCCATCTTATTGCTATCGATACGACCGGTGTTTCCCATGATCATTACCATAAACATAACGCACGGTACACAAGCGCCATATTTTTTTATTGCTCGAAAATATACCGAAGACTATTTTTAGGATAACCCAAGATTGAAAAATTGCCAAGATGACGCTTTTCAATTCATCTACAAATAAGGCCACACAACATGAATAAATTGAAAACAATACTTTTTTCCACAGCACATCTTTAAAAGAATTTCCGGGATATGAAAAAAGCTCTGGTTGAATATTTAGACATCAATAATTACGGCAACACTTCACAGTGACAAAACATGCCAATGTCGAATTTATTCGGATTAAACTGTTCAACGGTTATTCAGTCGATAGTTATCTAATTTTTGTGTATATTGTATAAATCGAAAACTGTTTTTCGAAACAATTTACAACAACACATGATAATCTTAACCCAGTCAATGTCAATAACTCAACATGAATGATCAGCATCAAAGAATCAGAAGACCACAATTAACTGTATGAAAGAGTACCAAAACGAATTTCATTAAATATATCTTGAATATCAAGGATAATTTCTAAATAAGTCGTTCAAAACTTTGGTCAAAATCAATACGCCAAAATCAACTCGGAACACTGGAATTTTTCAGGGTTTCTAGGAACATTATTATTCGTTCATTTCATTTCCTATTCATTTCATAACCGATTCTTCAGTAACGAGAAAAATAAAAATCATCTTCTATTATAAAATGAAAGATATGCCAAACACGGGTAAGAAGTAGAGATAATGAGACAATTTGTTGATGAATACTAGATGTTCCATTGAAATAAGGTAAAAAGAGAAAAACATTCAGAGAATTCAGAGATATACGAGCCCCATCAAAATAATAACTTTGCACCTGTATGTGTGCATTCCTGGATGAATTTGAGAATAGGGCAAATCATAGTTCTTCCCAAGGAATTTATTCGACTCTAGTATAGTTATCAGAACAGCAAAAAGGGACACTCGAATCAATTTTGATTATTGAAATTTTGAACTTACGAAATCCACTGGTATATTCCAGACACAGTGAGTTCACCCTTTTCACCAAGAGCATATTCTATAAGCTCCGTATAGGTGAAGGGTGGCTTCTTTGGACCGGAATACCTATAGGAATGTGCCTGGCCGCTGTTGCTTTGGTTTGGTTGGACGTTGTCTATTCTTGGTATCTAAATGATACACCTTTTTTCAGAATAATACGAGAATTTCGATCGAAATGAATAATCAATCCTCAGTATTTACATCTGCCTCTATTGGTATAATTTTTTTGTAGTTTGAATAAGAAACTTTTATCATTTCACGTAGAAATCAAGGTGTAGTGGTGATGAGTACAAATTGAATGCATCATACGCTTCTCGCAAAAATGAAAGGAACAAAAATAATATTAGAATTTTCGGATGATTTCCATCGCGCTGCATTTCAGTGAGAAATGGTCGTACAGGAAATAAAAAAAAGCCCTCGATGCCTGGTTCTTGAGACAAATGAGACCCAGTGGTTCTTTAGCTGCACCATATTTAACGACGATTGATAAAATAAGAATGCACCAACAAAATCACAACATGTCATTCAAGTTATAACAAATATGTGATTTTATTGGTGCATGCTTATTTTATTGAATTCTTATTTGCTGTATAAACTAACCATCACTTCAACCTAAGCCTTCCCGCCAAAATGGAATGTTCTCACTTTTTCAGTTAAATTTTGAAGCTTTGATTAGTCTAATATATCACTCAACTCTTGAATAAAGTTTGTAGGAAATTTTAAAATATTTGTCCGACGCGGTGCGACTGGTCGTTACGGAGATATGTCGGTAGTTGCATGAAAAAGGATCCTTTTGAGTTCAAAATTCGATATCTCGGAGAAAAATTAGCCTAACAGGATCCTGAGAAAAGCAACTTGAAGCCGAATAAACAGGCTACGTGGCCTATTCATTAGCGTAGCATGGAAAAAATTCCATGTGCGTAGAAAAAACAAAATGTAAAAAATTCAAGCGAAAATATTTTTTGGGCGAGGGAACCGGAGTTCCTGAAAACTTTTGTCCAAAAATCTCAAAACTATAATGAATATCATGAATACGAGACGTGACAACGTAATCGATGCATTTGTCCACAAACTCATAGAGCAAATAGGACAAATAAAGTCTCTTTCATTTTTGGACCCCAAACTTTTCAATGCTCTACCATCGTATATCCAGAGTGAGCCAACCAAAACTGTGTTTAAGAAAAGAATTGACCATCACATTAAAGCTATCCCACGGATCATTATAAGAGAGATTTTTGATTGATATTTTTACAGTTGTTTGGTACGTGGGTATGTTTCTATTGTGAACAAATTGTCTGCTTTTTTCCGCACTGATTCGAGTTATCTAGCTTGTATATGCATGTCTCTCATTGTGCCTCAAAATATGATAAAATCTAAATTAATGAAGTTTTATAATCATGCTTTTTTTGACTTGCAAGTGCTTTGTTTGTTTTTCATATCTATTTTACTCGTACATGCTTTGTTTTTTTCAACTATTTTACTAGTTCATGCATTGTTTTTTTACACGTGTTAAATATAGGCTTTCGTGATATTTTAGATTATATGTGATTCGTTAATTGCCGTTTTTTACACATATTTTATACTTGCATTTATCCATATTATCCACATACAGGCCTCAGTGAGTGAGTGTTATGCACTTACCTTCTATTTGTGAAACTACCGTTTATTGTAAAATATTTTGTATGTATGATCGCAAATAAATTTATCATTATTGATATTATTATTATTTCTATTATTATTATTATTGTTATAATGTTCAGGCTTGAAGATCTTTTTTTAATTTCTCACTGAAATACATCCTGTTGAGAATCACCCAAGAAATCATGAATTATTTTGTTCCTTTAATTAAATGTATTAAATCCAGACGTTTCAGTTACATTCAATCTAACTTCGATAAATAGTACGCTATGAAAGTGAATGAAAGTTTGAACTGTCAATAAAGGCATGATGTAGTTTAATGAAAAGATGTCTCAAATATCACGATTCATATAAATTATTATTCACCTGCAATAACTGTTGCTGCAACTGACTCCCCGTAATACTTTCAGTAGTTTGAGAATTGTCCAAAGCTGAAACATCTGAAAAACGGCCATATTGAATTCATGATTATTCATTTAAGAATTCACTATATCCGCTTTCATATCGAAAATTATATCTGTAATCATCAAAACGAAATATAACGAACGAATAACACGTAATAAAAAGTAGTGTAGAAACACACAGTATTATGAGCCTCTACACAATTTCATTTTCAATTATTTCTAATCGCATTGATATTGAAATACGAGTATTGTCTTCCTTGGCAATGCTTTCAAAACAAAAAAAAAACAGGTGAACATAATTCAACAGTTCGCGAAAAATTAAAATCCGCTGTGGTTGAATCATTCGGAATTGTGTTGTTAGGCCGTACCTGGAACTGGAGGTAATTCATGAATCCGATAATTCAGAAGCCAAGATAAATTTCCATCAGTGCAATCTGATTCTATGCCGCTATCAGAACCTCTGGGACTTGGACTTTTCAGATCTCGAGGCGAGTCGTTCATGACATCGCCATTATGTAAAGTTCTGAAATCCTCACTCTTCACGTTATGCATTTCGGCTACGATATTTGGGATCTTATTGGTTGTATCCCAACATCCATTGACCAAAAGGACCTACGAGATAAACCAATTCGTGTACGTACTGCTATTGATATATTAAAATTTCAGTTATCCAGATATGGCGGCTCAATGGTCTAGGGGTATGATTCTCGCTTTGGGTGCGAGAGGTCCCGGGTTCAAATCCCGGTTGAGCCCACTTTTTACAATTTTTTCGTCCACATACCTCCCCATCAGCCTCATACTTCAGATCATTCTTCTTCTTTATTGCAATTTTTGGAAAATTACTAGCAACATTACATGTTACTTTACGTATTTTGGATGGAGGTTGGCCTGCAGAGTGTCGAAATGTTTGTGACACAACTCTTCTACTATCCGATGGATCAAAATACTCGATTTTAATGGGAGTCAAGTTTTCATCGAAACTGTTTCGAATTATCAGTTTGTTATTCATTTTATGTACTGCAGTTTGATATTACACTACTGTAGGACTGCTAGAACTATTCACTTTACACCAAAACAAAACTATTTAAAATGAGCCAAGAAAACGGCGAAAGAACAAAATCAACTGAGAAAATCATTAACGATTTTGGGTGTACTTCAATTGACAGCAGCCTACTATTACGAATTTTCCCATTATTTATCGCATAAATCTGAATTTACAGGGTGTAGTGTACTATCGTGCTGAGATTCGAGGAAAGTGTGCTAATTAATACTATCCTAATGATTTTAAGAAGATTTGGTCAGTGAGATAAAATATAAAATTACTCACTTTCGACACTAAAAACTTGTCAGGTACATATCATAATATTTACAGCACTTAAAACTTCCCGATCTCTCAGGGTTAGTTGAATTGAGTGAGGTATGGTTACTTTTGAACCTATAAATTGTGGCGCGTGCACTAGAAGGTAACCCTTAGGAAAATGCGCAGTCGCAAACCGAACTATACCTAGAAGTTCGAAATTAAACCGCTTTTTCTGGAAAACCATCATTACTAAAATTTATAATTATATCGATTATAAAAAATCATCGTATTTCAACAGAAACATCGATAGACTATCGATGATTATCAAAATAATTAAGTTGTTGGAACATATAGAAATTCTGTGTTCCGACTTATCGAAAATGGTGCTGACATCTATGAATGAAGTATTAATCTCCTTTTGACTTGCTAATGCGCTGTAATAGTGGTTGCCTAATTGTGTTATTTATTTCTGATCAGCTGAAAACTGCCAACGATTCCCTTTGACATATCAAAAAATTTGTCAATGTCAAAAAAATAAAATAAATAAGATATTCAAAATCAAATGAAGAACATGGCTGCTGCTCGTAGTGAAGATTTGCCAACCACTACAATACCAATATTATCTGTAAATACTACAATTAATTCGGAAAGAAATTACTCAAGATCACCCTCAATTTCATCAATAAATAATTTCCAATGGACGAGTCTGTTGGTTTCCAAGCCTGGTCAAAAAAGGGGGCGAAAACAAGGTAATTTGTTTCATTCAATACATAGTGAAATATTATGTATATGCATGATAATAATTCAGATAATTGAATGATATTCATGAACTTGATAGGGGTCATATGTGAAGATAAAGTTCTTTGGTAGGTATTATTAGTAATACTTCTGTGTTAACTTGCATTGAATTATTTTACTTTCCTCTCAATTCTTGTATTTATTCATGAATTATCTATTGATACCAATTCCAGTGAAAACTGAACGTGCAAAAATGATATACAAACATGTAGGAAATCATACAGGTGGGTAATGAAATAAGTATATGCCATAACATTCAAATCCATTGAAATTTTCATTATAACTAGAAACAGGGCATTTCTTTGTAACAAAAACATAATGAGTTGGAACCTAGCTTATTGTGTAATGAGTTGGTTATTTAGACAATAATTGAACTATAAACATCAATTGTTTATTTGATCCCTCTTACTATGTTTTGATGTTGGTTCATCATGTACATAGAGCATACTTATTTCAACTAAAGGAAATAGTCTGTATCGCTTCTATCATGAAAAAGTGTAATTGAAGAGAAGTACTTAGGATGAAAAAGTAAAACGACATTATATTCATAAATTCTACCAAAATATCATAAAGTGTACCTATTATTCATTAACTATAACATTGAAGTATACCGCGGCTATTTTATGTTATCGTGCAATAGATGGCGCTTCCATCATTTATTGATCAACTCCAATATTTTATGCTCATGCCTTTTCATACCCCTGAAAATCAATAACATCCCCTTTTGAGACGCACTTGTTATTCTGTTATTGCGATGCAAAAATTCATTGACAATACTAGTGGTAACTGAAAAGTGTCACCATAAACTCGCCGACAAAGATGAAAGTTCAAGAAATTCCCGCTGAATCGGGTCCCAACGCCATGGAGCAAGAAATGGCAGGTGCCCAAGACACCATTTATCTTTGCAATTTTCGGGTTTCGGTGGACGGTGAATGGCTGTGTTTGAAAGAGTTGCAAGACGTCGAATTCAATATGCAAGAGTCCATCACCAATAAACCTCTTTTGTGTGCTTCACCAGAAGCCCCAGTGCAACCATTTGGTATGCAAATATAGTTTGTCCATTTCATTGAATCTGAGAATGTTTGGTCATATATTCGAATATTCTACAAGATTTTTTCTCTGATAAATCGTACGTGAAATATCAAAAAAATACGCTCTGTAGCAAAAATAACCATACCTTTTTTGTACTGATTTTTTTTTATATATAAAACTTCTCACGAATGAATGAAATACAACTCCCAGACAGATAGTCATGACAAATTGTAGTCTTATAAGTCCTGTTTCTTGGTTTCTACAGGACGAGATCCTGTTATCATAGAAAGAAGTAACTTAGTCAACATTAGTAAGCTAGTAGTTAAGGAACTCATAGAACAGTCATTGAGATATGGGAGAATGCTCGACTCTGATCATATGCCTTTGCAACATTTTTTCATAGTATTAGAACATGTTTTGAGGCACGGATTAAAGCCTAAAAAGGTAAAACTAAACCAAAGAAATACGTTACTCCAAATTACTATTTGAATGGGTTTCAGGGCTTATTAGGTCCTAAGAAAGAGTTGTGGGACATTTTACAGATGGTCGAAAAGTATACTCCTGAAGCACAAGATATTACTTCCAGTGTGAGAGATTTACCAACAGTAAGGTACATATTACTATTGATATAAATTCGTTTAATTATATTCCCTGTTTTATAATTAGGACACATATGGGCAGAGCTAGAGCTTGGCTGAGGCTAGCTCTAATGCAGAAAAAGTTAGCAGACTATTTGAAAGTTCTGATTGATCACAAAGATGAAGCTTTAGTTGAATATTTCGAACCAGATGCTTTGATGTTAAGTGACGAAGCTATCATAATTATAGGTTTATTGGTTGGATTAAATGTTATCGACTGTAATCTGTGTGTTAAAGTAAGGATCGTTGAATACATTTACACAAGACGGGTTAGTTTTTGTCGAATAATATATTTTAGGAAGAGGATTTGGATTGTCCACAAGGAGTAATAGATTTTTCTCTATATTTGAGATCGGCAAGTCAAGTATCTAGTGATTCTAGCAATGGTGATGAAACGGGAGATCCCATGACAACAGTTTTAGACCAGAAAAACTACATTGAAGAACTGAACAGACATTTAAAGTAAGTGCAATATACAATTCTACTGATATAATTAATCGAATTTAGTCCATCCCCAGAAATTGTGTCGACTGGATAAGTAAGCGGGACACCGTGTATAAAATGTTCACTCATTGGTTATCTATTAAAACAATATTTTTATATTTTATAACGTATCATATGAGTATTTTTAGGTTATCGTATACTTTCAAAACGTTGAATCATTAATTGCAATCGACTAATTTGCATTGTCAATTACTTATTGCGTTTCACAATCAGTGATGAATTAAATAGCATCATGTGTTTTGTCACTTCTGTGGATTTATTGTTTAATCTGCATAAAGCTCTCTACTTAGCATGAAATGAATGAATTTAAATCCATTACTGGAGAGGATACCTTTCTAAACATTGTGACAATATATTTCACTCAGTGTGTAATGTAGTAGGAAACACAGTTCAATGTCTCTTTATAACGTGAGGAGAGTATTCAAACTTTTTGAAGGCAAAAAATGGTAAAATATTCACAGTAATTCATAGATTACTCATATCCACTTCCAGTTTTAGTTGACTATAGAAAATTGTTATGAAGATATTTTTTATGGGGTGACCTTACTTTATATTCTTTTAGGTTATGGTACGTGAAAAGTTAATCTTTATATTTTGTTTATATAGAAAAACTGTTCCTGATTGAATCCTACTTAATGGCACCTTTATTACAGACAATAATAATTGAATCTTTTGATTTAATCATTTCCGTTTGGTTATACCCACTTGAAACTGAGTGGTCATGTCGTTTTGAAATTTTAATCAATTTATTTCTTTTCGAAATAGTACAGTCCATGTTCAATTTAAATCAATGAGACTGAAAGAATTCATTTTATTATTATTAGTAGCCTTCGAAAGGTAAAATCAATGTTATGTGAATTATAACAACCTTCAGAAGTACAGAAAATTCGCTTGTGTTCTACAAAAAAAAGTTATTTTGTGGTGGCTTCCAGTTTTTAATATGCAGCAAAGTTGGGAAGTTTGGTCACCACCAATTTGTATACACATGATCAGTAATTCATAATCAGCGTTCACCTTGAGTAATAATTGTTATTTTGTATAATTTTCATAAATATTTACAATCAAGTCTAACATAAATTCGTTTGTAATGAAAATAACGATTACAGTATATTTTAAATTAGCGTTCTAACAGTCAATCTAAAACTTGACTACAAATCATTTGAAATTTCCAAACAAGTTCATCTGTCATTAATCTGTTTCAGCGCTACGGTCACGAACCTCCAAGCCAAAGTAGAATCTCTGACGACCACCAATGCCCTTATGAAGGAGGACCTCGCCATAGCCAAGAACAACCTGATGGCCCTCTTCGAGGAGAACTGTCAGCTGCGCAAGGAGTGCGGGAGAGACTCGGGAGGGTACTCGATGAGCGCTAGTGGAGTGCACGTGATCAGCTCGACAGCGGAAGGGGGAGGAGGTGCGAACGCAGCGGTGGGGGGTGGGGAGTTAGACGAGTTACGGCAGCGGCTGGAGGAGGAGAGGCGACTGAGGAAGGAAGCAGATAATGAACTGGAGATGCAGGTAGGTGGACACTAACAACAATATTTCATTGTTAGAGCCATTCTTCATATCATCATAAAATTACAAAATCATTATTTTTGTTGAGAAAATGCTCGAACAAATTGATTTTTATTTTATATAAATTAATAAACTTGCCACCCGACCAGAATTTTTATGAACAGTTTCGTTGGTTTTTGAGTTTTTTGGTGCAAAAAGCACGAATTGGTAATATTATCATGGGGAAATCAATAATTTTCAAGATTTTCCATTATGAAGTCAAAAATATCACCTTCTTTTCTTGAAAGTTCTCGAATGAGATTGTACAGCCTCATTTAAAAATGTCTTCATTAAGATACCTAATATATTCAGGAAGGTTTTTCCATGCATTTCATTCCAAGATAAACATAACAAATGTATTGTTTTTTATATTACAAATGTGCACGTCATATCCATCCGACATTTACTGTAGTTTGACAGTTGTCAATTAACAGATGGTTGACGGAATGATTATGTTTACATGCTGTCAAATCTGAATATTCGAAAAATACTGCATTTTCAATGTTTCCTTAAGATGAATATATGATAAACCCAACCTCAATATATAATGTGACACGTTATTGAAGAAATGTGCAAAATAGCTGTACAATCTTTTCCAAAAAGTGACGGAAAAGCAGGTGAAATTCGATCGACGTAACTTGGGAAACACATTTGTCCTTTTACTGGATAAACAATTGAATTTCGAACTTTTAACTGATAAAAACCCCAAATAGCCTCGATATCATGTCCGTTTTTGACGAAAACTCACATTGTAAGTTGTATAATTTCAGATATGTATGAAAGCTGAAATGGAAGTAGCGATGAAATTATTAGAAAAAGATATACACGAAAAACAAGATACTATTATTTCTCTCAGAAGACAATTGGATGACATAAAACTAATCAATTTGGAAATGTATAAAAAACTTCAGGTGAGTACTTTGAGTATTATACAAGACTATGAAATTGAATCGGATTTTTTCTACTTGCCACAAATTATTTTCAAGGCTGAAACTTTTGAGTCTTAACTTATATTTTGTTGTTGATGATTGAATTTATGATAATTTATTGAAAATTATTCATCAAGAAGTATATTTTAGAAGTAGAATAGAAAATTCAATTAAATCCGAATGGTCAATTGATATATTTTTATTCAAAATATTGATTTTATTTCACTGAAGTACATGTGCTGCTTATAGGAGTGTGAAATGGATCTGACTCAAAAAGGTGAAATGGTCAGCAGGCTTCAGGCTAAAGCAGGACAAATTGGAAAGATACTCAATAACCTTGAAAAATACAACCATCTTATGAAAGATCATAAAAAAACGTCTGACAGACGATCTGACAAGAGACAAAGTTGTTCGAAAATTGTATTGAAAGAAACGAGTAGCAAACATACTGACAAAGATGAAAAAGACAATTGTCAATCTGATACTGAACTCAGACAACCTATAACTTCTGATTCCACTGACTCGTTTATAAAACTTGATTTGGATTTAGATGAACTCAACGAGTAATAATCCTCCGATTGTGATAGAATAGAAAAATCATTTTGAAATCAGAGGAAGAGATTGTATACTAACTTTTTTCTGGATAAAATTGATGATTATTGTAAAGCAATTCAATTTTGTCTCTTGGGTTGAACGAGGTGTTTATGTTAGTCATTGTTTTGAGCAAGAGTATATCGAATCTTCAATATTAATGTTGGATTGAAATTGAACAATTGTATCTTTACGCTTTGTGTTAGATGAAATTGCACAATAACTCATTTGGATGAGTATATTTGTGTACCATATCAGATTATGTTGTATTACTAGATGTTCTGATACCCCGTGTTACAGTACTGAAGTAAAATTTTATAATTTTGATTCAACACATTACATATGTATCCATTGAGCTATATTTGCAACATTTTGTACTGGTTCATGGGATAGGAATTCTCCAATTTACCACATTCTTTCATGGAAAATGGGATATCCTTCACAAAAATACCAATGGCGTCATTCCTCCTACACTACAGTAATAAAATCTGTTATACCAATTGAAAATGTTCAATTTTGATTCAACAACAAAGTTCGAGGAAAACGAATAATAGTTCTGATTGGAATAGAATAGGTTTTCCATTTTGCATGATAGATGTGGCAAATTGAAAATAATACTTGGAATTTCTCACAAATGGGCAGTTTGACTTGAAATTAATGTATTCGGTACTTTACAAAAGCACCATATTTTAATTACTGCGTATATGTTATTAGCATATTGTCGAAAATTCTGAGTGGTATGGGAACTATTTCAAAGACTGAGAAATTAAGCTTTTGCTTATTTCAGGGGTGTGAGACGTCTTTAGCGCATAAAGCAGAGTTCATTACTAAACTAGAAGCTAAGATGCAATCTATGACAGATACGATACAGTCACTCGAATATAAGTAGGTAACATTTTTGATAATTAGATGTACCTTTAATATATCTTCTTGGTCAGATTGTGATACATAACAAGTATTCTACATAAAATCAAACAAAAAACACATCCTTCAAAACATGATACTGTAGAATATTTGTGTGGTTACTATACGCTGGATTTACTGAATTTAAAAGTAGCTTAATCTCCAATGATACTAAGGGTGCGTTCCATTAAGCGTTCACAACGATCACGCTCACGTCCACGGATTTTGTCGTTCCACTTGGTTCTGTGCGTCATCGAAACGCTCACGCCGACCCACCTATTGAGATAGGTCGTCGTGAGCATGAATCATGACGTCATTCATGACATTTTCGCCACGACCCCAACGATCGTGGTCGCCATGTGGAACGTCTGAATGAGTGTTTTGGGCGTTGTGAGCGCTTAATGGAACGCACCCTAAGTGTCACATCGAAAATGTTGGCAAACCTTCACTACCGCCGTGAAAATAATCACAATTGATGGAAATGTTTTAGATGTTATATTCTTGTAATATACCTAGATTATGTGTTTCCATTGACTACTGTGATCATGATAATAGCGCAAAATGTGATCGATATTGTTTTTGCTTGAATATAAAATAAAATAAAGCAACATTTAATTGTATGGATTTTATTGTCCTGTCCTTGATATATTTTTATTTTGATATAGGTTTGCCAGTATTTTCGTTTTTGTTTGTAGATTTTTTTTCAATATGAACCCCTTTTTTATTATCATGTATAAGGATCCAATTTTTTGCTTATTTTTTTTTGGTCTGCTCTGTTTTTCGTTTGGCACATTTTATAAACGATCCATGAACAATGGAAATACACCTATAATTTTTATTTCCATGAAAGGTACAGAGAAAGTGAGTCATCGAGGTTAACTACAGAACAATTGAAACGACAAGTTGATTTACAAGCCGCTCATGTAGAAGGACAAGCTAAAACTATCGAAGGAGATTTGAAATTGGAAAGAGAATGGAGAAAATCTTTACAAGACTCTATGCAGCAGGATAGAGAGAGAATATCAAAATTGCAGACGGAAAATGGTCAACTGAAGCTTCTTGCACAGGTAACTTTGCAAGAAAATGTCACTTCTTGGATTGTTATAAACTTGGACACGTCGTCAGCAGACCGAAAAAATAAAGACAATTCATAGGTCCCAAGTATCTATTTCACTGGTAACTGAATCTTTAACGACCAACAACTAGCAACTCTGACAGGCGCTGATAAATGAGGGGCGTTGTTTTTGTTACATAATGTTTTTCACAGAAATTTCATTCACACTATTTTTTATCATCACATTTGATCTTGAGCAAATTTATGATTCTTTGATCTCGCCTATTGTTACAGAAATATGCACATTTGCAAGAAGATTATTATACTTTGAAAGACCACAGTATGGAACAAGATAAAACTCTTGAGGAATTAGGGGTAAAATTGAAGGATTCTAAATTGCAAATATCTGATTTGAAGGAAGAAATAAATAAACACAGAATTGATGGTACTTGGGCGAAAGACAGTACTGTTACCAATTGTAAATCTTGTTGTAAGGAATTCAATTTGACTAGACGACGGGTGAGACATTACTGAAACAATTATGGAATGCTGTTTGCGATATTTCTTTGAGATGTTTTTTTTGTTTCAGCATCACTGCAGGAATTGTGGGGAAATATTCTGTAATACTTGTTCTGACAATACTATGGCACTTCCATCTTCTGCTAAACCTGTCAGAGTTTGTGATGACTGTCACCTTCTTATATTAGGAAGAAATACAAATACTGTGATGCATTAGGGTTAGGTTGTAAATTGTTATTGCGAATATTTATAATAATCAATTGAGATTCATTTTATCATTATAATTTATTTTATTATTAATTGAAAACACATTATGCATATATTATAAAAATGTAAAAAATATATATATATTTACACATGGCGACATTACAAAGATGTGTTTTATTTTCATTTTATTACAATAATGAGTGCTGTGAAATGATCAACATAATATAATTATATATATATTAAAACTTTCATAAAATGGACGGATTTTATAGTTGCTATAAAATATATCATTTTTGTTCAAGAAAAATGAGATTCATCAATTACATTGTCAAAATAATGACAGATCAATGATACTTATAGTACTTGGAATGTTTTTTTCAACATCTCTCTTGTCATGTATCAATGATCAGAGTGATTTGTATAAAATTAACTTACATTTGAATATAATTAAGTCATCGGACTTCAAGACAATTTATGATTGTTTCAATACCTTGGAGTACTATAACTGATGGTATATGGCAATCATAGTTCCTAATATAATGACTATCATGGAAGATTGACTAATGAATCCACTATTACAGCGATGATCCAAAAAGCAGAAGCACCAAGTTGTATTATCATAGTACCTCCTGAAATCAATTCAATAATAATGGATTTTCTAATAACATTTTAAGTGTTCTTACCTGTAAATGTCTAGTTCTTTGATACTATTATTAACGTAATTGCCCAATTTCAAGTCTACAGCAGCAGGTCTACATCCTTCATAATGATCAGCTGGTATATCTGTACGAAGTCCTTGTAGAGAACTTAGACAGTCTCTGGTAATAACAGTGTTTCCATCTTTTTCCTCCAGAATTTTAACACACACATCATCATCTTCAGGACAAACTTTGGTCCAATGCCAAAGCCAATTGAAAGGTGTTCCACAACCAGGTTGTGTTGAAACACATTGATAACACCAAAGGGCTGAGGCTAAAGTTTAATAAATAGTAATGGATTATTCACATTGGCCACACCCTCGATAATTTTCAGGTTCATACTTACTTTGCGCTACAAAAATGGTTAGTAGATAAGAGATAAGATGCATTTGGGTAATCATTATGTTTCAAAGTGAAATAAATAATGAAAACAAATGTAGAAGTTCGATAATGATAAACTCAAAAACTTCGTAAAATTGTTTGTGTTTGCTTAGGAAGTGAAAAATATAAACAAGGTATACATAGGTCTTGCAACTCGTTTGGTGGGGGGTGACCCAAACATTGAGGAAATTTTTGTGGTTCTCATGTTCCGCTACCTGCAGCTCTGTCCTCTTTTGTCACTTTGTCAGCCAATCACAAATCAGACCAGATCAGCTTTTCGAAAGTAAGAATGATTTTCATTTATTCGAGAGAACTTTGCAAGATATAATATTTCTGTCATTGATTTTATTTACCATTCGAGTCCGAACCGTTTGTTTTGTTGTCACAGATTAATCACGTGATTATACCCCTATGTCCTCCTAGCGGATAATTATGGAAACTTTTTCTTCAAAACTGGTGCCACCCCCCACCACTCAAAATTGGCGTAAATTCCAGACCTCATGTGTATGACCGTGAACAAGGTATATTTGAATC
This sequence comes from Plagiodera versicolora, assembly GCA_037013635.1. Lineage (NCBI taxonomy): Eukaryota > Metazoa > Arthropoda > Insecta > Coleoptera > Chrysomelidae > Plagiodera > Plagiodera versicolora. Next base: position 9,133,404 of record CM072982.1, on the reverse strand, counting down.
TCTTCGTCTTCTCACTTTTTTCAATAGTCAAACAGGATATGAGTACTGAAGTACAGTTAGTTATTTATATATGAAGCATCTGCACCTGAGGCTATAGATCATTTTGAGGTGACGTCACGACCATATACCAGTAGGGCACACCAAACGTTCCTGTCATTGTAGTATTCACTACAAGACATTGTAGAAGAAGTTGATAAAAAACGCAATACACACACTAAAAACTCGAACTGAACAACTCAAAACTGCAGATAACAATGAAGCTTATGGCAGACGCACCCTTGTATGCCCTACCGTTAAAATGGCCGCATCTGTCAAAAGTGACGTGACTCAAAATCTATTGTGTGAAGAATGCTTCTTTAAAAATTTAATAAACTATCAGTACGGAACAATCAAACAATACGAATTATCAACTTAGGGTGCGTTCCATTAAGCGCTCACAACGATCACGCTCACGACCACGAATTTTGTCGTTCCACTTGGTTCTGTGCGTATTCGAAGCGCTCACGCCGACCCACCTATTGAGATGGGTCGTCGTGAGCATGAATCATGACGTCATTCATGACATTTTCGCCACGACCCCAACGATCGTGGTCACCATGTGGAACGTCTGAATGAGTGTTTTGGGCGTTGTGAGCGCTTAATGGAACGCACCCTTAAACGTCCGACGAAAACAATACAAATAAAAGAACGGAAACGTTTGAAACTGTTTTACCACCAGGCCTAATAGAAACGCTTGGTTTGTGACGCGTAGCAGATGCTATTTAGGGTGCGTTCCATTAAGCGCTCACAACGATCACGCTCACGACCACGAATTTTGTCGTTCCACTTGGTTCTGTGCGTCATCGAAACGCTCACGCCGACCCACCTATTGAGATGGGGCGTCGTGAGCATGAATCATGACGTCATTCATGACATTTTCGCCACGACCCCAACGATCGTGGTCGCCATGTGGAACGTCTGAATGTTTTGGGCGTTGTGAGCGCTTAATGGAACGCACCCTTAGTAGTAACTTATGGGCGAAACAAATTATGAGGTGCATACTTTCACATAATATCTTAAATGAATGCTCAATGATTCAATAACAGATTCGCATAAAAACACTTCACATAGAGTTCAATGCATACATATAACTTCCTTAATTCTCTACTGAATTATATTTTTCATTTTTCAAAACACATAATTGAAATCTGTCATTTGTCATTAAATACTTCTCGGTTTGGTCCTTGTTCTTTCGGTGTTTTCCGATGTGGATTCGTGGTTTCTCCTTTTCTTAGGATAGTGAAATTTTTGTGTTCTTTGAAAACAACAAAATATACTATGTAAAAATAATTTTTCATGTGAGTTGAATGTGTGATTGAAATTATAGTTTTTTATCTCCTAGTGCTGTAGATGTGAAATTTGTTTAAGTGTATTATTTCATCAAGGAAACCGCTCTCTTTGCTGCATCTACAGAAAGTTGACATGGCGCTGTTGTATTTAATTAATCATTTCAGGTGGCATGGATAATCTATGAATGAAAATACAATTCGATTGACTTGTTCCTTAGCGTTTTTACAGCAAAGCATTACATATATTTTTTTTGGCATATTGAGGTGTTGAGGTTTACTTCCATCATTTGACATTTTGTTGTTTTTAGTTCTTACACAATGGATGAAATAACCTCGGGACTTGATCCCGACGAACTAATGGACCTTGATGAAGCTGATGGATCTGATTTAGATGAAGATGATGATGAACTTGATCCTATCACTTCACCATTTATTTTGTCTTCTGGTCCTGGTTCTACAGCCACCTCAGTTGCTTCATCTCCTGTGAATGAGGATTTCTCTCCCCCTTTCAATTTCACAGGAAAACCACTGAATGTCAAAAGGGGCCGTGGAAGACCTAGAAGGGAAGGAGGTAGCATACTAATTATATTCTAATTTCATTTGAACTGACTTATATTGATTTAAGGTAAACCTCTTACCTCTAGAGGTTCAAGAGGTGGTATGTCAGGTGTATCCAGAGTTCGTAAGCCTAGACCACCTGGTTCTACCAAAAGAGGAGGTGGCAGAAGTATCAGACAGCCAGACAGAAGTGATTTTGAATTATCACAGTTTACTCCTTCTCCTGTAGATGATTCCAGTTTTTTGGACCCAGAGACAGGATCATTTTCTTTTCCTGAAAGGGACAAACCTGCATCTATTGCTGAAGAGCTTCCCTACTTTCCTGAACATTGGGCTGGGAAAGTGTGTGCCTTTTGTAATTTGAGTGAAAGAAGCCAGCTTGGACAAGGTGAAATGTTGAGATTGAATTGTCCTGAGAACTTCACACCTTTTAAAGTGGCTGCAGAACAAAATTTGAGAAAGGCATTACAAATGTCAGATAGGGAATCTGGAGATAAGAGTCCCAGGGGCCCTGTTACTTGTAGAAGGCAGAAGAGCTTCAATAAGTGCAGAAATCCTACCAATGCTGAATATGTGGATGAGCTAACAATAATAGGTTTCAATGAAGTACCTGATGTATCTCAAATTTACGATCCTAATGGACAATTTTATGTTCATAGGAGTTGTGCTTTATGGTCTTGTGGTGTATCTAGAGCAGGTATGAATTATAATTATTAAGTTTCTTATTGGTCCTGGATGGATAATATCAAGCTGCATTTATTTCAGAAAATTCTGCCCTGTTGAATGTGGGTCAGGTAGTCTTACAAAGTTCTTCCAGAAAGTGTTCATTCTGTAGCCATTTTGGAGCAAGTGTTATTTGCAATACAGATGGCTGTTCAAAAATATATCACTATCCATGTGCTACTGCCGCTGGTGCCTTTCAAGAACTTGTTTCAGTTACAACTTTCTGCAGTGACCATTTGGATCGAGTAGCCACACTTTGTGAATGTAAGTATCAAGAAATATTAGGTACACATAATTTATGACTGTTCCCTCTATATGGGAGTAGATGTGTATGGATTATTAACTCTGAAAAAAATGAGGTTGTACTAGCTTAATGTAAAGCTGGCATCACCTTGTTGTCACTTTTTACTCAAATCAGCTACAGAGTTCATTCAAAAGCTCAATGTTCTAAATTCTGAATAACTCTCAATTGACATATGTGAAATTTGATTTTGAACAAATTTAAAATTTCGACGGGACCCGGATTCGCCTACATTTCATTGAAACTAGGAAACTTTGTATGGACATGAACTGGTAAGTTGAGCTGGTTTGTTTTGTATGTGTTGATTCAACGAAAAAACACTCAGAAATACGAGTTTTAGGGTAAATGTAAACTTTTAAAAGTTAAGCGTAAACTTGAAATCCAAAGTGTTTTGTTTAAGACTTCAAACTAGCAAAAGTATCACCTATGTATAAGTCTGGCGATAAAGCTAAATCTATGGTCCTTTATCAATGCTTCCGATCCTATCTAAAATAATTGAAAAAGTTGTGAACAAGCAACTGCTTATCTTGAGGAGAATGTTATACTGACCGGGTCACATACATAAGGACATAGCACGTCAGGGGTTCTATGCACAGTGACAGTGGTTAAAATTCATTGATTAATCAAAACAAAGTACTGTTGAAAATCGATAAAAATTAAAAGTGTGCTGTTGTTTCGCTTGACTTGTGTGAGGCTTTTGACACGGTTAACCATGATATTTTACTTGAAAAAATTTAAATGATCGGTGTTCAGGAGAAGGATCAGTGAAAAAAAATTACTTGTGGTGTACCACAGGGATCAATCTTGGGTCCCAATCTTTTCCTTATTCACATCAACTCTTTAGCAAACTTGACTATTAGAGAAGTCCGACTGTATGCTGATGATACAACAATTGTATATACTTTGGAGATACATGTGATATCATCTCCGAGAACATCAAACAAGACCTCCAAAGCTTGACCGAATGGATATCTTGCCATAAGTTGATCTTCAATTTGAAAAAATCTACTTTTATGTGGATTGATAAATATAAGGTGCCTGTTTGGCATGGAACATTGAGGTATTCTAGTAAAATTAAGTTTCTTGGCCTGATTATTGACTAAAAACTTTCATGGCATAAGCACATTGAATATATACGTAAAAAAATTGCGGGATCAGTGTTCTTTGGAGATTAAGGTATACTGTGCCAAAATATTTATTGAGATCGGTTTACTTCTCCCTAGTGCATTCCCATCTGGAATACCTAGTGATCATTTGGAGCTCAACTTTTGAGAGTTATATAACACCATTGAAAACGCTACAGAATAAGGCCATAAAAAATCTGTATAAATTACCAATTAGATTTACAACATCAGATCTGTTCAACAAATATAATATTAGATCCCTGGAGAGCCATTATGTGGTGAAAGTTAATGAATTTATTCATCAAGCCCTAAATCTTATAAGACACACTCAAATGGAGTTTCTTATGAAATTCACCCTTACAAAACTCGACAATGCATAGATAAATTTAAAACTGTTATGAAAAGAAATATTTCCTTGTATATCCATGGAAAGTACTGTGATATCTACTACTGTGATATATCTAATAAACTATTTTTCAATGGAATACATCTAATTAACGATTTTATTATGTTATGTAATTAATTTCAGCATAATGTATATATTTATTTTGTACATTTCATTTATATATTTATCTATAGATGTATTTACTTCTGACAAACGTTGAAAAAATACCAGTCAGCTCATATATTCATTAAGGGGGTATTAATCATTGTGGTAATCAATATCTGTCATGTCAAGGTGAAATTGTACTCCAATGGAAGAGTTTATACATCATAGTCTTGAAAGTCACAAAATTTTCAATTTTTATGCTGCACAGATGAAAGATAACTAAAAGCACATTCTCAGAAATTTACCTTTTGATTTGACTTGAATTTAGACACATTGTCATTCGACAATTAGTGTTGATGAGAATCATTTTTATTGAAACTGATCCCACCACAGCAACTGATAACATCTATCAAACTTGAAGAAATATTCATCTATAATTTTTTTTCAGCATCTGTATGTTTCACCTGCCGATCTTTGGGAGATGTAGCAAATCTTATGTATTGTTCAACTTGTGGGGCACATTATCATGGAACATGTGTTGGTTTGGCGCAATTACCAAGTAAGAAAAGAACAGTTTGTCATGACCATTTATTGAATATTGACTCATTGAATTTAACTATCACAGGTATTTTATGATGATAATACTTAATACTAATATGCTCTGAGTAGGTGTGAGAGCTGGTTGGCAGTGTCGTAGATGTCGATGTTGTCAAGTCTGTAGAATAACGGGGGACGAATCCAAATTAATGCCATGCGAACAATGTGATAAAGTATACCATGCCGGATGTCAGAGACCAATAGTAACTTCAATCCCAAAATATGGTTGGAAATGCAGAGTAAGAATACAAAATTTCTGCGATATGATAACTGTAAGGAAACATTTTTCAATGACGTTTCTTTCAGTGTTGCCGTGTATGTGGAGATTGTGGTTCTCGTACCCCAGGGGCAGGTCTGTCTTCAAGGTGGCATGCTCACTATACAGTGTGTGATTCATGTTATCAACAAAGGAATAAAGGGTACTCATGCCCTTTGTGTCATAAAGCCTATAGAGCACATGCTCATAGGGAAATGGTGCAATGTACGAATTGTAAAAAGTGAGTTGATATTATATTCTAATATACTGCACAAGATTCATGATATGTATTGACTCTCGTTTGAGCTTGATCAAATTCTATTTCAACATTCTATTTAATTTGTTTGCATAAATAGGTCATTATGTAACTTTTTTTTCAGGTTTGTACATGGAACATGTGATCCAGATGCAGATTTGGGCACATATCATCAGAAGCGGGAAACAAACCCCGAATATGAATATGTTTGTTTACATTGTAAAAGTAATACTACTCGGCAAGTTACCACAAAACGAGCAAGTAAGTGTTTCTTTTCTTTATGATGCCAAATTGATAATAAAAATCGTATGGGCGAGATCACTTATTTTGGAAAATATACCACGACATCCAGAACATTAAAAAATGTATCCATGTTTTTTCGCCAGAATGATTTTTCAAAGGGGGTGTTTAGAAATCACGCGGGAACGTACACCATTGATACGTCACCAGTACTTCAATACATTTGAGAGTTGGACTTGATCATATTTCTTCACATCGTCAGCAGACCAGAAAAATAAGGACAATTAATAGTCCCACGTATATTTTCCACTGACAACTGAATCTATAACAACTATAAAATATAGGGTTTTTATTTAAGTACTTTCACAATACTTGCATAATTTCTGTGGACGAAACTAAATGAAATATCCGCAGTACATATATTTTTATTTTATATAAAACTTCTCACGAAAGGAGACATCCTGTAATGTTCAGAAAACATCGTGAGAAGCAAGGGAAAGGAGATATTCAAACAAACTGTCGTTAGGTCCTTTAGTTTGAGGGTACGTGCTGTTTTCAGGCACCGACGATCCAGGTGATTTATCAGCCTCACAGGAATCCCTCTACGACGATATGTCAGAATTCGACATCACCTCACCCGACGAGTTCGCACGCAACATGGGTCTCGGCAAGGGCAAACCGTACAGCGCCAGCAAGATCGCCAAAAAACGTCTCGGTTTTCCGACAGGCGGGCCGGGCAGGTCGAAAGGTACGGGTAAAGCTCCTCCCGGCTTCATGAAACGCTCCCGCTTGACGGATTTCGGTCGAAAGAGAGGCCACAAGGCCAAAATGCGTGGCGTGTTCGGAGTGCCGGGTGTGGGGTTGCAGCGTCCTACTTCAGACGGTCGGAACGACGAGGAACCAGGAGTAGAGAATCGACTCGTCTTGTGCTCCGCCAAAGACAAGTTCATTCTCACCCAAGACATATGCGTGATGTGCGGCGCCATGGGTACTGATCAGGAGGGCTGTTTGATTGCTTGTGTGCAGTGTGGACAGTGTTATCATCCTTACTGTCTGAACGTGAAGGTTACTAAAGTCATTCTGCAGAAAGGGTGGAGGTATGATGATAAAATTTATAGCAAGTCCTTCAAAATTCATTTCGAACTTAAAGTTGAAATCATGTAATGCAATTGGGGTGTTGATGCAGAAGACGGATTATAATTCAGGATTGATTTTTAACAACAATGGGTGACTGGACTATTTTTGAATTTTCAACAATTAACTACTTCATCATGAAGTTATAGCCATAAAAAAATTTTTGCATCCATTTAAATATATTTTTGTGGCGTATGACATGAATAAACCTTGTCCAAAATCGCTGATTTCCACTGCATATTTCAAACAAGATGATCGCCTCGCCATAATTCTGTGATATAGTAACGAATAGTGACGTCAGTTACTATTTCCCTAAAAAACACAGCTAAAACACTCCCACTAGAAGACCTGGCATCATTGTATGAATTGAGAAGTGAAGTGGCGTCTTTAGGGGATTGACGAACAAGCCAATCACCCAGGTCTAAACTATATTTTTCTCATTCAAAAGTTTTGAATTTGATCCTTAATCATTCATTCAGGTTCTAAAATAGCGGTAAATGAAAATAAAGCTTCTTAACTAGTTCTTTCAAAACATAATTGAAAAATGCATTATGTAGTACTTGAATATGGCACTTCTAAAAACTTTGAGATCGGATTTTTCAATTGCTTCAACTGAAGTTCATCATACTATCGAAATAGTGCTGAGAATTATTGTCACCACATCTGTTACAGTTCCATTTGCTGAAAGGAGTTTTTGATACTTGAAATTATTGAAACATATTTGATGAATTAGAAGACACAAGATTGGCTCTTAACCGTTGCTATTCTTTCAATCGAAAATGACGTAGCTCATTCTTTACATTATTGTGCTTTGATTTCACTATTATGAAATACCGCAAACATTAGTTTTTGAATTTATCATCTCTATAATTTATTAATTTTATGAATCTTCCAATGTGCAATATTTCGAAATTGAAATTTTATTCATTTGTATAACCAAACTTTAGCATTTCTCGTCAAAGAACCTGGTAATTGGTAAAGTAATGTCGTACTCGGGGTTGCGGTGTTACCACTTCTGCAATATCATGATATCGTGACGTCAGTTACTATTTGCGGAAACGTATTGGAGCGTTTGAAAGTAGCACCAACTTCGATAGCGATTTTAATGACTTATATCGCTCCAAAAGTTCCCAAAAAATATCTAATTGAAAGTCAATCATGTATAGTTACCGAATTCAGAATAAAAAAATATTGTTCAGTCACCCATTGCGTGTAATCGAACATCAATGTCTGTTGACATTTGAGTTATTGAAATGGTGATGATATCCCTGTCTTTGAAATTAGGAATACCTTTCAGTTTCCAATCAAATGTAACTCCAAAATGTCCTCAGATGTCTGGACTGCACCGTATGCGAGGGGTGCGGCCAGCGCAACGACGAGAGTCGCCTTATCCTCTGTGACGATTGCGATGTCTCCTACCACATCTACTGCATGGACCCGCCGTTAGAGTACGTTCCGCACGGCAATTGGAAGTGCAAGTGGTGCGCCGTGTGCCAGACGTGCGGCGCTACCGATCCGGGCTTCAATTGCAGTTGGATGAACAGCTGCACGGAGTGCGGTCCTTGCGCCAGCCATGTGTCGTGCCCGAGCTGCAGCGAGCCCTACAGCGAAGGGGACTTGATTATTCAATGTGTTCAGTGCGAGAGGTAAATGAGTAATTATATCTTTATCATTAAATAAGTTGCATCCGAAAAAGATTGATGACAGTTTCGTTATGACAGCGAACGGTTCATGATTCGAAATTCGAAATTTTTTGTGTGTCGATGATATTCATTAACCGTTATTGAGATCAATCAAGTCTTCATTTACCAGTTTGAAAATATACAAAAAATATATACACAGTATACAAAGACACCTGTAATATTTTATATCCCCACATAGGAAATCACAGTAATCTGTTTGTGAGGCCAGTAACTGAATCTCATAATAACAAAACTGGAATCAGAATAATTTGACTATAGGCCATTATAAAATTATTTTCACAATATTCCCATACCTTGCTCCATAAGAACATCAATTGATATTTCTTGGGAACATTAAAAGAAAAAAAAAACAATTGGAATTTTTTAAAATTAGGTAAATACTATAAAAAATACCCTTAATATTGGATTACAAATGTTTTTCTTTCACTTGAAACAGGGGAATACGGCAAATTACTGCTTTTGAATTACTCATTTAGTTCATCATTGATGATGATATTTATATTTTCATGATATAACTGGATTATTTCATTTCCAGATGGTTACATGGTTCCTGTGATTATATCAAAACTGAAGAAGAAGCAGAGAAGTGTGCTGAAGATGGTTACAATTGCATGCTCTGTCGACCAAGAGATGTACCTCCACCACATCTAATACCTTCTCCGATTGCCCAAAAACCACCCACACCGACTAAAAGTCCTGAAATCACTAAAAACACCAACTATTTCATAGATGGCGTGTATCTTAGTGAATTTGGGCACAGTCTCATCAAATCGTTAGCATTAGAGAATCATGGAACAAGAAAGAAAAGAAAGAAAATACCAACTGTTCAAGACAAAGAAGCTGGAATTATGGCCACCATTGAGTCAGTTGTTGCAGGTGGTAATGCAGGTTAGTCATAGACGGTCTCATCACTTTATTAATTGGTAAATCACGCCCAAAAATTAATTTTGTTTAGAAAACATGTTGGAAGACAGTACCAAAATAGAATTGGTAGACATCAAAGATGAACCTCAAGAACTATATAAAGAAGGCATGATATGGACAAAAGAAGATGGTCCCCCACCTGATGGGTTCACTGTATTCACCATGGAAAATGGCATAGCCGTATTGAGAAGAAAAAGACAACGTAATCTTCAAAAACTCGGCATTGGAGGATTCCTTGTCAGGATGAGAGGTACATTATCATTCAAAATTATCTATAAGAGAATTTTACACAAAGAGGCTCATTTCGCAGGCACCAAACCTGGTCAAGACAATGACGATCTCGTCGGCCTTCAAGAACATTTCATTTCTAACAGCGAACCTTGCGATGGAGATAAGCCGCGGAAGAAACCGATACGTAGGAAACCAAAGAGTAAGCTGGTTGAAACCTTTCCTTCTTATTTGCAAGAGGCGTTTTTCGGGAGAGATTTAATGGATGCTGTCGAATGTAAGAAGGAGGTAGAAGGTGGTAGTAGCGATGAAGACAAGGATGAAAAGTATAGATCGATAAAATTATCGCAGGTTAGTAATTTTTCTATACAATTGATTAGAACCGGTTATTCAATAGGGTTCACCAATTGGATTTCAATTTCTCAATGGCGGTTTTTAGATTGACGATGGTTCAAGTTCAAAGAATATAATGTTTTAATGTTCTATGTACTTGATACGAACGTGATGAAATTCATTCGAAAATGATATACTTTCTATCTGAAGTTATTTTGAAGAATAAGAAATAAATGGGACTCCAATCCTTGTTTAAATAGAAAACCATCTTAACTTGATCATAGAGTTCAACATCAATTGAAAAATCGTTTGCATTCCTTAATTTTTTAGGACGAACTGATAGCTGTAGCTGCGGTAACAGCAAAACAAGAAATTCGAGATTCATCGGAAAATAAAGAGAACATGAAAATTGATAAAATATCTAGTATAAAGGAAGAAGAAGACGATAATACTGAAGATTTGAAAGATGTCATTGCTTTACCTGGCGATCTGTTAGATACAGATCTTGTCAATAGTATCATTAACGAAGATGATGAAGAATTGACCAAAAATACGGAATCACTTGAAGCTTTAGGTATTTATCAAGTTGAACTATATGGCGGATCATTTTTGAAATTTCGTCATTATTTAGATTCCAATATGCCGGACGATTCTGAGTTGGCTGATACTTTAGGCAGTTCGGGAAATTCAAAAGATACCAAAGATGAACTAAGTGATATTTTAGGGCCACATTTCAATTTAGATTCTATATCAAATATCAACAGTAAAGATGTCGAAGATATATTCAAGGTAAGAAGATATTCTCCAAGACATATATTCCGATCTAACTTGTTCAAATTGCATTCAGGGTGTGTTGACTGACGAATCCCAAGAGTCGCAAGAAAGCAACGCTTTCCCCCTACAAGGCAACAACCTATTCAACAACGGTGTTCAGCAAACTCTGCCACAACACCCTGTGATCGCACCACCTATCAGACCAACAACTTTGCCTGCAGTCAATCAGTCGAATCTGAATTCTCCTGTTAGCTTTCCCCCACCTAGTCCATATCATTCGGAGTATAGCAAGTTAGTTATTTTTTCAAGTTTTTCTTCTTATGTCGTCAAAGCAATTCTCTTTTATGTTGATTCGTTAGGCAGCGGGAACAATTCCACTAAATGTTCGCATTGTATTTTTCCCCAGCAGTCCCCAATTCAGTCCCGCCTTCTCGGAACCTCCGAGTCCTTGGGTGAACGTCCCCGAAACCCCTGAAATTGACAGCACAAACGTGGGCGTTCAGTCGACTTACAACCAGCGATCGTCGGAGAAAATGAAGGCCGACGAGAGTTTAGGCAACGCCGCCACAATTTCGGCCGTACTCTACGCCAATATGAACCATCCCGAATGGAAAAAGGAGTTCCCCGTGTGGTCGGACAGGTACAAGCAAATCATCAAGAAGTGGAGGACTCTGAGTCAGGATCAGAAAGCACCTTATTTGCAACATGCAAGGGATAACAGGAGTCAGCTGAGGATGAAGAAAGCGCAGCAGGTAAGTTTTCATTTTCTGTTTCTTGTTCATTGTGCCAAAGTAAAGTAAGTAAAGTAAAGTTTATTGAACTACGTTACATCTTTGTATGTTTGTAGCAAGTCAAAAGAAAAAAGAAATTTACAATAAACAACATAATGCTGTATATCACACAAACACTTTAAAATCATCCTACAAATCATTGAAACAGTATGACAGGGCAACAGTACAAATATACAAAATCCTGCAAGAACAGTCAGAAACTTAATGCTAAGAGAAATAGATTTTATGCGAACCCTTTCAATATGCCAGCACAGATGAAACAAAAGCCAACAATAGCAGGACATAGAGAAAGTAACAGAACTGAATAATAAAACTACATGAAGTGTTGATACACGACACGTTACATGAATAAAAAAGTGTTCTTCACAAATCATCCGGCGCGAAACTATAATTGAGAAACTCGTCCGCAAGACACCATGTGCTTCAAAAAGTATCCAGATTTTTCCTTATTCAGTCCTAAATCCCAAACTATAATCAAACAATTTTTGCCAATTCTCTGCTACATAATGGTGTTTTCTAAAAATGATGTAAATTTTCATTTTTGTTACGGTCGCCATATTGTTTTTGTTTTGAATAGATCCTGTCATTACCTTCTCAATATTATATCACAAGCTATTATTTTTTGTCCAATAATTTGTGTGTTGGAAATTATGCTTTACGTAATAAGCTTTAATAAATCTTGAGGAATGACATAATGTGAAAAGATCAAAATTCTTATGTGTACGTGTTTAAGTTGAATGAATATGATAATATAATTCTCTTGTGTCTCTGACCTAACATCAAATCTTTCATTCATATTTTTTTCATTGCATCCGATAGTTTCGGTAATGGTGAATTGCAAATTATTACTATTGGCGAATGAACATAAGCGATACCTGGTAACACTAAAGAATAACTAAAAATCTTGACATACCTCTTTTTCAACACATGCTTTTTTATTGTGTTTTGTTGATTTTATACTCATTATATCGTATCGTTAATAAATAAAAGGTGATCTTATATATGTGATATTATCTTTTTTATTTGGCACTTCCCAAAAATTGTCTCGAAAGTACATCTAAATGCTACCTATCCTGAGTAGAGTTATATGATATACTATTAGATTTCCAGGTTTTGCTGCAATACAGAAAAATATGACATGATATTTTGAAAGCTTTTGATGTTGGGATAGTGCTTGATTGTACAGAAATTATCATACAAAAACCAAAATGTCTTTTTTGTAGAATCAGGTTTTATTCTCAGTAAAAATATAATAATACAGTTAAATGTATGACAGGTGTTTCTTGATTTTGAAGTTACAAAGTACACACACAAGAAACTCTTCATGATATTACGTGTCCAGCCCTTAACAAACACTTCTGAAAGTATTTGTGCCTACAAGGTATCCCAAACTTATTCTTGCCATTCGAATCTGAAAACAAAATCAGAAGCCTATGTACATTTAGATTGGACCACTCACATTTATTACACTATTCTAACTCGGATAATACATAAATTTTTTTTTGCTTAGACATTTTGTCATTCGGCCAGTCACAAGATGAGTATTATTTAAACTCACACTTTATTAACGAAAAAACACTATCTATGGTTCTGTGACTTTCTACTTTGGCGCTGCATTCTTAAATTCATTCGCTAATCATCTATCTATTTATAAATGTCATAATAGGTTTGTTCCAACACGTCTTAGGGTGCGTTCCATTAAGCGCTCACAACGCCCAAAACACTCATTCAGACGTTCCACGTGGCCACCACGATCGTTGGGGTCGTGGCGAAAATGTCATGAATGACGTCATGATTCATGCTCACGACGACCCATCTCAATAGGTGGGTCGGCGTGAGCGTTTCGATGACGCACAGAACCAAGTGGAACGACAAAATTCGTGGTTGTAGGCGTGATCTTTGTGAACGCTTAATGGAACGCACCCTTAAAACCGTTACAATATGGCCACGCTTATGCGCAATTGATTTAATCTGTTCCAACCGAGAAGTGATCGTAATCTAACCATCATCATTTTGTTTCAATCAAACTCGTAAACCGTCCACAGCATGGTTTTAGGACGGTGATTTCGGTACATGCTCAAAATTGAAAACTGTTTTGATTCATGAGTATTGACATGCGTAATAAGAAACTCTTTTCCAAAATAATAGTTTAGCCAACCCAGCTTTCTGTTTGGATATTTATTCACTTTCATTTGTGTTAATGATTATTTCTTCCGTTCGAATCGAATAAGAAAAAATAAATATGAGTGACGATGGAGATATTGATTATTTATACGAAACAAGTGAAGACGATTTTGATATTCGGTACAATGAAACATGGGTCAAAAATCGTAGATTGTTACATTTTCATATTATTTTAATTATTGCAACCAAAGATTATTCTTAAACAAAAGAACAATAATCTCATCTTGAAGAACGAGGATAGCCGAAAACCGTCAATAAAACCGATCCAACCCTCGAATGTTTTTGTAACGTCACGAAACTATGCGAAGTTCGCGCATGCGAACTAAACGAAACCGAAACGGCCACAAAACAGTTCCGAAACCATACAGATATGTTTGTTGGAACGAACCTATCATAAAAAATTCGATATACATTTTCAAATCTATTTATAACTGAAAGTTCATGAATGAAATAAATATAACGTTCTCATATAAACATTTGATATTTTTGATGCTCATAAAAATGTCTTACATGCCCCTTCATTTTATCATTGCAAAGATTGCTATGATTTTAGAAAATTCAATACAGCGTCCAAAACGTCGTAAAGTGAATCTCGAAACACTATCTAGCAGAGAAACATTGGCAATAAGAAATGGAAATTCTTTTTCAAATTGATTTACGTTACATCTCGGAGAAACTTTCTCAACGACGTATTCAACCTTTTTCATTTGCCTCATAACTTAAGAGAACCCGATGGTAAGGATGGAATTTGATATAGCTGTACCTGCATTTTAATTATATTTTTTTTTCAAGAGGTACAATGAAATCTGCGATATGTTTTCAGGCAATAAAAACTCCAAATACTCGAAATTATTATATTAGCAAGATAGTTTCAAGTCCAATCATTCTAATTTTATCTTCAAGTTTGAATCTTACCAAAAGAATAATAGAGTGAGAAAAAACTAGCATCGAGCAATTTTTCTCTTCTGGTCTATAAAAGACATTTGCGGAATATTTCACAACCCTTATGTTTTCTCTAGACAACTGAGTATTCATACAACAATTATGAATAGACTCATTTCCGGTGAACATCTATTGTCTGACTTAGTTCATCGGAATGATTTATCAAGATTTCTTTTGTTTTAACGTTTTTAACGCATTCGGTAGAAAAGCATGCTCTTCCCGAGCTTTAGGAGATGGTGCAGTGTCACTAACATTATTCGTTATTTGTCAGTTTACGTTTGTTTGATGTGATAGATTTCATAGGATTAAGTAATTTCAATCAGTTTCATTACAGTATGTTTTAGCATAGTGTCCCAACCAATCCAAACAATTCTGTTTTATCATACAAAAATATTATTACATCAAACAATATAATTTCATGTTCGAATATTTGTTGCTTGAATATGTTTATTTCCTCCGTCATTTTAGATGTATCGATTCGATTTTATGAAACCGTTGAAAAATAAGATAACATTTCAATTAATTTGATTTAGATATGGATTCATGTAGATCAAATTTGACTCAAATCTAAAATTAGAGAAAATGTGATTAAATCTCAACTTGAGGCATAGGTGTATTGAAAAATGAAGTCCCAGTTACAAAATAAATGGATAAACACTTTTAAGTAATAATTGAATTTGGACAGTAGTCTCTTTCGCATAAATTTTACCGTGCGAGTTCTGTATCTCATCTGTCTTAATCCATCGTCTCGAATTGAATTTGTACATCTGAAATGACCCATTCCAACCCCTCTAGTCTCAGAATTCGAAGGAAGTGCCAACCACACCGACAACGTCGCCGAGCGTGACGAAACCGTCGCCGGCCATCGCCGCAGCCTTGGTCTCGACGTTGCAGACGGCCCTCAACCAGCAACCAGCACCGACGATGACGGCAGCTGCCGTAGCGCCCGCAATCACTACCGAGGTGTGCACCCAGTCGAGACCGACACTAACATCGGCTTCCGCTAGCTCTGTGTCTGTCACCCCCACACCACCTTCTTCCCCCACCACCCACCAGCAGTTCACTGTCCGCGGTCACTTCGCGGGGCCAGGAGATCGCGTCGGCCCCGCGCCCAACGTCACCGTCAATCCGCACTATCAGCCGAACGCGGCGGCGGCGACGGCGGACGGTGGTGCGCAGTCGCACAATCCTAGGTTAGGTTCGCAACCGACTAGCGCTGCGGATCAGCAGATCAGAGTTTTGACTCCGTCGGAAATTATGCGTACACTTCCCTCGCTATGTCAGGAGAATTACGAACCCCCCCAGGTGTCAGCGGTGAGAGTCGATTGTGTTCGGTGTGAACTTTTTCGGAGTTTTTTTTTTCATTTTCGTTTTCTTTGTTGAAGTTGCTTGCCAGAGTAGGTGTGAGGTTTCATGGATAAATTCAACTGTGGATATAAATTACTAGCGAATTCGGTTTTATCTATAACTCTTGAATACCATAAATTCAAAATATAAAATCATATATGAATAACATCGACTACTAATCTAGTTGAGTTGTCTCAGAAAGAAATATGTTTGAATACATCTCTCTTTGATCGTCCTCTGATATAATCTTTTTGTCTGTAGCAGAGTCTGAAGTTTGGTGAATAAATATTCATAATTTCATATCCAAACATATCATTGTGCAGTTGTATTATTCTTTATACAACAACGGGTGTTAGTAATTTTTTCACTGAGACGACAGTTTCAATTTTAGATACTCTACACCAACTCACAAGCGGTTATGCCTGTCAATTTAATTTTCATGGTATTTTGATTTGTCTTCAGTATTTCTATCGTCTTGAGTACAAATTGAAACCTTGCTGGCGGTTCTCGATGCAAGCATGCAATTTTGATTATTTTCGCAATTTGATCTTTGGATGTTGTGCGTGGATGAGAGTATATTGAAATTTGTGAGTATTACCTCTTTGATCGACACCTCAATCCTTGCCCAATCCCGAAAACCAGATATCAGAGCTATTCCATATTATCAGATTGGAATTAATTTAATTTCTCATTATTTAGACTGGTTTCTTAACTCCCTAACACGTGCCTATGGTGGAGGATTCAGTTTTTGGATATATGTTTTCTTTTTTTATGTAGGATTGACTCATCTTCGATTTTTGACTAATGAAAAGCATGGTGTTGTTTATAATTTGTATATATTTTGTGGTGTTATGGCCTCTTTTGTCTTCTCTGGGCTTTCGAATAGTTTTTTAGTTGTATTCCTAATAAACACACTTCATTGGACCAAGCGTTCGGTTCAATATATTTACGAGGAATTGCTGTTTTAGGACCAAGAGAAAATTGCTCTACAACATAAATCTGTTAAGGAGGCAGAACAGGAAAGGGCCTGGAAGCAATTGCAAGCCATGAGGCAGCAGCAAGCCCAACAGCAACAACACGTTATACATGAGCAGCGAGTTCAAGGTATTATTTCTCTTTGGAATTTTCAACTAGAATGGTAGAGCATGATTGTCGATGTCTTCAATACTAATATACTCAATAATTACTCACTGCTTATGCCAATAAGAGGTGTATTTTCGAGTCTTCAATACTAATATACTCAATAATTACGAGAGGTGTATTTTCGAAAAACTAGTTAATAACGGTAGATGTATTTTAAATTCAACTGTCATCTGTCTCTTGATTAAGAACTTGATGATCTCGTATCTATATCAAAATAACCTACACCTACAGTGAGTCGGTGCCTTTTTTAAAATTTACTAACTTGGGTTAACGGACACGTTTAATTATGTAGTGGAAAAAAGGATGTTTATTTCATCTGATGAACTAGAAAATATCTTGCATACAAATTTATTTATTTCATCTGATGAACTAGAAAATACCTTGCATACAAATTTAACTTGATTTTAATTAATTTCAATAGATCAAATTCATGAAGTTTCAAGAGAAGAAGCTGCTCTGGCACAGAGAGGTAATTATTAATGTTTAGTTTGTTCTCAGACCAATTCTTAGATCAATTACTTGCCGTAGAACTTGAAATAATTGGACACAAGCTATTCCTATGAGTAAAGTTTATTCTTATTTCAAAATTGCATATTAATACTGACAGTTGAATTTGGAATAGGATTTATCGTTATTCCAAAATCAATAACTGATATGTGTATAGCAAGAGTCATAGTAATAATCTAGTTTCGAATTCTTCAGCCATCGCACGAGTCCAGAATCAAATTACCACCGACCCGATGCAACAATTTCTGGTGGACCAGCAGAACCCTGTACTAGCGACGAGCGCGAAACAGGATGGCAATCCTGCAGTTTCTCCTTCGGCCGCCTCCCGCCATTTCTTGACTCACAAATCGGCCAATTTCTCTCTCCCAATATCCCTGATACAACAGTCCGGTTTGAGACCTCCCACCCCTAGTCAGACGCCGCACGATTTCGTTCAGTCACCCGCTACCGAGAGTAACGATCCTTTCATACAATCTCCTACCACTCCTAAACCGAATTTTCAACCTAGGTTGCCATCGGATTCGTTCGGACAGCCTGCCACGCCTAGACCGCAGTTTGGGTTAGCGAGACCACCTATGCAGGTTAGACAAATTTCGTTATTGTCCATCATGTTGGCTTTCATCAGATCATGAACGCCAAGATATAGTCAAGGTTCTATTTTATTACCCTCGTAAATAATCAGACCCAATTAATTTTCCAGGGCTTCACGAACACCGTGAGGCCAGATCAGCAAGACCTTAACATCAACCGTCAACTGAGAGACTTGTTGCAAAGGCAGCAATTCAAAAAACTGGACGACTTGATGCCCGGCAAAGCCCAGCAAAGAGTATGGCCACAGAATGAACAGCAAGACGGTGAAACGCCCACCAGCACGGTCGTATCGGCCGCAGACACGACTTTCAGGCAACCGTTGCCGCCCAGCATAGTGAGACCGCGAATGCCGGTAGCCATTGGAAACAGACCTGTTCCGGGTCCGGGAGCAATCAGATTGGGTCAGATGGATGCTAGGATGCAGGGGCTTGATCCGAGGATGAGATTGATATTTCAACAACAGGTAAGAGTGGATTCGGATGATACTGAATTCATTGAATTGAGCAAGAAATGTAATAGTTCAGCGCTGCTGTTTCTTGTAACTGCTATTCCCGAATGAACAGGAACGACGCGCTCCTGGTGACCTAGAGAGTAACTAGAATTCATAACACAGTTCTTCTACGATACATGTGTGTTGTTGATTTTATACTAAATTCGTATAATTAAATGATTGTAAAAACTATGAGTCGTTCGAGTCGCACTTTCCATAAATTGTCTCAAAAGTACCTTTACGAAATGCTACTCATGAAGTTTCATGTTGTATCATTAGATTTCCAGTTTTTTCTGAAATACAGAAAATTTTGTCTAAATGTATTGAAAGCTTTGGATATGTTAGGATAGTGCTTGATTGTTCAGAAATTGTTATACAAAAACCAAAATGCCTTTGTTGTAAGATCAGAATTTATCCTCAGTATAAATGTAATAATACAGTGAAATTCATGGCAGGTATTTCTCCTGGAGGTTTAATCACATTCTGGAAGAGTTTCGTGTCTTCAAAAACAAAATATTCTCGGATTATTTTAAGAAATGTCTCGATTTATATTATAAACTCACATATTACTGCAGAATCACATTCAACCAAATGAAATTAATCCGTCCAATGTCAATATTTATAGTTCTGTGGCGCTGCTTTCTTATTTTTATTCGCGAATAGATTTCTGTTCATAATTATTCTTGGGATTTAGAAAGAACACAGTCGTATGAGTTACGAATACACGAACCACTAATTCACAAAATCTTTATAGCATTGAGTTTAAAACGAATCGAATTGAATCCCTATTCACCTACAGCAGAGACTGCACCACGCCAATCCGCAGCAACAACAATTCGTGCGATTCGCGCCGGCAGGCATACGCCCCGCCACTGTCGAGCAATACGAGCAATTATTGCATCGACAGCAGCAAGCGCGTGCCGTGGATGCACACGCTGGACCACGAATGCCCGCGGGTCAGGCGGGTGGGTTGGTCGCTCACAGGCAGCAGCAGCAACAACAACAAACGTCGGGCGGTGCCGCGGAGGGCGGACAAAACGAGGAGGGTATACCCGATAATGTGACGGCCGAGTTGGAGAAATTGGAACAGGAGACTGGTGGGTTTTCGATAGGTTGAACTTTGAACTAGCTATGAACATAGTCAGCTGCTGAAGATCTTTTGAATTCGATTAAATGTTTTCCATGTCGAGGTCAATTCGAGGGCATCCACGTAGAGCGTAATCTCATATTCTACTCCAGGTACCATGGTGGAACTTCAAGGCGTTAGCGAAATTCTAGGAGGACTAGGTGACGATGACGATGAACTGCTAGCCGAAATGGGTAATGACTTCAACATTTTGGAGTACGCTGATCCCGAACTAGAGGCACTCACGGGTGGCAAAACAAACATACTAGACTTGGAACTCGAAGAAGAACCCATGAAGAAAGACAACAAGCGAGATGCCCCCAAAAAATCTACCACAACACCTCAAGTGCCCGTTAGCGCACCGGGCAAGTCGACTACGGCTCCCGTTATCAAGAAGGAAGGCGGAAAGTTGCCTTCTATGCAATCACAGGAACATTTACCGCCGCCGACAATGGCAGCGCCTCAGCAACAGGTGTCGCATCCGCGACCTCCTATTCCTGCGCAGGCGTCGCAGACACAGCACTTTCTGAGTCCTCAGCAGATACATCAACAAATGGTGCATCAGGTAATAGCAATTGTTGGAATTCACTTCAATTCATGTATTGAGAGATGGTTAAAAATAAAAAAAATGAGTTTTTAAATAGAAACTATAAAAATGTGGTGTCAAATTCAAGGTGCAACAAGCGGCAGCACAAGGTAGACCAATGCCTCCTGGGTCGAAAATGCAAACTCCTGATGGCATTATTGGTATTGTCATGCCGAACAACACTGTACATCTTCAACTACCTCCGAATTATCAACAAAAGTTGTTACTTTTCCAGCAAAGTAAGTATTAGATTATTTTCATTCAAATATTGTTGTGATGGGTATATTTCTTTTTGATTATATTGCTATTGTATTAAAAAAATCTGGTGAGTTATACCATTTTTTTTTGTTTGTTCTCAGTGCAAAAACAACAGGTGCGTATGGGCCAGCCAAATCCTCGAATGAGCTTGCCGGTAGGAGCTAATCAACAGGTGACAGGCATGCCACCTGGCCAAAGAGTAGCAGCTCCTCCTCCCCCTCCTTATCCTGGACCACCCCCACCGTATCCGGGAAGTGCTCAACAACCGGTGAGTTCTCTTTCTATAATTTTTTAGTGTTTTTTTTTGCTGTAAGCATGTTTGTATAATTTGTGTGTGTATTAATTGAAACATTTCATCAATATTCATTTACTGGCGTTCTCTGGAAGTTATTAAAATGATATGATTCATTGGCATTTTCGGCTCAATCTTTGTAACAATTGATCGATGAATTTTATTTTATTCGATTAGTATTTGAATTCTTTTTAATTGTGCAACCATAACTGCATATTCTCTTTAATGATATTAACTATGATATAGAGAGTAAGGGATATTTTCGTGAATTATCGAATTGATCCTAGAAATCGACATGTAACGATTAATCATTGTTTGGAATTGGGAACAAAAAAACTTATCTAACCTGTACATGTTATGATTATCTGATGGGATTCAATCGTATTATTTTGTAAATATTATATGATACTTGTTGAGGTGGTGGTCTTCTGATAGCTCATCAACACTTTTACGCAACATTTAGTATTCGACAGAAAGTGATGTTCGAGCTATTTATTAATTCGTGTTAAAAGCACTATCACAAATTAATTTTACTAATCGATATGGTTGAGGTATGGTATTATTAATTGCATGTGTATGTGGTAGACGGGCTTGAGAATGGGGCCTGGTCTCCTCCCGATGGGACACTTCCATCCTGCCACACCACAGGGTTATCCCATGCATCCACACTTACAGCGGAAACCCCTACTCCTCGAGGTGAGAGATCATGGACTCCGTACACGACTTATTTAATTACAGATTCCTACGCACTCACCTCTCTTTTCTCGCCGTTCGTCACTGCTTATACGTACACATTCCTGTTTTAATTTGACATTTTACTTTGGTATGCGACCATCAACTGAATTTTTTCGAATCGAAATGACCATTTCAAATATTTGTTAATTTGCCAATGTTACAACGGCCTACCAATTAGAGTTTTCTGAACAAGACCCAAATGAGAGTATTTTTCCTTTAATAACACTATTGAGATATTGGATGTTAAATGTGTTAACTTCAAAGTAAACATTATTTTTCAAGTGCTACTTGGTGAATACTAAAGTTTATATATTTGAAGATAGAAATGACAGTTTCGGCTATTCTTCAATACCACAAGTGTAAACTGATAATTAAGCATTGAAATTCTAATTCACCGAGATCATTTGGGCACTAATTGACTAGATGAGAAATCTGTTACCAAATCAAATAAATGACGTTTCACAGTTCTCTCGATTCAAAGAATGCATTGAAATGATAACTACTATTTGAAAATGCCAATATCTTGAAAACTATTCAAGCTAGGTGTAGGGATACAAGGTGTTTCGTTTGATATAACAAGTTATCTCCGTTTGAAATTATAAAAAAGTTACGATGAACGTCCTGTATAATATTGGGAAACGGGTCCTATCGGAATCAATAACATCTTTAATGCTTGGTCAGAATGGGGAATTCTCCTTCAGACGATAACGAAGTATTTTTTATGATATATCTTCAAAACGTCGCATTTCAAATTTATCATTTCAACCTTTTTCCAGAAAAAAATATTTCAAGTACTTGAAAAACAAAAATTAATATGGAAATTTAAAGTTTGAAATGCTTCGTTTCTTATTCACCATTTGGCAACATCGACTGCGGATTACAGTGATAAAAAAGGACAACAAATTCGTTACGTTGATTAGGTAAACAAAGATGGCTAGATTTTAATCAGATTAGAAACCCATTCTGCTTATTTCTACTCCATGACGTTCCATGCATCGCATTGGAGGCAACGACCAAGAAATAGAGTTAGAGAGAGAACTCAGGTTTTAAGGTTATGTTTAAGTTTGGCGTGGTTTGGCTTCTAAGTAAGGTTGTTGGTTGGGTTGAACTATATTGATGTATAATATGGTATCGAATAACTTGAAAACAATTCAATCGAGTATTCTTTACCAGCCACAAAGTATAAACAAAAAGTTGGGTTATGACAACCGACAAATTTTGACACTAGATTGTAAATGTACAGACAACAAAGAAAAATATATGTTGTTCTTCTTCTAGCCTACTAGGCGCTGTTGCCAATTTGTGAGCTAGAAACCAAGCGATTTAAAATTTAAAACCCCATATTTGAAAAATTATTTTAGATAGTTTCTGCAGAGAGTTTGGAATATTCATGAATGAAACTCATAATCATTAACTTTAAACTTGCATTTCCAGTAATAACCCAAATTGAGGAGAATTCCTCATTGGAAGGGATGGTTTCTATACATTTCGATGTTATTCAGTCTCCAATTGTACCCAGCATTTTCAAAAAGAAAACAATAACTTGAAAACAGTTATAGTTAGGTACATGTTACCTCCTATGAAATCATATTATTATTCCCTGAACTATCCAAAACTGTAACAAAATACAGGGTGTTCCATTTAAAAAAACCCAACTTTGATGTCACACTTTTTTGAGCCACCCTGTATACTCAAAAATAATTTCCGAAATATTCAAGGGTTTGGTTTACAGAGACCGAGTCGTATGTGGTGCCCCACCCTGTATAGAACATTAATATTCTTCTATAAATGTCAATTTGAAACACCTTGTAGAAATAATTGGAATTGTTTTCAAATAAGTATTACAGAAAGAAGGCTTCATTTGGGCTGAACTTCTGCTTGAACCTCACAGTACGGTCCCTTAGTCACTTCATTCTTATCTCTACCAGCTTTCTAATCTAGGTCCTAGGTTTGCACAAACAACATACATCTTGAGATCTAGCATTATGTGAAATCTAATCCCTCATTCTCAAACCTTTTTTGGGTTGTTGCATTACCGCCTGTAACTTTTTGCATGCTGGATATTGTCAAGAACAAATCTCGAGTTTATTTAAATTTGTTCGTTAAGGAGCAGCCTCTCTTATTGGAAGATTTGCTTGAACAGGAAAAGCGGGAACAAGAGAAGTTACAGAATCAGCCTTCGAATCAAGAAGTTTCGTCATCGACAGGTGTTGATAGTGAATCGGCTTTGTTGAGCGATCACGATTTCGAAAGACTCAAGGCAGACATATTCAGTAATGGGCCTGTCGGAATTGCGAACAACAACCAAGGTGAGACTCTATCTTCATTGTTCATCTTAGTTAGGTATTGAGGTTATTGGTGAAAAGAAAACCATATTTATTTCTTAAAAGCTAAAAAATCGAAGTAGCAAATTGTAGCAAAGTTGTTTTGAGAAAAGTGCTAATAAATGATATTCGAAAAATGAAAAACTCGATTGCTCAAAATTAACAAGATAAGTTTCATGTAGTCGTGATGCGTTCGATATGATGGAAAGATCATGTTAACATAAAGATAATAAAAAAATAGATTGATAGGCGAGATCACAAAATCATGAATTTGCTACAACCCTGCCCAAGATCAAATATAATGATAAAAAATTGTGTATATAAAATTTCTCTGAAAACTATTAATATCCGAAAAAACTTTTGAAGGCATAAAATAGTTCAATAAGATGATGAAAAAATATAGTGTTTTTTTATTCAAATTCCCTTGATTGATGCCTTTATCCACAAAACGAGACTTCTAACGTCCTTGATGTCGTGGTATAATTTCAAAAAGTTTGATATCTCGTCGATTGCCATACATTATACTTACTCGGCACGTTCAATTTATGTTCAGTTATTGAAACTTATGCCTTACATTTTGGAAGAACTAATTATAATCGTATTCAATTTCGAAATCTCAATACTATACATTTTTCAATTTTCCAGGCAACGCTCCTCAGCAGCAACCATGGCAGCAAAACCAAAATCGTCAAGTTCCCACCGCTAATCCCCAACCCACAATGGAAATCACCACGAGAGTACAAATGTTTAACGCGAACTTGATACCCGCTCCCCCATTACCCCCTGAAAATATAATTTCCGAACAAGACAAGCAGGCTCAGATGCTGTACGAACAGTGGCTGAATCATCAGAATAACGTGTTAGGCCAACAACTGCGCTTTTATGAGACCGAGGTTCAAAAGCTTAGAAAGAGCAGAAAGGTAAAGTGAATTCGATTTCACATTGGTGCCTGGTAGATTTATAGGTAGATAAGTTAGTGTTGTTGTACAGGAGCTGTATAAGAAGACAATCTTCGGATGGATATGGCAGATTTTGGTGAATTTTTCAGAACTGCTTATGTCAACATTATCTCGCACTTATAAGTGCGAAACGGTTAATTTGACAGCTAAAAATTTGTGACATTATCTGGAAACTTTAACAAAACGTCATAGTGTTATTTTTCTGATGGTCGTCATACATCTGAGAAATAACATATTATTATATACTTCCATTCAAAACTCAATGAGATCATTTCTGATAAGTTAAACTTTCAACAAATGGTGACCGGATGATGACACATTCCAATAGCAGTCAAATCAATGATAATGATTTCATTCATATTTGGAGAAGTCAACAGGTTATGCGAATATTGTTATATTTTTAACCGCTGTATAATTGTGTAATTTGTATACGGAATTCAGTTGATGGTCCCTTAGAGTTCATATTGAAATAGAAGCAGAAAAATAATACGGCATTTCTTCCAGTCTTTGAATAGCAAACAACGGCAGCTGAGAAAATCCGGCAATCAACTGACTGAAACAGATGCTGCAGAACTGCAGCGAGTCGCTGCCGAGCAGGCGATACTTCAGAAGCACTTGGAATCGAGCAGGAAGCAAAGTCGGCAGCATGGGATGCTCATCCAGGTATCTATTGACACTTTATAGGCACTGCTCTTTGTAGAGGATGCACAGTTTGAAAGCATTCATCATATAAACAAAATTCGCGAACGAAGTCTTGATTTGCAAATATCAATATTCAATGCCACTGCTCTACGTATTCAAATTAATAGAACTTGCTTTCTACCGGTATTTCAAAATACTGCGAAAACACACGTAGAACTGGGTCACTCTTTCAATTGTTCGAATTCATGATTTCTAATTTCATCTATTCATAATTCAGCGTTTATATGAGCTATCTGTACGATCAAACGTAGTAGTGAAACCCACAAAAAACGCACAAAGAGAACCGTAGTTGCACCCCTGCAGCAAGTAGCAATGTCTATACAGTCCGAACCTGTTATATAATCCCCCATTACCCTTACTGGTCTATATGAAGGAATACCGCAACAAACACCCGGCCAAGCAGCGGCCCGAACAAATCCAGTCGCCATTAGGACTGCCCGCGTCCTCGCCAATTCACCACACTGGCGCGTCCCAATCGCCGATGATGTCGCCCAGCGCTTCGCCGCTCACGCACCACAGTCCGATGAATAGTCCAGGTCCTATCATTTCGCCATCGCCCGGACCCGGCTCCATGCAGAACATGATGCAGAGTCCGGGCAACGGAAACGTCATGTCGCCGGTGCAGGTGTCGGGAATGCAGCCGAGTCCTAGAATGGGAACGCCACTTTCGCAAAGTGAGTAACCGCCGTATTTAACCGTCCAGTTAATGACCAGTTACCCAAGTGTCTACTTCAATTAATCTCAAAAAAAAGTTTATGACTGTCTGGGTCCCCGAATTCAAAGTGGTTTGAAATCCAATTTTTGTATTTTTTTTTTCATAATAAATTATTCAATTCGTTAGGAAATGCCTGCGAACGCTTTTTGACAAACGGAGTACACAGTTCTCTACCCGGTTGCCGATACCATGATCGCCGCTCGTACGATTTTGTAACAACCAATTTGTTATTCTTATAATAAATATATGTTTAAAAGCGGGCGACATTAAATGTCGGCGTGTTATAGAAATATGCTGGCTATGTTTGAGTGGATCTTTTTGCAGTATATCTACCGAGCATGTTCATGGTGTCCACTACAGTTATAAAATAATGCACTGATGATAGCATAATCACTACCTTTTTAAGGTGAAGGAAGTCCAGGACCAGTCCCATCGCCATCACAAGTTTGTCTGCCTCCACCAGTTCCTCGGATGACCTCACCTCAGCATCGCAGACTAGTAACTAGTCCTGGTGCAGTGCCTCAAATGCGCTTCGTAAACAATTCTCTCCAACAACGCGTACGAATGCAATCCCCAATGCAAAACTTCCAACAAAAACCAGGACCGCCTTCTCCATTACACAGCCCTACGTCTCAACAAATGAATATTAATCAGCTTCAACTCCAGAAGCAACTGCAACACCATACGTTGATGCAACAACAGCAGCAGCAACAGCAGCAAGTAATGGACCCCAATCAAAACGACCCGAATGTTTTACACTCTCAGCGAGCCGTTCAACTTTTGCAACATAGAAATCTCTTAAGGCAGCAGCAGGGGGCGCAGCAGCAACAAAACATCGGTCAGTCCCAACCTTTGACCCCTCAACAGCATCAGATGATGCTTCAGCAACAGAAGCAATTAGCTCAGCAGCAGCAGCAGCAGATAGCTCAGTTACAAGCTGCTAGGTTACAGCAACAACAACAGCAGCAACAACAGAACCCGCCCCAGTCTCCGCTACCCCCGAAAAGCCCTATGGTAAACCAACAAATAATGTCTCCTCATTCGATGCCGCCGTCGCCGATGCAAATGCCTCCGAAGAGTCCTATGGTGGCTTCGTATGGAAACAACCAACCTAATCCCAATTCGCCAGCTGCTAGAAGTCCGGCTTTCCATCAGGCGGTTGGACAACCACCGAGTCCTATGACCCACGGACAGTATCAACCTCCTAGTTCTCCGATGCCAAGGAGCCCAATGGTTAATCAGAATCCATCTCCGCATGGTATGAGGAGACCTCCTAGCGCGAACAGTAGTCCTGCTATGTCGGATCGTCCCCACGGCGAGGAAAACCTCGGTACCTCCATGTCGAGGTCGTCCTATAACATTGATCACTTGATTCAGGACTCGATGCAAAATCAAAATCACAATATCCAGTTCAACAATGACATGCACTTCAACAATGAGTCGAATAGTCAGAATATTTTCAGAGAAAATATACAGACTGGTGGTGGCAATCCCAATAATCCGTGCAATCCTATACCAGCACCCCCTAGTTTTGGGAGATTCGGCTATGTCAAACTTGGCTTGAGGGGAGGTTCGCCCATGTGGAATTATGGAAGAGGCGCCAAGAGAATACCGACACCTCCTAACACAGTTAATAAGCCCGATGAAAAATCGAATCCCGATCAGTCGAATGTTCAAAAAACTAGGAAAGAACTTCATCTCAACAAAGTCTCTATACTTAAAAAGAAACCCTCCGGAAATTTCCAAGGGAAGGTCGGGTCATTGGTTAGCACCGATTACGATAATACAGATGATAGCTCTTGTACTCCACCAGAGACTCCCCCTACTTTGCCTTCCGGCAGCAAAGATGCCATTCAGAAACCCATTCCTAGGAAAGCCTCAATGGAAATGCACAGTCCCGAAAATAAACAAATGGACATTATGGACTATGATGACGATACCAACACTGTGCTCTCAGCTGAGGTTTCTTTGAGTTCCACAGCTCAAAACGATCACGATGATATGGTAGAAATTGAAACTCTATCGCAACAAGACCTAGCAGAAGGTTTCTCTAGCCCCTTGGAGTCAGATCAAATTCCAGACGAGTACCTTCTGTTTCCTGGGAACATGGTGGTAGACATGACGGGTGGTAACCAGTTTTCTGATAAGGATGAAGAAGAAGTTGAAGAGGAATACACTGGTGAAAATATGCACATCGTTATTAGGAGTCCCACAACTAGTGATGACGAATTCATAATGCAGGGGAAGACCAAGAAGTACGAAATGGTGCCGCATCCTGATGAATTCATCAGTAGAGAAGGGCCTGAATCGCCAGATCAAGAAGATGGTGAAGAGGAAGTTTTAACTAATTTCGAGGAATCTGACATGGTAGTGCTCGAACAAAACAAATCGCCTGAAGATTCTATTTCGACTAAAGAAGATTTTGAAGAACTCATCGATAAGGGTTCGAGGAAAAACAACATAACCAAAAAAGATGAGATACACAAGTTCGCCAGCACTTACAACTACACAAACAATACATCTCAGCCGCAAATTCCGAGCACTAGTAGAGTAACAACTGTACCCCAGAAAATGCCTCCCAAGATATCTCTTATCAATAGCACAGTCGTTCATGCTTCAGCTAATAAAACGAACACAGACAATATTATTATAACACCGAACACGAATGCTCAGTCGCAGAAAGTTACTAGTATCATTTTAACACACAACTCTAACGTAAGAGGAAATATGCTGAGTGTTCCTAAGATAGTAACTTCTGCTTCACCAGCTATTACGATAGTCAATGCTAGTACGTCACAAATAGCATCCATTTTGCCATCGAAATTTACTGTACCTGTAATCAGTGCCAGTGCGGTACGTCAGCTATCCAATGTCAAAGTAATTGATAAGGCTGGCACGTCTTTATCTCTCAGTACTCATGACAGCACTTTACCCAAACAGATTTTCGAGGACGATTCAGTGTCGCCAGGCAGTTCTAACTGTGACGATGACAAATCTAAAGATTCTTTCGATTACAAACCGAAATCGGCTTCGCCGGAACAAGAATGCAAACAGCCGTTGTTTCCCAAGACTGTTGAAGTAATCAACATCAATTCGGTTAGGAAGTTAGGAGTGGTAGATAACAAAGCAAAAGAAAATGCCGAAAAATCACAAAATAACAGAATCGAACATGTCCAGATCACCAATTTAGTGACTAAAGCACAAATTCAGAAGCAGAGAGTACCGAGTCCTATAATTTCTAAAACATCGTCTCCTGTGATAATTCATAACACACCCGAATTAAAAATGACAGCTCAAGTTATCCAAGAAACTCAAACTCATATGCAGATTAATGCCACAGCAGAGACAATACATTCCTATGATGGTTCAGGAGACACCAAGTCCGTAGTAATATCCATTCCATCGCCCACACCTTCGCAAGAGCAAATGTTGGATAATATTGCTCTACAAGCCCTAGAAAATCGTCGGCGAGAGTTTGAATCATTCGAAGATGTGCTGGACATGATCGAAAACATAACGGCAGAGCCACCAGCCATTTTGGAAGAAAATACCCGACCGAAAGATCCAGAAGAAAACAAGACAATAGAGACGAAAGATTTGAAGGAAGCTTCCACGAGTAAAACTGAAACTACTGGCGGCAAGTCCACTGTTCCACAACTATCTCCCCTTTCTCAACCCACCGAATTGACAACGAATATGGCAAATGCTTCTCAACAATTGAGGTCTTTGTTGTCTTCTTTGCAAACGACGACAACTTCTGCCGGTACAAATGTTGAATCTGTTGTGAAAAATTTTGGGAATAAGGTCAGCAGTAGTGCCTCCTCACCTACAGCCATGCAACCTGTCGTGGCCTCGAGAATAATTCAACAAGCCGGAAGACAATCTCCAAATATCACGAATGTGAACACTGTTATTGTACCGAATTATAAACAGAAAGTATCTTCCACGAATACTCCCAGGAGTAGTCCAAATAAACCATTAACTTCAACTGCTAACATCGCTACTATGAATTTATTGACCAGCAAGAATAGTGGTACCGATTTAATAGCCGACCATACAAAATTGTCTGCAGTATCAACGGTCAATAATGTGCAACAAGTTTCGTCATCGGTAACTGCGCAGTCGAACAATGTTCAAAAAACAACAAATACTGAAACGAGAAAAAGTTCATTGACTTTGACAGCCATGTTACAAAATCAACCTGCAGCATCGACTACCACGAAACCTACTGCTGAATCTTTCACTGCAGCTAGTCTTTTGGGGTCTCCTATCAGTTTACCAAGAGCAGGATATCCCACCACTCTGGTCCAGCCCCAACCGAACTCTACCACTGCATCGGGTACTTCTGAGACGTCAATGTACATGACTCACAGCCAGATTATGTCGTCGATATCCAACATGATTATGAAGAATTCGTCGGACAGCTTCACTGCAGCTACCCTGTTAGGCTCGTCAGTGCATTTGGCCAAGACAATGACTACAGCACCGGCACAAACACAACCGAATGTAGTTGTATCAGTGACAAGTCCAAGCGCGACGGTATCATCGATGGCTCAAAATTCTGTCATCACTCCCAATTATAGACCCGTTACTTCTACCAACTTATTACACACACAATTAACCAGAGTCGTTCGAGCGAAATCGTTGGATGAAACTAAAGTAAGCAAAACTGAAGATCCGAAACCGGAAGTGAGCGAAGGTGTTGCTACAAGTTCAGATGACATTAAAGCATCGATAGCTAACTGTTTGAAACAAGAGCTTGCTAGTGGTAGATATTCTGGTATATATACGACCACAGCAAACAAAATCGAAGATTCGCAAAACGCCTTATTGAAGAAGTTGTTGCAGAATACAGCTTGTGCTAGCACTCAATCTCCACCGCCAAGCTCTGCTAATACCACAGCCACGACATCCTCTATGACACCTAGAATGCCGATGAGAGAAACTTCATTTGTCTCCAGTCCGGTGGTGGAACATTCAACCTCACAACCCGCGATAACATCTTCGGTACCAACTATGCCTACCCAGCAGCTGCATATCGACGTTAAAAAAGGTATGCCACCTTCTAGGACACCCAGTAGAGACGAACTACTTTCGCCTCCGACGCCAAGGTCTTCTTGTAGTCAAGAATCGAGCTTGCAGACTCCACCGATGGTGATGAAGAAAGAAATTTCCAGCGCGACTTTACCTCAACCTAATCCAGCAATCACGACTCACGAAGTGAAAAAAGAATTGTTGGACGAAACTTCGCAACACTCGGAGGTGTCAGATCACAGTAGGTCTGATGTACTGATTAAGGAAGAAATTGATGCGCTGGAGAGTTCCGCTGAAAAGACCATACTGGACAAGGAGGAGTTGAAGAAACAGAAGAGAAGAATGTACCAACAAAAAAGAAGACAAAACCTGATTCTTAACAAAGAGTTAGCGGGACAACCTAAGAAACGGCCCAGAAAAAATTCGAAGATTGAAGAGGACTACGATTCCTACATTGACGGCGTGTTGGCACAATTAAGGCAGTTGCCAGCGATGAATGTATCTGAGCCTATTTTGAATAGAAATTATGGGGTAGTAACTGTTGTTGGGGCCGGTGATATGTCGAAACTCGGTACCAAAAATTATTCGACTCAATTCGGGGATTTAGTTGGAAGCTACGGCAATGCCGATTTGCCAGGGTTCTCTGATTTCTATTCAACAAAACCGTATGGAAGTCTAGATCCCTTGCCAGAAAAACCACCTGCCTCTACCCAAAGAGGCTTTTATGATCTTGAGTTTCCTTTGATCAGATTCGACGCTGAAGATCCCAAAAAAATAGATATGTTCTGTAAAGATGATAATCCCGATACTCTTATGATCCTATCCATACCTGAATTCGCACCGGAAATGTCTTCTGATAAATACGAGGCCATAAAGTTGATTAGTGATGATGAGAATGACGATAAGAAAGATGAATTCGAGGAAGGTGAAAGTAACGGGAGGATTTCACCAACGTTGACTCAAGCAAAACCAATTCCAATGAAATTGCAAACTGTCGGAGGATTGTATGTTCGAGATCAAACAGATAATGTAAGTTTTTACTGTCTTACGTGGTATCATCGTTCAAACTTATTTTTTTTTCCAGAATAAGGAGAATATTGACGCCGAATTTTTGACGAAAACGAAATCGGAACAAAAACCCGATATTCCCACCAAAGACTCTGGAAATGTAACGGTCACCTTGACACTCACTTCCTCAGCTGCTGAGGACATAATGGGTGTTCTCAGAGATCTAGCGAACATTCTACATATTCCAGCTCCGACTAGTTATCAAATTGTGGAGAGAACGAGTACACCGCCTGGTCAAAAATTGGGACTCTATAGGACAAAAGGTAGAGATGGAAAGGAGGGAGGTGAGACATTTTTCAAAAATGAAGGTTTCAACTATGTGAAATGAATATTTTTCCAGCTCCTATTGACATCCAGAGTATTTTGAATGGGGATGCAAAATTCTGCAAGCACTGTGACGTTGTTATCTTGAATAACATGATTAGACGCAAAGTTTCCGATTTACCGTTTCTTGCCAAGGATTCAGAGCTATTAAGTGACGGAGATGAATTATTTTTTTGTAGTTCCACTTGTTATATGCAGTTCGCTTTAACGCGTAGATCACCTTCCATATCAGAAGATAAGGTATGTTGCTTATATAATTGAAAACATACCAGAATCAAAGCAATTTCGTTTCAGGCTGCTGAAATAATCGATCATTTGTCACAGAAGGACAAGCTGGAGGAGAAACAGAAGAGTATGGATTCATTCGAGAGCAAATCTATTATCGCTCAAAGACTCGCACTTGGAACCAAGGAAATTAAAAAAGAGTGCCAATCTGCAGATGTCAAAGATTTTTCGTCTTACTTCCAAAATTTCGATAACAAAGTGGGCAAATTCCCTGAAAATATGGATTTCAAACATAACCCTTCAAAGATTTACAAAAATATTCGATACAAATTTTGGGTTCCTGGTTGTCTACAACCCAATCAGAAACATAAAAAACCAACCGATAAAGAGATTATGGAACTGCTTTATAGATTGCAGATCACTGTTACACCAGCTGTCATGCCGGAAGATACAAGGAAGTGCATGTTTTGCCAAGGTAAGTCTGAGTGAAACACCTATATAAATATTTTCTGACAGATCCAGCCTCAACCAATTAGTAGTTTAGTGGTTAGCTAGATATTTTATATTTTGAAGTAATGCCTAACTCAAAATACTAATGAATCGTTTTGATAAAAGTAACTATAGTCCATTTATTCTGGGTTGATAGTTGTGTCAGATCGCAAGATTGAGCCGTGACGCCACATGTTTTTCAATTTTTCAGGGATGCTCCGAATAAAAACTTGGGTTAGGTTGCCCGTTTGTATTGTTTTGAAAGTATATTCGACTGATGAAATATATTTGGATTACTATTGATTGTGGATAACCGTTGAATGGTTCAAATGATATAATGGACTATTCTCATGCTAGGAATCGAATCGAATATTCAAAGTACATAATCACATAATGATATGTAAAAATGTTCATCTTTCAATATCAACTCTGTTCTTTCTTTCTCATTTGATGGTTCTATATTTCAAGAAACTTTGTTAATGCCTGTGCTGTGATGAGTAGCAAGATTTTTTAATTTAGACAGCAGTTGTGTATCGAATCAGTGGAGAACGTTATCCTGATTTATTTCTCTATGGTTAAATTCGTTAGCAGTTTCAGGGATTGAAACAAATTTTGTCCCAGGAATGAATCCATCTGAACAACCAGCATGCAAAACAATGAATCTAATTGACAACATAATTCCAATACACCATCTGACTGATATACAAATTCTAAATACCTTTAATCTCATTTACTTTATATTTTCACACTTTTGACACTAGAAATCTGAAATATCCAGGTCTCACCAAAGAAAACAAATTGCCTCAAACCTTCATTCTTTAACTGAACGTATCGTTGGAGGAATGTATTGCGTTTCATAGCAATATAAGGTAACTCTATCAATGTTTTCCATGAAGATGTGAGGCAAATATTGAGCAAGCTTTCATTTCAATGACTTCAATGTTATGTGTTCCTCTGCAATGAAGAATGTTCATAAACTATATTGTGAATACAGTTCCTTATTTGATATTGTTGAGGTTGATCAATATCTACAACTTGTTTCTTCCGTTGTGTAGTTCTGTAGGACGGTTTAGTTCTTAGCTTACCTTCTGTGAAAGTATGCAGATATTTCCTACACGGCTCAATTCCTACATTTAAAGCAGCAATCACCCTCTGTAATAATCATATTCCATATAAACTATAGAACCATTGTGAGATCGTGGTGAATAAATATTCATGAAGATTCTTCACTTACCTATCAAATAAAATTCAGTGAAAGTAAGGGGCTCCTGTTATCCCTTTCTCGTTGAACATGTTCTAATAAAGATGCAAGAATTTTCTGGGCATCACCACTCAACCTCTTGGTATTTTGATAAGAATACGATGAAATTAAGCTCTCAAAAGAACAAATTTACGAAAATAGCAAGAAAAGAACAATTCGCATGTAAACAAATGATTTGCTTCAAACAATTTGGCATCGCTGTAAAGTGACAGTGAAGTGTTGCCATAATTGTTGATGTTATGATGTTCCCAGCATATGTATAAACATATTGAGACGTCTGTCATTGCTAGATAATTTTTGTTTTGCACTAATGGCATTGAAAAGTTACCAAATCTGACACAACTATCAACCCAGAATAAATAGACTATACCTATTATCACTAGAGAGAGTGAAAATAAAGATATTACGTTGCGAGACAAAGAAAAAATAGAATGATTCAAGTTCTTGACTTCTTGATTTCATTAGTGACTTTTCTTACCTTCGTATACCTATCGTATTGTATTTTGTAACATTTTACGAACCTTATGAATAAAAAAATTGTGAACTTGAAATGATTGATTCTTCAAAATGAAAATTTATTCCTAATCTGCTTCTTGAATAGAAAAATAAATAATATCCATATTAATTAGTATAACATAAATATTCATTATTCATATTGCAGGACAAATATTCATTAATGCGCAACATACTGTTACAATTTAATCCAATATAGGGTCATCGTCATCTCCCCATAAAAGGGCGATTGGCATATCATCTGAAAGAATTATATATTTTTGCCGAATACACCCAATAATTCGTTTAATATGAATGCGAACATGAGCTGTTGATCTTGTTTCCTCTACAGGATGTAACTGTTATTTGCCATTGGTAAAATGGATCATATTTATCCATCGATTGACTTTCATCATGATCGGCTTCTTGAGCGTCATACTGTTGAAGGTCTTTGTGGTAGGAGGGTGTGTGAATCAATAACATTCATACATCATTTGATAAATAATAAGACTGTTTTGAACTTTTATGTATGTTGGATTTCAACATTCCCAGAATTTCTTCTCGTTCTGATATTACTTTTCATTCACCCAGAACATGAACGAATGTCTTAAAGTTCTCTTTTTTGTATGTAATGTGTCGGCATTGCAATGCTTTTTTTAAAGAATTGGATATCTTTCATTGTTCATAGCGGCATATTAAATCTCGTACTCACCTCGTACTGATGCCAAATTTATTCAATATTTCCAGGTGATTTTTCTTCAATGAGTTGATTTCTATGAATCATTCATTCTTTCTAATATTTTCTTTCTGCAAACGGGACAATCGAGATCATGGAGAGTAATATAACGTCAGAAAAATCTTTATTTGATCATTGCGCATTATAGAGTGTGTATATGAGTAATGACATTCATGAATATACTTTTCAAATCGTACATTGAAGTTACTTACTTGACAAAATGATAAAATATTACTAAAATTTTGGCACTTCTTCAGGTATTGGTGATGGGGTAGCAGATGGTCCAGCAAGACTTCTCAACTTCGAAGTAGACAAGTGGGTCCATTTGAATTGCGGTCTGTGGTCGGATGGAGTATACGAAACGGTTAACGGCGCCCTCATGAACTTGGATAATGCTCTCTCAATGAGTCTTACTACCACATGTATATATTGCAACAGGCTTGGCGCCACAATAAGATGTTTCAAGAATAGATGCTCAGGCGTTTACCATCTCAATTGCGCCGTCAAGGACCACTGCGTTTTTCACAAAAACAAAACAGTGTATTGTTCAGCTCATATACCGAAAAACGAAAAGGACAACGAGTTGACCACTTTGTCGGTGTCACGAAGAGTATACGTTAATAGAGACGAAAACAGACAAGTGGCATCTGTCATGCATCATTCCGATACCAATAACATGCTCAGGGTGGGCAGTCTGATCTTTTTGAACGTGGGTCACTTGTTGCCGCATCAATTACAAAATTTCCACAATCCCAATTACATCTATCCTATAGGCTACAAAATCATAAGGTTCTATTGGAGTATGCGGCGTATGAATAAACGGTGCAAATACATTTGCTCGATTTACGACACGGATGGTAGGCCTGAATTCGGTGTCCTGGTTCAAGAACAACCAGAAGAGGATATCGAATTCAAAAGCTCGACCCCTAAAGGAGCTTGGCAACAAATCTTGGACAAACTAGCCGCCATGAGGAAAGAAGAGGATTGCTTGCAGATGTTCCCGAAATTCGCCACCGGAGAAGACTTGTTCGGCCTTTCGGAACCTGCGATCGTTCGAGTGCTTGAAAGCCTTCCGGGCATTGAAACTTTGACGAATTACAAGTTCAAATACGGAAGGAACCCTCTGTTAGAATTACCGTTGGCGGTGAATCCGTCGGGGGCGGCGAGGACGGAACCCAAGTTGAGGAGTCAGATGCATTGGAAGAGGCCTCACACGCAACGTACCTTCGGCGCTACAGTACGGCCTCTGTTTGCTCCTACCAGTGGGTTTAGTGCTACGGCGACAATGGCGGGAGAATTGTCCTGTCCTTACAGCAAACAATTTGTGCATTCGAAGAGCTCGCAGTACAAGAAGATGAAGCAGGATTGGAAAAATAATGTCTACTTGGCGAGGTAGGATCACGATAAATTGAATTCGCACATACAACGTGATCTCTGAAATAAAATCATGCGCAGTAAACCATATCATACAGAACCGGCCTGGGACAATATGCATTAAAATTTACTTGATATACATAGGAATTAAATGAAACTAAATTCATACTTTCACTATCATCTTATCAGGCTGAGTTAATTGCAAATTACTATGGTCTAACAAAAACTCTCCTGTTGTAATCATGTAGATAATAGATATATTCCATTCTCTGAAAAATATTTATTTTGGCTCTTTTACAGCTTATATTTATATTTACGCTTATTTTAGCGACTATGTCTCAAATACTGTATTTATACAATTTCGTAATGTATAGCTTTCATCAAAATTTTGTACATCCAAGGGTCAATGAAACAATCTAATGTATTCTAGTTCATTCAAGTTTTCGTCTTCAACTCTTTCAAAATACCCAGTAAAAAAAACTTGTTATAATAAAAAAGCCAGTGTTAATAATGAATATCATATAATTCAGTCAAAGGGTATAAATTAAAATTTGACAAATACAAACGCAAAGTATCTGTATTCAATGAACAAATATCGATTGATAATTGTCTATCAAACTGAAATTTTTTACATTTTGATTAGAGGATAACATTAGTTTACTATTTTTTTACTCTTATGATTTCTGCAGAGTAACACAATGCCGAGTTTTCCTATTTTGTCCAAATTTTGTTTCCTACAAGTCAACGCTTAAATGTCCAGATAAACACGAGGAACAAATTAAATTATGGAAAACACGAGGTAAATTAAGACTAACACACTGCCGCCAACGGTAAAATACACAATAACACTGGAGTTTATCACAGACATGTTTCATTCGATCTCCTCAATGGTTTGAGTTTCATTTATACAGAGTGTCTCAAATTAGCACGGTGACTTGGAAGTTAATTTTTTTAAATGGGACATCCTATATTTCATTGCATTTTTACATTCTACGTTGAATTCTGAACAAGTTTGATGAATGGTTTTCTATCAAAAAAGTTAATAGTTTTGGACTTATGAACACTTGTAAATAATTATTTCGACTACTTTTGCGCCAGTTCAATGAGAAAATCGTAACAAATGGATCACAATGTATTCCACTTCCCTATCCTAACTTTTTGAAAGCTATCCAATGTTGCAAACTGCTGATGGCACCATGTGTAACTTACCTCGTCGTACCATTTTACAATTGTTAGAGTTGTTGAATCTCACGAAAAACTAGTACAAATGAAGTTGAAACATTTTAATAAATAAATACAGATCAAGAATCATTAGAAACTGAAGACATACTTTAATTTATAACTAAAAACGGTGAGTTTTTATCTATTTCAAAAGATGTTCGACATGTCCACCATGCATTTCTTGACACATAAATAATTATTCAACGTAGAATGTAAAAATGCAATGAAATATAGGGTGTCCCATTTAAAAAAATTATCTTCCAAGTCACCGTGCTTATTTGAGACACTCTGTATAAATGAAACTCAAACCATTGAGGAGATCGAATGAAACCCTACAACTTATGTATTAAACATTTTTTTGTAATATGTAGAATAAAGACGTTACAGGGGGGGCGACGGACTTTTGGTCCTCACTGTATAAGAGTTCAGTGGGTATCATACATATTCGTTGTTCACAACCGAGCAATATTTGTCATAGTTGAGCATCAAATTAGTTTTGATTTCGACTCAATTTATTCGTTTTATCAACAAATTATTTAATTTAATAAATTTTATTTGAAACAAGAAATATTCAAGCTTCATAATCATAGGCATGAAAATTATATATTTGAGCACCAAAGCTAGAAACTTCAAGTATTTTGACTCTTATTTTAGGTCTAAAATACAAGGATTAGGGCTGTATGCCGCAAAAGATTTGGAGAAACATACGATGGTTATTGAATACATTGGAGAAATAATCAGAAC
The DNA here is from genome assembly GCA_037013635.1 of Plagiodera versicolora. Taxonomy (NCBI): domain Eukaryota; kingdom Metazoa; phylum Arthropoda; class Insecta; order Coleoptera; family Chrysomelidae; genus Plagiodera; species Plagiodera versicolora. The sequence goes on along the minus strand of CM072982.1, from coordinate 9,093,775 downwards.
TGAGCTTGCTGAATGCAGAGAAAAACAATACGACGCCAAAGTGAGTTGAATCCCTTTTCTTTTTTATTGCAATTGAATATATATTGTCAATCAATATACGACTTGATACTTTTTGTCGACAAAATTATTAATTTTTCAAATATTGAAATAGTATATGGAATAGTATGGCCATAACCTAAGATGTGGAATTGTTGAGAACAAGTTAATGGTAAATCAATGTCACAATTTTGAGTCCGAAACAATCTTCGAATTATTACATCGTTGTCCTAATCAAACAACTTGTCCTATGACGTATCGATACTTTTTCCAGTCCAACCAGGAATTTGTATCGTCCTGAAAGATGCAATAGTAATAATGATTATGTTAATGTTAGAGTTAACGTTAAAATACGTATACGTTATTAGAATCGAAATTACATAAACGTCGTATACATTTACAGTAATAACAGAATGAACTTAGAATATCTTTTTGGAATGACATGTACACGTGCGCTTGTAAACCTCCAAAACTAGACCCCGGCACCGAATGTTTTTATTTATGTTCATTGAAACAAACGTAGTAACTGTAGTAAGTTTTATATAAAAAAGTATATATATAATTCTTCAGTTGTTCAGAAGTAATACATCTTTCTGGTATCAGATATCTGATTGTATAGCTTCTGAACTCAGGAAATCGATCGACAAGTATGATATCGATGAGAGAGAAATGTTTGGGCATAATTTATATTGGCAAGATTATGACAATGATCTATGACTCTTCGGAGAAATACTCATTTTTTACTTGACATTGTAATTGTGACAGAGCTTAAATTGACCTCAAACAAAGGTCATTCGTTGCCTACAAGTTGATGTTTGTAATAATTATCTCTAATAATAAAAAACCTTACAGAATCGTGGTATATACATGTTCCGACTTGACGAAGAAAGGGTTGTTGACGCTACTCTGTCTGGTGGCCTGGCCAGATATATCAACCATTCTTGCAATCCGAATTGTGTAGCTGAACAAGTGGAAGTTGAAAGAGACGTTAGAATCATTATATTTTCGAAACGTAGAATACAAAGAGGAGAAGAGGTAAGCGAAAAAACAAAAACAACTATTATGAACTTTGAAAACGAACATTACTTATGTTTTAGCTTTCATACGATTACAAATTTGACATTGAAGACGATCAACATAAAATTTCTTGTATGTGTGGTGCACCGAATTGCAGAAAGTGGATGAACTAAACGAGGGTATATTGACTCGATATTTGTACGATGCTGTTGAAACGTTGGCCGTGTACATAAGTATTTTTTCATTTCATGTTGACATATTCAGATTGCCACAGACTGTTTGAGTGCCATTTTCAAACAACTCAGTCATATACATTCCATAATGTTATTAAGCGAAGAATATAATCAGAACGCATTTATACGATCAGGATGTTCGATAGTTAGGTAATTTGTAATTTTCCTGTTATCTAGAAGCATCCCATATATTTTGATATGTAGCAAAAGCACTAGTGCTTGGGATAGGGACCAAATAGAGGTTTAAAATCCACCTGAAGAAAAAGAAAGAACTGATGAGCTCTTTTTGAAAAACAATAGCAGTATCAATATTTAGAAGATTTCGAGATCGTTATTATGTAATATACTTCATATACAAAAAGAAATAGTAAATCTCGAAAGAAATTGTGCTCTAGATGATATCCGTTATTGCAGTGATTTGATATTATTCATTCTTATTATATATAATTGTAACATTTTTAACAAGATAAGAGAGCCCATCATGGTCATCGCTTGATACAAAATGATTTATGTTAATTTTATTATGTGTATAATCGTTGTTGATGAATTTAATTGAATAGTAATCGTTGAATAATTTGTATTCATAGTTTGTTGGCTGTTCCGTAGAAGAATCTAGCTTTTACTGTGTTAATACTACTTCAAATAACTGTCATAATCTCGCTGACTTGAAATTCTACTTAGTTTCTTTTTCGAAACCGAATTTCCCAGATTCAATAGGATTTTTTTCTTCAACATATCTCTGAACTATTTTTACTCAACATTACCTTGAATAATTGCTGTGCAATACGATTTTAACGATGAAGTAGCTTTTACCATGTAGTAATATGAGGTTACATTTACAAGTCCTAAAAAAACTGTTGATTTTGCTAGTTTAGTTATATGTAAACCCTTTTTATTTTTTTTTTATTGATATCTCTAGTTTATTTTATTTCACTGATTTGTATAATAACTTATATATACATTTTATTAGAGAAGTGACAATCACTTATAGAAGAATAATTATCAGCATATTAACATAATTTCATAAATGTTGATTGGTTTATGTACAAATACTATTTGTATATATTATGATTTTGTAAATATGATAAATAAATGATTGAAATGTATTCCCGATATATATTTTCCAAATTTTCTGAACCTTCTGTGAGATGCAGCGGCATTCAATACTCCAAAAAGATCAATTTTTTTTTATTATACTTAATGAAGTGTACTTAATTCAAACAAGGTTGATAATACATATGTTTAATTTAATTATTATTTGAAATCATGTATGAAACATTGGTGTTTTTTATTTTATGCTTTTTTGTGGACTCCAATGGTGTTTCACATCTTGAAACAACAAAAGCACAAAGTATAAAAAATATTACAATACACATATATAAAAAAAATCATTAAGACATTATTGTTTACTCTCACTTTCCTTATCTTGATCACTGAATTCATCATCATCACTATTTCCATCATGATCACTACTTTCATCATGATCACTACTTTCATCATCAATCATAGCTGAATCATTACATCCATCACCTTTGTTAAATATGTGCTGTCTAGCAGACTTAAAATCGTTGCTAGTTTGAAAGTATGCCAAATTGATTTTCGTTTTTTCTATATCTGATATCTTGTGTTCAGACATAGACATTCTGGGAAGAATATGGGTATCAAATCTGTGTTTTAGACTTTGCCAAGTTCTATCAAAATGACCAGTTTCTTCTAAATCCATCCAGAACGCTTTGCTTCTTAATGCATAGTATAATTCTGTTTTTACTATGATTTGAAGAATGAGATTATCTTCGTCTAAAGTGTATGATGGTCGGTATCCTGCCATTTTCTGTAAATCAAATCATTGTTATCAATACTGGTAAAAATTTTCATTTTATTCATATTTGTTTATCGAAAGAGACGCCAAATACCTTTCGTAATACTTAAGGTTCAAGCACAATATGCCGGGCCGCAGCGTGTCGGGGCGGAGCGCAAAAAGCCGCTCAAATCGCTTGTATACAATTTGTATGAATTATCGCACACTGTGTCGGGCCGACCGCAGTGGCGCATTATTTCGACGCGCCCCGCTGCGGCCTGATCCACTATAATGTGCTCGAACCTATATTCTACCACGGATTTTCCTGCATGTGAAACAGTTGTGTAAAACATCGATAACTTATATGTAACTATTTCTTACGACTGCAACATGAATACATATAAACTTTGTTAGGAATAAATTTACCTCTAAAGGTTACTAAAATAACTGGAATTTCTTTATATTCTATGTTGTTATCTGTTCTGATTTTCTTTTTTAGTCTTCTGATATGTACTATTTTTCTATTGTCTATTGTTTTCAAGTTATTTATAATTTCTTCCTCTGAAAAGATGGTGTCTATATTTTTAACTATAGCTTTTGAGGTAATGAGATTATTTGGGATTGATGCTTTAAATTTATTCAATGTTAGGAAATTATTATCATTTAACAGGTTATTTGCCTCTTCGATTTTTTTAAATGTTATCATCATTCTATTTTTGCCTCGTCTTTCTATTTGGCTTGGATTGTAATTTGGATTTTGATGAAAGATTTTTCCTACTGACAAATTCGAAAGGTATCCGATATTTTTGTCTATTGATTCTATATATATATATTATATGGCGGTTGATCAAAACTTTCATATCTATTCTCAAGAGATGAATTAACTTCCTGCAAAATATTAACTTCCATTTTTTCAGTGTCTTCTTCAAATGTTCCATCTATTAATTTCTGTCTCTTGCCTTTCTTATTAGGTATGTTTATTTCTGTTTTTGGTGACTTTTTATTAGGTTTGTTGTCGTTGGTTTTTTGCAAGACAATATCTGATAAAACATTTACTCGAGCCGGGAACTTAACCTTGAGGTCGTTCTCGTCGTTTAGGAAATATCCGTCTTCTACAGTTATATTAAATTCAGATGCAGCCTGTTTGGTGGTAGGAGATTTATCAATTAAAGTTTTAAATTTTTTTAATTCATTCGAGACACTGTTCCCCCGGGGAGGCCCGGGGGAGTTAATCTCCATTTTCTCTTATAACTACTACTAGAGAAATATCAAAATTTTATAAATGTGTATTAAAGTATCTATTATTTGTAAAAAGTAGAAATTTACTTGTTACAAGAAGTAATTAGTAAGAAAGAATTTATATATATGAAGAAAGTGTTAGTGACAGAGCAAAAATAACTTACACTACTACTTAGAGATTATCAGGAGCCAAAAACCAAAGAGTACACCACAGACCACCTATCCTCTAGACGATTCACGTAGGTTACTTGACCTTGAATCGCTTTTATAGTATAGATGCGAGTCTCTAGGGGGCTCTGTAGTTAGCCGCGTCAGAGATGTAACGTGAAATAATGTGTTCTGTGGTTTAATATCATATAACATTGGTGTGCCATGCTTAATACCATGCTTATCATTTGTTCGTGTTTAGAGTGAATTTATTTTTATTCATCTTGTCGATGTGTTTGTGTGCAGTTGGCTAGTGCTCGTGATTTAATCGAATTGTATATTTTCCTAATGGTTTACCACAATAAATGTTGTGTTTCTGGCTGTGAAAGCACATGTCTAATAAGACATACTTTCCCAAATCCCAATAGGGATATGGATAGATTTAGGAAATGGATAGATGCCATGGATAATCCAGAACTGATGGAAATGGACCCAAAGAAGGTGTATACATCTAAAAGGCTGTGTCACCAACATTTTGAGGCCAAATATGTTTCTACTTGGTCTAATAAGTTATTTCCACACGCCATTCCAACACTGAATCTTGCATGTGAGTATAAGAAACTTGTATGTAAACCCAAATGAATCATTGATTTCTTCAGGCGTTACTATTTCAAATGAAACACCATCAACATCCAATGGAATTCCAGACGAGGATGCCTAGGGAACAAAAAAGACCTCCTAGTTTGAAAAACTGGACTTTCACTATTACAAATATTAAATCAATCTGGGATGTTTTGAAGTCAGAAGGTTTTTCATATTTATTGACTAGGAGGTTGAATCAAGATCCTTTAGAGAATTCATTTGGTCACTTGAGGAGCTTTGGAGCTCAAAATATTAATCCATCATGCAATCAATTTATAGGAAATTTTAAAATGCTTTTATTCAATTCAGCTCTGTCATTTCACAAAAATTCTTTCAATTGTGAAGATGATAAATGTGATAACATGTTTATTACCTTAAAGAAACTGTTCGTTCATCAAGATGATGCCACAAATGTTGTTGAGGTTTCTAATATTCAATATCAGAAAGTGGCTGATTCCGATGAACAAACTCTTCCAAATAAGTTACATGAATTAGCTTCAAATTATGTAGCTGGTTATGTACTAAAAAAAATTAAAAAAATAGTAACATGTTCTGATTGTAAAAATTGTATGTACTCAATCGACTATAATTCACACCAAAATTCTTTGATTTCAGTGAGAGAATATGGTGGTTTCATCAGACGATTATGTTATCCTACATCTCAATTTGTTGGTTCTTTTTACGAAATTGTAAGGATAATAAACGTTTGTCTGGATGAAACACCATATTCCAAATATTTAGTCAAACAAATTGAGACAATGATAGATTGCAATGTAGATTTTGAATTCCTAACTTGCAGCAAAGAGAATCACAAATCAAAAATAATTAAATCCATTATAAAATTCACTCTAAGAACAATTGCACATAACTGGTGTAAACGTGTGAACCAGATTATACAAGGCAGATGTGAATTATATAAGGGATCTAATAAAGTAAAAATTCAAGCAAATAAGATCCGTGCAAATAGAATAAAGAAAAAAAATGTCAAACTACCCAAACATGTTATCAACCAAGCAGTGTAGATCATCTTGAATAAAGGAAATCCCATAAAAATTATGACATCATTTGTTTTTCATTCCAGTCTAGTCTTTTTTGATGGTTATAAACACAATCCCTAAGCTCGCTTTCTAGTACCTAATTTCGTATTGTAAAGCTTAGCTTCAAGGCTATCGCGCAACAGCAACTTTTGTCTCAGCTACTAATTTGTCTCTTACATCAAGCCTACAGTTCATCAAAACTTTTTATACTTATTCTGAAGTAGCGAAAATTTTTTTTAGAAATGCTCTCAATTTTAGAAACATTGCATAAAATTTTCTCAATGTCAGTGTTCAAGTCTGGGTCGGGAGACAGAGACAAAATAGTTGCCGTGCAACTAAGTTGCTCTTGCGCGCTAGCCTCATAGTACACGACCAACAAATTCAAATAAATTGAATTTCCCATTCAATTTTAAGATTTGAATTTCCCGCGGCACGATAGTACCGATACGAATCACCAGATGGCGATTGTTTTCATCTACATTAGATAGCATTGCCGTGAACCGTCTAGAGGATAGGTGGTCTGTGGAGTACACCAGCTAACAAGAGGCGAAAGAAAGCCGTTTTCGCAATCTCAAATTTGTGAGCGCATGCGCGATTTAACTGGTTTAACCACAGTATAATAAGAACCAGTAGTCGCAGTCTGTCAAATTCGTGGTATGAAATTCCAGTGCGCATGATCCACTCCTAGCGGGAGGTATTTGGATGCGCCGTAAATTGCCTTGAAAAATTACACCGTTTCCAGGTCAATCCATTTTCTTGGAATTTACCACTATCAATGCACCGACTCAACAGATGGAGAATTTGTGGCATGTGTAATAATAAGAATTGTGTGAACCAGTATCATTGATCCACCTGAAATCTTCCATATATTGGCATTTTATCTCGTACAGTACATTTGTCATGATTACCTGAATAATTATTCAATGGTAATATTTCACTTCATCGAAATTTTTTCGAGTGGTGGGGGTTGGCACCATTTTTGAAGAAAACGTTGCTATACTTATCCGCTAGGAGGATTTAGGGGTTTGATCACGTGATTAATCTTTGACAACAAAACAAAGAGTTAGGACTTGAATGATGAATAAAATCAATGACAGAAATATTATATCTTGCAAAATTCTCTCGAATAAATAAAAATCATTCCTACTTTCAAAAAGCTGATCGGATCTGATTCGTGATTGGCTGACAAAGTGACAATAGAGGACAGCGCTGCAGGTGGCGAAACATGAGAACTACAAAAAATTCCTCAATGTTTGGGCCACCCCCGACCATACGAGTTGCCAGACCTGTGTATATGATCGTGGGACTACCTAAGTGTGACGTCAAAATGGGCGGAGCCCATAAAACCTTTACAAACAAAGGAATATATGCATTGTTTCCTCCAGAAGAATTAGTCAATGATAACTCAATATCACCATATACAAATAATTTTATTCTTAGTTTCAACTGAAAGAAGCAAAAACGTGAAATGAACGCTTCGTTTGGAAAGGTTTTAATGTAAAGCTTGTAACGTCAAGACTTAGGCTGTCCATTGTGATAAAAAATATTCAACCCCGCATACCACTTTTCAATAGAATCAAGAAATGAATATATACTTCCATATCACAATTTTCATTATTGTTGAGCAGTATATATCTATTATTGACTTATTGAGCAGTGTATAAAATGTCTAACTCTGACTAATCGACTCCCAGCGGGAAATTCATGATGCGCAGTGGTCCAAAAAAAATGAAAGTGTGGGACACAAACATCAAAGGTTCCGACAGAGCTGCGACTACTGGTTCTTATTATACTGTGGTTTAACTGTCATGTCAATCATCACTTCCTTTCTTCTGATTGTGTCGCAGTGTTGCCGGCTTGCGGGTAATTACTGGAAAATACTTATCCTTGAAATAAAGTGTATATGTACTCAATAGGTACATGCCAAAATAATAAACAATTTCCTGGAAATTGCAAGGATTACTATACTAAGATTATAAATGCCATGAATGCAATCAAGTTCAATTATTTTATTTTATGTAACAGAAATTTCATAATACATTTTTACCGGAGTTATGAAAACTTGACAAATTTCAAAGCAATCGGACAACTAGAAGTTGGTCAAATTTCATTTTAAAAATTTGTACAGACTGACGGACAAGAAAGCGAGTTAATAAAAATGTTCGTCTGTTGTTGAAAAAAAATTCCACTCCAATTTGAAAATTTTATGTCTAAGAAAATGGCTATTTTATATCAAAATTAACGTTTTGTGTTAAAATACTGGTAGATTTCAATAAAAATTACATTCACGAAATAAAATACCTAATAAGTCAGTATTTCAGTCAGACAACTATTTTGTGGTCATAATGGGCAAGGATGTTCAACAACTTATTTTTCTTAGTGTAGTTCTGTCACTATGTTAGTTTTCTCCGTGTACGATGTAGGTTACAGTTCAGTGCTGTGACGTATTTCCTCGCAATATCGTGTGTGTCGAACATCAAAGGAACCGACAAAGCTTTCGCCTCTTGTTAGCTGGTGTACTCTTTGCCAAAAACACATGCGATCTCGATCGCTTTCAAAACCAGATTCATAAACCACAGTCCAAAGTGGTGAAAGTTTTGTCACAGAGTCACATATACTCTGTGGTTTTGTATTCATGCTGATCTTACCGTTCTAAGGCAATTGACAGATCGTGTTTGTTTTGATGTTCTTTGCAATCTTTAAATGATTTCTAAATCTGTGATATCTAACCTATAAAATAATGATGTATTTGTTGAGCGTGCGAGTTTGTGAAACAAGTGTTTGAATTTTCGTTGGTCACCTTCTCCATTTCTTTTTCTTGAAGTGCTTGTTTGACAAAAAATCGAAATGACGAAGAAATCTAAGAAAAATATTGTGACTTTCGAAGAAGAATGTGATGTCAATAAGATTAGTGCAACCACAGTTCTAGACCAACGTAGAAACACTGTTACAGAAAAGGCCCTCAGTGAGGTTTCTGAATGTAATGAGGACGTTCCACCGAAGAAAAGGAAGAAAAAAAAGCTTATTCAAGATAAAATGATGAGCAATGATGATGAAAATAAAGAACTCATGGATATAGAAGAGAAGGTCAATTCGGCAGAATTAAATTCAGAGCATAAAGTAGAACCCAAAGAGTCCATAAGAGAGAAGAAGAGAAAGAAACATGCAAAGTTGATGGAAATTCAGAAATCTAAAGCTGATATCAATGCACAACAAATAGCCCTTAATTATTTATCAAAATGGAAACATGCAAGAAGTGAATGGAAATTTGAAAAATTGAAACAGATATGGTTATCTGAGAACTTGTTCGAACCTTCAAAGATACCAGATGATATGTGGCTAACTGCTGTTGAATATTTCAGTTGTTCAAAAGGGTTCATTAGAAAACTAATTATAAGAGAAGCATTGAAAGTTATAGATGCAGTTGACCCTAGTAATGATGCTGATGAGGAAAGTCAAATTATAAAATCAAATAGGGCCAGAGATATTGTCCAGAATTTAAAAGAAGATTGATATAGGGGGAAGAATCAAGGGGGATAGATGGCTACGGATACTTGTCCATTCGCCAGAAGATTGATATATTTAACTGTTATTTAATGTAAGGTTACATTTAGAAAAAATTTGAATCTGGTAATTTAATATAAGTAACTTACTGAATGAGAACTGTGTTATATACATTGAAATGTAATGAATAGTTTTTTTATTGTTCAATAAAAAAGGTACATACGTTCTCAAAATCCTGTTTGTGTTTATGATTCCACTGTAAGGCTGGATCCACATTGATCCGTGATCACGGACGTGCGTGTCCGTTTCAAGAATAGCCGAAAAGTTCATCATCCACATAGGTCAATCCGTTTAATACGTTTATACGCCTTCGTTACTGATACCCAACCTTAAAATATTTTAATATTTTGCCGTGGTCTTAACTTTTCAATGAAAGTAAAAAATATTTGAAAAAAGGACAGTCCACCACCAAACCCACAACCACGATCGTATACATAGGTCTTGCAACTCGGGTGGTGGGGGGTGACCCAAGCATTGAGGAAATTTTCGTGGTTCTCATGTTTCGCCACCTGCAGCGCTGTCCTTTATTGTCACTTTGTCAGCCAATCACAAATCAGATCCGATCAGCTTTTTGAAAGTAGGAATGATTTTTATTTATTCGAGAGAATTTTGCAAGATATAATATTTCTGTCATTGATTTCATTTACCATTCGAGTCCGAACCGTTTGTTTTGTTGTCAAAGATTAATCACGTGATTATACCCCTATGTCCTCCTAGCGGATAATTATGGAAACTTTTTCTTCAAAACTGGTGCCACCCCCACCACTCAAAATTGCCGTAGATTCCAGACCTCATGTGTATGACCGTGCCCACAACCACGGTCATATACGTAAGGTCTGGAATCTACGGCATTTTTGAGTGGTGGGGGGTGGCACCAGTTTTGAAGAAAAGGTTTCCATAATTATCCGCTAGGAGGACATAGGGGTATAATCACGTGATTAATCTTTGACAACAAAACAAACGGTTAGGACTCGAATGGTAAATAAAATCAATTACAAAAATATTATATCTTGCAAAATTCTCTCGAATAAATAAAAATCATTCTTACTTTCAAAAAGCTGATCGGATCTGATTTGTGATTGGCTGACAAAGTGACAATAGAGGACAGCGCTGCAGGTGGCGAAACATGAGAACCACAAAAATTTCCTCAATGTTTGGGCCACCCCCCACCACCCGAGTTGCAAGACCTATGTATACGATCGTGCCCACAACCACGGTCATATAACATAAGGTCTGGAATCTATGGCAATTTCGAGTGGTGGGGGGTGGCACCAGTTTTGAAGAAAACGTTTCCATAATTATCCGCTAGGAGGACATAGGGGTATAATCACGTGATTAATCTTTGACAAAAAATCAAACGGTGAGGACTCGAATGGTAAATAAAATCAATGACAGAAATATTATATCTTGCAAAATTCTCTCGAATAAATAAAAATCATTCCTACTTTCAAAAAGCTAATCGGATCTGATTTGTGATTGGCTGACAAAGTGACAATAGAGGACAGCGCTGCAGGTGGCGAAACATGAGAACCACGAAAATTTCCTCAATGTTTGGGTCACCCCCCACCACCCGAGTTGCAAGACCTATGTATACGATCGTGCCCACAACCACGATCGTATACATAGGTCTTGCAACTCGGGTGGTGGGGGGTGACCCAAACATTGAGGAAATTTTCGTGGTTCTCATGTTTCGCCACCTGCAGCGCTGTCCTTTATTGTCACTTTGTCAGCCAATCACAAATCAGATCCGATTAGCTTTTTGAAAGTAGGAATGATTTTCATTTATTCGAGAGAATTTTGCAAGATATAATATTTCTGTCATTGATTTTATTTACCATTCGAGTCTTCACCGTCTGTTTTTTTGTCAAAGATTAATCACGTGATTATACCCCTATGTCCTCCTAGCGGATAATTATGGAAACGTTTTCTTCAAAAGTGGTGCCACCCCCCACCACTCGAAATTGCCATAGATTCCAGACCTTATGTTATATGACCGTGCCCACAACAATAACCTAACCTCAATCACGCATGAAAAGTTGAAATTGACTAACTTCAATCCGTGGCGACCTTGAAACGTGCGTGATTTTATTCCCTAAAATTTCATTGGTCCATATTGATCATGTGGTACAGAACGGATGCGTATCACGGATCAATGTGGATACATGTAATATATTTTTTGATTTTCAGAAACAAACCAGCCCTAAGAAATGATAGCAGAAAGATATGGATATCAAGATCTTTGACTCCCACTATACATTTGTGTTTTTTATCCAATTGAGTTGATGTGAGATGTAAAGACATGGATACATAGTGAATTGAGAGACATTTGAATCTGTTTTGTAATTTTTGTTGAAATGTAATGATGTGTAGCGTTTACAAAATGAGCACATGATGCACTACTATTTTTGTTCCACAAATAAATTAATCTATAACTTCTGGATTTTTTCTAAAACACACCTAATAGAGTTGGACAGTTATTGGTTTTGAAATATAGAACCATCAAATGAGAAAGAACAGATTTGATACTGAAAGATGAACATTTTTAGATATCATTATGTAGTTATTATGTACTTCCTTTGAATATTCGATTCCTAGCATGTGGACAGTCCATTATATCATTCGAACCATTCAATGGTTATCCACAATCAATAGTAATCCAAATATAATCAATATATTTCATCAGTCGAAAACACTTTTTTAAAACAAAACAAACGGGCAACCTAACTTACCTAACCCAAGTTTTTATTCGAAGTTAATTCGGAGCATCGCTGAAAAAGTGAAAAACATGTGGCAACACGGCTCAATCTGGCGATTTGACAGAAACTATCTACCCCTATATGTAACATGCTCAGGCCGTGTAATATGTATAAATAATAATTTAGGATTGCTGATTACAGTTATTCTACTAATTCTTGTTAGTAATTGGTGATATTCTGAAGGAGATGGCATTAACACTAAGACACATTATTAAATTTCCATCATTACCAAGCTTCATTTTTCCAAGAAATAGTATTTTTAATGTAGAAAATATTCACAAACCATTGTGGAATTATTGTGATCAGGTAATGATGGGTATAATATCTTAGTTTAGTTAGTTAATTTTTTATAAGATGCATCTTAATAATGTTTATATGATCATGGATAAAATTCAATTATGAAAAAAATTGAGGATTGTTAACCTCATTGTACCTACAATGCTTTCAGTTTTCCACTAGAACAAACCCAAATTCACATCATATTGAGCACAATTGGAGAAGATATGCTACTGATGAAATTGTCTTTGATAATAGAGAGATTGTTAATGATTCTATTACTAAACAAAATATATATACCATTGGAAACTATCAGTTGGATATATTAAAGGACATTTGTAATAGGTAAGGAAGCATATCTGGTCCATACTATTTGATGAACTATTTTCCCTTCAGATACACTGCTGTTCCAGAACCTCAGGATTCCAAAGAACATTTATGTAGTAAAAACCAGGACCAACCTGCATCAAATAAACCTAGCCCAGAAAAGTTATCCCATGTTTTTGAAGTTTTAGGAAAAACCCTGCCAAATCTTTTTATTCAACCTCTAGACTACACAATTTATCATCCAGATGTGATTTTTGAGGATCATATTAGAAATATTCGGACTGTGTAGGTGTTTCATAGGTAGTATTCAATATCTAAAAATTCATGAACTTATTTTTCAGAGGTCTATACAGTTATGTTAAACAAGTAGCTCTTCTTAGAACTGTGGGACATTTGAAATTTGCTTATGTTAAATTTGAAATACTGAAAATCACCAAACATCCAGAGGACTCAACTATTAAAATTAGATGGCAGATCAGAGGAATTTCAGCTCTGAAAGTAATGGTCACATTTTGGAAATATAGGCTGTGGGATTATAAAGAGATATTCAAGAAGTCACAAAAGTAATTAGTTTTTTCTAATATCACAACATAGTATGTAGTATATTTAGTCAGGACAATTGACAATGGGGGAGACCTGCTGATTCCAAAACGCTGTAGAATTAATTTGCTTTTATTTTGATTCTTGATATTGATCAATTAAGAGAGGTTTGGAAGGATTTCATTAATTAGTGGTCTTTCCCATTGTGAAGAATTATCAGAATTTTTACTGTTTTTGCTTGTTTTTTCTGTCAACCATATTTTGACATTGCTCAAACCATGTGTATTCATAATATACACAAATATTGAATCACAAATTTAATGAAAGAATTTACTGATCAGTAATAATATAACATAAAATATCAATTTAGACATTGCCTAAATGGTTCTAGAAAATTGGATTTTCAATAGAAAATAGATAATTTTCTACTACAATTGTGGTATTGAAAATCATGAAATCTTCCAGAACACCTTTCTTCAAATAAATTACTATGATTTCTTAAATCTCATGCTGGTTACAAATACTATGATCTCCTTTCTCCTGACGTACTGTAGGTTTGTCTGTTAATACAATACAAAAACTAGTTAAGATATTACAATTACAAGATTTATTTTTGATTGGAAATTTTCAGTTGGTATGATGGATTTTCTACATTTCATATCAATTCAGAGGGCCAGGTTGTGAAACATGTTGCAGATAAGGTGAGTATGTATTATATGAAATTAGTGTAATCTGTATAAATTGACTCTGGTATAGAAATGGATATTTAAGTGAACACTGTAAGCACTGCAATATTGAATTGAAGTAAAATATAATATAGGATAATACACTACTGAAATTTAGAAAATGCAATTTCACACTTGACATTTAATATTACTCATTCTGTGGTCTGTACCTCGAATGATAATTTGATATCCTTTCTTTGAGCAAATTGAGAACAAACTGTGGTGCTTCTGCAGAACACTTCCTTTGTCTGGGGGTAGATTAAGCATAGCATTTATCCGGGACTTCTAAACTTAATCTGCCTTCACGCACGAATACTTGTTTACTGATCTTATGAATTCTATTGGTTTATAGATGATGCCTGACACAGATAGTGAGATAGAAACTAAAAGTATTGAAAATGCGGCTAAGTTAGCGTTGATCGTAGGTATTATACCGAAGTTTTCGGAACTCAACTCGATTGTATGAAAGTGAAAAATTTTCTGCCATTTCCATCAAACATCCCTACTATGAATTGTTATTCTTGATACATTATAACCGATAAAGTTATATAACTAATGGCAGTTTTTTTCGTTTATCCTGAACTGCAGAATATCAAAGATTGAAAATAGTCAGTGTAGTTATTCATCAGATTGTTTTTAGAATAAATTTGAAAATTCTTCTATTTGTCTTTGAAAAGATTAACCCACATTTTGTAATATATTTAGTGGTATCAAATTCACTTTATAAATCCTATAAGCTACACTGTATTCGATCGTTCTACATTTGATTGAAATAAATTTCTCTTCAAAAATATGAATTTGTCGCATTTTTTCATTTGTAATCTTTTTTTTGCAAAACACAAATGAATATTTTCATTATTTATCTATATTTGTTATTGTATGTTTCAATAAAAAGTTATGTCACATGTCGAGTGTTTTTATTGAAAATCATTAAAAGATACTATGTACAAAAATGATATTGTTCAATTCGATATTTGGTTTGACTTCATCTGCTTGGTATGTTTTTTCAATAATATCTTTTCTAATCCATGGATTGGCGATTCAAAGATGATACAAAGTATAAATGCTAAAGAATAAGTCAGAATTATATGGCCAAAGGTTTTGCAGGCCTGCAAATTTCAAAAATAGAGGACTTTTCAACGTAACAAATGGACAACTTACCAATTCATATGTACTGAGATACGTCGGTTGTCTTAATGCACCTACATTGTAAACTACAATTATGCCATTAGCAAGATATGCACAGTATGTCAGTCGACTGGCAGGTATAAAAAATTTATACGACAAAAATTTATTGACCATTGCTGAAAAAAATTGTTACAACACTATTTCCAGTCTAAGACAAATTTTTCACCTGCATTATCTGTTATACAAATTAGAAGAACCCACCCTATGGCTAGGCACCAAGCCACTCTGTGCAACGAAGCATACAAGGCATTTTCTAAATTGTTGACGATATGCTCTGGATTATAAAATATAACTATGGAATACAGTGAAGCTATTCCAAAAAACAGTGCCAAGATGGAGCCCGACATATTGACGTAATAATTCAATTTAACGCTGAAAATGTATGTGATAATGTCTGTATCAATGTATCGTCATGCCTACTCACCCAGATGATTGAAATTTGTGCACCAAATAGCCGAAAAATATACCGATGCAATAGGAACTAGCACGCATGTGTGTCTTCGTGTAGAAATGCATGAAATAGAAATTATTGGAAATGTCTTCTAATTCCCTATAAATGAATATCGCTATAAAATAATCGAGGTAATTTTGAACTTATCGTACTTATATGTAATAAATGAATTATTTGCAACTTCCATTCTGAAATTAGAATAAATAACGATATATATTTTTGAGAGATTTCTGAAAGTTTACTCTAAATTGAATAGAAAAGTTGATATTCGCTCAAAATCTACAAATACAATCCTGACTTCTGAATTGAAAGTTGAAGAAAATTTAATTCAAATTGAATGGAAAATATGAGTATCGCCTAAAATGTACCGGGTGCTCAGATAATAATATATGGTGAATTCTGTATCTCGGAAACTAATCGTTGTAGAGACTTGCGGTAAAAAATTACCAAATCACCAAAGGGGCCAAGAGAAAACCCTAGGAATTATTTTCATGTCTCCGGGATGACCGCCAGAGGGCGTAATCGTCATCTGAAAGTGATTTTTAACCGAAATATTGTAAAGTTACTAAATACATGTTTGCAACTTGGAGTTGCCTTTTGTTAGAAATTTTTGTCATACACTTTCTTACGTATCTATTGAAATGAAGTTATGGGGTTGGTTCGAAATTCTGTCAAATAAACAGCTGCAACTCCTATATGACTCAACCGATTTCAAAAAACTTAGTCTCGTCAGAAAGAGCATTGATTGATCCATTGAATCCATCTCACCAGAGGACGTCTTTTGATGTGATAACAAAAACTCTGAAAAATTAAATGCAACACTACGTCTTTCTTTTCATGAAAATGTAGTGGAACGATCTAGTAAAAATCGTTTATCGATATCTCTTTCCTAATCCAAAATATAGAAAAAAAAATTGTATTCAAATCTAAAAGTTCCACACTTTGCAACTGTTTTCTCACTATGCCTCAAAATGATATAATCGAAAAATTATGGAATTATAATTTTCATTCTTCGATACCTTGGACTAGGAATGAGATATCGATATACGGTTTTCACTAGATTATTTTGGTATTATTTCACTACCTGAAACGAAAGTTATATGATCTTTTTTCCAATGAAGGTCAACTTTAAGATACAAACATGTATTTAGAAAGTTTACTAGGTATATATTTCGGTGAAAATCACAAATTCAGATGACTATTATGCCCCCTGGCAGCCATCTTGAAAACATGACAAGAATCTCCAGGGTTTTCTCTTGGCCACTTGGTGATATAATTTTTCACTGCAAGTCTCTATGACGAATAGTTTTCGAGATACAACACTCACCATTCTTATCTGGCCATCCGGTACATGCTAATTACTGTGTGGAATTTTAGCCATGCTAGTAAATTTTGAACTTCAACAGAACTTATCTTGGAAAGTATTAGTTTATTCATTATATTATCGAAATATTTTTTTAGAATCAGAATACAATGGCATAGGTAGAAACAAAAAATGTTCTCGAAATAGAAATCGCATATAGGTGTGAAATCACTATAGTGAATAGGTACATGCATATACAAGGAGAGTCAAAAAAATGTACCAAGCTTTCTTCTAGGCCCCAAATACTAAGGAAGATATATTCTTCCAAAGTTGATACAATCGAAGAAATTTCTCCACGTGACTTCTAAACGGTGAAAGCTACCAGATTGAATTTTTTGTTCGAAAATAAAAGTGTGTTTTTAGAGAGTGAGCAGTGATTTTTTGTGATTTCCTTGTATCTACTTGTTATGGTCCAAAAAAAGAAGCATTCCATAGAGATACAATTACTTGAAAGAAATACTCCTGTCAAATTACAAGAAAAGTGAACATTTTTTAAAATATTCGAGTTTTCGTAGTAGAATGATGTCAGCAGATTTCGTCGCGAGATTTATCGGTAACGATACTTTACAAGGCCATCACCGATTTTGTTCTAGATTTTGACGTTTATGTCAACTGCATTGTTTAAGTTAATTACTTCGTGTGTTTTTTCTTTTAAGGAATTACAGGATTGGAAGGATTTATCTTTCTTAGTATGCATGTTGGATCATAAGTTTATTCATCAAACTATTCCGTTTTTTCAATGTACTATCACCTTCATGAAACTATGTACACATTTTTCGACAGCCTGTATAAAACATGAGATGACGACGAAATACTTACGGAGGATATGCCATCAATGTGGGATCCAGTTCTTTTTTATAAGTGATCCAGAATGGAACAGCTGTTGAAACTAACACACATACAAATAGTAGCAATTCGCCCAATTTTCTGAATTTCCACAAGGGATAAATTAAGAATGTGGCAACAATGAATAAGTGATAATCTACTGCCAAATACCAAGACTGAAACATGCACTGAAACATACATTCAATTGAATAACTGGTTAATAACACAACCTATAAATTCGTTTGAAATGTTCATTTGAAATAAAGATTTGTTAAAGTATTTTGTGATGAGCAACTTACAAGATTGTTAGTATTTACGTAATTATTTATGTATAACAAATTGGTCCACCAAGATTTTATACATCGGTCCCTCTCGAGTCCTATTCTGGATTCCCATAAAGGGCCAGATCCCATTCTGTACAAGAAAGTCGAATAAAATCCTATAACCACTACGTAAGCTGGAGTCAATCTGAAAAAAAAATCTTATATCTTGGAGTACATATTATGCGTCTACCGTGTTTTTCAGATTCCATAACCGCCTTTTGGATATCAATGAGTTTCAAAAGTTTTATTTAAGTATTATAAAATTTTCCTTACATATACAGGGTTTTTCACTTAAAACTCCGCACGCCAATATCTCGAAAACGAATAGAAATTTTTGTAAAAAGTAGTCAATAGATGGGGTCGAGTAGATTCTTTTAACAGTTGAAAAATCCGACGTCTCCTAAGAGCTGAACGTCGCGACGCGTCGGAAATATAAACCGATTACAACGACTTTGAAATAATGCGCATGTGAAAGTACATTTTATTTATAAACTTTCTTGTTATTTACTGAAACTTATTTATTTCACTCATTTCTGAGTCATATCGGTTTTTAGTGAACGTTTTTTGATTGACAAAAAATGCGATTACTTATGATTTTTACAAAAATACCATTAATTTTACTCATATCTGGTCAAACCAATGAACAGAATAATTATTGCAATTAACAAATGATGAAATGAATCAAAAATGTTGTTCGAAATTATGTCCCTCTGCTCGAATACAGCTATAAAAAGCTTTGACCAGATGCGCTTGGGTCGCTTGTAGGAGCGTTCTTCTTGTGATAGCGGCACACGCTGCACTAATTTTGTTAATGAGATCAGCCATATCATCGATTGGTTTTTCATAGACAACGTCCTTCAGGTGACCCCAAAGTCTGGTGGTGTAATGTCCGGGAACCTCGCCGGCTACCTTATCGGTCCATTAGTACCGAATCATCTATTGGGGTATTCTCTGTTTGAATACCTCGTTACAATTTCGGCATTATGGGCAGGCGCTCCATACTGCTGTAGCCACATATTCATTCTAGTCTCAACGGACACTTCTTCCAATAGTTCCGAAAGTGTAGTTTGAAAAAATCGTGAATAGCGATCTGAATTCAGAGTGCCTTCGTAAAAGTGAGGCTCATTAGGAATCTGTTCAATTTGCAGCCCCAAACATTGATGCAAAAAATTCGCAGATTACCTCTTTCTGTAATCCAACGAGGATGGTTACCGTACCAATAACGACAATTGTGTCTGTTCAAGATTCCATTTTTTTTATTTTACTGCAGGGGTCCAAATAAGGATATACTGCAGCCGGAGGCTTATTGTATTTCCCCTATCATTCCGATACCCTAAAAGATATTGGTCCGTTTGATTATTTTGCAAAGGTCACTAGGTTTCAGGGTTCCCACATTCTCTAGGTTTAAATCAGGTTCCCCTAGTTGTACTACTAGTTTAGTGCCTCACAATAGCACAAAATGTGTTCAATAGTCTCAGGTCCTAAGCCGCACAATCTACAAGTCTGGTTACCTTGATATAGCCCCATCTTTTGTAGGTGTGTTCTAACAGGAGCATGTCCTGTAAGGAGACCTGTTACTTGTCATATCTGATCTCTACTTAATCTAAGTATGTCATCAGTTCGTTTTTCGTCTGTTATCTGAATAACAAGTTTACTATATTCTTGTTATCCCAGGCTATTTGTAATTCTTTGATTCGTCTAAGATTCCATTATTATGAACTCGACTTTCGTCGCTCCATAGGATTTTCGAGAGGAAATTTACATCTTGGCTATACAAATCGGAAAATCTTACTAAGAAATCCATTCTTCTAAATGGATCACCTGGTTCTAATTCATGCACTAGTTTGGTTTTGTAAGGGTGGAAAGAGTTTCGATTCAAAATTCTCCACGATGACGTAATGGAAACACCGGTAGTTTCTTTTATTTTCAATAGGGATACCTTGGGGTTATTATGAAACTACTGGATTACAGCAGCAGTATTTTCATCATTTGTGTAGTCTTTCATCTGTTTCTTTTAGGTTTGACAAAGCTGCCATATTCTCCTAGGTTTTTACATAAACTTGAAAAGGTTTTTGTATCGGGGACTCTTCTATGTCTAACATGTCTACATTTTCCTCATTGCTGAAATGTACCATTTTCATATAATTATTGTTAGGATTGTTTGAACAATAATTCCGATAACAACTGTTGCCATGGTAACTAATTTCCATGCCATTATTGTAAAAATCATAAGTAATCGCATTTCTTGTCAATCAAAAAACGTTTACTAAAAACCGATATAACTCAGAAATGAGTGGAATAAATAAGTTTGAGTAAATAACGAAAAAGTTTATAAATAACATGTACTTTCATTTCGAAGTCGTTGAAATCGATTTATATTTTCGACGCGTCGCGACGCTCAGCACTTAGTAGGCGTCGAATTTTTCAAACTGTTATAATCTATTCGCCCCATCTTTTGACTGCTTTTTATAGAAATCAAATATTTCCCTTCGTTTTCGAGATATTGGCGTGCGGAGTTTTAAGTGAAAAACCCTGTATACAATAATTTGAAACGACCAAAAATTCGTTTCGATAAAGGGTTCAAGGCTGAAAATGGCAAAATATATATCAGTATTGATTTTTCATAGCATCCTCGATGTCTTTTTTCAAGTTTAGTTCACTCGCTCATCAAAAGCGACACAACATATGATTCATAGTTGAAAAGAAATTAAATAATCCTTGTCAACCGTGATTTCCATTTGAATGAATACATCTTCAGATCATAAATGCTTTACGTCACTGGATTGAACGGAACAACTATGACTTAGTATGTGCCGAAAAACTTTTGTTTATAACTCGGAAACAAAAGATGAATTTGTACATCTGATTTTATGATTATCAAGTAATTGGATCCACCACTGGTGAAATCGTTTTCACGAATATCCTTAGTGGATTCTTTCTTATGCATGTATCGATCAAAATCTGTGGTTATATCACACTTCTCATCATATATATGAAAGTTGTTGATCATGATCGAGTACCAAAATTAACTGAGGAAAGTTTAACTGCATAGCAATAATATGTTTCGTTTTGTAATTAACGCAACAGAAAAATCTAAGACGACGTTTAACCTCAATACATAATTGGTTATATAACTCGAGATTTGATGAAAGTTTTTGAAACAAACGCTCACCTGATATATCTGGCTACATATAAAACGATAATATTTATTTTTCCTCTCCTCTTCACCAATTCCAATAATAATAGTCGACACATGAGGAAACCACTGACAAGTAAAAATGTGTCCACCAAAAGTGGATTATTTGAAAAAGGCGCATTTTCGTATTTTGTCACTAACTAAAAAAAAAAAACAAATGATTCACTTCACCAATTATTCTGATGACATGAATACCTCTTCGAATGCTTTGTTGTTTTCTATGGGCCCACCGAAAATGAATATCAAGGAATGTCCTACTATTATTAGGCTCATCGATAAAAATTTTATTCCACAGATGCATTCCAAATTCAGTTCGTTCGGTTTAGTCTGGAAAAATTTTTCCACCGTGTGTATAACTGAAAAACAGGAAACTATTTCTCTGAAGAAATTCTTCGATTGTTCTTCTCTCAGTACTTCAACGTTATATGGAGCGGATTTTCTTGTATTTCTCAAGAACCACAAATGAATAGCTGTAGCTAGACATATGAATATTAGGAAACAACCAACTGTGCACCTGCAACAAATTATATACAGTGTTATGGAAATTCGGTGTTCATAATTGGCAACTTCTTTGATTTGGGCACTACGAATTATGTTTAACTAGCAATTTATCGTCTATTTATTCAAGAAAGATAGATAGTCAGATTTGATATTATTTCGATATTATTACTGCAAATTAAACAGTATTTAGCTAATTACTGAACTTTTAATTGGCTGGGATATAGCCGGGAACATTTTGTCATTAATAATTTTGACAGCACTTCACAGTGATTTCACAACGATGCCAAATTTATTTAGAGAGAAATCCTTGATCTGCTAATGAAGTTCGTCAATTGTGAAAAATTCGAAACTTCCACAGATATTGAAAACATTGTCAAGGGTTATTCACTGTTAATGGTCGTTAATGGTGTATATATTTCATAAATCGGACACATTTTATTAAACAATTAAACATTTAATCAATGAATGAGACATTTATCATAAAAACTCACCCATATATAATTTCTGTTATTGTGAATGGATATGATTTTTTAACAGTGCATTCATTTCCACTCAAAGTAACTGAAATAACTTCGTAATTTTCTGCTGTCGATGAAAATATCTCTTTCGTGAATATTTCTACGTCTTCTGTTGTACATGATGAGGGTAAACAAATGCCCCAATGTAGAATAGTGTTGTTGAATACGTATCTATTTTTCTGAAATGAAAAAATTACATGATTACTATTATTTGCCATGAATATATACAGGGTGTCTGGAAAAAGTGGGAAAGCTTCAGATCCAAATGGAACCTAGATAAATTAAATTACAAATTTCTCTAAAAATGTTTCCCACTTCTCTACGAACTAGTGAAAAATGTCATTGGAAATTTCATTATTCCTTGACAGCTTACTGAGTACCTAATTGATAATTCAATGAACATTAAATATGAAGAACAGTAGTGAGAACGCCTTGAAATAGGGTCCTCGAAACACATTGACTGTTCTCAGTTTATTTTGTTAATTGTCGACGAAATGGTTGTTTATGACTTCGGTTGATTTCATCGATAATAAAGAAAAGTACATTGTGTTTCACTTTCAAGTAACCTGTTATATTTTTATGCCTTCATTATATGAAGTATTAAAAATTTCTGCCAATTTTAAGTTGCATCTCTCAGAAGTGAAGGAAATTTGTCTAATATTTTTTACATAGATTCTGTGAGACATTTCCCCTATTCTTGTAGACACCCTGTGTAGGATGGAAGATATTTCAATTTGAAACACATCTCAATATTCAATTCAAAGAGTTGTCAAGAAATTAATAAATATTATATAAGGTAACCATAGCAAATTTCTTACAATTTTTACAAAATCGTCTCCATGCGTTTCACGAATACTTCTTCCTCCATTCTCATGTTTCGGCTCAAAATTGATATCCGTTAGGCAATATTGTCCTTGAATTTTGGTTTCCGAAGAAGTGTTTTCTGCATTTTCTATGGCTTCTACACATTCGTCAAAGTTGCCAATCTGATAGTAATTTCCGTACAAAATTCCAGTTGGGAATTTGGCGAACGAATCATACACTAAAAAGATCTAATTATTTGTTTCTTAAGATTGAGGAAATTGATTATTTAGTTGGACATTTCATTGAAATCTGTTAGATTATTTGTTATTTTCCATGATGAAATTGGCTATTAGCATGTTTTTAGGAACACCTTGTACAATATAATGACATGAATTCAGGTAATCGTGAGTCATTTCATCAATTCCAAAAAGTTATTTTCTGTATTTTCCCCAGTAAAATTAATAACAAAGACATACTTGTTAGTAAACTAAACTCGTATAAGCTTCGATGTGATGAATTGTTGATTCCATAAAAAAATTGTATTTTTATGATAATTTTCAATGATATTGACATTGATGCTTCGGTGGTATGAAAATAAACAACATTTTCAATTGCTCGCAAGTTTGTGAAGAGAATATCAATTGAAAATAATATTTACTATGAAGATATATTCGTATTTACTTCCTAGAATTCCGACTCATCATAGTTATTTCTTCAGTATACGTATATCGAGCTGTACATAATTTGGCAAAAAATTTCATTTGTATTACGTGAACAGTACGAATTTGACAATAATATCATGAAAAACCATTACGTTTCGATATGATCCATGTAAAAGTTCGATTTTTCACCTTTTTTGGGTACACTAGAGTAATATTTTGAAAAATTATTAATTTTGTTAAACATTGGATGCCTTCGCAAATGCAGAAATTGTCTACAAGTTAGGAAATATTCTAGAAAGTATTGAATGCGCCAACTTTCAATGTTACTTGTCAAACCAATAAAGCATTTTTTCCTGAGTACTGCCAGTCAAAGCTGGGAAGATTGTTAATTCTAAATATTAAGTTGGGGCAAAAATGATATTTCCTTCATTATACATCATCTCAGAACAAAAAAAAATAATTGAAAAATTGAGATTCACAGGAGTGAAAAAACTGTCGCTGGGTGCAGGATTTTTTGATTTATTTCAAATGTCCGTATATTTTAAAATAGGCAAGTTAGGTTTATTCTTCTATTTTCTGATAACTATTATAACTTGGCCGATTTCATCTTGACGTTGACGCTGGGAAAATAAGCATGAAATTTTCATTTTATTGGAATACATTTACTTACTTTCCATTGCCCATTTCTCATGTCTAGTTATAGATTTCAAGACATGAGAAATGGCAGACACACATTCTTCGTTCTTCAATTTCATCAAAATTTCTTCGATTAGTTCAAGGTTGTAAGGGAAATATGATTTCTGCTGCCTAACATCAGGTTGATATTCACTGTCTTCACTGGTATCATTTTGAAATGTCTCGTTGATATTTAGCCATTTGTTTTTCTCTATAAGAAGTTTCAATATTTCAGAATAATATTCAACATCAACATTATTAATTAGCGATTTTTTCTATAGAATACCTAATTGGTAGCTACCAAACAATGAAGTTCAATTAATGAATGTTTCTTGAAAGCAAATAACCTCCATGCAGTTCTTCAAGCATATTTCCATGACTATAAATATGCTTATTTGGCATATAATCATCGTATTAATTGTTGAAAACGTATTTCAAGGTACTTCCTGTCAACAACACCCTATACAACATAGGATAATGGCGTTCATTTCGGCAAGTTTCAAGGATGGGTAATTTTAAATGATATATCTTCTTATTTCATTTGGATTTCTTACGGGAGATAGTTCCAAACAACAACGTCGTATCAATTTTGAACTCTATCCTGTATCTAATCTCTTATAATTTATGAGATCCCAGAGGGAAGAATTTGATTCAAAATATCCATTCCATCAGTACGAAAATTGGAAACTTATTTTCAGAATATCAACAAACCGCTCCGTCAATACATTGAAGACGCACCAAGAAAAAATTCTATTTTATTATTTAGATTTCTTAGTGAAATGTATTGAAAATGTCAAAGCATAAAAAATTCTTTTTCAATATAGTAATTATGCATTTATCGTGCGATATGAATATATCCAAAAAAAACGAATTCAAGAATATTATCGTGGAGGAATTCGATACTTTTCCAGATATTCCACTTTAATACGTTATGTGTCTCGTTCATGAAGAAATTTTGAATGAAGCTTACAATACAATCTTGTTCGAAAACGTTCAGTAAAAGAAGGTGAAACTCCAAAGTGGAATATCTTGAGAAGAAATAATTCTCCCACTATAATGTTATAGAACTTTTTGGACCAAAATATGTGAGTACCAACAAATATTTTCATTGAAATCCAGATCGCATGATAAGTTTGAAATCACACTCAATACTCTTCACATATTCGACTGGAACATATTTCGCATAGAGGATTCCGTCTGATTCTTCAGCAGCACTGTACCTTTCATATTCGTATTATACTGACTTATCATCATCCTAGGATGCACGTTTTCGATCTTCATCACCACCGTATCATTTTCCCGTTGCCCTCCCGCTAAACCGCATAAAATTCCCAACAACCCCAACAGAACTTTCTTTCGTACGCGAACAAACATTTCGAGAGGAGCCGGCAGTTCGAGCGAGGTAACGTTTTTGATGATTTTGCGATACTACTTGAAGAGTTACACACCTCGAGTGGTGATCGACGACCGCCAGCGGTCATAGGTAGAGAAAGGTGCAGGCCTAGGGGGTCACAATTTAGGAAATCATTACGTGATGCCAATAAAGCATGTGCGGCGCCCTCACAAAACGGGCGTGTCTTTCCAGTCTGGAGTGTAAACAACTTGCAACATTTCTGTTCTCTAAATTTTTCGTTGGACGTTGAAGTTGATGAATTTTCGCAATGGTTGTTCATCGAATGTTCCAAAAAAACATCATCTACGCAATGAGCTATTGTTTCAGTTACGACAGCTTATTGGCGATCTAGTACAGTAGAGGGCGCTGCGGATATTCTGTGATTCAGTTCAGCGTTCCTACCTTCTAAGTATTGATAATGTTTTAGAAAGTTTATATAGGTTGTGCAAGTTTCAGATAGCAGAATTTTAATTCTGAAATTATGGAAAATATGAAAAAGCAGTAATCGATCGATCGATTTTTATTTTCGCTTTATGAGAATTAATAATCAAACCTACTATTTCGTTCTTCGTCTATTATTTTCATTGTGTATAAATGTCTAGCCTGTATAAAATTTCTTAGATTCTCCATTCCCTTTTAAAATATGCAAAAACATATCTGTAACTTGTTTTTACTGTTATTCATCATTGATGTTCTAAAATCTATATATATATATATATATATCTGTATCTGTAACACACATAAAGACTACTCGTAAACTGAGTCATTACCAGGCAGTTTGGAGTTTTGGTATGGCTAATATAGGGTAGAACTTGACCACGAGTGACGTGCATTTGTTCTTTAGAATTCAATACGTAAAAATTCTACATGAAATTGTTGTGATATTTGTATCATTATGGAACATAATGATGTAAATTTTTTTGCAAATCGGCAGCACTGGTCAATTTGCTGTAATGAAGGCAAAAATTGAAAATGTCAAATCAGCAAATACGTGTGGTCTTTGGCTTTCTGTACACTATGAATTATTGACCTCTAATTGGAAATTACAATGTATTCTTTCTATATTATAAAGGTATTTATTTGTAGTTTTTGACATCTTCATAAAATTTTATCTTTACAGCAGCGGTTATTGATTTTTACATAAAGAATGACATTTATATCACGTAAAACTAACAAATACATTGAATATTATTATTTCATGATTCACAGCTGTAAATAAATATCGTGGACATGATTCGTATCAATTCCTATTTTTATGTCTTTCACAAATACATCACTTGATTTCTTGCCATCTGTAAAAAATGTAATTTGATTAAGGTGATGTAGATTGATATAGATGTAAAAATATATATTCACCTGATTTTGGTCGGTGAACTATAAAATTTCTGATATCGATTACGAATCCACTGGCATCACCACCAATTTGGCTGAAAACAATATTCAATGTAAGAAACGAGTTGAATCTTACATTATGTAAGTAATTGAAGGTTTCTCAATCTAATTTTGCCAATTTTTAACATTTGATTCATTGAATGAGGAGAATCATAACTGTTAACCATCAAACTAGTTCAATACCTACGAACAGGTGTCTATCGTGCTTAAAAATGTATGCTTTTGTACTTACTGAATTAGTATTCCATCTGTATTATTTATGTAAGTTATTCTCGCATAGAAGAAACTATTTTCATTTAAATATTTGAAGCTGGTAAAATCGTCTATATACACGGTACCCTCGGCAGCATCATTCTGAAACAAGAATTATCATTTTCTTCATTGGATTGCCACTGTTTCTCGTGAAAAAAATGCTTAAGTGGTGATGAATTCTGGTTACACCGCATACTTGAGAAATAGTGATCTTTTACCCCATCTAAGTTGATATACAACGTCACAGGATCATCTTGCATGTCTGTGGTAGATCGCCTTGATATATCTTTTCTCACTATGATACTACCTCCTCTATAATATAATGGCGCCTAAAAAAACTTGTTGAAAATATATGGTAGTTATTCTTGGATCCATCTTACTGTGGTTATGTTCACTGGTACGGTTTCAGTATTACCTCCATTATGTACTGACCATGAGTTGTCATCAATTCTGTACCATAACGTTTTTTTATTACCAGGAAAACTGATATCGATATTTTCTACCCCTGCTTCCATCACGGGCCTAGCCAGGATATCAGAACCTGAAATAATATTACGTTGAAGCCTACCCCAAAGTAGCTTATAGCTCTGGAATGTTAAAAAGTGAGGTGAATTTGTTTATGGAATATAAATTCTTCATTTATTATTTCAAATCAATTTGATTCCCTTCAAAGTAATTCGCGTCCGATGAAATGCACTTTTTCCAACGCTTTTTCCTGTCCTCGATAGTGTCGGAATAGTTTTTTTTCGGTATAACCTTCAAGACCTTCTTCGATTCGGTTTTTATCTTCTCAATCGTGTCGAAACGGTGTCTCCGAATTGACCCCTTGAGTTTGCAAGTCGTACAGAACCAAATATGGAAAATACGGTGGTTGCGAAACAATATGAGTCGAGTTTCAGCACCAATCGAGACTTTAAACGTTTGAGACACGAAACATCATTCAAAATGGTTTGCGCAGAGCCAAATGATTTAATTGTCGACGATTTTTAAGCATCAAATCTTTGATTTAGACGTGGCCTTCTTCGGTAGTTGTCCAGAGCGCGGTTCGTCTTGATAACCAGATGCTTTCCGCAAAATATTTTCAAATCGTCATTATATAACAGTATCTCAGAATGCTGAAAACAGCAGTTTAGATCCTCGATAAATACTGAAAACGAAAACCTAGCGGGAGTCCCGAGGTCAGCGCGAAAGGTGCAGATCTGTATCTATTTATTCTATCCAGTCGACTGTAAGCATCAAATCTTTGATTTAGACGTGGCCTTCTTCGGTAGTTGTCCAGAGCGCGGTTCGTCTTGATAACTAGATGCTTTCCGCAACAAAACTGCTGTCAAAAAATAACTACACATTCAGAGTGACCGACCTTGTCAGCATAAGTAAGGGACATGAGTACCAATATAACGCTATAAAAATAAAATATCGAATACACGTAGCCCTCGGAAATGCAAAATTTGCTATACTTATCGACCAGACCTCGTATATTCTCCAGTTGCTTCTCACCTATCAGTATATGATCGTTCCTGTCCACAGTCCCAGGGTAATCGTAAAATAACGGCCTTACTACTGGGTCTCCAGTAATAGTATGTTCATAAAAAAGTGTGTACCAAACTGGCAAATGCTTGTAACGAAGCCTAAGAGCAGCCCTGATGACTTCTTGAACGTCTTTCGGAAATAGGTAAGGTTCTCGTCTAGGAGTCGTTTCTTCTGCGTGGCTTCTATAAAATGGTAACCATACACCAGCCTGGTACCACCTTTGGAACAACTCTACGTCAGGATTATTGAAGAAACCACCAACATCAGCACCACAGAATACCAGCCCCATCAAATTAGACAGCATGCATTCGGAATAGCTGATTCGTAAATATGGCCAATCGGCTGTATTGTCACCAGTCCACATAGCAGCGAATCTTTGAGATCCAGCGAAAGTAGATCGAGTCAATATGAATGGTCTTTTAGTTCCATTGTCTCTCTGCATTAGGCCTTTGTGGGTAGCCATGGTCTGAAAATAAAACCGAGGTTTACGAAACGTGTAGATATTCTGAATATGGGAATCCTTCATTTATTTATTTTATTTATTCCAACTTTGGGATACACACAGGTAAAAAGCCCATAGATGCATCCACTAATGACATAAGATAACGACAGATGATTTGGTGATCCAAGAAAGTCCAGTTATAAACTAAATCTATTCGATTCGACAGCGAATCTGGAGTATTGTCACAATTAGAAATTGTTTTGTACAAAAGTAGGAAATCCGTTATTATAAATATTTTTTTGTAATTTTGAAATGAAGAAACGTTACAAATCTATCCTAAATTATAATTTGGATTCCATGCTATCCTAGCATACAACGGTTCAGTTCGCTATGAACAAAAGTGTGATAGATAGACTTGACAGCTGTTTCACTATCGAATTTCCACATACTCTGAACAAAGATCCCACAACTTTGTAGCAAAAATTTATTACATGTTCGAAATTATTATTAAAAGTTATTCTTGTTCTCGAAATATACACCAAGAACTCTTTCCACTCCACTCTATTGACTTTCATCATCTATCAAATACTGAAATACTATCGGATCCAAATTTCTACTGAAACACATACATTTACTAATATTCAGACGTTTACAATACACAATGATACTGTTCAGATCTTCTTGGATTTAAGAACCGTCTCTTATTGTCAATACTTTCAAAATATTTTCAAATCGTCATTATATAACAGTATCTCAGAATGCTGAAAACAGCAGTTTAGATCCTCGATAAATACTGAAAACAAAAACCTAGCGGGACTCCCGAGGTCAGCGCGAAAGGTGCAGATTTGTATTTATTTATTCTAACCAGTCGACTATAATTATACAAATAGGACAAAAACCATCTTAAAAGATTTCCCAGTATTCCAATTATGTACAATTTCGTTATAAGAAGGTTGTATCAACTTTATCATATCGAATACTATTTCTGGAGTAAATATTTTTGAATCCAACAAACTATTTGTAATGCAAGGATAATAAAAATGGTGTGCTTGCTGATAGGGTTCATACACAATTCGAAAATAAATGGTAAATACATTTTCTTTGCCGTTTTCAGAGGATATATCATTAAACGACATTTTATCAGGTGTACTATTCCCATTCTAGCAAGAATTAACATATTTTCAAGAATTTGAATATCATTTTTGTATGTTTTATGATCAAGGTTTTTGCTTCTGCATCTTAAGAATTTAAATTTTTCATAACATCATTTCTCATATTTTTCCACTTCTGGTTAATATTTCAATAAAAAAAAACTATTTCCTGTTCACCTGAAGAAAACCGTAAATGTTGTGGACATCTCTGTGAAGAACACCTCCATGGTGTAATGTTTCGAATGGTAATGTCTTCTCCAAAGAATCATCGAATACTGATGGTTCGTTCATGTCATTCCATACTCCTGCTAAAGTTTCTGTACTTCCGTTGAACTTATCATAAGCATACCAACTCGAATAGTAATCTCTAGCTTCTGGATCCAAAAAATCAATGTAGCTTGATAGACCGGGCCAACATACGCCTGAAAGGAACACGGAAATAACAATTATAATTCACTAGGATTCAATAAACCATCTCAAACCTTCAAAGTCACTTCCATTGGCCCATTTAACGAAATATTTTCCTTTCGCTTGAGCATACACTGCATACTCCTCGTCGATTTTAATATGCGGATCCAGAATCGTGACTAATTTCCTGTTGGTCGATGATAGATTCTTCTGCAGTTCTATTGGGTCACTGTAATTCGTGGGCTCCCAAGTGAAATACCTCTTTCCGTCTGTGTAGTCGATGTCGAGCCAAATGGCATCCATGGGGAAATCATTCGCGTCCATGGTGGCAACGACTTCCTTGACATCTTCTGCAGTGTAGTATGACCAACGACATTGGTGGTAACCCAGAGTCCAGAGCTTCGAAAATCCATCATTGTTGAAAGTTGAAAGCACCAACGAGGTTCTTACCTGTGGCATGTGGGCTACTCCCGTGAGACTGGTGAACTGTCTTACTACAGCTTTTGGAGAAGGTCCTAATAAGATGAATAGATCCAGAGTACCACTCTCTACCATGAAGTACGCTGATGGGTTGTTGGTTTTGTATGATATATCCACCCATTGCTCTGCTGCGTTGTGTAAGAATACTCCAGACGTTGAATTTTGCCTAACCATTCAATTGCACCATTAGCAAATTTCAACCATATCAAAATGTACTTACGAGTGTCCATAGACCATAGGCACTGATCCATACAATGCCATTGGAGATCCGACT
The DNA here is from genome assembly GCA_037013635.1 of Plagiodera versicolora. Taxonomy (NCBI): domain Eukaryota; kingdom Metazoa; phylum Arthropoda; class Insecta; order Coleoptera; family Chrysomelidae; genus Plagiodera; species Plagiodera versicolora. The sequence continues at coordinate 9,061,610 of CM072982.1, read as the reverse complement.
TCATAATTTGCGTTATCAGAATTTCTCAATCTGAAAGGATCCATGGATTGGTCTGCTGTTTCTGGTAACTCCAAATCAGTTGGGTGATGGTGGAGCCCATAAAGTCTTTCAGCTTCTTGGAATTCCACCGCCAAAGTGAAGGTTTCACTTTCGTCGGTCTAAAAAAATGTTTCTCAAAGGTTTTCGCTGGTTTTAGCATGGCGTACTTACATTTTCCATATGAATTTTCGTCCCGTCTAAAATCACTTCTTTGGAATTTTCGTTGTAGAATTCAATTTTGAATGGAGGACCAGCCTGAATAGTAACATTAATATGATAGGAAGGGTCACTTGGAGTCAAACATAATGTTTTGTTGTCATCATTTACGAAGGTAAATCTGAGAATTAACATTTTTGTGTGTAAGAATAATAGAGATTGCAAAAATATATTCTGATATACTCACGGTATTTTTTCAGGTTCTTCAACTAATACATCAGTTAGTTCATATCGAGAATGATTTGGTTCCAAAATTTTCACTCTCACTATATTTTTGGCCAACAATGATAATTGTAAATTCAAAGTCTGTTTGTTGATATTAGTAAGAGGTATGTTGGCAGTATTGTTAATGTTACTCAATAGATAAAGCTGTGCTTGTAATAGAGAATCGCTTGGTATATCACGATTGCGGAGTTTTCTGAAAATATATAAATAATTTATTTTGTTACTCAATAATAAACCCAATTCAAAAATGCAATGATATCATGAAAATGGCTATCAATGAAGAATGCAGATTGAAAGTGGATAATTTGGTTGATTAAATGTGAATAGGTATACAGGGTGTTCCACAGTGGATGGAACATTAGACGTATCTGGAGAACAGAAAGACAGATCATTTCGAAAATTTGTGAGCGTGGATAATCAAACTTGCTCTATCCGTCTAAAATATTTTCATCAATACAGTGTTGCCGTTTGTATAAGAAAGTAGTAGCTACTTTGTTATTTCAAATGGAACACCTCGTATATTATACCATTTTTGGAATCCTCATGAGATTCCTCACAACTTTCCCACATAATTCCCTATACCTATCTGTGACGATTTCCGAGATGAAATTTATTTTGTCAAACTCTGACCATTGAAAAATATAAATTTTTCCCCAATGCAAATTCACGAAACATTGCAATTCGGGTTATAGCTGCATAAGACCATCAAGTATTCTGTCGATGAACTGGATCTCAGTTTCAGCATACAGGGAGGCTCAGAAGTGAGTGTCATCCGGGCACTCATGAGAATGACTGAAACTCCGTTTTTTTAAATGGAACACACTGTATATTTTCACTTATCCGAAAAGCTATAACATTTTCCATTTCAATTGAGTATACTTTCCCCATACCTATCTCGTACAGTTTGTTAGTTATGATCACTTATGTTATGAATTCGTTTTCAATAAAATAAATATTGGATAGTGCTTAAGATAGTAGGCTATGAACTTCATTCTAACAGAGAACTAACATGATATTCCCTCATTGTTATCCTGTATTCAAGATGCATAGGTGTAAAAATACTATGGCAGAAAATAATTACTTGAATGCGGTTTAGATGGATTTATTCATCATTTATGGTCAATGTAACAAGAATATCAGTAGAACATGCAGCGAGTTTGATGAAAAGTATGCTGATTTACCTCGAACGAATTCGAGAGAATTCATTAGATTGAAGAGAAATTTTGTAATGCTTATATCATCATGAAAAGCTGGAAGTATAAAAGTCTAACATGTGTATTAATGAATCTAGAAAGATTCCAAAAACATTTCAAAATTTCTCTTCAATATAACGAATTTCCTTGGATTCATCCGAGGTACATCACTTCATGCTTTTCATTAAACTCTCTGCATGTTCTACTGATAATCTTGTTACATTGACCATAAATGATGAATAAATCCATCAAAACCACATTCAAGTAATTATTTTCTGCCATAGTAATTTTACACCCATGCATCTTGAATACAGGATAACAATGAAGGAATAACATGTTAGTTCTCTGTCAGAATGAAGTTCATAGCCTACTATCTTAAGCACTATCCATTATTTATTTTATTGAAGACGAATTCATAACATAAGTGATCATAACTAAGAAACTGTACGAGGTAGGTATGGGGAAAGTATACTCAATTAAAATGGAAAATGTTATAGCTTTTCGAATAATGGAAAATATACAGGGTGTTCCATTTAAAAAAACGGAGTTTCAGTCATTTTCATGAGTGCCCGGATGACACTCACTTCTGAGCCTCCCTGTATGCTGAAACTGAGATCCAGTTCATCGACAGAATACTTGATGGTCTCATGCAGCTATAACCCGAATTGCAATGTTTTGTGAATTTGCATTGGGAAAAAATTTATATTTTTCAATGGTCAGGTTTTGCACAAGAATTTGACAAAATAATTTTTATCTCGGAAATCGTCACAGATAGGTATAGGAAATTATGTGAGAAATTTGTGAGGAATATCATGAGGATTCCAAAAATGATATAATATACGAGGTGTTCCATTTGAAATAACAAAGTAGCTACTACTTTCTTATACAAGCAGCAACACTGTATTGATGAAAATATTTTAGACGGGTAGAGCAAGTTTGATTATCCACGCCCAAAAATTTTCGAAATGGTCTTTCTGTTCTCCAGATACGTCTAATGTTCCATCCACTGTGAAACACCCGGTATGTTAGTAATAAATGAAATATGAATACTTACTGGCAAAATGATATCCTCGAGCAATTTTTAAATAAATTGTGGTCTGCACCAAATAAAGTAGTAGTCAACGAAATAAAGATTATTAGTCTGTAACAGATAACCATATTATACAGGGTCGCTTAAAAAGTGGGAAAGCTAGCATACAAAATTCCTAGGATTCTTCAAATATCTATCACACTAAATAAAAATTGAGAATACGGTCGAAATGTCTTCAAGAAATTAAGTTGCTTTATCTTTAATAGAATCTCCTTCATATTATTCCATATCTTAATTCTTCTCGAAATTCTGAACTGAATTATTATGGCACATCATCTCCTGAATTAAACCATTTCTGAGATATCGAAATTTGAAAAGACATTTTCACAACTCTAAAGATTATTAAGAGCATGAAATGATATTGTGAAAGTCACACATTATGTGGATATGATTACAATTTATTCATATTTTTTACAGAAAATAAAAAAAAACGTATTTGAAGTGAAGGATGGACATGAAATGAATGGACTAAAACATATTTGGGTAATTTATTATAAAGTTGATATCTCGATAATGATGATAGGAAATGATGTGCTATATCAATTTCGTTAAAAATTATGAGCAAAATTGAAATATGCTTTATTATTTAGTGTGATAGATTTTGAAAAACCCTAGAACTTCTGTATCCTATCATTCTTCGATAACTATAGGGAATAATCGAATAATCCATAACTCACTAGTGAGTTATGGATTATAACACACTAGTGTGTTATTTGATACTTTACTTGTCTAAAATGACATTAATAATGATAGTCATAACTGTCATGTGTTGGATAAACGTATATTATTGTGAAACAGATATTCGATACTCAAAGGATGTCTAAGAATTGCATCAGCATTTGATGATACCAACTTTTTGTCCAGATCTTTAAGATATGTGCTTTAACATTAGATGAAAGTATCTGAAATAAAGGTACAAGATACAAAGAGACGGGAGGCATGATCATGAGGCCTAATCGGATGAGGATAAGCGACAATATGTTGACGAATTAGTATCACTCGAATCTCAACCAAAATATAAGGATTAAGAGTTTCAATTTCAATACCTATATATTTTGTCTTATCACATTTGCCTGATCCATGTTATCAACGCTATCTATTCGAAAATTGCTTTCTTGAAGCAATAGATGTATTTTATCTTAGACACTATCAAGTATCTTAAATACCTTTGTGAAACATTATTTGCTTCTGGTATCTGAAATGCTTTTATTCAAGTAGTGGAGAAACTCACTTCATCAAGATTAACGTAAACAGCGTAAGACGTTTTCACTGCTTGAGCTGTCGATTGAACTTTGTCATCATATCGAACAACGATACTTCCCGCTCTGTAGTAAACAGGAGACTGCAACATAAAAATTATACCAGTGGAACTCTTATTCCATCAATATTATGCTAGCATAACCCCATTAAATTTCAAGCTCACACTATTTATATCAACTTCAGCATTTTCCACTTCACCAGCTTCAGATACTGTCCATGTTTCGTTTCTGTCAACTCTGTACCAGTAATCAATTCCTGGTGTACCAGGTATATAAACTTCCACTGAATTGACATTTTCCTGAGTAACAGCCACAGACATTATATCGGTTCCTATAACAGCAATAATAGCTTATCAAATTTCATGAAAAGGAAACTATTTCTAGTTTGGAATGAAAATCTGAGGAATATTCCTATAAAACTCAATGATGTTTCAAGTGATGAATTGAAGATTTCTTTACTAGTATTCCTGATTTTTTCTCACCAATTAGCATCTGTGTATCCCTATCATTGATTCCTGGATATTGGTAGAAGAGTGGTCTGATAATTGGATCTCCAGTTTTGTAATGCTCGAAGAATAACGTATAGAAGACTGGAATGTGTTTATAACGAAGTCTCAGTGCATTTCTGATCACTTCTTGAACCTCGGGGGAGAAGAGGTAGGGTTCACGTCTTTTAGATTCTCTGCTGGAGTGTCCTCGGAAAAATGGCGTCCAAACAGCTCCCTGAAAACATCGAGTAATCAATTCTCTGTCAGTGATCTCAAAGGTGAAGTTGAACTCACTTGATACCATCTCTGCAGGAGCTGGTCATCAGGATCGCCCAGGAATCCACCAATATCGGCGCCACAAAAAATCATCCCCAAGATATTGGCAGTCATGCATTGTGGATAAGAGTTGGCAAAGTGTGCCCAAGTGGCAGAGTTGTCTCCTGTCCACACAGCAGCATACCTCTGAGATCCAGCGAAGACAGAACGACTCAGAACGAATGGACGTTTGAGTTTTTTGTCACGGTTAACTAGACCTTTGTGGGTCGCCTTAGCCTACAAGGAGCAAATCAGATTCTGATTAGGAGTAATATACAGGGTGTCCCAGCAGTCAACCCAAGCTGGAATAACACAATAGGCCAAGTTATAATGATAGAAAAAAATCCAAGTTCCGTATTTCAAAAGATACGGACATTTGACAAAAATCGAGATAATCTGCACATTGGTTTCCATTCCTGTCGCTACAAATCTGAACTGTCCTATTATTTTTTGTGTTATTGGATGCTGAAAAATATGTCTGTAAATATTTGATTTTTTTATGAAATGTGACGACAATTTGAACATCTGTTATAATGAATGAATTGTTAGTAAATAATGTGATATTTGATTTGAAAAAGTTAATTGAAACGTTAGGGCTGATGATTGCCTCGCTCACACTTTCCATAACTACTATCTCCATCTCACTCGATAAAGTTTAAAGGCAATTTGAATACCTGTTTTAATTAATAAAATTGTTGTTGAATAATGTGACATTCAATTCATTAAAAATTTATTGAAACTGTAGCGTTGATATGTCTTGCTCTTTTTTTGTATTTTTCTGATAACTATTATTACTTGGTCTATTGCCCGATTCCAGGTAGACGTCGACTTCTGGGTCACCCCGTATAAGCGTTACCTGAAGTAGTCCATAAATATTGTGGGCGTCGCAATTTTTTATTGTTCCGTTGTGCAAGACTTCGGAAGGTAACGTTTTTTCGGTAGTATCATCGAAAACAGCTGGTTCATTCATGCTATTCCATATTCCCGCTAGAGTTTCTGTGCTTCCATTGAACCTCTCATAACTGTACAAACTGGTATAGTAGTCGGATGCACGAGGTCTCAAGAAATCGATCCAGCTCGATTTTCCAGGTGAAGAATTGGCTTTAGAATGATGAAACACGTTGCATTATAAAGTTAATAACGAATAAGAAGCAATTTACCCTCGTAATTACTTTCGTTTGCCCACTTAAGCAAATAGAGTTTTTGTAAAGCAGTGTACACTGAATATTTTTCATCAACTTTGATATTGGGATTAGAAATTGTGACGCATTTCCTTCCAGTAGCGGAAATATTCTTCTGCATTTCAATAGGATTAGAAAAAGTTGTGTGATTCCAGGTGAACCACTTGTTACCATCGCTGTGATCTGCATCCAACCAGATAGAATCAAGTGGAAATTCGTATTTGTCCATGAGGGCGACAACATTTTTAACGTCCTCTTGGGATTTGTAGGAGAATCTGCTCTGGTGGTAACCAAGAGTCCAAATCTACCATCATTATAAAATTTAGACACTACGAGTAGCTTAAAGATGTCACTTACTTGAGGCAATTCTGCTTTGCCTGTCATAGTTGTTAATTGTCTAGTGAGATTTGTAGGAGTTGGTCCTAGTAAAATGAAAATATCGAAAGCAGCTCCGCCTACCATGAAGTATGCAGAAGGTCTGCTAGTTTGGTAAGTGATATCTATCCACTGTTCTGCTGCATTGTGTAAGAATATTCCAGAAGAACGTTCTCGACTAAAAACATATAATGACATAAGGTACGCAATTAATTGAAGAAATCCAATGTATATTTTCGAAAAAAAAAAAATGACATTAACTCAGGCTCGTCTAAATATCAACTTAGCCCCTATAAGATATACTGAGTGAGATTTTCAGTTTCTCCAAAAATCTCCTTTATCGAAATTAGTTTTTGAAAAATAGGTGAAATTTTTAATGAAATCAAAAATGAATTGTATCTCAACGTGTCCTCCATCACTTTCAATGCACAGGATAGTTCGTCCATACATTTCCCTTGAAACAGTACATTCTCTTATTTCGTAGCCAATTGTAAAACAGTTTCTCCGATCTTTGTGATAATAAATCCCTTTCAGAAATCAATTAGGTGTTTGAAAATGCCATTTGAATGAGAATCGGTGAGTTATCGGAGGTATTTTGCTAAAAGAGTGCCAAGTGCCATTTTTTCGAAAAAGTAAAATTTGTTCACCTTCACATTGTTCAATAAGCTTTAACAAAGATGTTCTTGAAGTATTTCATTGAAAATATCATTTATTTTTGAAAAAATACTGATAAAGACATTTTTATTAGTTGCATACAGTATGAATATAGCTGTATAAAGTAAGAAATTTTGTGTGGAAGTGTGTATCGTGGTTGTCAAATCAAATCAAATATATTTCAAAAAAGAAATATTACAATAAGACTAGGAAAATTTGGCACCTAGATGTTGAAACATCTGCGTGTGTCTACAAAGTGGACTAGAAGTAAAAATAGGCCATTAGAAATTATTTTAATCTTCTATTTTCTTTGAATATCTGGAATCATCGAATGAAATGAGAAAAAAACCTGTGTAATACTATAATTTGTCTAGGTATTCCGTAAAACATGGAAAATAAAAGAAGATATTGACATTGAAACGTTACATAACCAATTTTTACATTATTTTGACCTCTTGAGACTCAACAGTTATGTAGGAAACGTGTTTTATACATCCTGTTCATTTTGGAAATTTCCAAAATATATCCTCTTTTTTCAGCCATATCAAATCCACAAGTGGTTGCTCCAGGTTTGTCGGTATTTGAGATTATAGCAAAATATTTTATACAATTTTAAAGCTTTCGAATCTGAGGATGACTGACTAATTCTCAAGATTATCTGCACTGGAAAACAACTTACGAGTGTCCATATATTACTGGCACAGCTCCATACAAAGCCATTGTGGAGTCTGCTTCGTAACCGTACGAATCAGAATTTTTTAGTCTGAAAGGATCAGAAGAACCATCCATGGTTTCTCCTAAAGCAAGCTTGTAAGCATGGTTGAAGAGCCCGTATAAGCGACTAGCTCCATCGAATTCGACATTGAAAGCGAAGGCCTGACTATCTGCAAGCTGCAATGTCAAGAATAATTTTGTTGCAGACATAGAAGACTTTTTCAATGGCTTGAACGTAAATTGGTACCCACATTTTGCACGAGTAATTTATCTGCATTGAAAACAACTTGAAGGTTTTGTTGATGGTAGAATTCCACAGTGAATGGTGGTCCAGGAGTAACAACAATTCTGTGAGGCTGGTCAGCATTTTGTGAGACAATAGATAAAGTTCTTTCGTTGGTTATTTCTGAAGTGATGCTGAAATTTGTGGAGTTCCCATTTGTGTTCTAAGGCTGTTGGCACTCCATGATATGATTCATTTTAGGTTTCGACGAATACTTACGGCAATTGTTTTAGAGTTTCTGTGACGACTAATTGATTCAAATGATATCTAGTGCTTCTTGATTCTTCAATCTCTATACGAGCTTTATCGCCGTCTAATATCGATAATCGGAGATTCAAACCGCTTTTATTATCGTTTTTGATAGGGACAGTAACAACATTGTTTGTTATTTTGAAAGACTTGACATCAGCTCTATATCTTTCAGCTTCATCCAAGATGTGATGTCGGAAGTTTCTAAATTGTGGAATAATAATTGATAGTGGAAAATCATCAGATGTTTAGTAAAGGATATCGAGAAAGATGATTTCTAGAGTATTCTAAAAGTTCTAGAGTATTCTAAAAGTATCCTTTCCCTCTTATCATTGGAACGATTACACGAGTAAACTATCCGAATAGATAATAGATGACGCTACAAGATCATTGTGAACAATAATTTCAAATGACGACACCTCTTTTAAAAGGTATCGAAAAAATTACTCAAATTTTGTTTGTGTTCATGACAGTTTTAATGACCCATTAGTAAACATGAAACATTTGATTCCATTCAATATGATATTGCTTACCGATTTAAAAACCAGTATTTATTCAAAGACGTATTGAAAAGGTTTTTGGATGAGGAGTATCGTGGTGGATGGGCACATCCATCACCGTACCTCACTCCTACTGATTTTTTTCTGTGGAGGTACCTCGAAAGGTCTACGCTACTGAACCTAACAATATGGACATTTTGAAACAACGTATTGTTGCAAAATGTGAGGCTGTTTCCGCAGAAACATTTGAAAAAGTACGAGAAGGGTTTAAACATAGGATATTTCACTGTCAGGAAGTAAATGAGCAATTTCTTTGAGTAGATGCTGATTTTTGAATCTGTTATCGGAATGGAATTTAAATTTTCATGTTTACTCATGAGCCATTGAACATGTCATAAACACAAACGAAACTAATAACATTGAATAGGTTTTTTCGATACGGTCATAATGGCCTTGTGGCGTCATCGACGATGGTTTTTTCATTTATCATCACTAATAAAAAAGTTCCCAACTTTTCTAATATACAGCTTCCAAGTTTCACTTGTTCATGTATAATCGTTCCAAAGATAAGAGGGGAGGAAGGGAATTTTGAAAAGCACTGTATACGATAAAATAGTACTTACGAGCAGAAGGCAATCCTTGAGCAATTTTTGAAAACATTTTTATCTATTACAGGTACTTTCGAATAGCACAAATGTAATGTTGTTGCTACAATAACAAGGTATACATAATATCTGCAAAAAATGTATACACTGATTTTGAGTTTCTAATTATAGAAGATCACTTGCCTAGTCATTCTTGATCAGTGCATCTCACATAGGTCTATAAAATCGAATGGTAATTTTGGAAAGATTCAGCATATGCATTATGATTTTTCTGTTATCTTGTTACCAAGGAATAGAAAACACTTAAAAACATAGCGATCAATTTTTTAAAAAGATTGAATATCTAAACTCATATATTATACTCAAGTGTCAGGTATTTTATAATAATAATAATAATACGTTTATTCAAATTCAAATAGTATACATAATAGTTTCATACAGTTTGGATAAACACGAATAAGTCACTGAAGTGTGTATATATACATACATTAGGTATATTTTCTCGAAATGTTCATGAAATTGTTATGAAGAAATGAAGAATTGAAAATTACCTAATTCAAATGAATATACAATGAAAAATCTTCTATGAGAAATATCTTCAATTCTTATTAATTTTGCTATTAAAGGGAAATAAAATGCAAACTTCATATCCAATTCAATCCATTTATTTACCAAACACATTTACATAAGGTACAGCATAAAATATTCCAATTCATTTATTCAATTCATCAGCATTGTTCATTGATCACTTGAGCTTCAAGAAAAATCTGGAGTCATTATCCAACTTCTCGGCAATATCAATTGTTTCTAGAGATACTCCATCAGAATTTGTTGTGAATATGGTTTCAACAACTTCAGCCTCTCCTGTGAATTGAATAATCATTAGATATAATACACAATTTCGTAAGAAGTAATAGTTGTTGGGAGAAAAAACTTACCATCGATTCCATTTCCTGAGATGGAATGTAATATTACAGATTTGATATTGAAGTTTATTCCTCTTGGAGATCCATTGATGATGCTTGAGAAAAAAATGAAGATATGGTAGTTTTGATACCGATGAGAAAATAGTTATCTCACCTGAATTCGATTCCGTCATCAGCGTATACCAAGTCATAGTACAAGTAGTTATCATATTTGGTATAGTTGAAACTAATGAAATCGTCTTTGTAGAATTTGCCAATAGCTTCTCCGTTCTAAAAAATAAATAAAATATGTCTCAACTCAGTTTCATTTATTCGTTTCGAATTGAAAGCACTTTATCCGCCTGATTCTTGGTGACCGACAGATTTGGTTATCTTTCAGTGCCATTCGTGCAAAATTAAAAGTTCCTAGCTAGCCACTGAACTTCTATTTGGTTGAGACATAGCTAGGTATATTTAGGCTTAAATAAATGTGGCAATACTTCAGAGTGACTCCACAACGATGCCAAAAATTTTTGATCCACTGATGAAATTTGTTGATTCTGATCGAAATTTTTACGAATATTGAACGATGAACTATCCAACTGTTATCTGTAGTTATAGTTGTCCAACTTTGGTGTATATACATTTTCCAAAACAGTTCGAATGATGAAGACAACCTGTTTCAGAGCTGGCATAACTGTCTTGCCTAAATGAATTGACATATCATTCACGATCAAAAACATTCTGATGACAGTTAAATGTAGAAAAAAAGGTAAAGGATCCACAAGAAATAAATCTTGGTGGGTTCTCAGCATTTATCTACTGCGTTGCCAATTTTTAGTTGAATATCCTAAAAGTTGTAATCCATTCATTGTATCACTGGCTTGGAAATATCGGAATAGAAACTTACTTGGTTGAGATTAACGTAGATAGAATAAGGTGTTAGTACTGCCTCTGTTGTTGATCGAACTTTTTCATCGTATCGAACAATAATACTGCCTGCTCTGTAGTAAACTGGAGACTGAAAATTCAAGTTCAAAATCAGACTGGAATTGAATCAAACACAAAGCAATTTGAATATAAACTCACACTAGTAATATCGACTTCGGCATTTTCAACTTTCCCAGCATCGGATAGAGTCCATTTCCTGTTTCCATCAATTCTGTACCAGTTATCGACTCCTAATCTACCAGGAATGTACACCTCAACTGAAGTAACATTTTCCTGAGTTACAGCAACGGACATGATGTCGGTACCAATCAACATCTGTGTATCTCTTTCGTAAATTTCTGGATATTGGTAGAAGAGTGGTCTGATGATTGGATCGCCTTTGGTGGTATGCTCGAAGAATAACGTATAGAAGACTGGAATGTGTTTATAACGAAGTCTCAGAGCATTTCTGATCACTTCTTGAACCTCTGGGGAGAAGAGGTAGGGTTCACGTCTTTTAGATTCTCTGCTGGAGTGTCCTCGGAAAAATGGCGTCCAAACAGCTCCCTGAAAACATCGAATATTCAATTTTCTGTCAGTGATCTCAAAATAGAAATTGGACTTACTTGATACCACCTCTGCAAGAGCTGGTCGTCAGGATCACCGAGGAAACCACCAATATCGGCACCGCAGAACACCATACCCATTATATTGGCGGTCATACATTCTGAGTAAGAGTTAGCAAAATGCGCCCAGGTGGCGGAGTTGTCACCTGTCCACATGGCAGCAAATCGCTGAGATCCAGCGAAAGTAGAGCGAGTGAGAATGAATGGACGTTTTAGATGATTGTCACGGTTTAGTAGACCTTTGTGAGTGGACTTGACCTGGAAAACAATTTTATTGGGATATGTTTTAGTTGCCCGGGGTAGTTTTGTGTCCTACTGAGGTAGTCATTACCTGTAAAAATCCATAAATATTATGGATATCTCCATGTTTAACTGTTCCGTTGTGCACTGTTTCGAAAGGTAATGTTTTTTCAGTAGAGTCATCAAATACTGCTGGTTCATTCATGTCATTCCATATGCCAGCCAGAGTTTCTGTACTTCCATTGAACTTATCGTAAGCATACCAACTGGCGTAGTAGTCAGAAGCGTCATCATTCAAGAAATCAATCCAGCTGGATAGTCCTGGCCAACAGTCAGCTTCAAACAATAATAGAGTTGAATATTCCATTCATAATCTAATTCAATTCAGAATATTGAAGAATTATCACTTTTTTTCATGCATTCATCATTTTTTTTTCCAGTGTTAATAAACAAAGTGTCGGATAAAAACTTTTACCATATAGGAAAAATCTATGAAAGTAACAAGGAGAGCAACTGTATTATAATTCTACATAAACAAGAGAAACACATCGCTTTTCTCCTAATTTGCTTTCCTCCCACTGTCCCCACCCGACCCACTCGTCTCCACGCCAGACACAATAGGACCTGAAAGATTGAAGAGGTTGCCTTCGATGGACAGTAGTGGCGACAACATTGAAAAATTCAATTAACGATTTGAACATGCCAAATATTTATACAACCACAATCGTCAAATAATTTGGATGAATTGAGACAAGAAATCATTCAGTTTTATTTGCGGATACCAGAGCTGAATTATTGAATGAATTTGGTGATTATTTGAGCCAAATTGGCCAAGTGGTATGTATGAAATAATTCCTTCAAATTAAAAAAAATACTTTTGTTTCATAATCTTCTACGAAAATTATTTCTTTCGTTAATGTTGAATAATGTTCAATAATTTCCTCTCATTTTCGCGGCGACACCTGCGAAACAGATTTGAAATATCTCAAATTAAATTTATTTACGACTAATATATAATATAAGAATTATACTTGTGGTTTTTGAAGTATAATGCTATATATTAATCCCTTAGGGAATAATGGCGAGGGATTAATAGTACTATTATTTCCTCTTGTACTCCTATCACAAAATTTCTCGAATTAAATAATACCATGGAAACAATATAACCAAACTCAAAAGTGTCAGTGTCAATCGCGTAGTGTTTGTGTATTTGTATTAAAATGAATGAAAATGAACAATCTTTCACTTGTACACCACCAGAAATTGTACAATTAGCTGCAGCAACAACATCTACCTTAATACCAGAAACATCGAAATTCATTTATAATAAAACGTACGCATCGTTCAACAAAACAACTACAGCAGATACTATTGCCAAACAGATAAATAGTAATGAAGCAACTTCTTCTTTTACAGCAACCGAAATTCCAAATATTCGTGTTGAAAACTCTTCCAAAGTTAATCATAATTTACGACCAATTCAGTTTAATAATTGTACTGTCACTAATTTAAATGTTATTGACAAATAAAGTTGTTCATTGAAAATCTAAAATAAATAAATTTGTCGTAAATAAAGTAGAGTATACTACTCGCAATAATGGCTATCATTATTGACTCGTGGTATAATCTACTATTAATGAATGAATCAGTTTGATTTGTTTAAATATTCATCCTATGCAAATTCATTTGTGAACTTTTCTTATCATTTTTGTGTTAACAGAAAAACCCGACAACTTTTCGCAAGGTATGTGCTACGCCCATGTGATATCCCTTCTCCGAACTATTCGAGTGATGCTGTCTCAATGTTATGCCGGCTATTCTTCTCGCTGTCATTGAATTCCTATACGAAAGATAAACTCTTTCCGAAGCTGTATAATGAATTGCTGTTAAGTACCTTCATAGTTGCTGCCATTTGCCCACTTAACGAAGTAATTTTTCTTGCCACCAGCGTATACTGCGTAATCATCATCGACTTTGATATGTGGATCAGAAATAGACACACACTTCCTTCCAGTAGCAGAAATATTCTTTTGAAGCTCCACAGGGTCAGTGAAAGTTGTGTGATTCCACATAAACCATTTATTATCATCACTGTGATCTCCATCGAGCCAGATGGCATCAAATGGAAAGTCATTGGCGTCCATGAGAGCTACCACAGTTTTAACATCGTCTTGGGATTTGTAAGAGAATCTGCATTGGTGGTAACCAAGAGTCCAGATCTTGGTAACAGCAAAATATTTAAAAATATAATTAGCAATAAGACATAAAATTGGCTTGGTTGTGATAATATGTTTCAACCACATTAAAAGGTATGGACATCTACAGAGACAAGAACCTGAGAAGTGCGGAAAAGGAATATCTGATGAGCCGAAATAAAAAGATGCAGTTAGAAAGGAATTAAAAACTGGTGACAATTGGTAAAAGGGAGGAATTATAAAATACGTGAAGATACATAATAATACATTCATAAAGTATGCAACAAAACGAAAACATCCTTATTTGTATTTTCTGGAAAAACTAAGTGTTGTCAACTTGAAATCCTTGATATTGATGATTGAGTGATTTTCAGTTCCTTCAGAAATCGTCTTTTTCAAAACGAATAAGATCTCAATAGTTACATTTTTTTAAAATAAGTAATATTTTGGATAAAATTGAGAAATAAATTAATCCCAATGTGTTCCTCAACGTAGCTGGAGTAAATTGGCAACACATTCTCATATATCGTAGTCAATTGTAAAACAGTTTCTCTGATCTTTGTATAGTGATTTATTTGCAGAAATTCATCAGGAGTTTTTAAAATCCATTTGAATGAGAATCGGTCAGTTATGGAAGGAATTTTGCCAAAAAAGTGACATACAACAAAAACCTTACGTTTTGTTCAAAATTTACTTATGAACGAATTCTATGAAATGTAAGGAATAATTGACAGTTTTCAATGGTTTTACCAAACATTACATCGCTGAGGTCATCCTTAAAAACAAATAGTCAGAAGACAGTTGTCTGGAATGGCGCAAAGAAATCTAGTGAATTGAATATAGTCTAATTTATTTCAGGCAATGAAAACTATTTTCAGGATACTCACTGAAAGGAGCGACTGAAAGTTAAATTTATATTTTGCTCACCTGGGGCATATGTGCTCTACCTGTCATAGTTGTGAACTGTCTAGTGAGATCAGCAGGTGTAGGTCCAAGTAAGATAAAAAGATCGAAAGCAGCTCCCTCTACCATGAAGTAGGCAGAAGGCCTGCTAGTTTTGTATGTCGTATCAATCCACTGTTCTGCTGCATTGTGTAAGAATATTCCAGAGGAACGGTTTTGACTGAAATTTCATTGTGAGTAGATTCATCAACGGAAACAACAGATAAAGAGAAATTAGCCAATCCTCATTCAACTTACGAATGTCCATAGATTGCGGGTATAGCTCCATACAGAGCCATTGGTGAATTAGCCTCGTAAGCCCAAGAATCGGAATTTCTGAGCCTGAATGGATCAGAAGAATCGTCCATAGTTTCTCCTAGTGAGAGCTGGTAAGCGTGGTTGAAGAGTCCATACATGTGACTCGCTCCATCGAATTCAACACTGAAGGTGAAAACTTGGCTAGTGTGGAGCTGCAAATTAAATAACAATACTGGAAAAGATGCAAAAAATACCACAACCAATTTCTGAAGCTAAAATATCTCGAACTAATTCAACTTGGCTCATAGCAGAAATGAGTGATTTCAAAAATATAGACATTCGTAAGTTCGTTTCGTTTTTTATTCCCACAATCGGCACATCATCAGAATATTCGACTAGATGAGATTGTGTGAGGTAGATGATTTTAATTTACTGCAATTTTTATTCTGAAATTCAAAGATATTTGGAAACGCCCTGTGAATCTTTGAAACACAACATTGAGAAATTTATGGAATATCATGCGATAAATATCAATTTATCAATAACTCCATCTAAAAAGTGTGTATTTTCTTTGATATGTATTAAAGATTATTTTGTAGTGGTATACACGAAATAGTTTTAAGGCTACTTACACTCTCCATAAGCAATCTATCTGCATTCAAGACAACTTGAAGACTTTGTTTATAGTAGACCTCTACAGAGAATGGTGGACCAGGAATAACAACAACAATTTTATGAAAATGTGGATGACTTATTGATGATATGGTTAGTCTTTTTTTATCAGCTGTCACCATAATGCTAAAATCCAAATATAAAATCAGAAACATATTTTGAGTCATCATAATTTTGCAGCAGCAAATTCAAAAAATGGTTTAGTTTCAGATTTTATCCATTTCAAATGTCTCTCAAAATAATTGAAACATATAATAAATCATAATATAACAGACCTAATGAAAATCATTTATCTTATATACATATATAAGTACGTTGAGTTATATATATTATATATTATATTTTCCACCTGGTTCTTATTAATAATAATGCTCAATTACTTCATTGAATTGTTTGAAATAGGTAATCATTATGAAATTGTTTTAGTGCTAACTTCCAAATGAAAGCGTCATATAAAATCTTCAATCGACTTTGTACAGCCAAACTCAAACAGGTACATGACATATCATCTATAAAGTAGGCTTGGGTTTCGATGCTCGATTTTTATGAAAAAAAGAAAACTTAAGGATCTTTTCAGTTTTCAAGTGTAGCACGTGAACACTTCATGATAGTCATTCAAATGACAAGATAAAGGTAAGATATTCCGATAAGTTTAGTATGTGTTCTAATCATTCACAGAAAATGAAAAATTTTCTATATATTTTCTGAATAGGATAGCGATAATCGCAAACGTTTCATAAAAAACGCCTAGTAATACTTACGGGAATGTTTGTAAATCCTCTACAATTATCAAATCTCCCAACTCATACCTGGTGCTGTTTATTTCTTGAACTTTCACACGAACTTTATCTCCTTTCAGTAGTGAAAGTTTAAGATTCAATAACATATTATTAGCATTTTTGAGTGGAATAGTTACTACATTATCTTTCAACACGAATGACTCGATATCAGCTGCATATTTATCGGCATCGTCCAAAACACGATGTCGAAGATTTCTGTAGAAAAGGTATTGTTGAATTGAATGCATTAATATGTGAAGAATTTGTTTGATATGTTTTTTCAGTGATACTTACGAACAAAAAGAAATTCTTGAGCAATTTTTGAAGACATTCTTGTCTATAATTGGAAGCCAGGAATAGCACAAATGCAACGTCGTTGCCAAAACAACAAGATGAATTAAATATCTGGAAAAAACGAAGAATAGGTGGTGATAAACAATAAGTGGTATCAATACATACCCAGCCATCGTGGATCAGTGGTCGATTAAACCAAACGATCAAGTATTTTATATTTTATCACAAATATTGAAATTTATATCTTGTTGTCAACTACCTAAGAACCCTTGATGAAAGTGTACTCAACTTTATTTACACCAGATTTTTATTTTTTATCTACTTATGATACATATCAATTGATCCTGAAGTAGGTACGTGCTTCTTCGATATCTATGGGGGATTTTCATGGGAAAAAAGTAATACTTTTGAATTAAGTCACTTTGTACAGGATGGGCAAATTTCGATGTTTGTATCGGGCAAATCGGTAACTATACAGTGTTTCTCAAAAGTCCCCTCCCCCCTCTTATCTTTGGAACGATTATACATGAACAGGTGAAATTTGGAAACTGAATATTGAAGGTTGTAAACTGCCCTACTAAGGATGATAGATGACGAAATAATTTTAAATGGAACCCTACGGCAAGCGACACCTCTTTTAAGAGGTATCGAAAAAAACTATTCAATGATACTAATTTTGTTTGTGTTTATGACAGTTTTGGCAACTTGCTTTTGAAAAAACGCAAAGCTGTGATGAATTAAATCAGTTAATCACTAAATCACTAAAATTCAAAATTAGAGCTCCGTCTCTGGATAGTTGTCCAATTAGCTGACGTTTTTATTATTCTCCCTAATTCGACGATTTTGTAATTGTCCAAGTTTTTGTACATTTGATAATTTGTGTATTGTTGATCAAACGTTTAACTGTTTCAGCAACTTTTGCTACTTTTCATATTTTTGTACATTTTAATAATTTGTTAAACTGTTGTGAGCCGAACGTTTAAGTGCTTCAAGAAGCGAAATGGTACGTGCTTTAGGTGATAAAGTAGCAGCGATCCTAATTCTTGGTGAAACTGGACCAAATATTCATGCAGCAGAACGCATTTTTGATGAGAGGTTTCCCGATCGCCAAGTTTCGAGGACTTATTTAAGGGAGCTTCTTCGTAAGTTTGAAACAACAGGTAGTATTGATGATGCGAAACGATCTGGCAGACCACAAATTTCTGACGAGAAAAAAATTTATATACTGGCAGAAGTTATAGTTAATCCTATTACTTCTTCAACAACTCACGTTGCATCTACCTGTGAGGTCA
This sequence comes from Plagiodera versicolora, assembly GCA_037013635.1. Lineage (NCBI taxonomy): Eukaryota > Metazoa > Arthropoda > Insecta > Coleoptera > Chrysomelidae > Plagiodera > Plagiodera versicolora. The sequence continues at coordinate 9,043,091 of CM072982.1, read as the reverse complement.
GTCGAAGTACAGTACACAAAAATAAATTTCATCCATCTTCTTCTTCTTCTATTGCCCTATCCGATTACGGACGTTGGCTATCATCATGGCTATGCGGATCTTATTGGCTGCGCATCGAAACAGTTCAGTAGATGTTGCCCCAAACCATTTTCGCAAGTTAGCCAACCAAGAAATTCTTCTTCTCCCAGGCCCCCGTCCAGGCCCCCGTCGGCCATCAACTTTGCCTTGAACTATGTTTTGGAGAATTCTGCACTTGCTATTTCTCATGATATGGCCAAAGTACTCTAATTTTTTACGTTTCACAGTAAGCATGATTTCAGGCTCACATCCCATTCTTCGGAGTACTTCCTCATTGGTAATTCTTTCTATTCAAGAGATTCTGAGAATTCTTCTGAAAATCCACATCTCAAAAGCTTGCACCTTTTTTTCCATAGCGTCTGACAGCGTCCAAGCCTCTGCACCGTATAGAAGAGTGGAGTATACATAACATTTGACAATTCTCTTTTCAAGGGCCAGATTCAGATCTCGACATGACAGAAGCGATTTCATTTGTATGAAAGTATTTCTCGCTATTTCAATTCTATGTTTTATCTCCAGTGAGTGATCCCAGTCTTCATTCAACGTGCAGCCGAGATAAGTGAACTTTGACTTCCTTTCAACTGGCTTATTGTTTATGAACAAGTTACCTGGTTGGATTGGTTTTTTACTAATCACCATATATTTGGTCTTATTGACATTTCATCCATACAAATTAAAAATGGTTCATCAACTCTCAGACGACGACCAGACCGAAGACTAGAATTTTGTGAAAATATGGAAACTAAAATCAACCAACAGCCAGACTATGTCAAAATAATTTGTTTTAGTGACGAGAGTACTTCCTATCTAAATGGAAATGTGAATACACATAATGTGAGGTATTGGAGTGACGCAAATCCCCACCTGTTTCGTGAAACACATACCCAATTTCCCCAGAAGGTGGATGTTTGGGCAGGTATCCTGGGAAACCACATCGTTGGGCCTCTTTTTTTAAATACTAATTTAACTGGTGAGGTTTATCTGTAGCTGTTGCAAAACGCAATAGAACCGTTAATCCTTGAAATTTTGGAAGATTATCTAGATGAATTCGGCAATTCGGAAATAACATTCCAACAGGATGGTGCTCCTCCACACTTTTACGATGCAGTAAGACGGTATTTGGATGAGGAGTATCGAGGTAGATGGATTGGACGACGAGGTTCAACGGAATGGCCACCTCGATCACCGGATCTCAAACCTTTGGATTTTTTTCTATGGGTTTACCTTGTATCGAAGGTTTACGTTACTAAACCTGACAATATTGACGTTTTAAAACAACGTATTGTTGCAGAATGTGAGGCTGTCAGGAAGTAAATGGAGGTATCACTTCGAGCAATTTCTTTGAATAGATACTGATTCTTGAATCTGTGATTAATATCATACTGAATGGAATTATATTTTAATGTTTACTAATGAGCCATTAAAACTGCCATGAACACAAACAAAATTAGTATCATTGAATACGTTTTTCCGATACCTTTCAAAAGAGGTGTCGCTTGCCATTTAAAATTATTGGTCACAATAATGGACTTGTGACGTAATCTTTGACGATTTCGTCATCTATCATCCCTAGTAGGCAGTTTACAACCTTTAATATTCAGTTTCCAAATTTCACTGGTTTATGTATAATCGTTCCAAAGATAAGAGGGGGGAGGGGACTTTTGAGAAGCACTGTAGAAAATATGGAGGTACAATTTGAAACGTCACAATGAAAGTCAAGACGATTTCGATAGTGATACTGATTTTATTCCAATTGAATACCATTAATGCTCTCTTTGGCAAATCTCTGAAAAATCTACGGGAAAAAGCGTCAAGTATATACAAAATAAAAAATAAGGGCAAACGCTTGAACTACCTCGGGTACGATGAAAATGAATACCCAGGAAACAATCCCAAGAAAATAGAGATCAATAGCAGCAAATGGCAGGAATATTACACATGTTTGAGAGCTCAAAACGAAAGTTTGGGAAAATACCGAGCTGTTACACCAGAAGCCATCTTGGCGTTTGAAGGAAGCAACATGAAACTGAGCTGTAAACTTTGTCTGAGTCCTGAAGAAGCCACAACTATTGACTCCGTTAGTTGGGAATGGGCTCCTGTAGGTGGAAAACACCTTGAACCGGTAGAGTTCACTGAGAACGTCTTCCAATCACCAGAAGACAAAATCCTTCACATTTACAACTTGCGAACCGACAATTCCGGGCAATATTTATGCCGACTAGGGGAGTCACTAACTGCGCCTTATTTCCTAACAGTTGTTGTTATGAACGATACCGAAATAGTCGAAGTGCACAGTCCCCAAGCTCCTCTGGGGCCTTATCCCAAGGATCCGGAGGTTATCACAAGCTATGACCTTGTTTTGGATACGGAGTGGAGCGATTGGTCCAAATGCAGTAGTTGCGACAAAATTGGTAGGAAATATAAGCTGGGCTACTGTTCCATTTACATCAAAGCCAACAAGGAATTATCAGTTGATACTGGTAGTAACGAAACTAACGAAGCCAGTGATGAAATAACGAAAGTTGACTTGGAGTTGTTGAGCATTTTTGAATTCGGCATACCCTGTGCTTCTCACATTCTTCCAACTGCCATAAAGGAGCTGTCTCAAGTGAAGACAAGGCGAAACGAGATCATGGTGGGGTTTTGTAAGGTCAAATGTCTCAAAAGTGAAATATTCGAAGTGAAAGATAAAAACGGCCATGTCATAGAGAAAGCGAATAATACAGCTGGTATTTATTCACTCCTACAACCATTGCCACCTTTAGAACCACCTATAGAAAGACTCACTATTTATGGAATCAAAGGGAAATCCATAGTCCTAACTTGTCCAGGGGTAAATATCAACTCTGATGCTCCAATTCAGTGGCAAATTGGAGACAAAAATTTGGTTCCAGAGATTGTATCGCAGGAATCAAATGGTAGGATTTTCATCAGTATAACCGATAGAGTTCACGTGAATAGTGCGAAAATATCGGATTCCAATATCTACAGTTGTTGGCAGGAGAAAGAGCTGATTGGAACAGTCAGACTCATAGTGGAAACAAAGTTAGAACTCAATTTCAATCATCACGTGATGCTCTTTGGTATTGTTGTTATTCTGGCAGTTTTTTTGAAGGTTTTTGTGAAGGCTTTCGCTGGAAGACAGCACGCAAAAACGTGACCTCTAGTTGGAAAAGACTCGCAACTATATACTTCATGACGTGTTTGGAGGAAACGGAAACAATTGATACATAATCAAAACATATTCATGTTTCAGTTTTCGTATTTGGGCAACCTACCATGCTAATACGCATTGCTGGTTGTTTAGTTTTAGCATAGGTCTGGGACTAAGAGTATACGCCTGAAACTTAATAAGTGGGTTAAAAAATAAATATTTTCGTTTTTTTTTGTAGGCGCTAGAGTAGAGAAGAATAAATAATATCCAGAGGGACGCGTAGAGAATTGATATGGCACATTTTTGAATCAACAGAAAAGTTGAATGACGGATTATCAACAGAGAATATATTTTGATCGGATTTATTCTTTGTCCTTTTTCTATTATTCTCATATCCAACTTTCACTTTATTCTTGGGAACGTGTTCGGTTAGGGATAATAAAACATTATTTCGTTAATATTTTTTATTCGAATAACATCATAAAAAAATAAAATATAGAACATAAATAACTAACACTCATTATCTGAAGTTAATCTAAAGCTTTAATTTTGTTTCAAGTTTGTATAAATGAATAAGAATACTTGAAATACCTTTCATCACAGAAAATAGAAACTGTATCGACAAGAATTAACTCACAAAACAATTTTCAACAAGAACGATCAATATAGTATATAAGGAAACACTTGACAAACATATGATTGAGTTAACTACTCATGAATAGAATAAAACATCAGATCACTACGTAACTGGAAACGATATTTCTATGCTCCAATTGCATTATATTCGGATATACAGTGCGTCCATAAAGTAACGCATAAATTCATTATTGGCTGAATGAACAATAAAATTAGGAATTCCCAAAACAGGTCGATTTTTGATTTCAATTTACTATTGTTTCAAATCATAATCTAATATACAGGGTGAACCACTTTCGTGTAATGACGTCATCACCATTATTTTCAAATGGAACCCCCCTTTTTTTTTTCAATTTCCAAATTGCCTTTGCTGAGCTGATTCCAAAAATGTATAATATGTTGCTTCAAATTGGTATAGGGTGGGCAAAAATGCAAAAATTTACTTACAAAATAATGACAATTATTGGTCCATATTTTTTCAATGAAAACTTAACAGGATCATTATATCTGGATTTCCTACAAAATACATTAATTCCTGATCTGATCCAGCTTTTTCCTGATATTCAAATACCCACTAATGTAGACCGCAGAATCTGGTTTCAACAGGATGGCGCACCGCCACATTTCGCAGTAACTGTGCGCGATTTTTTAAACACAACTTTTCCACAAAGGTGGATAGGAAGAAGGGGACCAGTGGAATGGCCTGCTAGATCACCTGATCTGAGCCCATTAGACTTCTTTTAATGGGGTCATTTAAAATCTAAAGTCTACTTAAACAGACCTGGAAATATCCCTCAACTACAAGACCGAATCAGACAAGAAATACAGAGCATAACACCCGCTATGCTACAGAATGTTAGAGACGAAAGTAATGCCCGGTTCAGTCATTGTCTAACGGTCAATGGAGAACAATTTGAACATTTATTGTAAATTTTCGTTCCTATGTTTGTTTTTGGAAGTGTATCACATTAATTGCATAACTACTAATTCCATTTGATTTGTTTATTACATTCAGTAACGTATTACTTTCCATAAACAATTTTCATACTTTTTTTCTGCATTTTTGCCCACCCTGTACCAATTTGAAGCAACATATTATACATTTTTGGACTCAGCTCATCAAAGGCAATTTGGAAAGGGGGGGTTCCATTTTAAAAAAATGGTAATGACGTCATTACACGAAAGTGGTGCACCCTGTATATTAGATTATGATTTGAAACAATAGTAAATTGAAATCAAAAATCGACATATTTTGGGAATTCCTAATTTTATTGTTCATTCAGCCAATAATGAATTTATGCGTTACTTTATGGACGCAATGTATAAAAACCTATCTTATATATACTATTACACAAATAGCAAGTACATTTCGATTATTGTACGTCACATATTCATTCAATCAACATTAAACACTTAGAAAGTCAGAAAGAACTCGTCTTCCATGATCCAATCAATTGGCGTAACAAGGAGAGCAAGCAAGCAAGAGACACATCACTTTTCTTCCGAATCGCTTCCCTTGAACTGTCCCCACCACTCCCACCCTTCTCATTGCCAGACACAATATGACGGGAAATATTGAAGAGGCGGTCTTTGGTGGTGGCGACAATATTGGGAAGTTCAACAGTTGAAAGAAATCGCAGAGACAAATCGTCAAATAATTTACCAGAGCTGAATCGTTAAATAAATTTGGTTTTTGTTTGGCCAAAATTGGTAGTTTGTGATGAAATAAGTTCTTCATTTCTTCAAATGAGAAAATATATACTTTTGTTTCATTTTCTTCTACGAAAATTATTTATTTTGCTAGTGTCGATATTAATGTTCAATATTTCATAAATATCTCTCATTTTTGCTGCGACACCTGCGAAACAGATTCGAACTACTTCAAATTTTATTGAATGAATATTCCACTCCAATTTGCTCAAATACATATCCTATTCGAGTGATGCTATCTCTATTTTATGTAGGCTATCCTTTTCGCTCTCATTAAATTCCTATATGATGGATTCTTTCCAAACACCGTATGAAAGAAATGTTTTCGTAGCTGTTATGTATTTCTGAATCATTCACATTATCTACTATAAGATGCATCCATCAGATTGATACAAATTAACAGACAACGATATACTAATGACGATCAATGTTAATAGAGCATTTTGAGATTCTATAATTCATCAGATATCAATAGGGGAGACCACTAATTTTTCGAAACAGTATAATCGTGTTCTGTATGTCCAAAAAGTCCCATTCATTATTTTTTAAATTTTTTATTCGGTCTTATCACAAATAAAGAAACAAAATAAACGGAATTGATTTCGAACATACAATTTCATGCGCCATTTTCAAAGGTTGCTCTCATTGGTGTAATGCAGTGTGACGTGCTAGCCCTACAAGCTTATCGATCTTGAGCTGACCAATCATAGAAAAATTTTCCATGGTAAATCTTGCTGTGTTACCGCACCAAAATAACACAACTTATTCTCGGAATAAAAGATGTAAGAGAATACAATATAAACGATATTTTTTCCACAAATTATCATGAAATGATTTAGTCATCACTTATCGATAGGTATTTGAGAAAATACATCAAAGGAATAAGGAGTCATCCACAAGTAAACTTGACAACATTACACATGGGGTGAGAGAAAGATATATCGAAACAGACAAAGATAGACATAAGGTGTAGCACGTCATACGCTCATAGCACCGCCCACTTATTTCTGACGTTTTTCAATTTTCGATGAGAATGCTGATTTCAAAACGCTGTAGAATCAATTTGCTTTGATTTTGACCCTTGATATTGGATGTACACTGGACCAATATCATTATTCATCGATTAAGAGAGATTAGGAAGAATTTCATCACTTAGTGGTCTTCCCCAGAATGCTAGAATAATTCATCCTGTTAGTGAAAAAGCAGATCATTGAAAAACATATAGTACATGGAATATTTTTTAAAAATTCCTCCACTAAATTCACTACTTCAACTGTGAGACAAGGAAAGTTGAGATACCCTGTCTTTGTCCAGTGGTGAATTGTTCAGAGTCGAAGAAAAGTAGCAATTGTTTATATTTTCTGCAATATATGTTGCTACGGCAATCATGTACATCTTGAATGTAGTAAAGCCTCAGAGTTTGATTCAAAAATATTCTAGAACTTCACATGGGTCGACATATGCTAGATGGCTTCATAACCACTTTCAATTGGAGGACTAGAGCTACCGTTCAAGAATTCCTCTAGTTCATCGTGATGCGAGGCAGTTTCGTCTCGGGAACGCCTCTTATGTTTCTTCTCCAGTTTGGAAGACTCTTTTTTCTCTTTATCCTTTGATTTCTTTTTACTTTTCTTCTCAGTCTGTAAGAAGGAAAACCATGGTACAAATAGCTAGGAGCTGGTATATTATAAAAATCGGCAGTCGCGGTGTCATCAAAAACTTTATTTGATTATAAGGACCCACCTTGTCTTTATCTTTTTTCTTCTTATCTTTCTTTATAGAAGTATGTAGATCTTCACTATCACTGTTGATACTAGGATTATTGGAACTATGAGTTTGTCTAGAAGAAAGCAACTCCATGTGGACATTAGAGGAAGTTACACTATTGCTATCATCATAGGCAGTGCTGTTGCTACCGTCAAGGGTTTGACTCACAACTGAATTGTCTTCTCCACCTGAAAATATACATTATCAATTAGTTTCTGACGATGGAAATAAGCGAGATCACTATTTTTTTTAATATACCACGACATCCAGGACATTGAGAAATGTAACCAGGTTCGCCAAAATTAATTCCAAAAGTTGGTATGCGTTTAAAAATCACGCGGAGAACGCACAGCGTTGATACGTCACTTTAACATTTCAGCGCCACACTCGGCAGTAACAAAACCACACATGCAGACATTGGATAGTTTCATTGCATAAGGTTATATGTGTTTTTTCGTGAATAAAGTGTGAGTTTATAATGGAAATAAAGACATTTTAGACTTTTGTAGTGAGCTAGGGTATCCATGTGTAAGTATTTTAATATTTCTAAAAGTGGTAAGCATTATCATTTGTTTTATTCATTGTATTATATTGGAAATATTAGGAGGTTCGATCAAAATATATACAGGTTTCTGATAATTTGTTTTGTTTTTAGATTCGAATGGCAAGAATTAGTATGGGATACTTTGAAGGCACAAACACTTTTAGAAGTATTCATGAAGGTGAAGAAGTTTTGAGTGCTGGACAGCATAATATCATGATGACAAAAAAATTGTTTTTGTAATGGAATCAATTTATAGTATTATTTCTGATGTTTTTTGGTGTGAAGTGCTGAATAAAATGGATAATGTGAGATCTCGTTTCAATTTTGTTGATACCTGAACAATACTATGCTCGACTGTGACCATTAATGTTAACAGAATTTCATCTATCTACTCACGATATTTATATCACCAGCTTGAGGGAATTAATATAAGAATTTTGATTTTACTGATTCAGAGTTTTACAATCTTTCAAATATTCAAATTCAGTATAAAATCAACAAAACATAATACCAAACACAAGAACTATGTCTGCAAGTCTGGTTATTTTTAGTGCCGCCAGGTGGCGTATCGCCTATGTTCATTTGCCAATTGTTTGACTTGAAGTCAGCCGCTAGCGACAGAATGATATTTTACAGCGTTGCCAAGTGTGATTCATGATATTTTTTTCACATCGTTAACAGACTGGAAAAAGTATAATCCAAAGCCTCACGTAGGCCAATGGAACCGTTCTGGATCGGCAGTCAACAGACCAACCTCAGACACATAGCCTCACGTATATTTTTCACCGGTAACTGAATTTCAGTACATATTTGCACGATACTTGTTTAATTTTCGTGGATGAAACTGAATGAAATATCCTAAAAAGCCCCAAAAGTGACAGGCGCCGAATATTAGGATCGTTGGTCTTGAAGTCTCGTTGAATATAGAGGTTTTGAAGAGATTTTTCTTCGGATATTACAAAATATTTTTCTGAAAAATTTCGTATACATTATATTTGATCTTCAAGCAAGTTCAAAGTGAATTTACGATTTTGTGATCTTGCCTATAATGGAACCCTACTCTACAAAATTACGATGACATTTCACCCTGAAACCAATAAGAATTCACCAAAATGACAACAAATAGAAGTTCAATAACCATTGCAAAAAAATTAAGAGAAGTGTTGAAAATTTTAGTTGACATCAAAATGATATTACATTATACCGGGTGTTTCACAGTGGATGGAACATTAGACGTATCTGGAGAACAGAATGACAGATCATTCCAAAAATTTGTGAGCGTGGATAATCAAACTTGCTCTATCCGTCTAAAATATTTTCATCAATGCAGTGTTGCCGCTTGTATAAGAAAGTAGTAGCTACTTTGTTATTTCAAATGGAACACCTCGTATATTATATCATTTTTGGAATCCTCATGAGATTCCTCACAACTTTCCTACATAATTCCCTATACCTATCTGTGACGATTTCCGAGATAAAAATTATTTTGTTACATTTTTGTGCAAAACCTGACCATTGCAAAATATCAATTTTTTACCAATGCAAATTCACAAAATATTGGCTTTTAGCTGCATAAGACCAACAAGTATTCTGTCGATGAACTGGATCTCAGTTTCAGCATACAGGGAGGCTCAGAAGTGAGTGTCATCCGGGCACTAATGAAAATGACTGAAACTCTGTTTTTTCAAATGGAACACACTGTATATTATCACTTATTCGAAAAGCTATGACATTTTCCATTTTAATTGAGTATACTATCCCTATACCTATCTCGTACAGTTTGTTAGTTATGATCACTTATGTTATGAATTCGTCTTCAATAAAATAAATATTGGATAGTGCTTAAGATAGTATAGGCTATGAACGTCATTCTGGCCGAGAACTAACATGTTATTCCGTCATAGTTATCCTGTATTCAAGTTGCATGGGTGTAAAAATACTATGGCAGAAAATTATTACTTGAATGCGGTTTAGATGGATTTATTCATCATTTATGGTCAATGTAACAAGAATATCAGTAGAACATGCAGCGAGTTTGATGAGTATGCTTATTTACCTCAAACGAATTCGAGAAAATTTATTAGATTGAAGAGGAATTTTGAAATGTTTTTGAAATCTTTCTAGATTTATCAATACACATGTAAGACTTTGATACTTTTAGTTTTTCATGATGATATAAGCATTTCAGAATTCCTCTTCAATCTAATAAATTTTCTCGAATTCGTTCGAGGTAAATCAGCATACTCATCAAACTCGCTGCATGTTCTACTGATATTCCTGTTACATTGACCATAAATGATGAATAAATCCATCTAAACCGCATTCAAGTTATTATTTTCTGCCATAGTATTTTTACACCCATGCATCTTGAATACAGGATGATAATGAAGGAATAACATGTTAGTTCTCTGTCAGAATGAAGTTCATAGTCTACTATCTTAAGCACTATCCAATATTTATTTTATTGAAGATGAATTCATAACATAAGTGATCATAACTAACAAACTGTACGAGATAGGTATGGGGAAAGTATACTCAATTAAAATGGAAAATGTTATAGCTTTTCGAATAAGTGATTATATACAGGGTGTTCCATTTGAAAAAACAGAGTTTCAGTCATTTTCATGAGTGCCCGGATGACACTCACTTCTGAGCCTCCCTGTATGCTGAAACTGAGATCCAGTTCATCGACAGAATATGTATGTTACGCTGGCACGGCCACTTCAACAAAATTCAAAAATTTTTATATCAAGATTTAGTGCTTTTTTTTGCTAATTTGTTCCCCTTTTCAAAAATTTGTTGCTCGTGCCAATAAGAAAAAAAGTGACGCAATGCTAGCTTCACGTGAAGCTGGCACAGCAACTTTTTTATTCGGCCACTATATCGAAAAACAAATATACCAAAATGTAGTACTAATTTGTTGCTAATTTGTTCCCCCTTTCAAATTCCTGATTTTTTTTCCTTAACAGAAAAAATCGATTCCATGCCAGCTTCACGTGAAGCTGGCACGACAACTTTTTCATTTCAGAACAATTTCAAGAAATGAATATACCGAAATGTAGTACTAATTTGTTGCTAATTTGTTCCCCTTTCAGAAATTTTGTTGCTCGTTTTTTTTTTCGAAAAAAACCGCAATGAATAGTCGTTCCATGCCAGCTCAATGTCTCGATAACTCCGTTATCTTTCATCAAAAATTAAAAATGATTTCACCAGAATTTGTTGCTTTCTAGTCGCTAATTTGTTCCCCTTTCAGAAATTTTGTTGCTCGTTTTTTTTTTTTTCGAAAAAATCGCAATGAATAGTCGTTCCATGCCAGCTCAATGTCTCGATAACTTCGTTATCTTTCATCAAAAATTAAAAATGATTTCACCAGAATTTGTTGCATTCTAGTCGCTAATTTGTTCCCCTTTCAGAAATTTTGTTGCTCGTTTTATTGTTTTCGAAAATATCGCAATGAATAGTCGTTCCATGCCAGCTCAATGTCTCGATAACTCCGTTATCTTCCATCAAAAATCAAAAATGATTTCACCAGAATTTGTTGCTTTCTAGTCGCTAATTTGTTCCCCTTTTAGAAATTTTGTTGCTCGTTTTTTTTTCGAAAAAATCGCGATGAATAGTCGTTCCATGCCAGCTCAATGTCTCGATAACTTCGTTATCTTTCATCAAAAATCAAAAATGATTTCACCAGAATTTGTTGCTTTGTAGTCGCTAATTTGTTCCCCTTTTAGAAATTTTGTTGCTCGTTTTTTTTTTCGAAAAAATCGCGATGAATAGTCGTTCCATGCCAGCTCAATGTCTCGATAACTCCGTTATCTTCCATCAAAAATCAAAAATGATTTCACCAGAATTTGTTGCTTTCTAGTCGCTAATTTGTTCCCCTTTCAGAAATTTTGTTGCTCGTTTTTTTTTCGAAAAAATCGCGATGAATAGTCGTTCCATGCCAGCTCAATGTCTCGATAACTCCGTTATCTTCCATCAAAAATCAAAAATGATTTCACCAGAATTTGTTGCTTTCTAGTCGCTAATTTGTTCCCCTTTCAGAAAATTTGTTGCTCGTTTTTTTTTTTTTTGAAAATATCGCGATGAATAGTCGTTCCATGCCAGCTCAATGTCTCGATAACTTCGTTATCTTTCATCATAAATCGAAAATGATTTCACCAGACTTTGTTGCTTTCTAGTCGCTAATTTGTTCCCCTTTCAGAAAATTTGTTGCTCGTTTTTTTTTTCGAAAAAAACCGCAATGAATAGTCGTTCCATGCCAGCTCAATGTCTCGATAACTTCGTTATCTTCCATCATAAATTGAAAATGATTTCAACAGAATTTGTTGCTTTCTAGTCGCTAATTTGTTCCCCTTTCAGAAATTTTGTTGCTCGTTTTTTTTTTCGAAAAAATCGCAATGAATAGTCGTTCCATGCCAGCTCAATGTCTCGATAACTTCGTTATCTTTCATCAAAAATCAAGAATGATTTCACCAGAATTAGTTGCATTCTTATTTTATTATCGTCTCCTGAGAAATCTCAATGTCATTTCCCGAAAAAAATTCGCGCGAAAATTATAGTGAGCAATGAAGCTATCAATGACCATTACATTTCTCTTTGTACTTCTTGGCGAGAGAAAATGAGAGGAGAAATTTGAATACGTCTGATGTGTTAGTAAAAATCATAATTGAGTTCACATGTGAATAGTTAGGGTGTACAAGTGTGTACATCGAGACATTAAACTGGCATGGAACGACTTTTCATGGCGATTTTTTCGAGAAAAAAAACGAGCAACAAAATTTCTGAAAGGGTAACAAATTAGCAACAAATTAGTACTATATTTCGGTATATTCATTTCTTGAAATAGTTCTGAAATGAAAAAGTTGTCGTGCCAGCTTCACGTGAAGCTAGCATGGAATCGATTTTTTCTGTAAAGGAAAAAAATCAGGAATTTGAAAGGGGGAACAAATGAGCAACAAATTAGTACTACATTTTGGTATATTTGTTTTTCGATATAGTGGCCGAATAAAAAAGTTGCTGTGCCAGCTTCACGTGAAGCTAGCATTGCGTCACTTTTTTTCTTATTGGCACGAGCAACAAATTTTTGAAAAGGGGAACAAATTAGCAACAAAATAGCACTAAATCTTGATATAAAAATTTTTGAATTTTGTTGAAGTGGCCGTGCCAGCGTAACATACATCGACAGAATACTTGTTGGTCGTATGCAGCTATAACTCAAATTGCAATATTTTGTGAATTTGCATTGGTAAAAAATTGATATTTTTCAATGGTCAGGTTTTGCACAAAATTTTGACAAAATAATTTTTATCTCGGAAATCGTCACAGATAGGTATAGGGAATTATGTAGGAAAGTTGTGAGGAATCTCATGAGGATTCCAAAAATGATATAATATACGAGGTGTTCCATTTGAAATAACAAAGTAGCTACTACTTTCTTATACAAGCGGCAACACTGCATTGATGAAAATATTTTAGACGGATAGAACAAGTTTGATTATCCACGCTCACAAATTTTTGGAATGATCTGTCATTCTGTTCTCCAGATACGTCTAATGTTCCATCCACTGTGACACACCCTGTATACTTATCGCACGAAAGATTCAATGTAATAGGAATATGAGAGAAACCTTTTGATAAGTAGATTGTTTCATGAATTGTAACTTACCTTCTGGAGATCTCCTCCATTTAGTATCTGCTCCTATCCATCCATCATAGACATCAGAAGTAAGCTCAGAAATTTCTGAGTTAATGGTTATGTCAAATTCATCATTTGTTTGTCTCATATCATAGTCTTCAGGAACAGTTTTCTCCATTTCCATTTCACTACTTGCTGATCTCAGTACTCTTGACTGGGTAAGAGAAGGAGGATCCACCTTTTGGGTGAATTTAGAAGGTTTAGGAATTGATAAATCTTCAAGATCCAAGTCTTCTTGGAGTTCTGAGACAAGAGGGTTTCCTGTATCAGTATCTCTGCAAAGAAACAAAAGGTTTGAGAAGGGAAAACAGTTTGAGATTCCACTTACGACTCAGAATTTTCTTCTTCCTTTGTACTATTCTGGTTATTGAACTGTACATCATCCAAAAACCCAGTCAGCTGTCCCCCATCAGGACAAAATTCTTCCACAGATGTTATAGGACTGATATGCACTCTCCTCAAGTCTGGCACACCTTCAACTATATCCACAGTTGCCCCCAACTTTGAAACAAATCCAGAAGTCATACTGGAACTCTTTGAGATCTGAGTAGCTTGTGTCAGAGCCGTGTTACCATATGGAATAGGTTTACCACCTCCAATTATGATAGATGCACTTTGAGACCTTTTAATGTCAGATTGCCCTGTGACAGGCTGAACTTTCATTTGAGATGGAGGAATATTTGCATTAGAATCGGCTACTTCTCTACGTTTTTTCACCAAGCCTTCTAGAAATTTATTATAATTGGCTTCATCTGATTCACAGAAGATATCTAGTTCCTGTATTGTGGTATTGGTTTCGAATTCATTGCGTTCCAATTGTCTCAGGAGGGTCTCGTGTTGTAATTGAAGGAAGGGAAGATTAAAGAATTTGTGGAGGAGTTTCAGTCCAAAACCATTTCTCATTGAGGACTCTGAGTGGCGTACTTGAGCAGAACGACTCCTAAAAATACAGGAAAAAGTAAATAATTATAATGAAGTATGCAGAAATGCTTACCCAGCAATGGATTCTATATAATAATTGATATGGTCTGCAGTAACTGTCCTATGATGGGACATATCACAGTGATTAGATAAAATTATAACAGGAATGTGTTCTGGAATTTTTGGGATTTCTCTCTGCACATAGTCAAAGGTCCATGTTTTTGTCAAATCAAGCATCATTATCACTCCATTAGTGCCCTTATACACATCTAAGAATTCAGCATCTAGAGCATGTTCCTCTGATACCTCCATTTGGGTATTGTTCAATTTCAAGCCAGCAAAATGCTTCTTTTTTCTTCCTCGATCAACAACGTCCCATACCTCTACTTTGACAATATCATCAGTAGCTTTATAATTCCATTGGATTGAGGTTACTTGTATTTCATCAGTGGGAATATACTCGTCAACAAATTTTTTACCTTGCAATCTGTTGAACAAGCAAGTTTTACCTACATTCCTGTCTCCCTTTATCACAATTTTCACTACAAAATTTTATTTTATAAATAATTTTTATATCTTCATCTAATAACTTACTATTATATTGAACTCCTCTGGCAAATTTTTTTTGAAGGGATGTTGACATTGCCTGGTGGCTAGGTGGCCGACTTCCAATATTTGCATCATTGGGATGGATATCACCTTTACTTTTACCAAGTCTTTTGATAGCAGAAAACATGATATTACTTGAATTCTACTTAACATATGGAAACATGGATTTCAAATTGGACTAGAAGGAAAACCTGTAACACAGGAAAATCATACTAATCAATAATTTTTTTTCAGACACTTCCAAACACGACTATTCACAATAAACAATACATTCTACTGCAGAAAAGATGAACATTGATTTTTCTTATAAAACATTTGTGAAATCTACTAATTCTGTAAGAATATGATATTGTACTTGAATTACCAGCAGGAAGGTTGTCATAAAACCTTATGTGAAAGTCTGAAAATAAAAGTTCATAAGAAATTTCATGACCAACCTGGAAAAACATTTTTACATTAGTATCATATCATTTCTTTGAACTCTGAAGTACCACAATTTAGCAATATCGGACGTCAAGTGTCAAATCCCTATACCCTGTACACGATACCCAAGGTCTCTGTAGATGTTGACGCTCCCTGGTGATGAAGTTGTAAACTTAGTTTACGAGTGGTCTTTTGTGTGTTGCTTTTTTATCTATTCCTATCCCAGGAATAATTATTCGAGAGTTGATAATTCATTTCTGACAACATTTGTTGGCCGCATTAACACATGATATATCACATTATAGTCATTGATGAATTTTGTTCAACACATCAGTGGGGCATTTTATTGAAAGTAATAACTTCAAACTCATGTAAGATCTATAGGAACATCCTAATTCGGAGAATAATTTATTCTAGTGAAAAACTGTACTGAGAAATGGAAAAAATTAATGAGAACGAAATATACGCAATGTACGCAACCGAGATATATTTTATATTTCAGTGGATATAGTTTCCGTCTGCCAGCTTTCAACAGCTATCTTCATTGTGGTGATTCTCTTGTCCTTTTAGCTGCACTTGTCTGAAGTTCGTTGCCTGTGCCATTGTCATAATTTGTTAAATATCCAGATAATTTCCGAAATTATCATATCTCAGTTAATTAATATCGAATAGTAACGACTTTACTTCAGTTGAAGCAGTAACTGTACAACATATTTAAGGGTAACATGTTTCAAACAAATTTAATGATTATAACTAATTTTCATTTTCAATGTACTTATTTGATGTGTGAAAAAAAAAATCATGAATCATGGGTTTGCCAAATATGAAATTAATATAAAATGTTTTAATGACGAAACAATAAATCAATTGAAAGAATAATGATAAATAATGTACAAGTAGCATGTGTACTTATAGTTCCCATTTTCATGAAATGAATATTGTAT
Organism: Plagiodera versicolora; assembly: GCA_037013635.1. Taxonomy (NCBI): domain Eukaryota; kingdom Metazoa; phylum Arthropoda; class Insecta; order Coleoptera; family Chrysomelidae; genus Plagiodera; species Plagiodera versicolora. The sequence continues at coordinate 9,026,610 of CM072982.1, read as the reverse complement.
TTACTTTCAATATTTTTTAGTATGGCTGCACAGAAACTAACAAATGAAGACAAGCTAAAACGTCTGATTTATCTGTGTAACATAGAACCAAAATACTTTTGTGGAGGTCCTGATAAATATGTGAAAGTGTCAACATCTAAAGTGGATGTCTTACTTATAGAAATGCTTAAAGATGACCATGAACAGTTGCTCAAAATAATACTGGCAGCTAGTGAGGATGAGTTGGTACCTCATCATTCACACATTCTGAAGATTTTAGCAAGAGCAATTATAATTGAGACTGCCTCAAAAGAAATCAAACCCCTGTTATGTTCTACAGCACTAACCATTTGCAAGTCTGATAAAGAATTCTTTGATTTTATCAAATATGCTACATCATTTAATGAAAGCAAAATTTCCACAACTGTGAGGAAAACTATTAGAAATTTTTACAAAAATAAAACTCCACTAGAGTTGGCCTTATCTTATGTTAAAAACAAGAGTTTTCATGGATGGTCACATAAAGATTTAATCAAGTTAGCTCATATAAAATCTGATACTCCTGGTGAGTTTGAAAAATATTATATGGATGAATAAGACATTGAGATATTGCATTTTCAGGTAAAAATATGGTTATAAACTACATATTGTTTCGAAAACCTACTGAACAAGCTAGTGATGAGGATAAAAAAATTATTGATGTCATGCACAAAGCTGAAATTTTGAGAAAACTCAATGACCACAAAACTGCTGTCCCTATAATAAAAGAATTGAATGCAACAATGAATCATATTGAACCAGGACTTCGAAAATCTGCTGAAGTGAGAGTGACTCATGAAGATTATTCTTATAGAAAAGTCTAAATGTTGAATTCATGTTCATTTGTTTTAGGTTTGGAATACAGTATTGCCTAATATGTCATTATCTGAAATATTGCAAGTCCTACCAAAACTATACAAGCTAGGATTTCTAAAAAAAGAGGCACCTACACATAAGATAATCAATGAAGCTTTGACAGATGTGTCTAAAGTTGAAGCCAGTAAAGTTCACCCTATAGAGGTTTTCATTTACATGCAGATTTTTTTAAAAGGGGGAAAGTAGGTTGAATAATGGTATTGTTCATTATATATCATATTATTGGTGGTATGAAGCAATCTGGATTTTGAGAAATCAATAGTTTCCAAGATATTCCACTTTGAAGTCTGAAATTTCATCTCATTTATCAAATGAGAGCCTTATTGCAAGTTTCTTCATCATTGAGACACATAAATACTGAAACATGATTCAACATGTTTTCTTTCTCAGATAAACACAAAAAATTCAGTATTTTCTTATGCACGTCAAATCCATCCAAGATTTACTGTGTTTGACAGTTGCCAATTAACTAATGGTTAAAGGAATGATGATGTTTACATGCTATCAAGTCTTAATCTTCGAAAAATACTGCATTTTCAATGTTCCTTCAGCATGAACATGATAAACCTTCTACTAATATTAAGTGTGTTAGGTTATTGAAGAAATAAGCCAAGAAGCTGTTCAATCTTGTCTAATAAGTGACACAGAAAAGAAGGCGAAGTTTCAACTTTAATCTGTAATATCTCAAAAAGTATTGATTTTCCAATGATAACATTACCAAATTCGTGTTCCTTACACCAAAATAAATATTTACCAAAATATGTTCATCAAAATCCATACTGCTCAATATGTGGACTGTTACCTTATTAATTTTCCAGACCCCTAGATCCAAAACTGCTGCAACACTTAACTATAGAAAAGAATCTCACAGAGGAGGAACTTCTTAAACTCAAGAATAGAAATGAGACAAAATGTTCTAGTATAATGAGTAGCCTACAGGAATGCATGAATATTTCTTGTCGAAATGTACCCAGTACACGAAAGAAGTATTTGATTACTATTGATACAACAAACAAAATGGAAAGTCCATGTTTATCGAACAAAAATATCTCTGGAATAGAAACAGCAGCTGCTTTTGTGTGGTATCTGTTGAGAGTGGAAGAAGATGTATTGGTAGCTACTTTCAAAGAAACAGAAGTGCAATTGGTTCATCTAGACAAAAGTTAGTGCAGAATAATTGTATACAGTGTCGGAAGGAATTCTTCTTCCATATAGGTAGAAATCTATTGAAGTAACAAAGAGAGCAAAATTATTATAATCCCATATAAACAAGAGAGAAACTTTGCTCTTCTCTCGAATAGTCTCCCTACCACTGTCCCACCCCAGAGACTCGTCGGTATGCCAGACACAATACGACTGGAACACTACTGAGAGGGTCTATAATGGACAGTGGTGGCGACAACATAGGGAATTTTAATTAACTGATGAAACATGCCAACCATTAATACAACCACAGAGAAAGTACAAATCGTCAAATAATCTGAATGAATTGAGACAAGAAATCAATCAGTTGTGTTACAACTTTTGAAAAAAAAATCTTCTGATGATATTGATGTTAATGTTCAATAATGCTCAATAATTATCTCATTATCGAGGATACCTATCCTATGTCATCATTAATTTTACCAATAATTTTTTCGTAAACCGGCGATCACAACTGTCTGCATAGTATGTGCTACGCCCATGAATGACGTCCGACATCCCTTTCTATCTCAGTTTTATGCTGTTGATATTTTCGCTCTCATTTAATCCTATATGGAAGAAGAATTGTGGCTTTATCTCAATAAAGAGATTAGTTTTATAGAATTAAATAAAATTAGAACCATGTATTTGTATCCCTTCATGAGTTTAATGTAGGTTCATCATTTTAGAGGGAAATCTCTATGAATATGTACAGAAAATAAAAGAAAACAAGAGTAAGTATGTGGTACCCTCTGCTCCTATAGAGTGGGCAACATCTAATGAAAAACACATTGATGTTTTCCTCAATTTCATTCATCATAAAGAAAATCATGACACCATTCCAAAAGATGTGAATGAAAAAATGTTGAAACCAGCAGAGGCACTTCAAAAATATGAGGAAAAAATCAATCTTCAAAATGTCAGGTTTGTGTTACAAAATTTCTATTTGATGCGAGAAATTGAATTAATATAAGACAATTTTGCACTTACCACCATGTAGTCTAATTTTTGTTGGCACTTGAAAATATCGACTCAAAAGATAAACATTTGATGATCCTATTGTGTATTATTTTTTAGATTGATTAACTTTTGTCTGTCTTCCCCTCACGTTCAAGTTGCTGATGGTTCTCCAAATATTGTGGATATTGCTGGATTAGATTTTGCTGTGCCCAGAGTTGTAGAATCATTCTGCCACAATAGATTTTGTTAGAATCTAAACGTATCCAAAAACAATTTGCTAATGGTTTTGACAGTTGAACATCTCAGAATTAAACATTTTATAAGATTCTTCTTGTCCCAATCGATGAAAGTTGAGAACAATCCACTCCTTTGGTATGTATACAAAATTTCATGTACTAAAAATACTTTCCAAACTGAATTTTATGGGAACGAAATGAAACTCTCAAAATCTGGTATGTTCAAGGACTTGTTTCGAGAATCAAAACATTTCTTTGAGTTACGTATTAATGAATGTTGTGAGCTGCTATGCTATTATATGTTAGATATATATATTTTGTCTATGCATAGATTTCTATGCACAGTTACTCCAAAGTGACATTTTTCAATTGGATATTGAATCAGAAAAACTTACATTTTGCTGTTCTAGTCAGTGTCATCATTTTTTATCGCATTTACTGGATTTGGAACATTTGAAAACTGATATTCCATTACTGTTAAAACTTCTGAAACTAAATTATATTTTATTCACACATTATTGATATTTTGTAGCTTATTTTAATTAATTTTCAAAATTCTTTCACAAGATGATCTCGTGAAAGAGATTTGGAACGAACAGTTATTTTCAAAACTCTTTTGGGTGTTTCAGTATTTATTATCTTAGACAGTGATGATAAGATAACATTTTCTTTGAATCCTCCAATGTGCCTTAAAGAGTTTGAAAAGTCTGTTTTGGGTATTTACTGTAATTGTTAGTAATTGTAGTGAAATCTATAATATACACTATTTTGTTGTGATTCTACATTTTTCTTATGAAGTGAATATTTTTTTATTGATAATTTATAAAAATTTTACATGATACTAATTTCTAATGTTTTTTATTTTTATTCTAATAATTCTTTTCACTTTTGGAAATTCTGTGAACTGAACCAAGGCTGTTATTTTTTCATATTACTGTTTTGTTTCGATATTTTCATATTGACAGTGAATACGTACCGTAAATTATTTTTTTGTTATGGGTAATTTCAAATATTTAACACTAATACAAATAACATTAATTTTAGAAAAAATAATTTGCATCATCTTGCTTTTATTAACTCATTCAAATGATCTGAACAGCTTAATTTTAAATAACCCACGATTTATCAATCCATGCAAACATTTTGAAGGCGTTGGTTTGATCAATTGAAAGATTTTTTTTCGTGTTTTGTATTAAAGAAGCAATAAACAATGTTGAAAAAGTATTTAGTAATTTGTTCATCATAACAAAACGATATTCATCAGTTACCATATTTTATTGTACATTTTGTAACAAACAGAGATGCCTTGTTATAATATTTATACATTCAGTTGCGAACTAATAGGTTTAAGTGTACGAATGGCAAATTATAGATCATCAAAACTGTAAACAGGTGTACACCAAAAAATAACTTGAAAGATATGTCAAAGTTGAGAGATAGAAAAGCTACATTCATTTACAGCATACATTCTTCATATCTTACATAGTAAGGAACTTAAATCGTCAGTGCACTTTAAAAAAAAATATATGAAAACAAGTACAAGTTAGTTCAATCATTGAACGATAATGATTCATCAGAGATTGTCCTGCCTGTTTGGTAACACATTTATCACTACACAAAATGTCCAGTGGTGTTTAAAAAACATTCTCAGACAGTTTCGTGTGATATCTGTACCTTTACAAGAGAGTTTAAAAACAATATCACACTTTCAGTAAATCTTACATAAACTAATATAGACTACTCTAAATTATAGATTATTTAGGAATAAATATTTGATTTCTTTATACACACAATCACATTGTAGCTGAAGCAATGAGTTCATTGGTTCATTGAGAAATTTAAACAAAATTAACAAGCTTAATTTTCAATGTTCATACATATCTGAAGTCAAAAATATCATTCTGCCGTTCAATAGTAATTTTTAACTACTCAATAGCGTGCTGAGTTTTCAGAAAGGTGAGCAAATTCAATTAATTTGGAGAGTGGAGGAAGAGAAGCATGCCAGATCAAGCATAACTCTGACTGTGTTCAAGTGTCAACCCACTGAGCTTACTTCCTTGCTCTACCCAGTTTTTAAGCCTACCCCTGAGCTCTTCCAAACTTTTCGATTTCGCTTTATTTATCCTCTTGTATTTAACATCTTTAGGCTTGGTAACCGATCTGTGATTGGACATTACTCGGTTATAAGTTTTCACTTGATTCTTCGGACTCTCCTCGCTTTGTTCTTCGTTACTCTTTTCTCCGTTATTATACGGCCACGTAGGAAACTCGCAGATTTTTTCTTCTAGCGATTTTTCTCGCGCACTGCTCACGCTCTCTACGTTGCAATGAGTCTTTCCGCGGGTAGCAAACGTTTCCCGTTTTCTGTTGGCGTCATTCTTACTCTCCTGATCGTTATCGGCGTCTTCCTCGACGCTGTACACCGTTTCGAGTATCTCGGGTCTTCTCAGGAAACCGTTATTTCGCCGCACAGAAGTGTATTTGAGGTTAGGATCGAAAGCGTCGGAGATGGAGCGCATTATTGTGACGCCGTCGGTGTTTATCCTAAACTTAGGGGTCTGATATGTGCTGTCGGAATCGACGTCTTCCAGGACCACGGCGCTGTCGGAATCGTTGAGTGATTCCAAGTCGGGCAGGTTAGTTTCTAATTCATTTATTTCTGATTGAGGTACCTCTAGGCCGTTGTCGATAAGTCGATTCGATAGCGTGTCGATCACCCTTTGCTGTCTGTGGATTATGTTTTCTCTGACGTTGAGCATTGTTGATATGTCTTTTTGTTTGCGGATCAATCTTGATTCGAATAAAAGGAGTTTGGAGCTGAGGGCTTTCAATTGATCACACTTTTCACGTTGTAAGCGGGATATCAATAGTTCCTGGAACAAAAATCACATTCAATTAGGCTAAACTCATACGTTAACAAATTGTAAAACCATTGAAATAAATTAAAGGTACTACTGTGATCAAAAAGTAATTAGAAATTGTCATTTAAAACTCTCGTGCATTAGGAACGCAGGTTATTTTTTCTTGGTTGGTAGGAGTGTCGAAAACATTTGCCAAAAGCATCTCTTTATCACAAAAGTTTGATAACATTCGAGTTAGATGTATTTTCGAAAACCATTAGTGAATTTTTTCTATTCTTACAATGGTGATTTTGTTGAGCGGAGAACTTGCATCAAATTTTATTTGCGGAACGAATATTCTTCTGCGGACACGTTGAAAATATTGCAGAATGCCTTTGATCAAATTATGGCACAAAAAAATTTCTATACCGACGGTGAGGTCCACGTACAAGAAATCAAAGATTTGGGCGCTATTCTTGACATCGTTCGCAACTGCGGGTATACGCCAAGTTGCAAATGACCCATTTACAAACAATCGCACGATATCGTTTTCTCGACCACCATTCGCAAAGGCATACGAACGATATCGTTCGAATTAGTTTGGCAACATCGCTATTTAGTCACTGAACCATATAAAAATTTGATATATGAAATGTGAAGTTCACTGCAGATAAGATGCCTATAACTATAGTTATCTCTATAGACACACCACGAAGTATAGATATAAGGAGTCCGAACGTAATGTTAAATAAATGGTAGAATTTTAGGGGCCAGAATGTTTTGCCGGTAGAGCGCGCCACGTTTGGGAAGTACTCGTTTAAATCCTTACGCAGGTAATGTTGTTGATACTGACAGCTCGGAAAATATTATTTCGAAAAATGTGAAATGAAATTCAAGTTTCAGGAAGTTTTTCGCTAGCCAGCGCGTATTTACGTGTGATAATAATAATAACATCGGTACGTCCTGAACATTTGCGCAGCTAGTGGCAGAAAAGAGAACTATGATCTGGGTTTAATATTGTATACCACGAATACTACAGAAAAGCCTATACCGTTCGGACTCCTTATATCTATACTTCGTGAGACACACCTTAACTTCAGATATCAATACCGCCGCCATTTTTTTTGTTATTTGTAAATATACCAAATTACTAATTATTGATTATGAATCTGAGAATTCAAGTATATGGATCCAGTGAAGAATACTAAAAAAACAAATACCACCCTGGAACAAAATGTTTTTTCTGAGTGATATTTTTATTTTATTTCTTTCGTGTTTTCGTGTTGATTCATGAATTTTCATCAGAAATATTTCAAAACAGAATGTTGTTATTATTGCAAATAATTTTGCTGTACAATAAAGTATACACAAATTCAAAATCATATTAAAACATATAATCAATAAATAAATTTGATGAAACAGAATATTAAATGATATATGACTGAATACATTCTATAAATATATCAACTCGAAAACAATGAATAAACATACAAAGTGTCATAAAATCGGTCTTTTGAGACGTCCTAAAACTATTCGCAAGTAAGTTGACATGCGAACGATCATCATAGATGTGAAAGGTCAAGCCCTTGGTGCTTGCAAATCGTCGATGATAGTGTTGAAATCTCAGATGAAGAAGTTAAGATATCAAATCTATGGTTGGAATGTCATTTGACTGAGCCAAAACGATTTTGAAGAATGTTTTGTGTCTCAAACGCGTCAAAAGTCTTGGGCGTACAACTTTTGGATCCTTCATCACGATGAGGCTCCATGTCATACTAGGTTCTTCGTGATTTTTTTTGCCAAAAACTCGACCCATAATGTTCCACAACCACCAGATTTGGCTGCGTACGACTTCTGGCTATTCAGCAAACTTGAAAGGCGAATGCTTGGACGCCGTCTTGACACGATTGAGGAGATAAAAACCAAATCGAAGAAGTCTTGGAAAAAGCGTTGGAAAAAGTACGTTTTACGAAGAATTAACATTTTATAAACAAATTCACTTTATTTTTTAATCACAGTGGTACTAGATTGAACAGTTGATCCTTATTTAACAATCTAAACTTCCGTTCTTCAGGGACTGTGAAAAATGGCTTGGAAATATTTCAAGTTGCCTCGTGACTATACAGGGTGTTTCACAGTGGATGGAACATTAGACGTATCTGGAGAACAGAAAAACAGATCATTCCGAAGATTTGTGAGCGTGGATAATCAAACTTGCTCTATCCGTCTAAAATATTTTCATCAAAACAGTGTTGCCGCTTGTATAAGAAAGTAGTAGCTACTTTGTTATTTTAAATGGAACACCCCGTATATTATATCATTTTTGAAATCCTCATGAGATTCTTCACAACTTTCCCACATAATTCCCTATACCTATCTGTGACTATTTCCGAGATAAAAATTATTTTGTCAATTTTTTGTGCAAAACCTGACCAATGAAAAATATTAATTTTTTCCAAATGAAAATTCACAAAATATTGAAATTTGCGTTATAGCTGCATAAGACCATCAAGTATTCTGTCAAGGAACTGGATCTCAGTTTCAGCATACAGGGAGGCTCAGAAGTGAGTGTCATCCGGGCACTCATGAAAATGACTGAAACTCTGTTTTTTCAAATGGAACACCCTGTATATTATCACTTATTCGAAAAGCTATGACATTTTCCATTTTAATTGAGTATACTATCCATATACCTATCTCGTACAGTTTGTTAGTTATGATCACTTATGTTATGAATTCGTCTAATAAAATAAATACTTCATTCTGACAGAGAACTGACATGTTATTCCTTCATTGTTATCCTGTATTCAAGATGCATGGGTGTAAAAATACTATAGCAAAAAATAATTACTTGAATGCGGTTAAAATGGATTTATTCATCATTTATGGTCAATGTAACAAGACTATCAGTAGAACATGCAGAGTTTTTTTTTCAATGAGAAGCATGAAGTGATTCACCTCGGATAAATCCAAGGAAATTAGATTGAAGAGAAATTTTGAAATGTTCTTGAAATCTTTCTAGATTTATTAATACACATGTTAGATTTTGATACTTTTAGCTTTTCATGATGATATAAGCATTTAAAAATTTCTCTTGATCTGAATCTAATGAATTTTCTCGAATTCGTTCGAGGTAAATCAGCACACTTTTCATTAAACTCGCTGCATTTTCTAATGATAATCTTGTTAGATTGACCATAAATGATGAATAAAGTGATTATTTTCGGCCATAGTATTCTTATACACATGCAACTCGAAGACAGGATGACAATAAAGAAATAACAAGTCAGTTCTCTGTCAGAATGAAGTTCATAGCCTACTATCTTAAGCACTATCCAATATTTATTTTATTATACGAATTCATAACATATAAGTGATCATAACTAACAAACTGTACGAGATAGGTATAGGGAAAGTATACCCAATTAGAATGGAAAATGTTATAGCTTTTAGAATAAGTGATAATATACAGGGTGTTCCATTTAAAAAAACGGAGTTGCAGTCATTTTCATGAGTGCCCGGATGACACTCACTTCTGAGCCTCCCTGTATGCTGAAACTGAGATCCAGTTCATCGACAGAATACTTGATGGTCTTATGCAGCTATAACCCAAATTGCAATATTTTGTGAATTTGCATTGGGAAAAAATTTATATTTTTCAATGGTCAGGTTTTACACAAAAATTTTACAAAATAATTTTTATCTCGGAAATCGTCACAGATAGGTATACGGAATTATGTGGAAAAGTTGTGAGGGTCTCATGAAGATTACAAAAATTATATAATATACGGGGTGTTCTATTTGAAATAACAAAGTAGCTACTACTTTCTGATACATGCGGCAACACTGTATTGATGAAAATATTTTAGACGGATAGAGCAAGTTTGATTATCCACGCTCACAAATTTTCGAAATGATCTGTCTTTCTGTTCTCCAGATACGTCTAATGTTCCATCCACTGTGAAACACCCGATATATTCGTGCATATTTTAGTTACCTGCATTTTGTATGCCCGTCTCCAAGCCATAATTTGTTGAGCTTGTGTTCTGGATTTCTGTCTGAGATCTCTTACAAGTTTCCTAGCATCCTCTAGGTTATCCACGTCCGAAGCTGATGACATATCCCCGTAGCTGTGAGCAGCTGATGGAGTTTGCTCGATGTCTAGGATCGGCTTTGCTGATCCCAAACTGCCCGACCTGAAACAATTATTCAAATGTCAAGTACATTAGTCACTTGGATGATATGCAAGGAGTTACTACATGAGTAAACGCGAAATATATGATTTTTGAATTCCTCTTATGATTTGAATTCGATTTCATGTATGCGAAGTTCAAATCTGCACTTCAGATTTGAACTTCGCCTTTTGGAAAAACTATTTTTGATTTCAATAAAGACTATTATTATAATTATTATTATTATTATTATACCTTATATCTAAAATTGACCGTTCCTGAGTTTTACTAGTTTTTCAAAAACAATTTTGGAGATACTTGTATACATTAATTGATCCACGGATATTGAAGGTGGAATGAATATCTTGCAATACGTGTGCAACTAGACATTTTGGGGCCCCGGGCAAAAAAATCCGGAGGCAGGGTTCTCCTCAAATATTTTATTAAAACTTCTTCATTTTCATTTGAAATTGTTCCGGTTGCCTCCCCCCCCCCACACTGGTTGTGCCCCTGTCTTGAACATTTCCTAAAGTATCCAAAGGGTGTACAAAAAATCGGTTCAATGTGCGAATGAGAAACAAAAGATAACTCAATTTTCTGGTAAATCTGGAATGAGATTCTGTGCGCGAGGACAAGTGACAGGCAGGGCAGACTTTTTATATTTTGAACACGTTTTGAATCGTACAAAAGTCGCTGTGAGGTTGTGTTAGTGCATAGGCGTAACGAGGGGGGTTATTGGGGTCGTAACCCCCCCATTGCTCAGAAAAAAAATTAAAGTAACAATTCGAGAAAATAAAAATTTGAGTAAGTGTGGTTGACTGGTGGGGGTCGATTCCACCCCATTAGTCAACTCTAGTTACGCCAATGGTTTAGTGTATGCTTTTGTTGTAATTCGAATGTGATTAGAAAATCTATCTTCTGAAAAACAGTATTTTTGTCTTGCATTCATGTCGTATATTGAGAGGGGTTACTATGTATTGGAGCCGGACCTGATGGCATTTGCTTCCGTAAAAATTTGACACATTGGCGGGAGAGCTCATTATGGGTTTAGTAGAGCGATGGCTCGCAGATCTGTGTATGCGCACTCTTCTCATAAATAATGAAACTTGTGGACACCAACATCAAAGAGTCCGACAGCAAGTGAAGTTACTGTATGTTCGGCTATACTGTGCTACAACGTTCAAGAAATACAATTCAAAAATGTGAACTGTCGGTACTACACTGGACAATCGATTTGAACTCTCTGCTATCTCCGTGACTATAATAGTCAGCCTTCCATAAAACTATTAAACAATAGTTGGTTGCCCAAAGGTGTGCGCCATTCTCTTCCAGTCTGCCAGCCTTGACTTCGAGTCGTGTAAAGTTCTGTAGAATTTTTATAGGTACGGTAGTCACCTCTTCAGTTGATAGAATATCAAGCCGCTTCCGCTTGGAGATATCATCTGAGATGTGAGGTCACCATCTTCAGTTCAGGGTTATCTTGATAATTATCTAGTCTGATATCTATTGTCAGCGGTCTTTCGCTAAATCAATTGAAAAGCGTCATTTTTTGAATAAAATAATCTTAGAATAGAGCTAGTTAAACGATATGCGATGTAAATCGAACAACTTGTATATCTACCGTGTCAACAAAATTGAAAAAAAGTGGAAACGGTCTTGCAAAAGTTTAGTTATATATAGAAACGTGCAACTTGACAATTTTCTGATATTCCACGTGACTTACATAACGGCATGTTCATTATTTTCTATCACTCACGTTGGAACAGTATAAATCGAATATTTTATTCAAAATTATGCATGCATTTATACACTACGTGAGTTAATTGGCCATAAAATGGCGACCTTAACATTCAATCGAGTAAAAATAGAGAACAGTTATTACATAAATGTAATGAAAAAATATTATGAAACTTGTAAACTACAAAAAATTCAATATCAAGGTGAAATTCATAAAGAAATTTTTATATCATTCTAATTTTTTTCGTATATACCAGAGCTGAATTTCATTCCTTCGAGGTCATTCAACTAATTCTTTTACAGTGTGTAAAAGCCAAAAATTCATCATTTCGGTTATTGTACATATTTATAAAAAATCTCGGAAGAAGTCAAATTTAAAATTATAAATTGACATTCTTCAACGTGAAAATGCGATCCCTACGTCCAAGCCCCTTCGAAGGACAGGTACAACATACATTTTTTTAAATAGGAAGTAGATGCTTGTGATATATCGTTTGGAAGGTCTCTTCATGCTCTATTCAAAAATGTAATCATCAAGTAAGTTTATTGCAAGAATTGAGAGGAAATAAAATGAAATCACGTGGTTACAGAAAATTGCTATAATACATCAAAATGTTAATGTTTGGACAGGGATTGTTGGAAACCGTATCATTGGTCCCTTTTCCATCGAGGGTAATTTGAATTGCGATCATTACTTTTTTTTTATATATTTTATATAATACTTGGCACTACTTCAAAATTATGTCATCCCAATTTTGGCAAATTCATATCTCGATCCAGAAAACTCTCAATAAGTTCCAGTGAATACGATATGATTTCAGCAGGAAGGAGCACCACCACATTGGGTGCGTTCCTTTAAGCGTTCACAACGACCCATCTCAAGAGGTGGGTCGGCGTGAGCATTTTGAGAAATTGCATGCAATTGTCAAGCACATGGTCAAGCACTAAACAGCAAATATGGCGACGACTGAGATTCCACATTCCACTTAAGTTAATTTTTATGACGCACAGAAGTACAGAACCAAGTGGAACGACAAAATTCGTGGTCGTGAGCGTGATCGTTTTGAACGCTTAATGGAACGTACCCATTATCGATACAATATTTCGTAATCGGGCGAGGATTGATAGAATGGCCAGAACGATCACCCGACCTTACATTATTAGATTTTTTTATGGGGATATGTGAAGAGCATTGGGTACAAAACGAAATCTAATGATTAAGATGTCATAAGACGACGAATAAATCTTGCGATTAAATCGGTCACGCCTATGTTAAATAGTGTTAAAATACAGTTTCATTTGAGAATGGGATGCTACCAAGACGTTCGCGGTGGACATTTTGAACATCTACTTCATTGACATTCATAGTTCATTTTAGTTTTTCATTAAAGTGTACCGAATCAATAATCATTTATTTTCTTCTATCCTAATTTTTACAATACAATAAACTTGAAAATTATAACGTTCGAATAGAAAATAATTAAGAGACCTTTCAAACGATATATCACAAGCCTATAATTCCCATCAAAAAATTAGGGGTTGTACCTGTTATTCGAATTGTTTGAAGGTAGGGATCGAATTTTCACATTGAATAATGTCAATTTATATTTGACGTGTTTCGGGATATTTCATGAATATGTAAAGTAACCGTAATAATGAATTTATTTCATTTGGCTTTTACATACTGCATAGGAAATTAATTTGTTATTCTGTTTTGTTATTTTCAAAACTCGCAATAGTTCGGAAATATAGGCTAATCATTCAAGCAAGTATTTTCCTAAATATACTACAGCTATGAACTGAAATTTTAATGATATTTGTTCTCTTCACATAGTTGACCTTCCGTAATTTCGGATAGATCATTGTTCAGATCACTATTGACTACCTACATAACAATTTTAGTGAATTCTGATTATGCAGCAAATATGTTGATTAATTAGACATTGAATATTGTAAACATTCAATACCATTGACCCAAATCTGGTCTAATTAAATTATACACATATTCAAAATTTGTAAGTGTAAGTAGATAGTAAGTGTTGGGTCAATGATAAAGTTGCCTGAAAAGGAAAAAAGGAGTGTCTCTTGTCCGTACTAACCAGACCCATCAACAAAATCAATAAATTTTCTTAGGATATTTTTATGTCTGGACCATTGATCAAGTTTATCTATCTTGGGTACTTGTTGTTTTCATACGAGCCTTATATGTAGATATGTAGTTGGTGTTGAAATGTATTACAAGTTAAGGTAGTCTCGATTATCCAAGTTATTCATATGAAATGTGGTTTCTCCGAGAGACGAAATATGGACTTTGTAACTCCTCATGACTGTAATATTATTACATCATTCGATTAGTGCATAATTGGACAATGAGAACACTATATCATTGCAGTATTCATATTTTATGCAGTGCACGGATTACTAATTGACGTTTGACTGCTGTGGTCATCTAGTACAGTCCTCCATCATTTTTCATCCACTTTCCTTTTGTGGAGATTGGGTGTGGTGAGGATCAGAAGTTTCTTGGTAAGATAGACAGATGAATAGGTTTCACCCACACAAGAGTTAGATAAATGATGTAAACTTATTCAGATTTTACACGATTCCCAGTCGATTCCTTGCAGTTCTATTCTTAGAAGTAATGTAGGAAGATATGCTATTATAAAGTTTATATCAAAGTTCAACGAATCGAGGTGCTTTTATCAAAGGTACATTGCACTCGATTTTTCACTAGTATACCCGCATTCTGATACTTTCTTCGTTTTTATCTACCGATACTAATAGATGTGAAATTTTGTCTATCTGAAACTTTATTGCCCAGACAGTTTTTGAATTCAAATTGATGCAAATGAATAACTATCAAGATGAATGCCCAAGAATGGATGAGTCTTTTACGATATTTTTGGTGAATTGACATTGTAATGTTTTACAAACATAGGGATACTTGAAGTTCAGGACGATTATTTTAAATTCTAATCGACCGATTTACTGAAATGGCAATAAACGCAATAATTATAATATTGTCCATTAAAATTTTTAAAAATGCCATTCGTGAATTCTGTGTGGGGGTGAAAGTAGATACATTTCTTCTCCTAACACGAACTGAATTGATATAATAAAGATATCAAAACTTATATTCATTTCATGATTTCTCGTGATCACTATTTGTGGCATCCATTACATGATTTTTCACATACATAATTATTAATATTGGATTTTTTGTTTTGTGAGCACCTATGACATGTATTCATGAATTTATTCGAATGAAGTTGAAGAGCTATATTTTGATGAAAATGCTCATTTATACACCTACGTATTTTGATTCGAAACATCTCCTGAAAAATAATAATACTTCAAGCAAAATTCACGTTGAAATTCAAAAGTCAACACTAGAAGCTGAATTGACTGAATGTTCACTTATTGAGGGAACTTAAATAATTCTGAAAACATGTTATAGCTATGAAATTTTTTCTCAGAGGAAAATGCATATTAAACAAACTATCATATTGACGAAAAAAATTTTAAATATCGAATTTAACATTGAACAATTTTGGAAAGTACTTTTCGACAATTAAATTATTAAATTCGTGTGTTTTTTTCATATAAAACTTCTCACGAAAGGAGACATCCTGTAATGTTCAGAGAACAAATAACTCGAGTATAAACGAAAATTATTGCCATAATTGAGTGACATCATGATATTTTTCCACTCTTAGCGATAGTATTCGAGAAAAAACATTTTGAGAACAGTAAGTATGAAGAAAAGGTTCCATATATATTTGTTAACGGAATAATTCGACAAGATTTCATAAGGATATACTATAAGAATTTATGCTACCAATGCTGATGACATTCGAATCAACTTTATCAACTAACATATCCACGATATCTAGGGGGTGTTCCAATTTCAATTGGCAAATATAAGGTGTATGATACCGGCTATAGGTGACACATGACAACTGGTACTTACTTCAATAAAGCACGAGTCATCAGCAGAACTTTTTGCACTAGAATTATCCCCACAACCTGTAACGAACGCTCAATCACCTCCGAAAAAACGTACCATATGAACACGGAAAATGTGATGGTACCACGACCGAGCACCTCTAGGAACGAACGCAGAATAACTCCATCGACAAATCTGTTCGCATTTGGCGCTGTCGAACAACAAAACATAAACACACGGCGAGTAAATCAGTTTTACTATGGTATAAGGTAGGTAAGAAGACTTTAGTGGGCAACGGCCTTGCGGTAATAATGCAAGGTCGGCGGTGGTAAACAGTGGCGTAACTACTACATGGTATTGCAATGTGCATCTCAGGAAAAAATTATCACTGAAATTTGAATTCCATTCATTTGAACTAATCCTGGTGCTGTCTCTTGAAATGAATTGAATTTGTTGATGTCTCTGTTTTGTATTGTATTTTCGTCATTACTTCATTTTGTTTGTAAATTGTGAAATTTCTGCAATTTTACATTATTCGACCACATATACAGGGTGAGACAAAAATGTGTACCGATATTTATGAGGGTGATAGTATATTGAAAAAAGGATAGTTCAATGAATAAATTTATCTCTCGAAAGGCATACTGATGATGATATATCCTTCCAGACGCTGTAATATATTATAACTAATGTCAAAATTCAGAACAAAATTGGTTATGGCTTTCGGAAATATCGTTACCGATGAATTTCGCCATGAACTGATCTACTGATATTTTGTATTTTGACAAGACCATTTTTTCATATATTCAATCTTCTTCTCTCTATCGAATGCTTCTATTTTTTGAGCATTACGAATAGAATGAAATAAATAGTATTAAAATTGTCAAAGTGTATTTGAGAAATGTATTATATATTAACAACATACAGAAAATTTCAATCTGGTATAGCTAATTTCAATCTCTCCAGCTCACCTGGAGAAATTATTTTAATTTTATTAACTTTGGCATGATATGTATGCATTTTGGGTCATGAGTTTATTCACCAGAGTATACTTTTTTGTACTATCACAATCAGAAAGATTGGCACAAATTTTTGAGTCATTCTATATAAAAGTCACAAACAAGCTAGAAAGTTAATCTCTCTAGGGCTTATGTTTGTTCCTTTTTACCGATTCTGTTGTTCATGAATTTCGCGAATAAACATTATTATGCAACAAATGAAACAATAATTTTGTGGTTCTGTAAAATGTTGAGAGTTTTTTCAATTGAAGTTGTGTTTTAACAAAAGTGAGGAACAAATTCTTATGTCATTGATAAAAAATGTCAGCACATCATAGAACCACTAAACAATGGATTTGAAACAAATTCAATATAACCGATATTTTTTAATACAATTTTCGCATAACTGAAATATATTCAAGAATTCTTTCTAGGTTGAAGTGACATTTACGTTGTTTCAAATACTGACATCATTCTTTTTGAGTAAGTAAAACAACATACAAAAATATTTTTCACGAAACTATTCACCACACAATGTTTATCATGATGTGGAGTTAATTTTTCAGGTTGAAATTGTCAGAAACCTGCCGAGGAATATTAAAAATTGCAGCTTCACCTCAATAGCACAAGAGTCAATATGAAGAATTTCTTGAAGCCGTTTTCCAAATGTAAAAATCAAATGTTCAGATTTATTTACCCTGTTGATATGCCTATGATTTGTGATCTTCCTTAATATTTGAAATAATCTTTATAAAATCAAAAAAATATTTTAATCAAATTGTTTGGTTTCAATAAGTTATGCATTTGAAAACTTTATGAATTTTAAATTATTCAATCAGATTTATAGTATGAATAGAGAATCTGTGGCGAGTTACAAAATGGGCGTGTCTTTCAGTTCTGGAGGAAAAACTACTTCAAACATTTCTGTTTCGAAAAAAACATTCTCTACCCAATGAGTTATTGTTTTCAGGCATTGTTTACCCTTCAAGCGTTTGACAAATTCTGTGATTGGCTGTGACATCAGGTTCAGATGCTCTATACTAAATTCGAAAGTTCCTGCAATGCATTCAACTTCGTCATGTTATATACAGCAAATAAAATTAAATAATTGAACACTTTATAAATATGGAGAAACTTCATATTGATATCTAATAATAAGATAAAATGAGAATGAACCAACCATATGGAATTTTTGACAAAGACATGTTTAGTATAATCACTCTTCTGATAAGTTACCTAAAGAACAGAAATGTTTCTTATTGAATATCACTTATATGGTGATAGTTAGAATTAGATATAGGAATATGTTAGCTTACTTTTGTATAAACTCTTGTATAGAAATTTCATTTTATTTCAATTACTAATAAAAATAAGAGTATATAGGCTTCAAGCTATTTCAGTAGGAAATTTTGACTACTCGTGAAATGGGAATATTCGGTTGATAGTTGGGTTTGACTCAATCAGGGATGAAACTGGTGTGTTTAAAAAACACGACAGTCAATGATGAGAAGACTAAATGCTCCTACAGGGTCATTAAGCAACTCAACCTGTATTCTCTTACAATTGAATGTCGTTATAAAGTCTGTTATCTTTGAAGTTGAAAATATCCCCAGAACAGTCCGAAAAACAAGTGTTTCACTCCCTCCCCTAGACAGTTACCTCCTCAATTTTTTAATTAGTAAGGTCAATAGTAGAATCCAAAAATAAGCATGTTTGATTCTCAAAATAAAAAGAGATTTGATTTAATATTATGCATATTCATATGCCTATTACGCCACTGATGGCTAGTGGTCGGGTGATAAACTATCGGTCGGTGGTCCTATATTAGCTATCGACAAAGGTGACGGATGGATTGGGTTTGTGGCAGATTTGAGAGGATAAGGATAATATACGTGAATGCCTTCGAATGTGTCATGCGACAACCTCTTATCGGTGATTTATTGTTGTCAAGTTTCAGGGGGCCGATTCATGACAACAAAAGGAATCTCTGGGATATGTATAAACTTCGGAATCTTGTTCAAATATTGGAGCAAATGGCACTCGTTAGGGTTCTGCCACACACTTTATGATTGATATTGAGTTGAAATATGCCAAATAACTGATTGTAGTGGGCTACTCGTCCTGAATTGCGATTTCGAATTTAAGAATCTCAATAAATTGCAATAGTTTCTTTCCGGAATACTTTTTTCGTGAGAATGTGTTTGAAAGCCTCCCAAATCAAGCTTCCTGAATGTTATCGAATGAGGCTGGTTTATGAAAAATTGCTATTTGGTATAATTAGTAATTCTGCATTATCATTTTTCACTTATGCCATCTGAAAAAACACAAATTAGAACAGACTTTCGAAATAAATGCAAATTTATGAAGTTCTGCTGTTTCAAATAATATTTGATACCGGTAACATTTCGGCATCTTTGTGAATTTTACATAAAATTATATTGATGCAAAAAGTTGCAAGGGCCGCATGCAGCCCGCGTGCCACAGGTAACCAACCCCTAATCCAATGCATAGTAAAATGTTCGAGTGTGTTTATTTATTGCGTTTTCTTTTGATATAACATAAAATGAATGATTCTTATACGCGTCGTTTAGCTAATGATACAATTATTATTACCAGATATAATTTATTTATTTATTTAAGATATATAGTTGCTGCTTATAATTTTTTCAGCGATACTCCGAAAAATAAAGTTAAGTTGAAATAAGAGAATTGTTTCATGGAATGTTTGCTAGTTATGAAATAAATACATCGAAATTAATATCGAGGTTCGTAAAAACCTTAATATCGATTTCTAGTAGAAAATATTATGTTTGAAATGGAAATGTAGATCATATTCAAATAATTCTAGTTCTATCTACCCTAAATGAATAGACTATTTTTGTGTATCAAGAGCGGAAAGTGTTACTGTGGCAACGCATTTCCTGTTCGAATTACACAGAAGATTCTTTCTACGATCTCATTATTTTTTTCTAATAATTCAAAATAAAAACGTGAAATTACACTTTATTAGAAGTGATGTTGAGAACATGTAACAATTATTTATTATTTTTGTTTATTGCCCACAATAGGTATCAAAGTCGAATGTACAGTTTTGGCAAATCTTCAAAAATTATCCTAGGACCTGAAGAAATCGGAGGTAGGGTTATATCTTCTTCTCTAGGTGGTACTGCTGCGTTCCCAGAAATTTTTTGGGAAGTATCTATGTAGCATACACCATTTTTTAAACAATGTCACCGACTTTCGTGTGCTGTATAATTCGATTTGACATTGTGTCAAAACAAGCACGCACAAAATTACGCTCTAGAGCGGAAATAATGTCAAATTATGACAGATTTCGGGAAAGAAACTTCGCGGTTAGATTTGAGTGTGCAAAAGCCTGTTTTGTCTTCTAGAAAAATATATTGTATAACAATAACTTTAAATAACTTTAAAGGAATGTGATTTTACGCCACTGGTTGAACTGAACGGTGACCGGCAAAAACAAAACATTCACTTCTCTGGGCTCGTATCAGGATCTTGTCACTATGGCGATAGAGTCGTGAATTCATCATGATTTTTACTTGAATAATCTATTTTTGTTACGTCATTTAATGCCATGAAAAGTGATGTGGCAGCGACAACTAAATTTTGAATTCCGATGGTTTTTGTGAAGACGGTTGTGGTGAAACTTGAAATCTGAATCAAGATGCAAAAACACTTCATCCAAGTATAAAGCTTGGAACTTAGGAACCAGAATACGAAAATAATCGATTTAAAGCTATATTTGCGCAGATACACAACTCTAAAATATTTTCAGATATACAGAGGGTGATCAGCATAGCCGAGACAACGTTGAATTCACTTTTTTTTAATAGGACACCCTGTCGTTCACTATCGAATTCAGCATTAAATTCTATAATCATCTTTTTTTTTCATAAAATGGGAGATTTTCAAACTGGAGCGAAAAAAAAACGAAAATTTGATGATCAGTGATAATTTATAACTGAGTCCTTCAATACTCAAGACTAATAGAAAACCTCACCCCAATACATTCCATACATGTCAACTGTTTATATGATGCTCAATAGTTATATCAATTGTTGTTTTATGAATACGAACGTGCAAGAAAATTTCACCAAACTTGAAAAATGATAACATTCGAGTTGATTTTTCACGGATATAGCAATTGAGGAGTTCGGTCCAAGTTGTGAAAAAGTCTGCCTTTTTTTTCTTCATGATTTTGCGATTTCTAGAAAGATCGTGCAATAATTAGTACACCTCAATCATTTTTTTGAGTCCTATCGTAGTTATTTTGATGAAAATAAATAATAATTTTTGATCTGTCATATTTAGTTACTTTTCATTTCTAAGGTTATACACCAACTAGTTCCTTATGGTTCCGAGCTTTATATTATTATAAACCTGTGTTATAAACACTTCTCGATCAGAAATTGAACCTTCAAATCCTTCAGAAACATATAAAGTTATTGCACCACTTGGACAAATACCCACTAAAAATTTCACAGTATTTGAATGTTTATAAGAAGAATATGTGTTTCCCTGTTGTTGAAAGTTTGATGGCATTTGTAAATTAACCTCTGTGGCATCAAAAACATTTTGAAATAGTTTCCATATTTCTGCCACCTCGAAACATATTTCCCCATATGCCAATTATCTGGTATAGTATATAAATTGAATCCATGTAAAGAAAATTATGGACATGGATGATTAACTCATTGTAGTAAAATATGATAATTCTTCTGATGTAAAACCTTTTCTCAATCGATCTTTATTATTCATATAATGATGATTCATATTGTTCCTTATTCTTCCTCATAATTCTTGAATGGATATTTCAATTTATCCATTATAGTCACATCCAGACATTCATACAGAGTTTCAATTACTTATACCTGTGAAAAATTTGAAACGATTTGAAGTTCTTGACAAATTTTCGTAGGAAAAAATATTCTGAGATAGTCCTGAGAAAGTTTGGGTACTACTATCCACAGATTGATGCGAAATTTCTTCACAATCAACATGTTTATCTACTTGGTATTCGGTCTCTATTTTATCTATGGTACCTACTTCTACTTTGATATTATCTGTTTCTGTTATTATTTGTTGAGTATTTGTGAAATTCGAGTTTTGAATTTCTGATTCGAAAGCATTTGGTAATGACTCCTTGCTATACTTTAACAAAAATGTTTATTATATATATAGGTATTTTTAGTGATATTTTCCAAAATTAATTTTCCCACAGCGTTTTATCCATTCAAAACACCTTTTAGGATTACTCATTTTGGGGAAAGGGTAAAATTTCAACTTTTCGAGATTTCTGGAATACCTTGAATCACTCTTACAGTTTTTATAGTGACAATTCGTCATTCTATTCATTTGATTCTAGATATACAAATATTCGTAAATGGCGGGCATTTGTAACCATAGATTTAGTTTCTAACCTTAGAGAACTAAAAGTAACTAAATATGACAGTTCAAAAATTTTCAGAAAAATAACTACGATAGGACTCAAAAAAATGATTGGGGTGTACTAATTATTGCACGATCTTTCTAGAAATCGCAAAATCATGAGGAAAAAAAAAGGCAGACTTTTTCACGAATAAATAAGGTTGGCAACTTGGACCGAACTCCTTAATTGGGTGTGAACCTACTTATCCGAATGCCAAATCTGAAACATTTGACCTTGAACAGTACAAAAATGTATATCAATCAAACTTAACCTAGCATGAAATAATTGTAAAAAAACGATACATATATTCGTTATGAAAAATTCAGTTCTAAAAATTCTTAAGTATGTACAAGTCGATATACCAGCACTTAACAACTTAATCTAAAATATTTTTTTCTGTTTTGAATACCTTGTTTGTAGGATATTCGATTGATCATATCTTTCAACTATCGAGGAAAGTGTGAAGGTACCATTACTTCGGATATGGTAATTTCAATAGTAAAACCTGAAGAATGAAGCTTGAAATGTAGCACGCGATGTTGCTGAAGGCATGAAGTTATCGAAGTGTGTACCTAGATGACAATCCAATAATTATTATTACGAAGAATAATTACTGTTTATGTCGACACCTTACAAAACGTATCATTGAATTCCATTATGGACATAGACAGTATAATAAACGGAATTCAAAATCTTCAGAAGATTTTTTATCCTGAAATAAATCACTATTTTATATACAGGGTCAGTCAAAAACGTGTACCGACCTTTCAAGGGAGATTGAAAAAAAATTGTTTGATGAATAAACTTCCAAAACGCATAGTAATTCTGCCATTCTTCAGAGTCTCGGTTGAAAATTACTGTAATAAGGTAGGTGAACCAAATAAGGCCTACCTTAATTTTGTTAATGCCTAACTAGCAGGTTCATGATGGGAATGCACTGGAAATTTGGCATATCAATATTTATTCATTTAACTTTATAATAAATGGAACAGAATTGCTTCAGAAACAAAAATCACACTTTTGTGATCACGAACAACTGAAATGTCACTTTGGCGTTATTGGGAACCCCGTGTCTTAAAAAGGCCTTAATAAAAACAAGTAAGCATTTAACTTCCCTACCAATAGAAAACGTGATTACTGTCATTTGAGATCAGATTGAACAAGTTTATCGTCATATATGTTCTATATTCATGTTATATATATTATCAGCCTTTTTCATATTCTTTCTTATATATAAGCTCCTAAACAGTAAAATATTCAATCAGCGGGCTTGAATCCAACACACATCTCATGATACCAAACACCACAAATGGGACATTGTCCCATATCATCAACTCGACCTTCTTCATAATAGGTTGGGTAGTACCAAGAATATGTTTATTATCGTGACGTTTTGGTTTAGAAGGTGTAACCTGTTGAAGAAGCATTCTTTCCAGAGGTTTGCTTTCACGTTGCACTGCAAGTTATCCAGATATGCAGCAATTTTTTTTAATTTTATAAAATGTATGCGCAATATCCTTATAGACGACCAACCTAGCTTTCGTCGAACCACTCGCCAAATGGTTGCGTAGGGTTCTTCTTGGTTGTTTCTGGCTTTCTACTATTTTGCCGCTGTTATAAATCTGTCGCGAATCCTTTTTTCCGTTTGTTAGAAACTGGTGATCCGTTTTCCGTGATGATACTGAGTGTAAGAGTTTACTATTTTACTGTGATAAAACATTGTCCTAATAAGGCCTTCACATTTTTTTGATAGTCCTTATTATGGTATGACGCATGGGTAAAAAAAATAATTATTACATGAAATAAATCGATATTGAAGATTTCAGACTCAATTGAGAAGATGTATAAACGTATAAATATATCCTATTGACGAAACTCAGCACACCGTGTACGAATAATGAGAAAAATTACTGTTTATTTTGCCAGAATTTTATAAAATGCATTCCGCACTCCGCGTCGTGGTTGTTTTTAATTGCAGGTTCCAAGACGCTCACGGCATCTAACATTTGCTGTACTGAGGTGCAATAATAAGTGATGTATACGCATACTTCTACAAACATTGGTGGCCATTTGAAATCGTGAAGTGGGAAATATCGAAAAAAGGCCTTATCAGGACATAGCCTACCTATTACTAGTCAGAAAAACCAAACGAAGAAATTAACTGCAATAATGTTGTTAACATGCATGTCAAAATTAAGAGCGACATTGGTCATGCTCTTCTAAAATATCGTCACCGATGAAACTCAAATATCTCGAAAACGGTCAAATTTTTCGACAAGTGCATCTTTTTTATGAGATTTTCTGCCCTCTTCCGAATGTTTCTATTTTTTGACCATAACGAATACAGGAAATAAGTTGTCCCTTTTATATAACAATAGCAGAAATGTAACATTTATGCAGAAAATTTCAATCTGGTGACTTTTACCGTTTAGAAGTTACGTGGGGGAATTATTTCAATTTCATCAACTCTGGAAGGATATATCTTCCTTATAGTAAACATTTCGGGCACTAGCTTTATTTATCAATAACTATACTTTTTTTTTCAGGAGTATTGTCACCCTCAGAACGCTCGGTACACATTTTTGGCTCGCCCTGTTCAAAATCCTATCAAAAGTAGTTTTGATCATGGAATTGAAGAATATTAGTTTGAAGTTATTTATTCATAATTATACATCTAACACTGAGCATATCCGAAATTGAATATAATTATGAATGCAATGAATATTCAACAATCAATTTTTATCAAATGAATAAACGCGTTATCGGTGACATTTCCTAACAGTAATATTATTCTCTCTGGTATACTACAACATACAACATAGATGTGAATTCATTTAAAATTCCAATGCCTTAGGTATTCATGTAATACCGTGTAACATAAGTCCTTCAGATACGTGCGGGAATGATTCCGATTTTCAATTCACAGTTTACAGTTTTGCAGTTTGTTAAACATTTCCTAAATTTCATTTCGATTCATTTATTCCTTTATGAATATTGCATATACAAGTTCAGAGATTACATACAGCAAACATTAAACTACGAAAATCCAATACTTTCAAGTTAATTATGATTTTCAGTTCTCGAACTGACCATAGAAATGTATTTATAATACAATCATAGTTGTAGTATTCTACTGACAGAGGGCGCAAGATGTCAGAAATCGAACGGTTCGATTTTCGAAGAATTCAGTTCGCTGTACGTCTCTACTCGGTAAGCACGTGCACGATTCAACGACAACCGGGCACGCCATCTATTTGTCTATGCCGATAGCAGGCGCTAGGTGTACGGTTAGGAAACTTTCATCTGACGCGACAGTGATTTGACTTTTGACATTCGTGTTTATTAGGAAGAAGGTAAATAATGGCGAGCATAACTATCGAAAAAACAAAATACGAGTGTGCACAGCTTCCTAAAAGATTTCAAAACCAGAACCAAAGAGATGATGTTCTACGTAAAACTGGTTTAAGTGTTGGCAAAGTAGATCTTTATTACGGTAGGGGTGTGAGGAATGATGGATCTTTGGTGCCTCCGATTCGACAAACAGCGAGTATCTTCAAACAGCCTGTTACAGTTTACAAAACACAAGAAAGCAAAGTAAAGACTGACTATAAAAATGGTAATCAAGAGAAACCCAAACAGCTTATGTGGGAAAAGCGTCTAGAAGGTCTTCGAGCTTGTGATATTGATGGTTTCGAATTCACTGGTATGGAGCTACCCAAAGGTCTAAAGGCAGTTGGGCCCAATGTTAGAGAAGATACTATCATACAAAGTGTGGCTACTGCTTTACATGTATCAGCACAACCTGTAACTGGCCAGACAAGTACCAAAGTATTGTTAGACAAAAATCCAGGGGTGTTTTTGGACCCAAAGCAACCTCTCGTTCATGCATTGAGCATTTCAGATGATGATATCAAGAGACAAGAAGAGAGAGTAGCTCTTGCTAGGAAGAAACTACAGGAAGCTCTGAGGATGTGAAATTTGATTCAGATTTGTAAATACATTGCTCTGTATCTTTAAATGTATAATTTTGTACAAATTGGTTACTGTGTAATCGACTTTGCTTACATTATTATATATTGTTTTTTAATAATAATAATAATAATAATAATTCGTCTTTATTCACCATAGAAAGTTAAATAAAATTACAAATTTACAATATCATATGTAAGGGTGAAAAGGCGGAGTGTCAGCATGAGCTTTTTTAAACTCAACCAAAAGTTCCTGAAGGGAGAGAAAACAAAGGAAAAAATATATAAATTTGAACAAAAAAATATGAATGTAAATGCGAGCAGCATGTTGACAATGTAATACTCACTAAAGTAAAAGTACATAAATATATAACAATTAAAGTATACAGGTATGGACAAAATACGTTGTAGCAAATGAGCACTTATATAAAGCTTGTAACTAAATTCATAAGAAGCAACAGGACGTTCCAGTAACAGATAGAAAGATCAGTGAATGGTAGTAGCCGAGGCAGTATATTTTCAATATAAAGAAAGTATAAATATACAGGGTGTTTCACAGTAGATGGAACATTAGACGTATCTGGAGAACAGAAAGACAGATCATTTCGAAAATTTGTGAACGTGGATAATCGAACTTGCTCTATCCGTCTAAAATATTTTCATTGATACAGTGTTGCCGCTTGTATCAGAAAGTAGTAGCTACTTTGTTATTTCAAATAGAACACCTCGTATATTATATCATTTTTGGAATCCTCATGAGATTCCCCACAACTTTCCCACATAATTCCCTATACCTATCTGTGACGATTTCCGAGATAAAAATTATTTTGTCAAATTTTTGTGCAAAACCTGACCATTGAAAAATATCAATTTTTTCTCAATGCAGATTCACAAAATATTGCAATTTGGGTTATAGCTGCATAAGACCATCAAGTATTCTGTCGATGAACTGGATCTCAGTTTCAGCATACAGGGAGGCTCAGAAGTGACTGTCATCCGGGCACTCATGAAAATGACTGAAACCTGTTTTTTTAAATGGAATGGAATATGTATATTATCACTTATTCGAAAAGCTATAACATTTTCCATTCTAATTGAGTATACTTTCCCTATACCTATCTCGTACAGTTTGTTAGTTATGATCACTTATGTTATGAATTCGTCTCCAATAAAATAAATATTGGATAGTGCTTAAGATAGTAGGCTATGAACTTCATTCTGACAGAGAACTAACATGTTATTCCTTCATTGTTATCCTGTATTCAAGATGCATGGGTGTGAAAATACTATGACAGAAAATAATTACTTGAATGCAGTTAAGATGGATTTTTTAATCATTTATGGTCAATGTAACAAGAATATCAGTAGAACATGCAGCGAGTTTGATGAAAATTATGCTGATTAACCTCGGATGAATCCGAGGAAATTCATTAGATTGAAGAGAAATTTTGAAATGTTTTTGAAATCTTTCTAGATTTATTAATACACATGTTAGACTCTGATACTTTCAGCTTTTCATGATGATATAAGTATTTCAGAATTTCTCTTCGATCTAATGAATTTCCTCGAATTCATTCGAGGTAAATCAGCATACTTTTCATCAAACTCGCTGCATGTTCTACTGATATTCTTGTTACGTTGACCATAAATGATGAAAAAATCCATCTTAACTGCATTCAAGTAATTATTATCTGTCATAGTATTTTTACACCCATGCATCTTGAATACAGGATAACAATGAAGGAATAACATGTTAGTTCTCTGTCAGAATGAAGTTCATAGCCTACTATCTTAAGCACTATCCAATATTTTTTTTTATTGAAAACGAATTCATAACATAAGTGATCATAACTAACAAACTGTACGAGATAGGTATAGGGAAAGTATACTCAATTAGAATGGAAAATGTTATAGCTTTTCGAATAAGTGATAATATACATATTCCATTCCATTTAAAAAAACAGGTTTCAGTCATTTTCATGAGTGCCCGGATGACAGTCACTTCTGAGCCTCCCTGTATGCTGAAACTGAGATCCAGTTCATCGACAGAATACTTGATGGTCTTATGCAGCTATAACCCAAATTGCAATATTTTGTGAATTTGCATTGGGAAAAAATTGACATTTTTCAATGGTCAGGTTTTGCACAAAAATTTGACAAAATAATTTTTAACTCGGAAATCGTCACAGATAGGTATAGGTAATTATGTGGAATAGTTGTGAGGAATCTCATGAGGATTCCAAAAATGATATAATATACGAGGTGTTCTATTTGAAATAACAAAGTAGCTACTACTTTCTGATACAAGCGGCAACACTGTATTGATGAAAATATTTTAGACGGATAGAGCAAATTTGATTATCCACGCGCACAAATTTTCGAAATGATCTGTCTTTCTGTTCTCCAGATACGTCTAATGTTCCATCCACTGTGAAACACCCGATATACACTTATAAGTAACATGTTCATTGATCTTTCAATTGGCAAGCAATGTCTGATATTTTTCAGTTCAAATGCCATATAGTAGAAATGTTTCTCTGATTTAAAACATGTATAAGATTCATTCAGGCTAGCTGTTGCTTTGAAATGTTTCTCAAAGTACTGTGGAAATAATAGTTGATTATTATCTAATGTATAATAATGACTTAGAGTTTATGAAGTGTTATGAGTTTAGCTACAAAAGTCATAACATCATTTCTGAAATCAAATAATATTTTTAATATGAATTTTGATCGGCCATTGCAAGACCAATCAAAATGAATGTTTTTCACACTTCTTATATATTTTCTATTCCTTGGCTTTCGATCAACAAGGAGTTTTTTTCCCACTATAAATTAATTTCCAATTATGATTTTCACTTCATCTCTGGAAAAGCTTTCTTAAATAGATCTTGTACAATTAAATAATGAAATAGATTCAATTCTTATAATAATGGTTTTTGTTCACAAAGCTTCTAGGTGAATTTGAAATATTCATTTTTGGGAATCACTAAAACTCTGCTACAAAGAATTGTGTGAATTTATTGGATAAATGTTGCTTAACGTTCAAGAACGAGAAAGTTGAAAATAAGCAGACATTTTATTGTGTCTACTCAGAATTTATTTCAGCAAAAAATGACTGCAAAATACGCAAGATTCGATAATTTCCTTATTACGAATGCGGAAGAGAGCATCAGGGCTTTTTCTTTATTTTCCTATTCAGGTAGATATCGGATTAACGTCGAGGAAAAGAACCCTATTAAAAAAGTATTTTTCGAGGAGAACGAATTTCAATTCCCATTTCGAATGAAGGTTAGATACTTTCAACTGAAATAATGCAATAATAGATAAGTACTCAGATGGGGTTACATTAAAATTACTTAATCAGTTGTGGGATCTTGATATTTAAAGCGGAATTGTCGTTTTTTCTTTTGAAACAGCATTCTTTATACATTCTAAATTTCAAATTTGAATTTCAACCGACAATATTCATGCTTTTTTTGATAGGATCTTGTAAGATACCTACATAATTGAATTGATTGTTAAAGAGTAACGCCACATACGTATCAATACGTATCAATACAAAAATTTAGTACATTTGGCAGTGTGAAACATTTCTCAGATATCGCCTTTGCAATCCCGCCATAACGCATGTAAGTGAATTGGTATATAATATCGAGAAATACACAATTATTAGGTGTTCAGAGATTTGGTCAAAACTCCGTTGAGTGGATAAAATTAGTTATAAAACAAATAACACCAAGAATCCAATATGGAAATTGTTATATCATGAACGTAATTATTAATCAACTGTATCAACAGAGGTGGAATCAATCGCATCAATAATGCAATACGGGACTTATTACTACGCTTATGAGATGGAAAATGGAAATAAGTGCCCAAGAATTTCTTATGAAAACTTTTGTTGGGATTATCAATTCGTTATATCATTCAAAACTGCGCGTCGAGCAGAAACTTTCCAAATCTTCAACACAAAAATCAACTTCTGTTCTCAAACTGGAAGGAAGGATAGATAGAATACAATAATTTCTAAAACCGCACAATATATGGTTCGCACATTTGAACACTAAATAAACATAAAACTGAAGGAAATGCGCGGTCTCGTTAATGTAAAAAATGCAAATATTCAAATTGATATCGTTTATTTTTATCTCTCAGTCCATATTTGCTGAAAGTTTTATATAATGAGTGGTACAAAAATCTCTGCGACCCTGAAGATCTTAGATCATTTTAAAATTAGGTTAATGAACCAGTCACATATCGTTCTTCTGCTATAATATAACTCGCCGAAGAGAAGTGGAATGACGCTAGTTTTTGGGAATAAAAAAGAACATTCGAGACTAGTAAATAGAATATAGTAAAAAAATCGAGAAATAGTGTTACGACAGATGAAAAAAACTGTGTAAGCAGTTGCGTCAACTCTGATTCTGGGTATTCCTTCATAGACACCTACTTCTGCCACTAGGTGGCGATGGTATATCGTTCCTCATCCTTATTGACGAAGAGTATCATGCAAGATGATACCTACTGAGAAATCACACAAGTGGAATATTTGAACATTCAATTGAGATCATGATAAAAAACAACACCTTAAGTTCAATTACTACTGTTATTTATCACCTGATGTAGTGTAGATTTAGTGGACTGAAACCATTCGTCATTCGTAAACACTGATGTATATAACGTTTTAGTATTCTTGTAGCTTCCTACCCTTGATATCCTTTGAAAAATTCACGTATTCATTTCCCTTCGAATTTGTGTAGTCAATAAAATCTAATGAACTCGTAAAGTTTCAAAAGCTTTTGTAATTCGCCTACAGGCGTTTCATTCTCCGAAACCATCCGCAGCTAAAATTCATCATCTGTTTTCACCCCTCTTTCAACAAGGACCAAAACTGTGATATCTCACTCAGCCGAATTCTTTATGGAGTTTATAACTATGTTAGGAAGGATAAGAAATTTCGGAAGCTTAGGCACGAACTTGAAGATATCATAGTTGGTATTCGGGGAATAAGTAGGTATTCGAAGTTGCTTCAAGTTTAAGTACCTTATATGCAATATATTGCGGTCTCGGTTCCAGAACTGATGGGCTGTACTGGCAGCGTGAAAATGTGGAAGTTTCTGGATGGGTTATCCTGAACTGAAGTGTCTTCTGAAAGTTAATTTGGAGACATTCTACATCTACAGTCTAGAATCTTACTAAAGTACCCATTTCTAAACAGTCATTCAGCTATAATAGAGAATGTGAATATGTTTGTCATGTCATATGTCTTCTGCCTACCTGATATATAATTAAGATTGCGTTAAATTTCTCATAACAAACTACTGTTATCGTTAAATTACAGAACGAAACTTGAAACAGACTGTCTGCCTTCCAATAATATATGTATAGGTGTGAGTTCCATACCAGCTTTCTCTAGATATTCAAACAATTCTGAGACTTCTTCCGCCCCAGTTTCTATGTTAAATTCAAAGATTTCACATTTGATAAGGATTGTTAAATCTCTCCATTGTTGACTATAAACTAGATAACGAACGAATTTTATGAGATCGTTAGCAAACATTTATAACCAAGAAAAAAAAATTGAAGTCCTTCCCTCAACTCTTGCTATATTAGGCTTATCAATATACAGGGTGGCCCATTAGTGTGTGGAAGTAGAATAACTCAGGAATATGAATACAAAAAAAAATGTTCCGAATGAAACCTATTATATTTGCACAGATACATAATCCAAACATATTTCAAGATATACAGGGTGTTAAGCTTACTTTTTTGAATAAGATACAGTTAAGATAATGTTTAGGAATAAATTGAGCATGAAATTATGCATCCAGTCTTCTATTTTCTCCATAAAATGCGACATAGCAAAAAAAAACGAAAATATGACGAGTTGGAATGAAAACTACCAAAAAATGTTGATATCCATTTGATGGGTACAAAGGTAAAGGATGGCTGAAACGTCTGAACTGACTAGACATCTCGTTTTGTATACAGGGTGTTTTTTGGATAAGCATCAATTCAGTAGCAAAACTTATTTTTTTCAAATGCAACACCCAGTATATTACTTCATCTTGTGAAACTATTCCATCGTTTATTAATCACATCGAGTATAACTTCGTTTTGGTGTTATTTTTCACGACTGAAAATTAATAGTAACAATGGCGACAAGAAAAACCGAAAGAATCGAAGTTTTAATGACGATTTGTTTCAGGAGAAAAAGCCGGACTCGTGATGAAGTTTGTATTCTGTTCAGAGAAACTCATTTTTCCAATATCAAATCAACGTCTACTTGAACTAGAAAAGTATTTCTTCAGGGTTGAATGTCTTTTAATTTTTAGAAGATTTCAAATTTCGTATTCGTATACAGGATGAAGTCAATGATCAAATGGTGCAGTTTCGCAGATGCTATTTACATGATAATGATGGTGTAATGTTGAAAAATCCATTTCAAATTCGAATAAGATGGAATTCGAACAAAAATATTAATTCTTGGAATAATGTACATGTCATGTTTCGTAAAAATATAAAATCAATTAACCGTTAGAAGATTCTAGTTCAGACGTCAAATAGAAGAGAACTTTTCACATTGATTGCTGGTATTGAGAACCGATCACGATCTGGAGATTACCAGATGGAAAATATGATATAATCGATGAATCGACAAACAATCAATTACAATGAATTATGTACCTGTATGCGGTGTAGCCTCTTCTATGCACTCCCTTTCTCTACGGCAAAAATCACTGTTCCGCTCTGCACAGTCACGAAAAAACCATTTAACCAAGATGGGACTTCCGACAACTCAGTAATTGTTCGTTGTGTACTGTACATTCTTTGTTTCCACACAGACGAAACACGATTTCAGACCTTTCAACGGTTGTTGTATATTGTTGGTCTTCTAAATTTGACAGCCTCAAATTATTTACACTAGAGATGATAACTTTTCGGAAATTGATGAGAATTAATGAGGCAAACGATTGATTGCGTTAATTCGATATACAGTGCTTCTCAAAAGTCCCCTCCCCCCCTCTTATCTTTGGAACGATTATACATAAACAAGTGAAACTGCCCTACTAGGGATAGGGATAGATGACGAAATCGGCAAAGATGACGTCACAAATCCATTGTGACCAATAATTTTAAATGGAACCCTACGGCACCCTACAAAATAAGTATCATTGAATAGGTTTTTTCGATACCTTTCAAAAGAGGTGTCGCTTGCCGTAGGGCACAAAAGGCGAACATTTGTCTATATTTTCTGTGGAAAAATACCCAACTTTTGGATGTAGAATATCTCGAATACAGGTTGTTTTAGGTATATGACGTCGAGAATAAAAAGTGTAGAGTTATGAAAAAGGAGTCGATTCAGATGAAAATATACAGGGATGAAATATACAAGGATGAAAATTTCAGAATACTGATGTTTGAAAAAGGCTAAATTTTGAGTTGTTGTTCCAAACATCCTGTACAATGTATTTAAAATTTTTGATATTCTCAATGAACATCATCAAATCGACCGACGATTCCCCAATTATATTTGAAAAATATTTCGAAATGTGAAATGGGTGATTTTTCAAAAAGAAGTCTACAAAATAGGTTTTTTTCAAATAACTCGGCAACACCGCATCGGAATTGAAAAATGAAAAAATCGTTGAGTAGCCAATGGAATAGCTGAACGGAATATATGAAAATATACTGGGTGTTACATTTAAAAAAGAACAACTTTGGAGAGCCACGCTTCAATGACGCACCCTGTATGAATGAAAATAATTTTGGAAGATGGTCTTAGATGGTGTCTTTGACAAAAAAAATACAAATAATTGAAATAGTGATTCACAACGGAGCAATGGACCGCGGGAATCCTGTCGACTCACCCTGTATATACATGCTGCATTTGAGCATGTGGAAATCAGATAAATACTATTTTGTATACTGTGAGTAAATCACAATTTATTTTCAATTCACTGTAGTGAAGCTCCTCATGCTAGAGTTTGTCTCAGCTGAATAATTAAGAAATAAATGAGGCATTATCAATCAATAAAAGCATGCATCAGTTAAGATTCAGATAACCAAAATAAATATCAATTTACATACTCTGATGTGGTGGACTTCCTATTGAAGATGCGGACCTCACATGCATCAAGATTACCTACCTGAAAAAAAAAAGTTTATCGTGAACTCATATAGTCAGTTGGATAATTCGCAAGAAATAACCAATTGAAGATAATGTACGTAAAGCTAACACAAAAAACTTTCAGTATATTCTGCAAATGTCGTTGATATTCTGAACTAGTCAGAGTGATACTCATACAGCACACAACGTCCAATGCACCTACGTCTAATTTAGATCCAATTGAAGTTCAAACGCCAATGACCTAATATGGACACCAATGGACAGAAATTGTACGTTTATGTACGTCCACGTTACGATGTAAATTATTGAAACAACTCGGACATCCATGATTGTACATCTATAGGGTGTAAGTGACTGTATCTCATATTTACTGTCAGAAACTGCATGTTTATGTACGTCCAGTAGATATAAAATACTAGATCAAATTGGACCGTCCCGTTTGGCAGGTGACGCCACCGGTTACCAGCTAGGAGTTTTGTTTTTTTTGTTTGAAACTTAACTTGGGAATTCCACAGAGGCTATGGACAATCTACTGCTGACTTACGTGTGAAATAAGGTGATGTACGTGAGGGGTGAGTAGAATAAGTCTTGTAAAACTTGCAATATTATTTTTGTACTGCTAGCGAAGAGTCCACATACAGTGATTTATTTTATATGCCACAAATTTTGCATTAAAACAGTGATATCGTGAATATCGACACCTGTATCAAAACCATATCTTTCCGATTAAACCATTTCATATCTCCACATTCACATTGGCATAATAAAGTTCATGTTATGGATCATATCCACCAAAACTCCCTTATTAGGGCAGTTAAACCAGTATTAATATCAAACTATTAACCTATACCTACCTACTAAAAGTTTCCCAAATTTCATCATTCTCATAATTACAAATTTGGATAGTATGCCATACCGTATGCCGAGCAATTTATGCGAATTTATGCCAAGTTAGTATACATATACATAAATTAGATTCCTATCTGGAATTGGAAACTAGGAGATCGGGAGAGAAATTCATGATATTTTGACTTGGGTAACGGAAACGTTGACCCAGAATACTCAGATAACAACATTTCATTGTTAAATTGCCCATTCAAGGTTCTGTCACTCGAAACTTTAGATATTTTTCAATTTCAACGACATTTTTCTTGCATCTGGTCCCTCTGGACGGATTCGGATGACAGCCTTTTTGTTGACGGACGCTAGAGGGGGTGTTTTATGTCGACGAAAAGTTGAAATGCTTTCTTGTTTTCGAAGAGGAAGTTGAAACTTTGGGATATCCAACGCAAATGTAGAATTATAACGAGGTTTGTCCTTTGCAAACGAACACGTGATGTGTAATTAATTCAGTCGTTTATTTGTTTGTACTATGTTTTATCGCATTGTTCGTTACTTCGTTGCTTCATCAACGTTTGTTTCTTGTTTCGTCTAAACCCCTTTTTTTCATTCCATCGCGTATTGTTCATTTGTTCACTCGTTCATTCGTACATTCGTTCTTTCGTTCTTTCGTTCTTTCGTTCTTTCGTTCTTTCGTTCTTTCGTTCTTTCGTTCTTTCGTTCTTTCGTTCTTTCGTTCTTTCGTTCTTTCGTTCTTTCGTTCTTTCGTTCTTTCGTTCTTTCGTTCTTTCGTTCTTTCGTTCTTTCGTTCTTTCGTTCTTTCGTTCTTTCGTTCTTTCGTTCTTTCGTTCTTTCGTTCTTTCGTTCTTTCGTTCTTTCGTTCTTTCGTTCTTTCGTTCTTTCGTTCTTTCGTTCTTTCGTTCTTTCGTTCTTTCGTTCTTTCGTTCTTTCGTTCTTTCGTTCTTTCGTTCTTTCGTTCTTTCGTTCTTTCGTTCTTTCGTTCTTTCGTTCTTTCGTTCTTTCGTTCTTTCGTTCTTTCGTTCTTTCGTTCTTTCGTTCTTTCGTTCTTTCGTTCTTTCGTTCTTTCGTTCTTTCGTTCTTTCGTTCTTTCGTTCTTTCGTTCTTTCGTTCTTTCGTTCTTTCGTTCTTTCGTTCTTTCGTTCTTTCGTTCTTTCGTTCTTTCGTTCTTTCGTTCTTTCGTTCTTTCGTTCTTTCGTTCTTTCGTTCTTTCGTTCTTTCGTTCTTTCGTTCTTTCGTTCTTTCGTTCTTTCGTTCTTTCGTTCTTTCGTTCTTTCGTTCTTTCGTTCTTTCGTTCTTTCGTTCTTTCGTTCTTTCGTTCTTTCGTTCTTTCGTTCTTTCGTTCTTTCGTTCTTTCGTTCTTTCGTTCTTTCGTTCTTTCGTGCTTTCGTTCTTTCGTTCTTTCGTTCTTTCGTTCTTTCGTTCTTTCGTTCTTTCGTTCTTTCGTTCTTTCGTTCTTTCGTTCTTTCGTTCTTTCGTTCTTTCGTTCTTTCGTTCTTTCGTTCTTTCGTTCTTTCGTTCTTTCGTTCTTTCGTTCTTTCGTTCTTTCGTTCTTTCGTTCTTTCGTTCTTTCGTTCTTTCGTTCTTTCGTTCTTTCGTTCTTTCGTTCTTTCGTTCTTTCGTTCTTTCGTTCTTTCGTTCTTTCGTTCTTTCGTTCTTTCGTTCTTTCGTTCTTTCGTTCTTTCGTTCTTTCGTTCTTTCGTTCTTTCGTTCTTTCGTTCTTTCGTTCTTTCGTTCTTTCGTTCTTTCGTTCTTTCGTTCTTTCGTTCTTTCGTTCTTTCGTTCTTTCGTTCTTTCGTTCTTTCGTTCTTTCGTTCTTTCGTTCTTTCGTTCTTTCGTTCTTTCGTTCTTTCGTTCTTTCGTTCTTTCGTTCTTTCGTTCTTTCGTTCTTTCGTTCTTTCGTTCTTTCGTTCTTTCGTTCTTTCGTTCTTTCGTTCTTTCGTTCTTTCGTTCTTTCGTTCTTTCGTTCTTTCGTTCTTTCGTTCTTTCGTTCTTTCGTTCTTTCGTTCTTTCGTTCTTTCGTTCTTTCGTTCTTTCGTTCTTTCGTTCTTTCGTTCTTTCGTTCTTTCGTTCTTTCGTTCTTTCGTTCTTTCGTTCTTTCGTTCTTTCGTTCTTTCGTTCTTTCGTTCTTTCGTTCTTTCGTTCTTTCGTTCTTTCGTTCTTTCGTTCTTTCGTTCTTTCGTTCTTTCGTTCTTTCGTTCTTTCGTTCTTTCGTTCTTTCGTTCTTTCGTTCTTTCGTTCTTTCGTTCTTTCGTTCTTTCGTTCATTCGGTCATTCGTTCATTCGTTCATTCGTTCATTCGTTCATTCGTTCATTCGTTCATTCGTTCATTCGTTCATTCGTTCATTCGTTCATTCGTTCATTCGTTCATTCGTTCATTCGTTCATTCGTTCATTCGTTCATTCGTTCATTCGTTCATTCGTTCATTCGTTCATTCGTTCATTCGTTCATTCGTTCATTCGTTCATTCGTTCATTCGTTCATTCGTTCATTCGTTCATTCGTTCATTCGTTCATTCGTTCATTCGTTCATTCGTTCATTCGTTCATTCGTTCATTCGTTCATTCGTTCATTCGTTCATTCGTTCATTCGTTCATTCGTTCATTCGTTCATTCGTTCATTCGTTCATTCGTTCATTCGTTCATTCGTTCATTAATTAATTCTTTCATTAGCTTGTTCATCTATAAACTGATTACCCAATTTCAAATTCGATATTTTTACTGCAATGCACATTGAAAACAACTCTGTTAATTTTGCAAAAATACTACGAATATTCAATGAATAAGTAACTTGTAGCAGAAAAAATCCCCCTTTTCAGTTTCAATATTTTTATCTCAAATATTTAGGATTTAGAATATGCAGATTTTATTTTTTTTGTTTTTCTGTCTAATCACATCAAAGCTGAGGAAATGGGATAGAGAATGGGAATGCTCCATATGATCTACGTATAATTTTGAATTAAGGCAGAACTTAAATTACTGTCTCACAATCCCTTTGAAAGTAAAAATCATTCACTGCCATATTTCCAGCGTGTTGTCATGGCGAAGACTGTAAATAAAAGAGGAAACTGAACCTTATTCACAGGAAGTGTCAGAGTTCAATGAACAGGAATAGGGGAAATTAGGAAATGAGTGTTGGTATACGAGGTGTCTCTAGATTAACTGGTATAACGTCATAAGCGGCGTGAAAAACCCTCGAAATTTTCGAAACGTTTTTAGAGAAATATTAGTTTCTTCATAGAAATAGCTTGCCGTAGTGCCAGTCCTAAATAAATATGAATAAGAGAATAGTCTTTACATTGCACTCCATCTCTCAGAAACTTTTTCAAAGTATAGATAAACATCGAGGAATCAGTTTATTTTCGAAGGTAAATGTGGCCTACACTTTTATGGACATTGAAGATGTTTGTTCGATGATAATACTCATTCAAGCTATCTGGTTTGAGTTTATTACAGATTTGATATATCGCTTCATCGAATCTAATTGGTCCCGAGGAATTATGAGCTTTAATGAAAAATTAACGTCTTGTAAAGAGCACCACTTTATACTATCGCCAAGAGAATTCCTGCGGAATTTCATTTTTATGCTGGGTAAATATTTTCTCAAGTGATTGGAGAAATTGACGTGTTCTTCTGCTAACCTCACGTCTGATCTATATTCGGAACATTCGGTTTTCTTCCGTATCTATATTCCAAAGGGATTGAATTCTTTTGTTCATTTTTACGACATCATCTCAGCAGACATTTTTCAAGGGATGACGTTTGGTATACCCACAAATCATCTTTCGTTGGCAGAATATTTTATATTATTAATAAGAATAGAGAAAAACTGAAAATGTTTGTTTTCACCGATTTGAATTCACAAAATGTGGATGAGACGATTGATTGATTGATTGATAGACTGCAGAAACGAATTTATTGCGAAATTCGGGATATTTTGAGTATATAGCTGAAAGCAAAGCTTATTAAAAATAAAAATTCCCACACTCTTTTTCCTTTTCATCGATTACAGCTGACTCAACTTATTTTAAAAACAAAATCATGAAGAAACAATTCATCTCGATGACCAAGTGATAAATCTCTCGGTTCTCTTCTACAATCTATTGAATACGTACGTATAAACGATTGAAAATTATATGAAAATGATGCTGATGATGATTTCGAATTCAGAAACTTCTGCGGAAAAATTGTTCGATCAGTTTTCGTCATGTTGGAATTATACTGCATTGGCCAAGTGCCAGAAGAAATTAATGTTAGTAATACAACTACTATATGCGTAATATTTACCGAATTTTGACCATTGTGATTTATCATCAAATTTTAACAATCTTGCGAATGGTACCTACCCAATGGCTCATTTGTTAGTATTCATTGAGATAACATGAAATTGGTTGTCATAGTTCTTGTTTTCTAAGTACAAATAGGAAACAAACATGAAATGCATAGGTACTAGACTTTCTTTTTCATACCGTCTGTTATATCATGCCTATTACAGAAATAATTGGTATTTATAAAAGCTACCTGATAATGAATCTTCGATATTATTGATCACGTCGTCGATAAATCTATTCGATTGTTTCCGAAACACCATTTCCTACATTTCCTGCAGACTACTATGCAGAAAGTATCGACGTATACCATGTTCGTAACAGTGGCGTAGAAATATTTATCATACATACAACAAAGGTAGACTGATGAATGTGACCTTGTGGAGATTGATGATTAGTTATGTATGTTTAAAAAACATGCTTGCGGTCAAAACTTGAAAGGTTTTCCTGTGATTTATTCTGAATTATTTTTTCCATGTCGTAGCTACGTCTCTGTTTGTATAGAATTGCAGAATGTGAAAGATTAATGATCTACATTTCATAACTTTATCACCTTTCTGATGATCCCTCAAATTTTATCTGTTTTTGGACAATGAAGAACCTCTAATGCTTTTTTTAATGATCGTAATCGTACAAATTGAATAAAAATTGCGGAGTTTTATTGCTTTAATTTTTGTCACCAAATATTCAATGGTACTGATGTTTTTTGCTTGTATCTGAATTTTTCAATCTGTTTGATAATGCATTGACCATGTCGAGTCAAATCGATAATTACAATAGAAATCGTGTTAAATGTTTGTTTATTGTTCATTCATCTCAAGTGAGGTTTCGAAGCAACAATGTGATTGGTTGATGTCTGGTTTTTGACAAATAGAGTTATTTTGTGAATGATCTAAAAGTTCAAAGTTGGTGTACGCTTCAATGGAGAATACCTACCATTTCATAAAAAATCATCTCACGTTTTGACCGACGCTTTATTCTTCCATAGATAATATGACCCTTGGATAGAAACCTACACTAATCATACGTTCGCAACGCCTCTTACAATCCTTCTACAAAAATCTGGGATTATGTACCTGATGATGGATATTATGGTCACTTAGAAAGACACACTCACAATACTGAAAGCAAGATTATATGACAGTTGATGGATCAAACGATGATTATCTTCTTCAAAAACAACTGTGAGTGTTGTTATAACTTGAGTCAGTGCTTATAATTTCCATTGAATTACTATCAACCCTATAGAAGTTGATGGAGTCTTTTCAATCAAGGAATATAGTTTTGACATATTCGCGGTTATCTTTCAATACCATTAGTGCAAAATGAAAAGTATCTAGGTAATCACTGCACTTCCTGTTGGTTGAGATATAGCTGGAAACATTTAGGGATCAATAATTCATAACGATGCCAAATTTATTTGGGGAGAAATCGTTGATCTAGTAACATGATTACTTCTAGCTGAAATTTTCACAAATCTTGAAAAAGCTGTTCAATTTGATGTATATATTTTATAAATCAAAAACATTTTTCAAAACATTTGACGGATATACTCAACCTAACTCCATATTTCGGAGTATCATTGAATAAAAAAAGAGAAGCAATAACACCGTACTTTGTGGCGAGCTGTCACAATCTTGCTTGAATAAATAGGCTATAGATGTCTACATATGATTGAATCTCTATTCAAGAGTATTCCTCAGTGTTTTTTAATTTACTTATTGATAACAAATAACCAATTGATATTCTTGAAGACACAATACGACATGTGTCATTTAATTCGTCATTAATTTCATTTCACTGATTCGATGAAATAATTATACAATTTTCGATACTTGATGTTCTATTTATGATTCAAGTCATTAGAATCTAATTTAGGGCAATTGGAAGTTATATTATAATAATAATATCTATAGGTACTAAACAGACGAATCGGGACAAACAGTTGAATACGTTCTAGTTTCTAGGTCAATGTGGGTAGAAGTGAGCTGGAAAACTCTTTGATTTGACAAAATAATTCCGAACATCAACATCGTAAATACAATCGAAACGAATGTATGAATATTTACCCAATATATTGTTTTCGATAACTAACTTTGTTATACTTATGAACCTATATCAACGAGTGCAGTAGTTTGGAAATATTTTCATGGAGTAAAAAGAAATCGTTGCATGAAATACGAACTCTGCCTGAATTGTGCTGGAGGATATTTCTACTTTCGATGAATTCTTGCAGAATGGATTTTGATCCCAAAAGGAATCTCATATTTTC
This sequence comes from Plagiodera versicolora, assembly GCA_037013635.1. Classification (NCBI taxonomy): domain Eukaryota; kingdom Metazoa; phylum Arthropoda; class Insecta; order Coleoptera; family Chrysomelidae; genus Plagiodera; species Plagiodera versicolora. The sequence continues at coordinate 8,984,640 of CM072982.1, read as the reverse complement.
GTTCTGAGGAATTAATACTCCTGCCCATTGTGTATACTGTTCTTTTTATGCTCGAGACAGGGATCTGAATAAATTGGACCCAAGTTAATATTGCAGCACTCATAAAATGTGATCTTCTGAGATCAGTTCCTTTCTTTTTCGTTCGATATCCGAGAGATTCAAGAATACGGAAACGTTTGAAAGGAGGTCGACGGCACAAAAAAATAAAATAATCTAGTGAACGTTTCATGGACATACCAATGCTTGAGAATTAATGAGAATTTTGTCCAGACAACTTTTGCAGTGATGACAAACTTCTGATTTTTCCTATAGTCCTCTGTACATATTCGAAAAAAAAAACTATTCTGATATATTTGCCATTTATCTATTGAAACTGATATTTTTACGATGTCTACAGGATTTTCGCTTTCTCAATGCCACTATTCTATGATTCCCAAAATTTTTTCGAAGCACTTCCGTGAAAAAAAAAAGATTCTTGATGAAACCGTAATATTGAACCAACATTTGTGATAAATCGTTGAAAAGAGAGTAAATAACGTTACCTGAAAATGTTTCAAGATGGCATTCGTAAGAAAACCCAAAGTTGACAGGTGTTTCTCCATCATTTTGAGCATTACTGAAAAGTCGATGTCATTTTAAAAAACTTCATGAAAAACTATCCAATTGAATTTTTGTTATTTCGCTATACATGGTGAAACTAAATAAGTGTGAAACATTTGAGGGGGTGATTCCTCATCGAAAAAAAGATAGGATGTTCTCTCAAATAAAAGAGCTGTGTCTTAGCCACTGAACCACTGAATTGGTACCGACGCCATTTTTGTCATTTGTGAATATACCGAATGACTAATTATCAATCTGAAAATTCATGTATGCATTCAGTGAAGAATACCTACTAAAACAAATACCATCCTGGAAGAAGAATGTGTTTTCATGTTGTTTTTTCGAATTTTTATTGAATATATCTCAAAACGGAGGTAATGTTCTTGTTATTGCAAATAATTTCTCTGTATAATAAAGTATACACAAATTCAGGATTATATTTAAACACATAATTAATAAATAAATTTGATGAACAGAATATTACATAATATGACTATTCTATGAATATATCAATTTGAAAACAATGACTAAACATACAATGAGACTTAAAATTGGTGTTTTAAGACGTCCTAAAACCATTCGCAAGTATAAGTTGCAAACGCCCTACACCACTCGTTGTAAAATGCACACGTTCTCAAATATTCGCAAATGCATGACATGCGAACGATCGTCATAGATGCGAACGGTCAAGAATAGCACCCCAGGACGAAAATATCAGGTAATATATGAAAAACGAACTGATATACTTAGATCAAGTAGAAATCAGATAAGATTAGTAACAGGCCATGCCCAAGTGAGAACACATTTACAAAAGATGTGGCTTGACCAAAGTGACCAAAGTTGTAGAATGTGCGGCTTAGAACCTGAGACTACTGAACACATTTTGTGCAATTGTGAGGCACTAGACTACAGAAGAGTAATATAATAATACAACTAGGGGAATATTAATAAACCTAGAGAACGTGTAAACCTTGAAACCTAGTGACCATTGTAAAATACTCAAAGGGACTGATGAAGGACTAATATCTTTCAAGGTATTTGAGTGATAGAGGGAGTACAATAAGCCACAGTACATCCTTCAGACCTATTTAGCAAAATGAAATCGGATAAAAAACGCGCAATTTTGTCCCATTATAACCAACTTCACATCTCTTAAAATAATCGAGAACCTCATAGTGACATTTGAAAAACGGACGAACTATTTGGTGTATTTAATTTGCTCAAAACAGAATGAATGAGTTCGATAAGTTCAATGTCTATGTGAAGTAATTCGAAAACACAAATGAAACGAGAATTCCAAAAAAATAGTATCAATTGTTAAATATATATATATATGAAAAAGAATCAATTTTACCAAAAAGTACATAGCCTTCTTATAAATTTGGATTTATATTTGATGTTGATCGAGTGACATTTCCATCAGCTTGGTAACGGTTTGAAATAAAGACTAGTGATAGGTTGTACGAACATGTCCCAACAACGTCAAGTAACCTTTATAACCACGATAGTCGGAGAGTCACAGACATCTTTCCAATTCGATTGTGTTATACACGATTCATACACTCATATGTACGCATCATGAACGTAAAAACAAAAGTGATAAATCCATTGGCATGCCAGTAAGGAAATAATGACGAAAATAAATACAGAAATCGTGTGCAGTAAAACCCCGGGAAGTGAAACACCTAGCAATTTGCGGATGCCTCTGAGAGCTATTAAGGAAGTCGAAGGAGGCACTTCATGGGGGATCGATTCCCTTGCGATACGGCCCCCATGCACGCTCGCGTCTCATTCGTACTTTATTGGATCGTGTATCCATATTTTAAAATCGAATCAAATACCTACATGTGAATATAAGCATGCAGTATGTTCATCTCGTGCAAAAAATGTAACTTCAACCAATGATCCTACAAGAAGATTATTTTACCATAATCATAACATTTCCTTTTCGAAAACTTTTTCTGATCATTAATATCTACTTAAAATTCTTGTTGGGCTTCTTCCAGGTGACAACTATGGGTAAACTTTGAATAAAAAACAACCAAATCGGTACTTTTGATACTATTCTTGTTAACGGAAAATTGATTAAATATTTCTTTTATGCATTCAAATTTTAGTCTATCCATTTAGAGAGAATAGTTCTGAAATATTTGGTTATGTTTCAATACCAATAGTATAAGATGAAAGTCTCTAGATAACCACTGAACTTCTAATTGGATATACCGGGTGTCCTAGATTATGGTATACATGCCATATCTAGCTTATTCGACGAGAAAAATTGAAAATTAAAAACTTGTTTTGAATGGCACCAAAGTATCTACATAATGACTTATGAAAAAATTTTATTGCATTTGACAGCCTTGTGCACCTACCTGTCACTTTTCATTTCAAAATGCTACCCCCTGTTTTTTTTACAATGTCGCTGACCTGCTATGAAATAGTTAATAAACTTCTATCTATCTATATATTGTCATTGAAAATTACGTGTTATTCTATTTGGAATACGATACAACATACTTGTTGCTTTTCTATTATTAACAATAAAAAATTAACATTTTAGGTTTTCTTATATTAACTGATAAACCTTATGAAAATTGCCTCCGTCGATGGTTATAAAAAGGTCACTGAAAAGAAGTACATTAAGTTTTTGTTGTCAAAAAGCGATGCCGATGTCAGAAAACGCATTTAAAATATTGTTCAACACTACCTAGTGTAGTTAATTGATGACTTAATTGATGTTGATAATAAAAAAATAATGTACCGTTGTATTCCAAATAGAATAACACGCAATGTTCAATGACAATATACAGGGGGTACCACTTTGAAATAAAAAGTGACAGGTGGGTGCACAAGCTTGTCGTATGAGATTAAGTTTTTCAAGTCATTATGAAGCTGCTTTAGTGCCATTCAAAACAGTGCTTTTAATTTTTGAATCATCTTGTCAAATAAGCGAGATAAGAGTAGCTTTCATTTTCTTCAGACAAATGTAAATTTGTATAAGAATAGTCAATTGAATGAACTCAAAAGATACAGATACACAAAGTACTGGAACATTCGGTATAGAACTCGGACAGCTAATAAAAACTTTTTTCGATTAACCATTCATGCAGGTTTTTTTTGAACTGATGGTAATTGAATTTATCATGTTTTATTGTACATGGAAGCCTGTTAAAAATTTGCAGGCCAAGGTGTGAAGGAGCGTTTGCTGTTATTTTATATTCACAGTAAGTTGAGGTAAGATTTTTTGTCTAGTTTCCTTCGAGTGAATGATTTTTATTAAAAACATATTCTTGTTATTGAAGACAAATTATAGAGACAAATTTCCATTATCAGAAGAGACGGGACAGTTAAAACTCGTAGCTTTCTAAACATTGCTAGGCATGTTTCATTCTGTTTCATTCCAGCAATCGTTTTCAAAAGTTTTATCTGTGCGATAAATACGTCACTTGGACAACGTAGAGCCACCCCACAGACATATACCGCATCTCAATGTTGATGCTGCCAAGCTGTGATATACAAGAAGTATTTGATCTTGTAGCAGAACTGGCCTCAAGGCCCTAAGTATAACCCAGAGAATTCAGTTTGACAATGACCCCTTCAATCAAGGTTTTCATCTATCATTCAAATTTATTTGAAGAGAAATCTTCGATCCGCTTTTCGAGTCGAGAATGTAGGGAAAACTGTTATCCACAGTCTAACTTTTGACTGTTTTAATGATTTAAATTTTGGAATCGAAAACCTAACTTACCATTTTGAAGCATCGTTGAAAAATAAAGAAAAGTAGCAATACCGGATTTTGTGGCAAGGTGACAAAACAATTTTACTCAAATAAATCTATATTATATATAATATTCATCGACATCGACATCTCGCTTAGTGAATTTGTCTCAGATCATTAACTCGATATAAAAAAGGAGAACAATAGGACGTTAAAACGTATGATGCACAATCTATCTGCTCTGATAAGTGCAAGAAAGTGGAAAATGCCTGAAGCGCACCCCTCTATGACAAATGAAGTTGTTTGCACTTAGTCGCTTCGACGATCAATTCGATTCCGACAACAACGTCTGGATTTTTGAGGTCAGCATGCTTGATCGACAGGCCGAGAAAGATGAGGTATATGCTAATTGCTATATGAATATTCGCCAAACTGAACTTCTACTAGTCAGTGAGTTTTTATCCAAAATCAGTCGTATTCGAAAATTATCAGTTACCAAATTATAAGGAGAAGCTCGCAAAATGAGGAATATGCTGATATTCAGGACAATTGGAGAAAACAGTTATTTTCATAGCCTAACCTCAGCAGAAGCCTGCTCATACTGACTGACAGATGGACTCTTCAACGCAGAATGCAGATGGTGCATAGAGAGCAATATGGAAAATAAATATTTTGAGAGTATTGTCAGGAAGGTCGAGAGTGTGAATAAATTCAGAATGTTAGGCTCTTTGCTGTATTGGTTACCTTCAGAGTAACGATCCGTTTCCTAGCATTGGTTGGCATAAAAGGTCTCAAATTGAGGCACATACCAAGGGTTATCTCTGTTCACTCACAATTTCAAATCAATAGAGAGTTAGAGTAGTGCCACGAACGTTAATATTCAATCTGACATCTAGGCACCATCATATACATAGGTCTGGTATCTACGGCATTTTTGAGTGGTGGGGAATGTCAGCATTTTGAAGAATAATTCGCCACACTCATCCGCCAGGAGGGTACCTAGTTCTGTGTTGATGTGATGGACTACTTCAACACCATTTCAAGGTTGAATTGATTCAAATCGGGCCACTCTTTTTTCTAGTTTTCCCTTTATTATGTAGGATATATACCATTTATTCATATACACATTTGAAAACACTGTGAAGGTATACACAATGAATTAAATTAGGACATACTTTTTTACAATCTTCTCATGTGCGTAAATGAAATACTTCCGTTATTGCGATTCAATTTTCAATAGTGGAAGAAATGGTGTAATAATGCACTATACCAGAAATGAATTGAGTACAGATTCAGTTTCAACACGTTCTCAAGAATCTCAAATTATTCAATTCCGGCCTTATTAATTCAAAGAACGCAAAACCGCAACTTAAACTTATTCTTCTTCATTAATATGCAGCGGTGGTTTAGTCGGAGTCACTTTCGTTGAAATGATTTCATTCGGCAGTCATAAAAAGCGGAAAACATTACGTGTAACTTTCTTCAAATGGGTTATTGAATCAATTTATTGTCTGGCTGGTCGAGCAAAGAAAATGATTGGTTGGTAATTTTAGGAGTACATTTATCATGGAGAGCGATATTTGCAATGTTCCATCTCATTGGTTCTGTTCGCTTATCCGTAGTAGTGCGGTAGTGCATTTGATATCTCGGCATTGTTGCCACATGTTGGAAATATATGGAATATTGAAAAAATCACACTCTTATGCAACCTCAAATTGAATAAGAATTTTGATCCGTAAAACACGAATTTGATAATATTTCCCTGGTGAAATTAATACTTTCTTCTTCTCCCAAAAACGTTTTTGAACTAGATTAACGCTTCCTGGCTAATTTCTTCAATAACACATCATATATTCAAAAAAGATTTATCGCATGTATTCATCATGAGAACGCCGTGTTTTTGGAATTATTCGGACCTTGAAGATTTTTGAGCAATTGTCGAGTCAATTGTCGAGTCCATCTATTTAGTATAAAATTGACAAATGTTCAAAATGATAAGAAATACGGCTTATTCAATGTTTTCTCGTGATGATAAACCCTTTCCTAACATATGATTGGTCACGTTATTTGAGAAATTAGCTAAAAAGCTGTACAATATTGTCCAGAAAATGAGGGAAGGAGTATCTCGAGAGAGGAATTGACATTTTATGGAATTTTTTCCAAAAAACATTATCCGTTTCAATTTCATATATCTCGTATCCATTTCAGCGATATTCTTGAAGTGGCAATCGAAAAATGAACAGCTTTTACAATTATTCTCTTTATAAACCTATAACCTTCAAAACTTCTATCTTCCTACTATATACACATTTCTCTAGGTATTATAAAAAATTGTTGGATTAACCACACGTTTCGAGAACTTTGTGTCCATTGGCGATTCCAAGAATACGGTCGGGTTGAGGGCGCTGCGAACCGTAGACAAATATGGAGGATTGAAAATGATTGTTTCTTAGATTTCACTTGACGAACAATATTTGTGTTTTTTTCAGCGCTGGTATTAATACAACCACTTTGTTCAATATTGACATCCAAGATTTGACAATTACTAAATATTTCTTTAAACAATAATTCCATGAAAAAATTTATTTACCGTATGCATAATTAACATATATGGGACTATTTGTGAACTGAGTTCACAATTTCACCACCAGGCAGCGTAGACATTGTTGAAATCGCCGATCAAGTTATCCGAAATTATTATACCTGTATATCATCAGCGAAGATCCGGCAACGCTGTTCATGGCGCCCGTTGTAGCAACTTTATTGCTTTTTTTCACTGAGCTATTGCATGAGGCATTAATTCTGTAAGCCGCGTATTAATTTTTTCCTAGCTAGGCGAGCGTATCTTGCACTGAACGTTTTAATTACGAGCGGATGGAACAATGAACCAGAGTATTGCAACAGAATCTCTCTCACCTTCATGGTGTATATTGTAGCCTCGAGGACGAGAACAGAATCAATCCGATTTCCTTGGGTTAACATTTGCTGAAGCGAACAATCATTTCTGCTGACGTGCCAAGCGAAAAACACGATAATTAGGGCGGGTAGTTGCTCAAATAATTAATCAACGGATTACGGAATTAGTGGTTAACGTAACGTTAATCTTCAAACGTAGTTCAATTCATTTTTGTTGTATCACGTTCAGTTTGGCAGTGGTCAGGTAACTGATGGTTATTCCCTTTGGCATTCGAGGATAAGTATAGGTTGATGAAAATCGATGTTCAGTCTATCGAGTTACAACCCGCACTTAATGAGATTTTCTATAAAGCCATTGACCGTTGAAAAACTCTCTTCAAATTAACTTTCAGGTGACACTTCAGTTCAGGAAGCTTCCAAACTTCGCGCTACCAGTATCATCATCAATTTTGCAATATATTGCATATAAGACACTTGACGAATTGTATCAGTAATTTTTACAAGTAGTTTGATGTGCCATAAATGGATTATTATATTATTATGCAGACGATTCGAAACTCCATTGTACCGTTAGGTTAAATGATGATTGTAATAACCTCTCACTCAATCCCGCTAAAAGTAACTTCCCCTAGTCGTAAAACAAATTTTTGTGTAACTTTGATTATCCAATGGACAAAGTCTCCATTGAACGACCTGAAACTTCAACCAACCTTGGGTATGATTCTTCCTTTTCTTTCACTAATCACATTGATTCTTCGATTGCTTCCGCTGATCATCTACATGGCTTTATTGTCAAAACCTTTCGTGACTTGTTTTCATGTTTGCATAATGAAAACACTTCGTTTTGCGTTAGTGAGATCAAAGATGAGATTATGTCGAGTCCTATTCACCAATTTCATGATCAGAGATGAGAGAAGTTTTAGAGTTGATGCTGATTATCCTCCTTAAGACACCACACAATTGGTCAAAAGTTTTTTACTTTGAAATGCAGACGTGAATAATATCATTGCATAATTTATTTTTGCATTTGAGTTGATTCTTAATACTGGTCAAATCATATCAACAATTCGATCAAAAAGTTGTATTCAGTTTGTTAAGGAATAAGGGTTGTTAATAAATACACGATCAAAATACTGGACCACACCAATTTCGACAATTTTAAAATATGTAGCCTGAGCAAGAGTGATTGGATGATTATGGATACTCTCATACTCTGTAGTAGCTCTTTAGAGCAGTGTAAATGTATAAATCAATGAGATGGTTTGACTGGAACCTACTATTTGATTTCCATATTTCTTTAATTAGCTGATTCTCTATTTACTTCAATTTATTCTTTCATTTTACCATTGTTTCACCTGCTCTATTATCTCTCTTTACTTAAATCTTCAGCCCTCTTTTTATGGCACCTAAATTGGTAGAGCACATTTAAAAATTCAGCATGAAACTTCGACAATCATAAATTCATTAATTTATTAAAATTAAACATAGACAAGAGAGTTTAAAGTTATAAAATGTTTCCACCGTTCTGACTGGCATACTGATATTGCTTCCTGATGAGTTTCCAGCAGCGAAGAGATTATTCTGGCATAAAACTTTCCATGGCTAGCGAGCATTTCCCAAGGGAAAAGCCTCGGTCATGCATCATCAAAATTTTCTGAAAGAACTGTTAACGCTCTACCAGAATGGGCTCCTCAATAATTCACGATCTCCAGAAGACGAATAAAAGATTGGAAAGCATATCATTATGTGTACATAATAACAGGAAATGAGTTTTTCGGTTTTTCAGCTTTGAAGTCATGGATATTTGATCATTTTCCTCTGCATACCTCGAACCAAGTATTATGCCATGTTATATGTTTAAATGAAATGCATCCTTAGATTTAGATTGAGGCTCATGTAATCTATTGGGTCCTCTCGTTATGTTAGAGTTCCGTGTCCAGACCTTAGGTCCTCCATGTACCGGGAAGGTTGTGGTTTTTCTTCTCTCAGCGTAGAAAACAGACCTTCGCAGTAGGACAGAATGTGTGCTGAGGTTTCCTCGGCTTCTTGACAAAACCTACAAATGGTTTTGTTTGTAAGTCCCATATGTGTTTGTTGAGTCTAGGATGCCCTGTCAGGGCCCCAACCATGGTTCTGATTGTTTGCCCGTGACGTAGAAGACCATGCCACAGACAGATTCTGGACAAATCAGCTCCTTCTCGATAAATTTTATTGGATTATCAATTGTAGGGAAAATGAAATATTCATTGAAACTAGTTCATATTCAAGCAGTTATGAGCGAATTATTTTATATGTATACATTGGCAAATAATATTGATTATCGAAGTTTTCAAAATGAACATACTATACATGGAACATAAGATATTGTAGTGGTGAACATGATCTTCTTCAAGAATCAGTAGTTTCCAATTCGGTTTATAATTGAAACGTCAAATGATAATACTACAGTGGTAGGCAATGACGCAACAAATATGTCAGTAACTGACAGCACTAAACTCATCACCTGAATTCAGTACCGAATCATTAGCCCTAGAAGTTTTTTGCCTTTTACTTCACTTCGCAACAGACATTTATTCAGTATGTCATCTGTCTGTCTGTTTCGCTCACATATCTGACTAAACGATCTCGCAGAACTTGCTATTATATTCAAGGATTAGTTGGGATAGCACATTGAATGATGGATGGCCCTTTATAATGGATAAGAAATTATCTGAGACGAATGGGGAAACTTCCTTGCGGTTGTTTCCTTTTCGCATTTTTTGCGGCGCCTCCACGAAATACTGCATTGTTGTAAGCCGAGCAGGAATAATTATATGGAGATTTGGAACTTGGGTATTGGGTCTTTGTGCATGTGAAGCATAATTAGTGATACAATGAATGGATTGCACCTTTGAATCAGGATAGAATATCAGAAACAGTTGCAGCGTATTAATTGGAAACACATCTCTCACGAACATAAAGGATGTACAATAATATGTACGATGCGCTTATAGAGAGAGAATCTGTAATAACAATGGATATATGTGGTGCAGTATTTTATGTTCCAGTTTCTCGAAATTTCAATAGTATTTTAGTTTCTTTGTTAAGATTCTTGGAGATGTTTAGGATATTCAACTCAAAATTAGCTTCGCTATAGATTGATGCTGTGGACCTACCAAGATACATTTCTAATGGGTCATACTAACGTTACTATTATTCATATATTTAAGCGAAACTATATAATTATATAATAAATATGAGTTTCACGTGTTTTACAAGAATTTCATTATGGAAGAGAGAAGAATTCGAAATAAACGAAGGACTAAACATGAAATAGTTGATAGGCATGACTTACTAAGCCCCAGTAGTGCCTTCTAAGTCATATTTTTGTAAAGGATGGGCCATCTGTCGGTACGTTTTTGAATTTCGTCGTATGACAACGGCAAACGAGCTACAAACCCGAAATTTCTACAGTTCATTAGACATACCGTCCGCGGCACGAAACAACATGTTTTCTTTTGAAGAGAGTTTTGAAATTTAAAAAAATTATTTTCAAAGTCAGTGCTGTGTCGCCGAAACTGTGCGAATTTTGGAAAGAAATATGGGTCGTCAAAGACACCCACCGAAGGCGCTATACGCAATTTGGTGAAGAAAGTGGACAGTCCGCACACCAGAGAATATTGAGGCTGTGGCCCAAAATGTGAGACAGAATCCGACGACCTGAACTCGACTTAGATCTCAGCAACTGAACATTAGTCGCACCAGTCTGAGGAGAATACTGCATAAAGACCTCGGATTTTTCGCCTACAAGATCCAGATGACTCAGGAGTTGAAAGCGAATAACCATCCGCTTCGATATCAGTTTGCTGTGTGGGCCATAGATTGATAATGACGTCGATTTTGGTCGAAAAATCATCTTTTCGGACCAAGCGCATTCTCATGTCGGCGGATATGTGAATAAGCAAAACTATACCGGATTTGGGGTTCGGAACAGCGACACGCAATCGTAGAGAGACCAATGCATCCTCCAAGAGTCACAGTTTGGTGTGGATTTCGGAGTGGTGGCATAATTGGCCCATTTTTCTTCGAACATGATTCTGGCAACGCCGTTACCGTCAATGGCGAACGCTACAGAGTCATGTTGACCAACTTTTTATGGCCTAAAATCGACGCCATGAATGTGGACGAACTTTGGTTTCAACAAGATGTCGCCACATGCATCGACTTTCTGCGTTTAACAACCGCATAATCAGCCGTTTAGGAGATGTCAATTGGCCTGCGCGTAGCTGCGATTTGACACCGCTGGACTTCTTCCTGTGGGGTGCCGTTGAAGACCGATGTTATGCGGATAATCCAGAGACAATTCCAGCTTTGAAAAATAACCTTTCGACTGTTTTGAGTGAAATTTGCGCCGAGGTAGTTCAAAATGTCGTCACTAATTGGGTTGACCGAATGGCATACTGTAAGGCCAGTATAGGGAGCCACAAGAACGAAATCGTTTTTCACTCTTGACGGGGATACTTTCAGCCTTACAACAACAAAAATATTAATAAAAAATATCAATGCATACTCTTTTGATCGCATTTTTAAAAACGTATCAATAGATGGCCCACCCTTTATTTGTCGACTGACAGGTATGGAACTCAGTACATGATTTATTTATATTCATCTTTGTAATGAACAAAGACTCAATTACTATGACACTTAACTGTGTTTCACCACTTTTCCATATTTTGTTAATTTGAGAAAAAACTAATTTTTTGGTGCGTTACTTCCAGGCAGACATATATAAGTAATTATCAGTTTAGTGGTTAGCTGGATCCTTTCGATTTTGCACATATGGTATCGAAAGATAATCAGATCTGTCAAAACTAACTTCCTCAAATGAATAGACTTATCAACAAGTAGATTCTCAAGATAATGGTGAAGAAACTACAAATGATATAAGAGAAAGAAACCTAAGAGAGAATATTAGTCAACAAAATTGAATTGGGTTTATGAAACTGAATCTAATTTGAATCTATCAGAAGAATTAATTTGACTTGATCTGTTTCTAATTATTCATTTAGCGAAACGACGGTTTTTGTATAGTTAATTGATTCTCGAAATGGAAAAAATCTTGATACGCTTTGAGAATAACTTTCACGAGAACTCTTATATACAGGGTGGGCCCCGAGATTTTGGCCAGTATTTGGAGTACGCTATTGGAATTTGGCAGTTATGAACTGTTGGTAATATTACGCATTTTAAGCAAGCAGCAACGTTGTTACAACGTCACATTTTGGATTACGTGGTATAATTTTTGAAATTTTCGATGGGACACCCAGTATATTTTTTCACTGCTGTAAAGTTCCCTCTTATGCTCAAAATGCGTAATATTATCAACGGTTTATAACTGCCAAAGTTCAATATCTTCAAATAGTTTTCGAGATATATACTGGCCAAAACCTCGTGGGCCACTCTGTATATAACTTGAATTTTTATATAGAAGGTATAGAGTGATTTTTTTTCAATTATAATCGAAAGCAGTAGATCATAAAATTTTAAGCAACGATAAGAGCAATTTCAGGAACATTCCATTTCAAATCCAGTGGGAATAGAATGAGTTTATGTTTTCTAAATGCAGTAAAATACAGAAACTGAATTGTGGAAGATTTATATGTTTACAGTAAAACTTCTCGAAGTTTCCTGAAAAACTTCAACTAAAGGAACTATAGGAGGCATGAATCCTAATGGATTGGTCGAAGCCACTCATAAAATGTGTAACTTCCTCTCGGTTATTAGAGACAAGATTCCTCCAAATGTATCATTCATTATTGCCGATTTACTGCCTAACATCCAATCTACTTCTTGAACCCACGAATATTCAGCGTTTCTATAATGATTATCACATGAAGGTACATTTCCTGATCACCTAGTAGATCTCAAATTCCAGCGCTCACAGACCACACCACTCCCTACCGTGTGATATATTGAAAGTTGGCACGAAATCGCTTATAGCGCTGAAAAAGGAACGAGCAGCTTCTCCAGTATTTCACCTTATATCGACCGATTTATACGGAAAGGAAGTCTCGAACACAGTTTACGATATAGTTGAATCGGTCAATTAGAGGAGAGTGTCACGTCTAGGATCGCAGGATTGTAAATGATCTTCCGTAAAAGCCAGGACTCGATGTCTTGCGGCACTTGTGGAATAACATTTAATCCTTGACGAACAGGATGGTACGAAAGCAATATGTTACATGCTCACTGTGAGTTCTATCTTGATTGAACATTTCATTCGTATATGAGGATTTTATTGAATGTGAAAATGAATGCAGTGCTTCTCAAAAGTCCGCTCCCCCTCTCTTATCTTTGGAACGATTATACACACACAAGTGATGATAGATGACAAAATCGGCAAAGGAAACGTCACAAATAATGATTTTAAATGAAAGCCTATGATAAGCGACACCTCTTTTGAAAGATATCTCCAATTTCCAGTTGCCAAATTGCACTTGTTGATGTATAATCGTTCCAAAGATATGAGGGGTAGAGAACTTTTGAGAAGCATTGTATACACTGCAGAACCGTTTTGTTGGATGCATGTACAGAAATTATTTATCTACAGTATAACGATTTAATGAGATCGAGAAGAAGACAGTGAACTATTGGAGAACATTGCAATTCTTCTCTGAATAGCTCGAAGAAGGGCTATCAATATTGATGTTCAGTAATAGGCTTTGACGTGGTCACTCGAGTTGGTAGGACCGAATTGTGTTGTGTCTCTCTTGGCTATGTGGAATCGCTTTCCTTGTTAGTCTTTCGGATTTCTGCCTATTTATCAGATGTGTTTCTTCAAACAGAGAGAGAAGAGCAAAAAAGGCGAAAATATTCTTCAACTTCTGTGTTTCTTTCGTATAACCAATTAATAGTTGTTCATGAGACTAGTCTGCTTTGTTGAAGATAAGTCACGTGATTTGAAGAACATAACAAATGTCGAAAATTATTCTTACCCCAGAACAATAACGCTCCTACCAGATGAACGAAAACATCGAAGATATAAGACCGACATTTCAGTCAGAATAGGTAATTTGTTTGGTTGCCACGGGTATGATATATTGTGATAGTAATGAATGAAAAATTACTTGAAATATCACCATGAGTTATAAATGTTATAGTTCATAACACACTAGTATGTTATTTGATGTCTAAAATGACATTAATGATGAAAGGCATAATTAACAACTATTTTTCAGAAATTGAATCGAAAAATTGGATTTGATGACTTTCAGGTTTTGTTCCGTTTGCATTAATTAAATATGCTCACAAAATACTAATTTCAACTCCGCAGGAATTTAGCAAGAATATTTCCCTCCATTTTTGGAAACATGTAACTTGTCAAATTCTCGATAAGGAATCATTCCCCAAATATTCCCCTTCTATCACGCAACAACCTGTTTATTGTTTTACCTGCAAATAAGAAAGAACAAATTAGATTGATCCTACCTATACTAATTAAAAGAATAACATTCCTCTAGAATATGAATGGAATACCAGAACGTACAATTTCATTCTCAATAATATTGAGTATATGTATTTATGACAGTGTTAATTGTAAGTCCAATAAGTAATATCGTGGGAATATTCTCCAAAGCTTTGTTGAACGAGTCCAAGGAATTTGTATGTTTATTCAACGAATATATTTTTCTATTTCTGGGAAAAGTATTCTTCCTAGACTAGCTCGTCGCCTAACTATCTACCTTTCATGTTGGAGAATTCTGTTCCTGCTTCAACAAGCCAAGCTCATTGAAATCGACGTCTACATAATGTTATTCAAATGTAAACTACGCGGTTCCCCAGTTGTAGTCGAGTTGTTCTCGTTTCAAGGCATTCGGTGTCTTTTATTGTCAGTGGTGGGTTTATTCTGAGACTGTCTGAGGTGTGAGAATTATGATTTCATTTAAATATATCCTGATTTAAGAGGTGAAGGTTTTCATTATTGCTCAAAACATGAATTCTGTTTCACTTTGATATTTTGTTGTTGATTTCGGCTACAGATACACAATCATGATCGATATCGTAATTGGACCCATCGATGTGTTAATCCAGAGAAGAGAGTATGGCTTGGGGCTTGAGACTATTGAACCCATTTTGTGCAATTGTGAGGCACCAAACTACAAGAAAGTAATGCAACTCGGGAAATCTGATTTAAACCTAGAGAATGTTGAAACCATGAAACCTAATCACATTTGTGAATTTTTCAAAGGGATTCATGTTTTTTATAGTAACAGTGTGATATGATTGCGTTAATATTTTCTTTCAAGGCCTGATGTCTTCACGTGTCTATAGGTTGATGTACCTAAAATATGCCACCATTTATTGAACAATATCCCTTGTTATTAACATCTGCGGTATTACCGTTCTCGTCATTCAACTCCTAATCCGTATTCATATCAATTTTCTACGCTATTTATTTCCTGTAACTCTATCTCATCCACTCAAGCTGAGTACAGTTTTTGTTTCTATAATGACAGAAGTACACCTTCAAAGAGATTTCCTCATCTCATATGAGCATCTCACAACATTTGTAAAAGGAAGCACAGCCAATATTCAGAACAAAAGAGCCACCCTAGTTCAATTCTATGTTATATTTATTTGATTCTCTAGATATACTTGATATACCAGCTAGGTATATGTCCAATAATACCTAGATCAACGAATATACCAGTTGATGCCTTACAAAGAAAAAAGTTTGTCCCATAGAATAACTATGAATTTAGCATTTTCCAATGCAGGCTTATTGTCTATCCGAAGGTTCAAAATATTTTACCACCACTACGTCTTCGTGTAATTATAATCATAGCAGTTGTCTCGAAATTTGAATTAGGTACCCTGCTAAATGGATAGTGACCGTAATTATGATAGGGTTGTGATGGTCAAAGTCCTACACAGACCCTGTTTTTCCTATCCAAACAAGCTGTTGGTAGAATGCATTAAAGCGGATCATAAACTTACATCAGATCAACCAACATGCATGAAGTTTTCGATTATATTGGTGTTGATATTAACAGAGTTGTTTCCTGAGATTGGAAACGAAAACCATTTGCGAACGAACATAAGCGATACGCCACCTGGTGACACTGAAGAATAACTAGAAAACTTGACATAGCTCTTCTCCACAATGCGATTGATAATGTGTTCTGTTGCTTTCATACAAAATTTTTATTCTTGAATGTTTGTGAATTCATAGATCGGTAAAAGAATTTCAATATTGATTTCAATGTTTTTTTTTCTCAAGCTGATTGAAATATGTACACATGAAATGAAATTGAATTATGTTTACATTGATCAAAGGTTACATCTTTTAACAGTCAAGCATCGTATTGTTCTACTAGTAAAAAAAATTAAATGTGATCTTACATATATGTCATTATTCATTTTATTCAACTTCCCAAGAATTGTCTCTAAAGTTCATCTACGAAATGCAAACCATTAAGAGAAGAGTTTCATGTTGTACTTTATATTTCCAGGTTTTTCTAAAATACAGAAGTTGTTATACAAAAACCAAACATTTTTATTCTCAGTATAAATCTGATAATTCAGTTAAATTCATGATAGGTGGAGGTTTGATCATCTTCATAGGTGAACCCTATGGTTGAAGTGCATCTGATTGAACTATCTTTCATCAAAGTGAGTTGATCATGAAGTTATAAAGTTCATGAAATGCTATTTCTCAAACAACACAGAGAGGCAATAATTTTATCTGCAGTGAAATAATTTAACTTTTTTCATAATATCATGTGTCCAGCATTCAAAATTCTTCACCTTCACCAACCCTTCTTATTTGTGCCTTCAAGGTACCCCAAACTAATGAGTTATAGAATCTTGTATACTTTTTGATTGAACCATTCACATATACAACAGTATTCTATTCTCGGATTATTTTCGAAATGCAACTATACAATGTCAATATTTATAATTCTATGACTGCCACTTTGGCGCTGCGTTCCTACATTCATCGGTGAATGAGAACGGACAACTTTGGAGCATTGTCAGAGACGCCACTGTGTGCGTTACGGTTTTATTTGTTTTAGGTGAGAAATACGTTTTTTGTTTCGCTCTAAGGTTACTTTCCTGTCTGGTGTTTTTCGTCAGCAGGATATATTACTGTATCGTTTTACCTACGAAGTTTCTTCTATACTATTCTGTTATTGAACAGTAACTATATGACTTCTTGACTTGAAATTGCGTTTGGGAGTATCAGAGCACTAGAAGCAATCTCAGAGTTGACATAAAAAATAATTTTTAATAATTACCTGAGTGAGTATTTTGCAATTCACTTCAAAGAAAATACCTTATGGAAGCTACTTCACATTTCTATAGTATGCAAAAGTTTTCTCTTTGATGTTTTTATGACGCAGCTAATTACTGATTACATTTTATTTCGAAGAATTCCTATATGCTGTATTCATAATTTCGGATTCAAAAGTTCTTCCAAAACATCCCACCTCTTATCTTCACAATTTCTTTCATTACGATTCAAATTAAAACATTGCTAATTATGGATAAAAAGTATCGATACTCTGTACTCATGAGTAATATCGGAAAAAATATCGTACATTCAAACCTGTTTTAGTGCGGTCTTTTATGTGTGATTTTTTGCGATTATTATTGCGGTAAATAAAAATTTCAATCAAATTGATTCAGTTTTTTCGATTTTTTATGAGTAATCCATTTCCATCAGAATGTAATTTTTCTGCAATCGATGCCAGTTCTGAAAGAACTTTGAAATTCCAAAAGGAGCTTCAGTCGTGCATAACTGGCTACCGGTACATATACGAGCTTCTAGTGAAACAACAATCGTCGCGAAAACTAATCACTGACTATATGGTATCTGAAAAAATGTTATTTCTGAACGAGTGCGAGATAGTATCTTCAAGTGACGAAAGCGATTTTGAGTTCGCGTATTGTCAGACTGAGAAGGATAGTGTTTATACGTTTTGAAAAGTTATATAGTAAAGTAAAATAATCACATAATATGTAAATTGTTCAAATCAGATTCCAAAACATTTGGCGAACTTCGAGGTATGTACTGGTTAGTTCCTAAGGTTTTGAGTTTTGATTTTAAACGTGAGACTTTTTTCACCGCATGAAAAAATTTAATTGTTATCCGAAAACTATATTTTATAGCTATTCGTGAAGTTTTATGCATTTTTATGCGTTTTCTATCATGAGTTTCCTATCCACCGCACAAAAACATGTTACTAAACAAGTTTACTCATAAAAAGTATCGAAACAAGAGTATCGAGTACTTTCTTTGGGGATTAATGCACATGCGCATAGGGCAGGACTCATTATCAATCAGTTACTAACTTTAGTTCAATTTCAGTAGGACAGGACATGAAAAAAAATGTTCTTGGTAGACAAATTTGATAAAATGCTATTAAATATTAACTGTTATTTCAAAATAACTAAATAAGAATTGAATCATCCTGTACTTCGGGCATATAAATTGGAGTATGTACTGGAAGGAGTTGCTTCAATCGTAAACGCAAGTTTGAAATAGTTAATTTTCAAGAGTACCCATTTTATTAGTCTCGATCTTCCATTGGATACGATACCTCAGACTGTCCAGTACAAAAGTATCGGTATCGACACCAAATATTGTCCCTAATCAAAAACATCAAAACTAAATGCTTGTTTGTTGTGCGTTCCTCTCTCATCATCGATTCTTAATTGACCTCTTAATTGTGGAGCAGGGCGGTAACGCTTTAAAGCTTCACAACTATCGATCATTGTGTCGAGATGGGTGATCTATATTTTCGTTTGTCCTAAAACCTTGAACGTAGCAGATGTTAAAAAAGTCGCAGCAAACCAAGAACCGGTTATGATGGTTTCTTTTTATCCAAATGGATCGCTGGACCCAAAATAGAAATGACCTACCTTCAACAAATTCATTTTCAAAACAGCATTGTGCTCATATTTCCATAGCTATTACATTTGGTAGATATACATAGGACTCATGGGATTTGCAGCCAGGGTTAAGAACTTTGAAGTTGGAATCGACTAGATTTCAGTTTTAGTATATCGGGAACTTTTTGAGCTTCATCCAGATTATTCATCAAAGGGGAAATATGGCTTATTGATAATTTCATAGAATTTATATGAAATCAGATTTTTCATAACTCGATATTGATAAAGATTCTGATATGAGTTTTTTATGTATTATTTGGATATTCAGCAATCTGACTATATCGACATACATCACATACCACTAATAATAATAATCATTATTATTGATATCACTCATGACCACTCAGAGTTGCGTCAGTATTTTTCTTTCATTATACTTTACATATATTGCATTTGCATTGCAATTTATCTTAGAAATTCTGAAGTGATCACCAATAGGCCTCTAATTTCATTCTTGTTTCAAATAATTCATACGAAATTAATCTCGGATTAGTGATATTTTTGTCTGATTGTTATTCCAGTATACGAAATTTGCATACTTTATATACAGGGTTGGGCACCACATACGACACGGTCACTGTAAACCAAACCATTGAATATTTCGGAAATTTCTTCTTTTCATTATCGGTATATTCATTGAGGCTGCGAAAGCAAATTATTTTGGAGTACACAGGGTGGCTCAAAAAAGTGTGACATATCAAAGTTGTGTTTTTTCTTCAATCTGAACAATACAAAATTAGATTGTTTATATTAAGGTTCCCTGTACCTAGCTTGAACAGTTTTCAAGATATTGGCATTTTCAAATAGTAGTTATAATTTCAATGCATTCTTTGAATCGAGAGAGCTGTGAAACAACATTTATTTGATTTGGTAACAAAATTCTCATTGAAAATTATTATACTTCACTTCATCGAACTTTTACTGTTCACTGAAATGAAGTTTTTATTCAGATCCATATTCCGACCGTAGTTCATCAAACAGACAATTTTTTTATTATACAACTGAAAAACTTCAACAAAACATGAAATACAAATGTATTCGATTCAAACTAGGTGCTCGAAATGATGACTACAAAGAGCCACTCTTTCTATGGAAAACTGCCTAACATTTAATAACATTTGAGGCGATACTCTTCGAAAAGCAGCCCTTATTCTCTCCTTCATATTAATCAATGTGGTGGAGGAGTGTCGTCAATCCCATTTTCAAATATCTCCATGAAAAAAATCAAGGCAAGTCAAATCTGGCGATCTCGCTGGCCAATTTCGTGGTTCTCCCCTACCAGTCCACCTTTGCGGAAAGCACATATTCAAAAACTGTCTGTTTGGCTTCAGATGGGTAAATACGAACACTAAGTGGGGTGATTATGAACTAACGAAAGTGATCACATTTGAAACATTTGACAGTCCGTCATTAGAACTCTCGTGAGCCCATTTTTTGCACACATAGTACAGAAACCAACCTTCTATGGACGGATTCATATATTTAGGAAGTCTTAATTTTCCTTCCTAAGGTCACCAGGGTCTTCTATAGTGTTAAAATTATTCAATACTCCTTTTTCGAATGTGTGATCTTACTTATAGATTCCAGTATTTTTGTTTGGGTTTCTTACTTGTCATATTCTCTTTTTTTTCTTGATTTCTTCAGCATAAGCATCTGCTTTTTATTACTGATCCATAATAGGTGTACTTGTGAGAATGGAAATAATAGCGATTGAACTATCTTTAACAGGGAAACTGCTTGCTTGAAAATAATAATGGACGGGGTACCAACAACCGGGAGTCGGGTAATGCTGAATGTTCGAGATTAAACGACATGGAATGTTCGTATTTAGCCCGAGGAATCGAAAATAATGAACCGTCGAAAAATAAAGTAGGTTATATTTCTTTTGCCAACTACGTCATTTCAATTTACATGGTTAATATGTGATTATTTCACTACGTAAAAGCTAAAAAACTATTATAGATAGATTGAGCTACACCAACTTGAATTCCCAACTTCCGTGTTGTTGACTAGCACTAGTCATAACGTGCTCTCTGAGATGGCGGCAAGTGTAATAAATATAAACATAAGAACCATTGAAGCTGGCATTACCCCGAGTTCACGTTTTTCCCACTACCCCCCACACTAATGAAACAAGCTAATAATGCAGAGCTAAATATGTCATGCTGTTTAGTTTATGGTCGTGCAAGAATTTGTGGGTCTAATTAATGTTTGTATTTCCAGATTGACATACTGATATTGGCACTATTGTGCGTACTGTAACATTATCTGATCTTGTGTATTACGTTAGAGCCCAGGTGTAGTGACAGTCGAAGAAAGTTGAATTTGAAATCACATTCTCTTTGTCAAAAACTAGAATCAGCTCCAGTATGAACAAATCTTTTTGAAATAAATTGGAGTATTGATTGATGGTGACTGAAAACTTTTAGATAACATTGACACTTTCAAGATATATTCAAACCATTGTTGTGCATCAATATCCATGAGATGGGATGGTAATCATAATCTTCTTTTATCCAGATATTTTGAATTGTTCGAAATAATCTTTGGATTTTTTATATATCAGTTACATATAATCACATTATGAGTGTGAATTTACTGTTGTCTTGAAGGTTGTATTGTTTATATTAGAATAATTTGTGCTACAAAATTGATCTCCGTGCATAATTGTGATAATAACTGAGTTCCTCGAATGTCATTACTATTTATTAATGAAATTTATTGATAATTTTGCAATGAACTCAACCATGCGCACATTTAGAGTAGATATCTAATAAATTATCTCCATATTATCCAACAATGAAAATTATTGTGATAAAAAATGATTGGAATAATGAAATGTGGAAATAATTACATCATACGATATCAAATTCAGTCTCTATCGAAGATAATTTATGCTGTATATCTATCTATATTTCTAGATAGTCAAATAAATTATTTAAATAATGCTGTAACTCCCACAATTCCAACGAAATGAAGTTGTTTAGAGAGTTTGGTGACAATGAAACATTAGAAAATCAACTGTCAGAAAATTCATATGTATATTTGATTATCAATACTTTGTGGGTATGCTTCTAGGTTACCTGATTCTTATGTTTTTTCATCAACTGTGATAAAACTCAAGAATTTTCATAGACTTCTTGGTTTGTATCCTAGTGATGAATAATCGATTGAATTAGATTCAAAAAGTGTTGATATTAATAGAAATCAGATTAATGATTCTGCTTTTCAATTCAATAACAACCATTGGAAATTATAAATTATTAAACACTGAAACCCTAATATTGAAAATTTGCTTGTGAATCTTACTGGGATGTACAAAGGTGTCCAGAAACTCTCCTGCCAAACGGAAACTGCAGTTATTAGACGTTATAAAGTGTTTCTATAAATCATTTGAAAATGTCATAACTTGAAATATTCGAACTTTGTATACACAGTTACGAATAGATTTCGTTGTTTTTCAAAGCCAACTTGATATAACAGATTCAATTTTATGATCCAACATGATTTTATGTAAGAAACACAAGAAGTTTGAATTTATTCTCCTTGAAAACGGTTCATGATATCGATTTGAGAGGAGAGTTGAAATTATTTGAGTAACTATTTTTGAAAAAAAATTTGAAGACAAATCATATAACGACGTCTTCAAAGAGCTGTAACTCCCTGAGGAAGCGTTTTCGGATTGAGGTAATTCGAACTGAAACGACTCAAAATCACCTCTAGTAACTGCAGTTTCCGTTTGGCTGGAGACTTTATGGATACCCTGTTTATTACCTAGTAGATTTCCAGAATCACTCGGAATAATAAATGGATCCACATTCTGCAATCAATATTGACTCTTTATCCAGACATCAAAGAAAAATATACTACGTTTCTCTATTTATTTGAGTTCTCTAGACATGAATATTTTATTAGCGACTAAAATAAATCGTTTTCATCATCACAAACAATTGCTATGGTTGTTATTTCATTCAACTTACACAGTTTATTTTTAAATCGGGTAGTTGAAAGTAATTGTTGCTTATTTCAGTGGTATTTCCATTTTAAGAGCTTCAAATAAGTGTTTCTTCATAAAATTTCCAGAATTGAATACTCTCATTATTCACTTGATTAGAGAGTGAAATGAAATCATCGCGATCAGTCAGTAATAAATATTCCGTGAATCATTGACAATGGAGCTTGAACTCTCTCAGCTTTCCAATTATAATCAATTTCCATGTGAACTTTTCTACAGACATTATTATATCAAATACAATGGTGCGCCCATTTATTATTGGAATTATTGTTGGTAATTTTCTTCACATATTCAATCTCAATAAGGTATATGTTTCACATCACTTCATATCGGAATAATACAATAAGGTGCCTGCCATTCTCTATTTGAAATTTACATTACAAAACGATTTCCATGTATAATGTTGACATTTGTATTCACCCCTATAGAAGAGCCTATATCCGGTGCCCCATTTACGAATGATCCTGCGTTCCTCCAGGAACCAATTTCTTACGATTATCTTGAAGAAGTTGCCATTAGTCTTCATGTATGAATAAGTATTATGACAGGCAAATGCTGAGAACGACATCTGGTTTTGTAACATTATCATATATCCATATAATTCGTCTCTAATTGGTTGGAGAGGTAAATATCATGATTTTCATTTGATGGATGGAATTATTGTCCATGCCGTTTCAGAGACAATATCGTACATTCGCAAAGAAACATGATATGTGTTTCCAACTAGAACTGTTCATGTGCCTGTACAAAAAATATGGAAGCTATTCATGATCCTCAAAATTAATGAACCATAGAATGTGAAATGAAAAAATTATAACGAGATGGTATACAAAAAATTTGTTCACCATCTGGCTGAAATTTCGATCGTCTGTTCGAATTCCAATTTCATAAACTCAACTGTTCTATTCATTACACAAAAGTAGATGCCTGAAAAGCTATTGTTTGAATAAACAGGTTGAAATTTCTCATCTTGTTGAAAAAATGTCATGCGAATATCATCTGCTATTGTTTCACGACAAAAATAATTCGTTCAAAACCGGTGCTGTAACAGTTTAACGGTCGTAACGTAACGTATGCCTTGGAGTTATTATGTAACACAAACGGCATATGGTTGGCTTGATGGTTAAGTGGCTTTGACACCTGATTTGGAGGGAAACAAAGTTGTTGTGAAAAAGAGAGTCATTGCGAGCAGCAATACTTGGTAATACCGTTGGTTGTTGAACTGCTCTTTTTATGTCAAATTTAACATCGCTTTTTGGTTGGATTCAGTCCTCTATCAATTTTGAAATGATCATATTACAAAAATCTTTGAATCGGTATCTTTTATATGCTGATAACTTCTATAGTGTAGCTCATATACTCATACGTTTTTCCGTGAAAATCATCAAGTTACATTCGAAGATCTGGAGAAGTAAAAATATATTGTTCAAATTTCTTAGTACTTGATGGAGAAATTACGTGGTATCACAAATCCAAACAATATCAAAATATGCACTTGAACAAAGTAATTTTCAGGGAAGAAATCATTCCGGATATAAATTCGAAGAGCTGCTGAACTGACTGAAGAAATTTTCTTGCTTGTTTTCAGCGAAGGTTGACTAGAATGTTTTATTCAGAAGATTCGGAGAAAAATAAAATTGCCAATTTGAATTCGAGAATATGTCAGCCATTCATTCTGGTAGAAACAATTGGAAATGTCCAATCCAATTAGCGAATACCATGACTAATGGATCAAGCTAGCTGCTGTTTTTGAAACACTGTATTGAATTATTACGTGGAAATATCTCATGACGTTCCAGCGAATTCAATAAATATGAAGATTTACATGAAATTTTTGGAGGTCAAATTGATATTATGTGGTCAGTAAAATGACTAATAATATATTCAAATATTGATTTTTATTTCCGCGGTTTGCAATTGGAATCAATGTGATTACTCGTTGTTGTTCAACCACAGAATTTTGTTATCCAACACATATCACAGAACCGTTTCAACTTCAAAATAGACTGGAAACATTCCTTGTAATGACTTCCATGCTTGTCATTAGTGCTTATCGGTTAGTATCCTTTCGTATAGTAATAAGTGGGAATAAGTGAGTTTTAGCTTATCATCCGCCATGTTTTTTTACACTTCAAGAGCCTCTTGCAGATTACATGAACGCCATCTAGAGTTTTGCTTATGATGGAACATTTTTTCCAATATAAATGTCAATTCCTCGAAACATTCCATCACTTTAATATGTCCAAGTAACCCTTCAAATCGACTCTCATCTCAATGTTGCCTTAACCATGAAAACAACATCAGCTAGAAGCTATATAGAGAACTAAAAACTATTTCACTCATGCTGTTCAAGGATCAAATCCGAAATCTACAGAGCATTTCTTGTCCATAGGCAGTTTGGCGCCATTTTTGTAAATTTTGATGGTTTTTGGTGAGGAATCAAAATCATTATAAGTGAACATATTGAAGCTCATAGTCAGATCAGAATCATACACTGTTCCAACGACAAATATCTACTGTCGAAATTTTTGCGTAGGAATTTTGAAAATCAAAAGTAATCATTATGATTGGGACCTTCATTAAAATATCCCATGAATATTTCCACGAGAGATGCTCCAAAAAAAGAAGCTTCCAGAAAAAAACTCTGTAATCCTTCTCCTATTGAGTTGTCAGAGAATTATGACCTGCATCTTTTTGAAAGATGGGTCCATATTCAACTTCCTTTCCTTCTCTTAGTCGGTCACTGCCTGTGAAAAAGGACTACATTTTTGTGTCCATTCCCGAAAAAAAAAACTATACTATTCACTCATCAAGATAAAAGATCATCTGAATTATGCAGAGTGGCATAATAACTTACACTGTTGACCTATTTCCAACTGACTGAAATATCTGCAAAAACTGACCTTGTTTTAGAAATTAGAATCTTTTCCACATTAGATATCCATTATTTTGAAGTTCCCGTGCAATTTCATCATTTTCGAATCAAAACAATCATTTCAAAACAAGTGTCCGCATATAAATTTCTCACTACCATTGCTACATGCACTTACATAACTCACTGTTATTGTTGATGATGGAAGATATAAAGAAAATAAATATTGTATGACCTCTGACCCGGTTTGTCCTCTTTAGGAAGGACACAGACAGCAAGCAGTATTGTGGCGCCAAAGTGAAAGTGTAACACAAATCAGGCTGATATTTTTTTTAATTGTCAATCAAGAATATAAAAGATTATTGAAAAATGCAAAACTCATGTAAAGTGAGTTTTCGTAAAAGCTCATTAATTCAATTCCCTTTTATAGTATTCAACGCATCTCGGTTGATTGCTCTATTTGGAATTAAGTTTTTCAAGTTTAATTTTTGAAGGTTAGACGTTATTGACCATAATCTTATATATTTTCTTATTTGTAGTTTTATAAGCTGCTCGGTGAGTCTTCAGAATTGTAATTATGTCAAATTATTTAAAAAATATGTGGGTAGACTTTCATTTGGATAATTCGTATATTGATATATTCATATAAGAATTATAGTTGATATATCGATGTTCATTGTGGATAGTATTAGTTCAAAAGCAACTATAAGGAATGTTCAGCAAACCAGTTACAACTTATCCATTATATAATTTTCAATGAAAGCATCCATATTTTGATTTGCATACCAATTACTATACAATTTTTTGTCTGCCTTCAATAACATTCGCTAGTCATATTATAATTTGAAAGTATATCAAAGTACTATTCGAATACATATGATTATTCTTCAGACTCTAACTATTTTCTGAAGGATTCATTATAGTCATGTTGAAACAGAAAGAGAGTTGATATAAGTTAATATACACAGGGCGTTCGACAAAAAAATAGCCGTGTTTGAAAATGGTAATTTAGTGTTGCTCTACTTGACACATTGTATAATTCACTTCAGATTTATAGAATCTAAAATATCGTCAAATTGACCATATAACAACGAATTTGAATTCATGTCAATAAACATCATGTTCCATTTGGATCGCATCAATACTTCGCCCTGTGTACATAGCAATTGACCTGAACAATCTTGTTCACACCCTGTAGGTGGAACATGTAGGAACAGGAGCAATAAAATCAATACAAATTTATGCAACGAGCAGTTTTTATTTACAGTT
This sequence comes from Plagiodera versicolora, assembly GCA_037013635.1. Lineage (NCBI taxonomy): Eukaryota > Metazoa > Arthropoda > Insecta > Coleoptera > Chrysomelidae > Plagiodera > Plagiodera versicolora. The sequence continues at coordinate 8,957,316 of CM072982.1, read as the reverse complement.
CATTCAGATCCAGTAAGTGGACCAAAGTGAAAGTAATCCGGTACCGATTGGGTGTTTGAAATGCGACGTGATATCAAATTAGCGTTTGCCTTTGTGATAAGTCTATTTGCTTCTATTGTTCGCTGGAACGGTTATGTAATCAGTGGATTGGTTTTGTGTGTCGACTCTTTTTCATCTGTATGCATCGATCTAACTCTTGTTTTCGTCGTTGAGAAATCTGTTTAGGCTTTTATTACGAAACGACATAAAACAGGAACGACTTCTTCTAGGTCAAGTTCTTATTGAAATAAACGTAAAAGGAGAACAGTCGATGATAAATTTGGATTGATATAAAGTTATATGCGGGCGGTAATCATAATATGAAAGTTGTTTTTACCCGATTTTATTATTGACTTCGTTGAACAAGCTGTGTACGGCGAACATATAACTATTGCTGTGTCTTACTTAATTCAATAAAATGGGTTTTTCATCACAACTTGATCATTTAGAAATAACAAGACTTTACTCACGATGAAATCCAATTTGCAATCTTCCTATGGGACTAGAATACAGAGCCATGAGAGGTTTTTCAGTGTTTTTAGTTTATTGACTTTATTCCGACGAAAGCATCAACTGATGGAATACTATATTGGATTGGATTAGATCGAGTGGGTACGAATACAATGGACTTATGACTATACAGAGTGTTTCAGAAGTCTACGTCAAGATGTGATTGGCAATAGGCCAAGTCATCAGAAAGATACATAGAATATTAAAGTTGCTCATTGAAAAAAAAACGTAAATACACCCTTGCTTGAATATTCCTTGACTCGTAGATAATTTCTTCTTTTGCGAAAAAAAAAACAACTTTGAATGAAGTTATTTCCTTACTGAACCAGTATTCCAGCTTCATTCCAAAGCTTTCCTTGAGGTCCTAACAGGTGAGATGGAAAGAGTAGTCTTCGTAGTGTGAAGACAATTTCATATGTTGAACTGAAATGAATAATTACCAAAAAGTGTAATATTTCATTTTATAATATTCATCAAAACGTTAGGATTGATATTTGTCTAGTTCACATTTCCTCGATGAAGTGTGGAGGCAATTTGATTATGATTCATTGATTTTTTACCAAACAATGATAATCAATTGAAACATTGCTATGACATTGCTATCTGTCTCGCTCACAGTTCTTAGCAAGAGTAAGAGCAAGAGCAATGCATCGTGAGCGATGAGTCATGAATCATAACTTATGTATTCCATCCCTGAAATTTCCATAAAATGTTTATACAGTAGGCCATAAAGACATACCGAAGTTTTGTAGAGCGAACAAAGAATGAATTAATGAAGAGACGGAGGAAACAGAAGTGATACCATTCCTGCCGGTCCTTTCATTTTCCAACGGTGTAGGGACAGTAAAATATGATTTTGCCCGAGTGTATTTCAAATATGCAAGGGTCTGAGTAAACGGAGCGGCAGAATGTGAAACGATATAAAGGATATATGATTTTGTAGAAATCATTTGACTCTCTTCCGTCCTTTTTGTTGATAGTATTCTCGATAGCAGTTGAAATATAGAATATTGAGGACGTGGCATGCGAAATTGATCAATTCTTGTTTCATAATGTAAAAAGAGTATGAAACTAGTGCGCGCATGCATCGACCTGTGGATATTCAATCACAGCAACATACAATAATGCAATCTACCACAATACATACAATAATTTCCAAGCGAACTCGAAATACTTGTTGATACATTCGATCGGCAAATTTGCCTACTGTCTGAATTTCAATACGGTGAAAGCAGTGCTTTTTATGGCATTTGAAACAATAAAATGCGCTCCGACAGCAACTGCACTGAATATTTATCAAGTTGACGCTCTTTCAGTACTCGGACTACTAACTGGAATGATTTGATTATTCCATTTAGATGGCTAGTTGCACACTAGATCAATAGGTCGAGAATTGGTGACTGAATATTAATAATCTTAGATATAGTGCAACGAGTGGTCTCATTTCGAAAGTAGTAAAGTTGGGCGGCCGTTTGTTGGATGAACGTTGACTTCAGTTGCAAATAACCATCTTTAGAAAATCATATATTTACATATATCTGTACGTATTTATGAAGTTGTCTCAATAATTTGCCTTTTTCATTTCATAAATATTTGCAATGACCGATATATTATTATTTATTACTTTTCCTTTATTTTCTCATGAAAAGCATCTTCTGATTATATTATGTGAGACGATCAGGGGGGGAGAGGATCGAGAAGTATCTTACTAAATTCCAGTTGGGGGAGCGAAGGGTCTCTTATCACAATTTCACCTAATTTTTCTCTAGTAAAAATCAGCGTTGAGCTGTAGTTGAATGAAAGTTGAATGGAAATAAAGAACATCTATTGATTGAAATATGGCAAAATATGACAAAACAGGCGAGATCCCAAAATCATGAGTTTGCTTCAAACCTGCTTCAAAATCAAATATAATGATGAAAACTAGTGTATAAAATCTTCCTATATTCTGCAAGACTTTAAGAACAACGCTGTCTCAGCTGTATTAATACTCGGCGCCTGTCAGAGTTGTCAGTTGTCTACTTTTGGAGCTTCTACGGATATTTTATTCAGTTTCGTCCACTGAAATCATACAAGTATAGTGCAAGTGTGTACTGAAATGAAAACCCCCTATTTTATGTTGAAAAATATACGTGAGGCTATGAATTGTCCTTATTTTTTCGGTTTAATGACGATATGAAGAAATATGATATGATAATAACGCTTGGCAACGCTGTATATTATCATTTTGTCGCTAAGGGCAGAACCTACGTACGTTTCTGAACGTTCTGAATGTCGTGGTATATTTTTGAATTCTCAAATACGAGTCTTTTTCAGTCTTCAATGAAAAATATTAAGCGAATTTTGTTTCTTTGAGTAAATCCAACGCTTTTTTTTCTATAATACAAATTTTGGAAAATCTCATATGAGATCAGGAATCAAGGATCGCCAAAAATTTTTCTCATAATCAATAGACGCCACTTAAGCTTGCGGAAAAACATAATTCTTTCCAGTTTGCCAATCTGAAACATATCCGATCTGCAAATTCATGGCATCTTCCAGAAAATAGTTTCATCTAAGTATATTCTAGTGATGAATAACTTGAGGGGTTAACTTAAACCGATTGAATGAATTATCCCTAACTCGAGTTCAGAAACCGACAATACAATCAAGATTTTATTTGACTTCTGCATAAATATGTAATAATAATAACTTTTATTCACACACAAAAAAAAAACAAAATCACATATATCACAATAAAGATTGAGTGTGAACAAAGCAGCAAAAGCTGATAAGTGTGATAACACTTGTTTCAGCGTTGAAAAATTCGAAAATTTCAAATGTATAAAATGAAATGAGGGATGTATATGTGGTGATAAAAGATGATGATGCAGTTAAAATATAAGGTAGAATTTAATATAGTATTAATATTGAGAATGGTTTAAAGATCCATTTACCACTAACAAAGAGATCGACTACAGTGCAGGTAACATCACACTGATCTGTTAATATTTTCCAATTTTTCGCAAAAGTTTCAAAATGCAGCTGGATTCTGTTTCATGGATGCATTTCTGGGAGATACAATGAATGATCATAATGAAGGTTTCAAGAGTCGAATGGAAGCATGACGTACAATAACAGGTTGCCAGGCAATCGTGTATCACAATCATTTGAAAAATCAGTGTTACCATTCCGCACAGTAAATGAAAATATATGCTAATTCCAGTTCGTGTTTATTTCAAGAGCGAAATGATGATGAGTATTATCCGAAGTAAATATTTCCATGTGTTGCTGAGCTACAATATAGAGATCGACTACAGTGCAGGTAACATGAAAAATTGAATTTTTAACTGAAAATCAAGGAAATAATTTGTCTATATTTAAGGGAAATTTGTTGCCGTTCTGCCTGATTCAAGTACGTATTTCTTTAATTGAGCTTTAAACGAGTATACGTTTTTCTATTGTTTTTATATTTCCAGGAATGGAATTGTAAAATTTTGGTGCAAGGTAAAAGTATGATCTTTGTGTAGTAGTTTGAGACATAAATGGAATAACGTAATCTGTTTTTGTCGGGTGTTGTATAGATGATTCCATGCACTTGCATGTCTGTATTTCATTTCGAAAAGACCGCTTCATAATTATATAGTTTTATTGGAAATAAAAATAATTTAAGCCAAAATTCCATGACTGATTGAAACGACTTCAAATGAAAAAACTTTTTTTCACTTTAGTGAGTATCACTTTCCCAATATATTATAAATAAATAATATATAATATTAGAGAAATACATATAAATACCATTCGTCTGTTTCAACTTTTTCCAACTATTTATGCAAAGCTTTTTTTTTTTTTTTTTGGCATTCGGACTTGGTCCATACAGCCAGTCACTATCTTTTATATATTTACATTCTTCATTGTCTTATCACTAGTGAAGTGGGATTTATTTCAATAGACAAATAAGACTAGACCTCGGGAGATTAAAAAAAGAAAAAACATAAGGGTTAGAAGAGAGGATCGCAGATATCTAAATACAGAATTGATAACGTTCGCCCTTGGCTGCGTCAAATTTTCAGACCTGTTTTTTGTATGAATTTAATGATGCAGAGAACGGTTTTCTTATCATTTCGTGCTGAAAGTGTTAGCAAATTAAATGGGGTGGGGGTTCCCAACAGAAGAAGGTCGGAGTAAAGCTCTTGGCCTTCCAACTTTGTATTTTCGCAGTTGAAAAATATATGGTCCAAGTCACCTTCTACATTGCACGTTCCACATAGGTTGGAGTTAGTAATTCCAATTCTAGCCAAAAAGGCAGGGTAACATCCATGTCCAAATTTTAACCTATTGTACACAGATATGCATCTCCTGGATAGATTGAGGTCATAGTGCCAGTACTTGGTTGGTATATCAGGGTGAATTTTCGTGTACCTTGTCGGATTTTTTGTACAGTAATTTTGCCACATTTTCAACCACTCCCCCGCCTGAACAATTTTATCTGAAGCGATAAGATCCTCCAGGCATATCTGAGTTGTTGCCAATGTGGCCAGGTTGACGGCTTCTTTAGCTAGTGTGTCTACTTTTTCATTGAATTCTATCCCCGTATGTGCCTTCACCCAGATGAAAGTGGTATTCGTATCTGCTATCTTCAAATCATTCAAACATGATTTGACTCTGATCACAATTGGGTTGAGGGGAGTCGTAGGGTTATAAATATTCTTTATGGAAGTGAGTACTGCAAGTGAATCTGCACAAATTACGATATTCTTGCTGTCTGTTGGGATATGAGTTAGAGCCATAAGTATCGCATATGCTTCAGCAGAATAGATAGAGGATTCGTTCGGTAGCTTATATTGGGCTTGTATGTTCAATTTAGGAATAATATATGCACATCCAACTCCTGCCTCCATTTTAGAGCCATCTGTGAAGATTGCGAGGCTCTCTTGGTAATCATCTAACAGTGCTCCAATTATGGTTCTGTTGGTACTCGGATTTTCAGAGTACTCCGGAATGATGACTTGGTTATAACTGGATAGGTCAAAGAAATCATGTTCTGGGTATTGTGTATACCACTCTGTCATATGCCTCCGAAACTTGCAGGTTTCACGAAAAGCACTACAGAGAGGTGGACTTTTTTTATGGATCCAATAGTTTTCAGTCAAATCGATGATGGCTAGCTTACCCAATGTATTCAATAGTGGTGAATGCTTACTATATGCCTTGAATAAAAATTTTTTTGTCAGAGACTCACGCCTCAATGAAAGTGGGGGCTCCAATGCTTCAATCCGTAAGGGTTCGGTAGGGGTGGATGGCATTGCCCCAATACAGATCCGTAGTGCTTTATTTTGTATTCTGTCTAATTTACTCAGTAAAGTTTCACTAGCAGAGCCATATAAGATACATCCATAATCTAAAATAGATCTTATGTATGCTTTATAAAAAAGTAAGCTCATTCTGGGGTCTGCGCCCCACCATACGCGTGTTGTTGTTCTCAGAAAATTCAAACCTTTTAGACATCTTGTGGTTATTTTTTCAATGAAAGGTCCCCAAGTTAGTTTTTTATCCAGGATGATACCAAGATAAGACGCTTGTTTCCTAAATGGAATATTGAAGTTTCCCAGTGAGATATTTTCTGGGTAAGTTAGATTATGCCTTGTGAAAACTGTACAGATTGACTTTATTTCTGATATTGTGAATCCATTCGTATCGACCCAATTGCTAAACTGATGCACCGCCATATCCAGGGATGATTTACAGATATCGTATTTACTTTTGTCGGAGTATATACAGAAGTCATCTGCATATTGAATGATTTTAGCCTCAGATATTGTATTATGAATATCCATGGTATATATATTAAAAAGAATCGGGCTGAGTACAGCTCCCTGTGGAAGACCGCAGGATAAAAGGCGGGGGCCAATCTTATTGTTGTTGGAAGTTTTTAACCAAATATATCGGTTCGAGTACAGACCTACTAGGGTGTGTGCAATTCTTGAGGAAATCTGTAGATTTATCAATTTTTGTTTTAAGATTTCTAAGTCTACTGAGTCATACGCCCCCTTGATGTCCATGAAAACTGTTTCGAAATAATTGTTCTTAGTCAATGAGACCTGAATATTCGTTACTTACGGTTTTAAATCCAAATTGATGGGGTGGTAGTATGTTGAAAATCTTGAGGTGCCATTCTAATCTGACTTTTATCATTCTTTCGAAGGTTTTGAATATGCATGAAAAGAGCGAAATTGGCCGGTATGAGGTAGCAGAGTTAGCATCCTTATCTATTTTGAGAATCGGTATGACATTAACCACTTTCCAATTCTGGAGATCTGCATTTCTGACCCAAATATCATTGAAAATATTTAAGAGAAAAACTTTGGCTTCAACTGGTAGATGTGATATCATCGAGTATGTAATGTCATCAAAACCTGGTGCTGTATCTGAGGATATAAATTGAGAGAAATTTGAAATCTTCTATCCAGTAATCTCGGGTTCAGCTCGTGTTACGTAAATTCTAACTCGGATTAACTCGAGTTTTCTTTTCTCCGAGTTGACACATCACTGGTATATCAAATATTTGCCAATAGTTGAAAATAGAATGAAAAACGACATATTCCACAACCAAACGAATAATTATTCTGGCATCGAGAATAAATTTCCTTGTACTCCGAGCTCATTTCAAATGATATGACTCCGTACAAGTTAGATTGTATGCTCGACTAGAGAGATTAATAAGGTTTTCTGCGGTTTCTTCTGTGCGAAAGTTCGCCTCTCTGTAATTTCTTGGTCGTATCTTAAGCTTAAACTTTAATCTTGTTACAGGTATTTTCTACTTAAATATAGTTTTACCTGTTTACCTCCATACCATACACCTGCATTCAGGTTTTAAATATGAAAATTCTCGGGATAATAAGATATAATAATGAGATATTTCTTGAATCCGTTTAGAGCTCGAAATGGCTTTCATAGATATTTATGTTGTGGATTTTGTTGTCTACTCAGCAAAAACGTGGACAAGGTGTTCGATTTGTGAAAATTAGAAGTACCACACCATTAATTTCGGTAATGAAATTGCCATTTCAAAACATCTTGTGAATCTGCCATGTTTAAAAAAGGTGCAATATTCATGCAAAAGATTTCGAATTCATACCAGCGCATCCACCGTGAAATCATTTCTTATAAAAATGTTACTTAATACGAGACTTATGAATTATTAACTTCCGAATTCTTTGTTTTCCATTTCTCTCTGAAACGCATACATAGAATGGCTACTGTTGAAATGATGATAACAGAAGTAAGAAAACTGCTACATGAGTAAATTTGGAAATGTGCTTCGTTATAATATTGATGAATGTTGGGGATTTGTGTCAATTCATTCTAATGTGTGAATGGATTGTGGTTATTCCAATCATATGGTTCTTCTCCCCTAACTAGGCATCCTTTTTTGGGTTTATCAGGGTATGCGCATGAATTCATCGTCATGAATTCATCATCATGAATTCATCGAAGAAAATAGGCTTAAATGCATTGAGGTTAGGCCAAGAACAAATATCTGGTGATTTGATATCACCATCAAATTTCAACTTCGCCTTTCACTACAAATCATTATTTTTCAATTCTTTATTGATTTTTCGGCGTGAGAATTGCATCATTGGTCAAAGAGACGTTTATTATTATTATTATTACTATTATTATTATTATTATTATCATAAACATTCGATACACTATGTTGACACTGACATCCTGACAGTTGTTTTATCAAAAAAATCACACTAATCCGTTAATATTTTCCTATTGTTCGCAAAAGTTTCAAAATGCAGCTGGATTCTGTTTCATGGATGCATATCTGGGAGATACAATGAATGATCATAATGAAGGTTTCAAGAGTCGAATGGAAGCATGACGTACAATAACAGGTTGCCAGGCAATCGTGTATCACAATCATTTGAAAAATTAGTGTTACCATTCCGCACAGTGAATGAAAATGTATGCTAATTCCAGTTCGTGTTCATTTCAAGAGCGAAATGATAATGAGTATTATCCGATTCGACGTAAATATTTCCATGTGTTGCTGAGCTACAATATTTTCAATAAGGTTTCGCCGTTTAGTTTTAATATTTATTCCCCGACAGAGTTCAATCATCGACATGCTCAAACTAATGGTTATGAATAATAACCCGGTGATTTATTTCAAATTATACCACAATTCAATCGATTCTCACACTTGATGAAGGTGTACCATCTCTGAACATAACCATCAAACTTTATTAAACGAGAAATTCTCTGAGAATTCCCATGCTGTAGCGACGAGATTCTTTCGTTAATAACGTGCCTGGAACAATAACTGTTGTTCACATTCGAAATCATAGCATGAAATAATAATTGCTGGTACTTTGGGTGTGAAATTAATTTGTGTTTAGTAAACTATGCTAGCGTCATAGCTAGCGCAAAACTAAACAAGCGAGTGAATTTAATAATTGTTTAGTCAACAACAGCGCCAGAGGATTTATCTTCGAATGAGCTGGAATTCGTTCATTTGTAATGATAACATGATAAACTTATTTTAGAAAACATGTTCGATTTTTGTTAAGCGTAGAATCAGTATACAGTGTGCACGTGAAGTACAAGTATAGTAAAAATTATACCGATGGAGGATAGAAATATATACCACAGACTTCCATTAGACTGAAGACACATCTGAATTTACAATAGATCACGAATCAACAGAGAAGTAGTCAAGTAATTGGTGACCTGTGTTTTCATCCGCAGCACTTATGAAGTATATTTGTCGATGAAGCTAGAACAAAGATGGAGGGCCACCGCATTACGCATGATATGTACGTGAATACTTAAATAATATTTTTTCCAATAGACGGATTGGCAGACAAGGAGTGGCCAGCTAGATCTCCTGATCTAACCCCATCCCTAGATTTTTTGTGGGGATACCTCAAGTCAAAAGTTGAAAGACCTTATACTATTGATGAACTAGAAGAAAGAATCAGGACCGAAATTAATTCAAATAATGCTGATACCCTTAATAATGTACAACAGGAGTTCCAACATCGCCTTGCATATTGTCAAGAAGTAAATGGCTACAATTTGAGTCTTATTTCAACACTTTGTAGATTTATTTAGTTCTGCTGTCATTTTTATAATTCACATTATCATCAATTAAGTATCTATTATTTTTAGAACATACGGTATGTGACACAGTAAAATGCGTTCTTTTTGAAGGCTTTCAATACCAAATTTTTCGAATAAAAACCTAATTTTCTTATTACATAATTTAATTCTACACCCAAAATGAACCACCATACTCAAAAATTCATGAATTCGGATATATTCCATAATATAGTTTGTTGAAGCATTTTATGAACATGTTATATGCACTCTTTTTCGTGCACATGAGATGGTGGATGAGAAAATTGAAACTTTGTGCCCTTGTAATGTAGTTTTGTAGATATTCCTCAAATATTGGCTTATTATCGAATAGAAAAAATTAATGAAATATTGATAGAGTGTCCTGTGTTTGGAAAAGAAAAAGTGAAATTTGTAACATAAAAAACACAATGCTATACCTTGAAGACCTATTAGGAACATTTTGAAACTTATGATGTTTTGATGTTGCTGATGACCCTGGTGGTTGGTACTACAATTTTCTCCTCTTTTTGAAATAAGAAAGAGATAAACTCACACAAGATAAAATAATATTGACAGAAAAGAGGATGAGAAAATGAAGTTATACGGTATTAGAACTTGCTTCAGACGCAGCAACACCTTCCGTAATTTTCGATCAAATACAGTCGAATCAAAAAATCTGCATTCATCGAATATTTCGTGAATGCAATCAATTAAATATGAGCAAAACAAGAGACTACTTCTTATTCGAATTGAGGAGCATGCAAAAGATCCCTAACAAGGTGAAACCAACAGATCAGGAGCTAGAGAACACGTCTGGAGCAATAAACATAAAACTAGATGGGTGGACGCCCAAGTTATCCATGAAGAAGAACAGTGGTGTGAAAGGAAATCCAAACAGGTTATTTATATGCGAAACAATAACATTTTCGTCAACCTTGCATATAAATCTGAAATGTCTGGAAATCAGTCCCAAATATGGCCGATTCTTCAGAGTTTGTTAGTTTTCGCCTGAGGATGATTGTAGATTCACATAGTTGAATCGTCGATATACAAATTCAGAACTGAATCAACTATTATGGAACAAAACCCATACATCAACTTATTATCTGATGATAAGCCAAATCATCGAATGTGAAGCTTATCAGGGAATCCGTTTAGTAAATGGGGCAACATATAATAGAATAATCTGATTTCAGTGTATTCGGATGAAACATAACTCCCACTTATTCGAGCCAGTCGTGACGGTTAGTTATTTATTCTGACCCATTCTGTTCAACAACAAATGTTATTCAAGAAATTTAAAGGAAAAATATCTATTTATTATTATCATTCAATCACTTGACTAGGCATATTGATGAAATGATGCAACAATGCAAATACTGACAAGCTGTCACAACTCTACTCCTTAGTAACAAAAGTAACAAATAGATTAGACCAGTTTCATGAAACTTTTAGTGAATGTTGCTCTAAGCGAAGTGAAGCTTTAAATATATTTGAATGTTAATGAACACTAATGATATTCGATAACAATCTATCATTCTAAGAATTGGAAACGGTGTCAGATTATTTATAACTTTATGTAACAATTACATGGGTTGCAGTTATTGACACTTAGAAACGCCTAAGAAGAGTTACTTTAACGTTCCTGTAGGGACTGAGGAGGAATTAATCAAAAGCGAGCACAATTCGAAATAAACTCTGCTAATGAAACAGTTCGTAAACGTTAACTCGATGGACGTAATTGGATAATATTAAATAGAGAGATGAACTTATGTAATGATGATTATTAGGTTTTCAGAAAGCTGAAATTTCAGCAGTAAGACGATGGATAAATGAAGTGAACATAAATCATATTATGAATATAAAACTCACCAACGGTATGCTGGCATTATCAATAAATTGGCGAACCCACCTGAAAAAAACAGAACAAAATGATGAAAACTTGCTTCAGTAGAAAAAAAATTGAGAATTCACTCGATAGTTATAGGATCCTTATTTTGATACACATGTACGTCTGGTCAAGTTCTGTTTGGCTCTGAAAGAAAATGACTATGGACATTTAATTCACAACGTTCTTCGATTTATGCAGATCATGATAAAACTTGAAATGGAAGTGGAAATAGATATTTGAAGTCGTCCATATATTGTACTGATAAATTCAGAAGATTTGCAAGTGAAACAGTTGCATCACGCAACTGACAGGTGCAACACGCTAAATGCACTAACGTTGGAAGCATTTCCATTCCAGACAATTTGTGTTGATGTATCGGTAGCTATGCCAGCACATTGATTAGTATGCTGAATTTTTCATTTGCAAAGTGGAACATACCTTTATCAAATGTATGTTTAACTTTAGTTCATGCCATGAGTATAAATATATCTATTTCGATATCCTGCCGTTCCTTATTCCTGTCATTTCTTTCTTCTTCTGTTTGTTTATCCATTCGAAAAGTCACTACAGAAATAGTATACAGATGCAAATAAACATACACATGAATGAAATGAAATAAAATATGTACAGGGTGATTCAGTAAGGGTGAAGAGGTACTGTATGTCAGGAACTAATTATCGTAGAGATTTGTGGTGAAAGTATGTCCAAAGTGGCCAAGAGAGAAACCTAGAAATTATTTTCATGATTCCACACCCGTACTTTGCACATGCGCTCGATACCCTGACACAAAATTTTTTGGAAATATGATCAATACAGACCATGAAAGAGAGTATCTAGAAACGTTTCGAGAAATTTTACCGTTCCAGATGATGTCATATTCATATTTTCACTACTCACTGACATTTTCATAAAGAATAATGAGATCATCATGAAGCTTCTCTACACTGTCCGCATATAATACTATACCTTTCGCATTCATATGTTTTGGTAAATCATCAATGTACAATATGTTTGTTCATCGATAGAAATACAGGATATACGATTGAGTTTTGTGGACATGGTTCATAAATAAATTGTTAATTTCCACAGAAGCAGACAAAGAGTCAGAAACTATAGAAACAATGAAATAGAAAAGGAGTGCAGTAAGAGAAACTACTCCGATATCATAATTTTTCAATCCGAGCAATATCGTGTAATCCTATAACACATAACCATACGAGCAAATATGCAAATGTGCTAATTACTTTTGCAAATAAAATAAAACTGCGATATGTAATTATTGGTTTCGAGTGACATCCAGTCGAGTCTACCAAACGGCAGTTCATCATTTTTATAATGGCACCGAACTAGGTTTCACCGCCGTCATCAATTAGAAATATATATAGGTAAATCGTGCCATGGAGAAAATGTTCCGGGCCGATAAAAAAATTTAATAACTGTTAACACGCAACATTTATAGTTATTTTTGTATGAGGTTCTTGAAGACAATGTCTCTGAGGAAGGCAAAGACATGAAAGGTTTTTATGAGTTTCCACAAATTATGCAGAATATTTACAGGGTGATCTACAGGGTGTGTCAGAGTGGATGGAACATTAGAAGTATCTGGAGAACATAAAGACAGATCATTTCGAAAATTTTTGGGCGTGGATAATCGAACTTGCCATCCGTCCATCTAAAATATTTTTATCGATACAGTGTTTCCGTTTGTATCAGAAAGTAGTAGCTACTTTGTTATTTCAAATGAAGCACCTCGTATATTATATCATTTTTGAAATCCTTATAAGATTCCTCACAACTTTCCCACATAGTTCCCTATACCTATCTGTGACGATTTCCGAGATAAAAATTATTTTGTTGAATTTTTGTGCAAAACCTGACCTTTGAAAAATATCAATTTTTTCACAATGCAAATTCACAAAATCTTGCAATTTGGGTTATAGCTGCATAAGACCATTAGGTATTCCGTCGATTGTTTGGATCTCAGTTTCAGCATACAGGAAGGCTCAGAAGTCAGTGCCTTCCGAGGACTCACGAAAATGACTGAAACTCCATTTTTTCAAATGGAACACCTTGTATATTATTACTTATTTGAAAAGCTGTAACATTTTCCAATTTAATTAAGTATACTTTCCCTATACCCATCCCGTACAGTTTGTTAGTTATGATCACTTATGTTATGAATTAGTCTTCAATAAAATAAATATTGGATAGTGATTTAGATAGTAGGCTATGAACTTCATTCTGACAGAGAACTAACATGTTATTTCTCCATTGTCATCCTGTATTCAAGTTGCATGGGTGTGAAAATACTATGCCAGAAAATAATTACTTGAATGTGGTTTTAATGGATTTATCATCCATCATTTATGGTCAATGTAACAAGAATATCAGTAGAACAAACAGAGAGTTTAGTGAAAAGTGTAGCATATATTCCCGGGCTTAGTTCCCATGTTACGTCTGTTAGAATTGGTATCAAGATCTTCGAATCGTACATTGAATTGTAACGATCGGAGGGAGCTAAGGTAAGACCGAGAAGCGATTGCGGATTTGATAGACCACAATGCATGTCTACAAATACCAGCTGAACGAAGGATGGAGATAATTGGCTGTATAGAACCCCGCAAAGCTCTAGTGTTTCATGCTGTGCTGTTTTCCTTCCAGAGAGAAATTACGCCAGAAGGGTCGAACTATTAGGAGAGCCAACGGAAATTATCCGGGGAAAAGGTATACTAAATTGGATTTCACATACCGTATTTTCGGTCACTCGACAATTTTCTTCCTAATTGGGAATTGTATTATTAAATATTAATGTTTCAATCATTGAATACCAAGATTTTTTATGTGTACCTCATTCGAATGGATCAGTGAGATTTTTGAACTCAAATTTCGCGTAGGAAGGCGTTGAAGTATTACGTTACAAAATTTGGCTGAGAAGGATCTTATGTCAAAGAAGAAATAGGGTTGTTTGGACAATAGATTACGTAGCATTGTTTTCTTATTAAGTTCATTCATTAAATAACATTCCTCAAGTATTCAATATCGATTGCTACCATTTTATTAATGAACTAATACATTGTTGAGATAAATTATTATTGGAATGATCAATTCAGGGGATTCGGTATACTGGCCTGCATTTTCGTCCGATTCAAGACGGGTCGACTCTTTTTCATTGGGACCTATCGACAACTCCTTCTACGAAAATAGTGGTTTTAGAATTGATATTATGTTATCAGTAATGATGTGCTTTCGAAGGAATTTGAAAATAGTTGACAGCTCTATCGATTTTTTATTTTTCTCAATGAGACACCTTTCGACACATTTTCGCTTGCAGGAAGCATCTGGAAGTTTTCTCTGAAGCGTCCAACGATAATCTGCCATCATTGAGGCTCCATCTCCCTTGGTATGTTTTCCGTCTCCTTGTTATCTTGATGGAATTGTTCACCTTGCTCTCCACTTACATCTCCTGAATTTTCTGGAAAGTAATCGAGGTGGGCATTAGGCAACCTGAAGCTTCAAATGAACTCTTTGAAGGCTATGCACTCTTCTCCTTGAAGGTCCGTCATGATTGTGATGAATTGTGGATCAGCCATAAGTCGCCTAATATCTGGCCCAATGAAAACACCTATCAACTTTGCCTTGAGAGTGACTTTAAAAATTGCTTCATTGATCCCAGCTTCATGTAAAGCGGTGGTAGAAGACTTCATGAGGAGGCACCAAAGTTTCATACAGGACGTACTTTACGCTAACGTTAAGTTTCCCTTGGAGACCAACACTTTTTGGTTTAGTGATTTGCTCGGTTTCTTTACCATAGACACAAAAATGTGAAATGTTGTGCAAAATAACCTGACGAACTGAAATGATTTCAATTCCTGAACTCTCGAACGTGGTGGTGTTTTGATTATTTCCAAGAATGAAAATTCATGCTGGATGGCAGAATTCTTTCTGTCTGATACTGTTTAATATTTTTCAACTATTTGTTTGGAATTGATCTAGCAATCATAACGTTATTCTTCGTTGTCTATGTACCAACATCCATACATAATTTCCAGTTATATTACGACACGGAAAACGTGACCAATACTTTTTTCAACACTTTGACAGACACGAATGGGATTCTGCTTCGTACCGAACGTTAGATGGAATCTAACCGTACACATATCGAAGTTTTTTATGCAGCCGATCCATATCCAATTCTGAATATAATTGATGGTACATGTTAAATCCTACAGGGTTAGGATTATAGGGGATTTAAAATGCTGGAACATATTTTGGTGGGTTGATTGAACCACGTGTTTCGCAACATGTGACTAATTATCGAGTCAGAATATGGAATTGAAGCGAAGAAGTCCGCAGAGAGTGATCAAAGCGTTATTATTTTCTACCACATACAGAAAATGAAATTTTTCAACATTGATAAATGCATTGGATTGAAAGGACAATGAGATAGTAAGAATGAAAATAAAATAGGTACTTCGAATTGAAAAATGATGATTTCCCACAGAAATGGATTTTTGAAGTTTATCTGAAAACGTATATCCCCTTTCAACCCCAACAAGGATCCAATAGGAGCAAAGTTGGAAAAGAGATAAATAACCAAGAAGGCTGCTTCCTTCTGAAGAATTAAATATATCAGATAAAGATTTATCGCCCTTTGTGTAACCCTCTGGGTAACTTTTGATTCTATCCGTGATTTCCTCTCCATCAGAATCTAGCTATGTTGGAAGCTTGGGAGAATTGATAAGATGAAAAAATCGAAACGATGAAATTTGGAATATTTTTGGTGAATTCACCCAACAGCAAAGAGGAGAGAACAGGTTGTCGAATGTATTCGGGTCGATTTTATTTTTTCAAACATTGCAAAATATACCATATTTTTATAACAACACAATTCCGTGTATCGTTCTGGTTTTTGATTGATTGATTATGAACTTTGGTCATCGCCAGAAATAACAATATTGTTGTGAAAACATTTAGTGTACTATTAACGATGACCTTGCAAATTAATTCTTTTATTTTGTGCGGTTATAAATGAATTTCGATTTCATTATACCTCGAAACAAAAAAATACGGACACAGAAATCATCGATACTATTTTCGAGAACAGATACATGATTCCAGAAACAAACTGAGATCACAAGTAGGAGATTTCTTGAAGCTTGATTTGACAGGATTGACATAATCATGAATTTTCCTCAACTATATCGTTATTTCGAAAGATAATTATCGATAATATCCGAGTCAAGTACTTTTTCTGTTTGTAGTAAACATATCTGGAACTGGACTAATGATTAATAGAAAAATATGTGAAAGAAGTAGCATAGTCATGGATTCTATTAAATGTTACGTGATGCATGTTGATGACTTTCATTTTTTATTATTTCGAATATAATGTAGGAAACGAAATCGTTGGAGCTAGAAATATCAATTTAATTCTAATTTGGTTGAATTTCGAATCACTCCTGCAAACACAACATGTTAAAGGAACGCTGCAATGCTCGCGAAATGATCATTACTATCAACTTATGATCTCAGTAACTCCACAAATTGCTTACGAATGTGACAAAAGAGCAGTTCCGTTGATCAGCGTATTCTATTCAAATCAATAAAGCCACGTCTAGAGGCAGTAGAACCACAGTATAAGACATTTTTGTCATAATTGCGAGTGAATAACACCATATGGTCTATAATATATGAAATTCTTTCATCCAAACAATGTCAATGTCAAGGTAAATGATTCTTGTGACCGAAGGATCTTTGGATGGCTGGGCATTCCTGATCCCATATTTGGCGGCAGTGATCGTAACTGTACCAGAATGTATACAATGTTAGAAAAAAGTATGTGGAAACTTCAAATGACTGAAGTATCGCCCCCTCACAATAAGAAGCAGAGGAAGTTGTGTATGAAGTTTGTACGAATGTAGTGTTCATTCTCTATCAAGTAATATTGAGTTTTTCAGATATATGCCTAGGGATCCTATGAAATTTTGTACAATAATTCGAAGACCTACTTGTCTGAAAAAGTATTGTACATTTTGAACATCAGATTCAAGAATCAAAAATTTCCTGAACAATTTTTTTATCCTACGTAGATTATCAGAACTTTCATTACCGAAAGTATGATCCATTTTCAGCTCAATGAATTGAAATGAGATTTCACAGTGGCTTAAAACTGCACCTGAGAAATCTCATGAGAAATCCGAACTACGAATCTACATCAACATTAGTAATGCATTGATTTACTTCGTATCTTTGTCTCTGTGGAGAATGGATTCATTGGTCTGAGATAAATTCGATCAGCATTTATTTTTGAATCAATGCAAACATTGGAGAATACAAGACAACATTGTTGGCAACTGATCTTGAAATGCATAGAGTAGCGAGATATAACTTGAAGAAATTTTATGTTGATGCAGTTAGTCATTAAACATTCAAATAAACATAAATTATGAATTAAAAGATCGAATTTGTTCTCCAGAGTAGATTTATCAATCGTTTCAAAAGCTGACAACATCAAAATAATTGACATGATGCAACTATCAACCTTAGTATTGAACAGTATATTATGGTATTTTTCATAAACTCCCAACATTGAAAAGTTTCATTACTGTACTGTACTAATTTTGACAGAATCAAATTATTCGAATTGAATTCAAATGATTATGCGTCCTTCATAGGAACATCAGAAAAGCAACCTTTAAATCTCAATTTTCACAATTACATTCGTTCACCAATTAATCAACCAATTCGTGTTTATGGGTCAAAATACGTATGTAAAAGCATGATTTTTCGTCAAACCATGCGTCACACGATGAGTGCAAAATGCAAGTTACATACAAGGAAAGTGGATCAGCAGGCATATTTCCCCCTAACTGGGCATCCTCTGTCAAACTGGAATTGTTTTTGTGACTGAATTTTTGAGTTTTTCTTCAATCAAGATGTGCTTTGTTCGTCATATGAGAGATACAACTGACCTTTCTTTATGCATTGTGGATTTTTCTAATCGCTTCGTTGATATCCGGTGCACAAGGTAGTTTTCTGGTAGTCCCAAAAAAACTGACACTGCACTGAACAAAAGTCGATAATCTAGGTCAAAATGCTGTGATTGTCAATAATAAATCCAAAGAAAACTATACTTTGTTCACATTGTTCGGGTGCAAATTGTTAACGCACCTTCACGATGACTGTTTTTGGGGGAAAACTCGTGGATTTCCCACGAAGTGGCGCAAACGTAACGTTGCCAGATAACCGCCGGATTGGAAATGAGCAGACTGTGAACTCTACAGGTATGGACTCCCACCATATTCCCTTCGTCGTCGCGTTTCTGTCTTCGCTTGGCTGTACTGTCCGACTGCTGCTGCTCTCATGGTCTCTCCTTCTGGTCTAACGAGACTGGCTCATTATGTCGATAACGGTATTGCGTCCAGTCGGATTTGTTTATATTTGGTTGTTGGGTAATTTGACGTAATGGACGGCAGACTTTGATGCGAGGGCTGATAACAGATAGTTTAATACGTTGTCTAGCTGTGCCAGCCAATCTTATTCTTATTATCGACTTCGTATATACCGTTACTTAAACTCGTGTTTTACCAAGACAATTTGTTTTGGTCTGGAATGATCTTTTGGTTGATGACCCTATTCAATGAATTCGCATATAAACTCCGTTTTTTGTAGATTTCATCGTTTCTCAAGTTCTACACTGACTTAGTTATCCAGCTAAAGTAAAAGGACTGAAAATTACAAAAAAAGAGTCTGAGCCTTCTGGATTCTCTTAGTAACTTACCAACTGTAAATGGGATAATTCATTTTGAAGCACTTATTAGTTCTTCTACTAATATTATCCTCATGCATTCAATATACAGGGTAATGCAAAAGAACAGCAAAATCGACAATATCGATGCATATCCATATATGGTGAATAATCGCAACATCTGGTCTATCAAAAAACTTATATTTGTAAAATATTGGTTAGTGAAAAACAAATTTATCGTTTTTTATCGTGATTTGATATTATTCGTACAAGTCGACACTATTGCTAACTTCGTCATTACTGGTCAGTTAAACCAGAAACTAGTGGTATTTTCTTTGCTGATAACGATGATGAAAGTGAAACAGAAATCGATGGTGTTCAAGAATAATTTTAAAATGAACAGTTTTTACAAATGGTACACCCAGTATACAATATTCTCAGTCGACAGAAAATTTCACTCTGAATGAGAATAGTTTTATAAAGTTCTAATATAAAGTTGATGATTTCTTCAATTTGTCAAGGTGGATGTTATTTCATGAATAACATTTGTTTACTTCAATGTCATTTAGATCCAAATGTCAAATGAAAGTTAACGGTAACAATTAAGGATTGACATTTTCAACCTTGGAGTAGAAGTTTATAGACCATTCTACCCTTTGAAAAAATTGTTCATTTTGAAATAACTTTTGATCGCGATGTTCAATGTTTGTTCTGTTTTCATCACAATATTCAATGAAGGAAATACTACTAGTTTTTCCATTTAAATGACTGTGTAGCTGTTTAGCAATAGTATCGATTCAAGTTTGGAAACCCTATATATTGAGAATGATATCACCCAGTATATTCCACTCAATGAAAAAATCTAAAACTGAACGCTGAACGATTCTTGCCGAGCATTTTCGAGGATTGTTGTTTTTGCGTTTATCATTTTGAGGTTTTTCAATCGAAGGATATTTATAGCTCAACAGAATCATTCGAATTGAATTCTGAACACAAGGCAAAACTATAACAATGTAGTATATTCCGAACTGAGAAGCCACAGCTCACAATAAATCAATATCGAAGCTATAGAATGAAGAGGATGAAGGAAATAACTAACACAATGAATAATAATTCATTGATTACTTTGTCAGGAAAACAAAGTTCTAACTACACGACACTCTACATTTGAGTACTCAGTGAAAGGTGGACTGCATATATTCAAATTCTAGTGACATTTTCTCCTTCGAGAAAATTTTACTTTAGAACGTAACAACAAATAGTTCATACAACGAAGACGAAAGAATGTTCTATGTAAGAGGCCAGATGCCGAACAAATGAAAAATCTCTGAACAGTTATTCAGTAGGTGCAACAATTGTGATCGATATTTGATAAAATACAAGAAATGCAGTTATTTCATGCTTGTTCTGGGAATTTATCAGTATATATTCGTGTTTTTATCATTGATCCAATTATAACAATCAGTTGGAACATTCGTTTATTGTATTATTTTTTATTTCATTTGTCTCCTTATAATAATTTCTTGTATATGTTTTATTATTCATTTTCATCAGATATTTTATTAAAATCCTATCGAAATATTTCAAGATTCATGAATTAATCGATGAATTGAATGATCAAAAATCTTTATTTCATTTGCATACAACTTTCAGGGAGATATAGCACCTTTATAATCTTAATAAATAAACATTTCTCACACAACACAGTTAAACTGCCGAAACTCTTGAAATACTGAATAAAATTTATTCATTGTACATACGCAAATGTCTGGCAAGAATTCAATATTCGATACCTAACTTGCAAATAAATGTCATCAACAAATTATTTATAACTAATCTGTAAACTGAATTGCATTGTATTTATTTTCCATATATAAAAATAGGGAAGGACAACTAATATAAAACCATATTGATCTACAATGAAATATACACAGAATAAGTAGGAATAGATTCAAAGCACTGCATTCTGAGAACAAAAAAGAGTTATACACAGTTTGAAAGGAATCACCTGACAGACATGTTTGAGCTAATAATAAAACTGGATTTTCTTACAGAAAATTTTTCGAAATAATAAATAACAATTTGAATATTCATATCTAGGGGAATGATGAGAAAGAACCCAAAAAAAATCAACAGTCAATAAATAAGGTCAAGATTATATACAGAGTCGTATACTCATCTTCTAGCATTCACAATATTCAATTTTGACTCAGTCTTTTAAATAAAGCACTCGATAAGGCACTCGTTCGATAAAATTTCATTAAAATTAACCTAACCTATTCGTGTAAAGTATCTACAGAAATTGCGAAGTCTCTTTGATGTGATATGCCTCTCACAGAAGACATCTTATTCGTTATTTCTTCTAATAAACAGTTCAGTACTTTCATCTCGTTGCCATGAGGAGGAGCAAAACGTAGGGATTCTCTGACGTCACTCAAAGCACTCTCGAACATTTTCATGTCGATTTTCGCCTTCGATCTGGCATAGTAAGCTTCATAAGATTCCGGCTTCATATCGATAACTTGATTGGCTAGTTCAATAGCACCTTCGGGTTCCTGAAAGTTCAAATTATTAGATTGAATAACAATCACAGCAACGTTAACTTACGTTCAGTTTTCTTTTACACCGAGAATAATTCAGCAAGAAGTTGATTTTCAGCTGGTTGAAGGTTTTATTATGTTCGGCTTGGTCATCCACAGGGAACTTTTTGAGGGCGTACTGGTAGCGATGGGCAGCTTCTCGAAGTCTACTTTTACGATACAGGATGTTGCCGTCTTCCAAGAGTTTGTTGAGAAGTATAAGCCTGGGGAAAACAACAATTTAATTTCTTGACTGCCACTGAAAAGGACGAAATCAATAATTTTTTGTAAAGATTCCACGACACCCAGAACGTTGAGAAATGTACTCAGTTTTATTTG
This sequence comes from Plagiodera versicolora, assembly GCA_037013635.1. Taxonomy (NCBI): domain Eukaryota; kingdom Metazoa; phylum Arthropoda; class Insecta; order Coleoptera; family Chrysomelidae; genus Plagiodera; species Plagiodera versicolora. The sequence goes on along the minus strand of CM072982.1, from coordinate 8,935,103 downwards.
AAGCAGGTTTGAAGCAAATTTGTGGTCTCGCCTATTCGAGAGGTACTCACATAATATCTGGTTTGCCTGCAGCCATGGCCCAAGTAGCTGGTCCCAACTTAGCCCCTTTCTTCAAGAAGCACTGGACTACTTGGATGTTCCTACAGCCGATTGCTCTATCCAGAGGCCTCATCCCGTTGATGTCAACGTGCTCAATAACTGCTCCCCTTTCCAACAAATGCTGAACTAAAGTCGGGTTGCCTTGAAAAGCTGCCAGATCAAGAGGGGTACGGCCAGTTTTATCATTATGGTTGATATCCGCACCACGTTCTATCAAGCACTGGGCTGCTTGGAGTTTGCCTCTCAGGCAGGCCCAGCAAAGGGAAGTTAGACCTTCACGGTCTTCTTTGTTTATGTTGGCACCTGCAAGCAACGATTCGAAAATATTCAACGAAAGTTTGAGTCATCTACAGAAGATCTGAGAGAAGATAATTTGGGGACAATCTCTTGGGACATATTCAAAAATTCTTCTAGAGTGCCAAAAGATTTGATTGATGTGTTCAGAGAATCTTTGATTTCAAGATATCTCACCTCTATCCAGAAGTAGTTCTACGATTCCTAGATGTCCCTCTAGACAAGCTACCATGAGAGGAGATCTCCCAACGGAATCGCATTGTTCTATGGCCGCATAATTTTGAATCAGTCTTTCGACAACGGCCCAATGACCTTCTTTGACAGCTAAAATCAGCGGTGACAGTTCTTTCCGGTTGGTAGTGGATACGTTGGCACCTCTGTTGATCAGTGCTGAACACACCGCGTGGCATCCGTTTGCTGCTGCGATAGTCAGTGCTGTTTCACCTGTCAACAACGTTTCAATGGGGAAATAAGTCTCGATTCATAGTGGAAATATAACCTATCTAACGACAAGTATGTAGGTGCTTCCTAGCTGCAATGAATGAATTCAATCAAAGACTGTGACTGTAAACAACAGTATTTGACAATTTTGAACAGAATTTGGGTGAAGAAACACATGATAATATTTTGGGAAAGTCAATAATTTTCGATATATTGCAGTTAAAAATGGAAATTTCACGTTATTTTCAGCTAATTTCTTCAATAACGTGACTACTATATGTTGGGACAGTGTTCATATTAATCATCAAAAAACATTGAATTTGACAATTGCTCAAGAAATGTGGGGTGTGAGTAATTCCAAAAATACGGCGTCTTCAATGTTTTCTTATGATAAATACATGATAACCCGTTTCCCAACATTCAATGTGTCATGTCATTGAGAAATTCATTCAACAAGCTGTACATCATTATTCAAAAAGTAACATGGAGAACAAGGTTAAATTTCAACTTCGAAGTAGAATATCTCGAGAAGTATCACTTTCCCCACGATAATATCATCAAATTCGTGTTTCTTGGACTTAAAACGTGAGTACCTACAAAAATTCTGTTCAAAATCTAGATCGCATGATAATAGCAATTTCACCCAATTTTGAGCGTTGAACAGTTGTCCTGGAAATCCCTTAAACCTACCCGTGATCGAATCTGCCAAATCGACATCCACCTCAGCCATATCCAACAGATATTCTACGATCTCGACGTGTCCTTGGCCGGCCGCTGCAACCAGCGCCTGCCGCGCTGCCTCCGTCAGGCTGACATCCTGTGTGTCCTCCGCCGCCCAATCGCACGCCAGCAGGTAGCCCACCACGTTGAGGCGGCCGCATCGCGCGGCGTGCACCAGAGGACAGCGGCCGGCGGTGTCTGCGCGGCCGGGGGAGGCGCCCGCCGCCACCAGCTGGCGCACCACGTCACAATGGCCTTTGGCGGCGGCCAAGGACAACGCCGTGCAGCCTTGGCTGTTTGATAGATCGACGTCGGCGCCGAATTCGAGAAGGAGGGATACCATCGGGATGATGCCTAGAAATTTAACGTTCATTAGGAATGTTGTGTTCCATCTCATTTCATAATCTTATTCATTCATATATTCATTCATTCACTAATTCATTCATTTATTCTTTTATTCATTTAGTTGTGTATTTATCTACACGGTTTCGCAAGGTAGGTAACCTGAAAACAAAACAGGGGAACGATATAAATAAAGCTATAAAGAAAAATGGGCAAATCAATAACAATCACTAATGTTCATTCCTAACACAAGGTTCAATATGCTGCAATGAACAGTGAACTACCTATATCTAATTCTCTACCCAAAGCATTGCAATAACCAAACATTACAAGAAAGAAAAGAGTTTTGAGACATTCGTTCGTAATGTAAGTAAATAAAAAGTTTTATCAGAACGAGAAAAAAATCTGTGAAATTCAAATGATTATACGAATGTTAGTGATTTCCATATCCTCTTACTATAAAGAACTTCAACGGTATGACACTCAAAAAGCCGATCATGAGGAAAACCAATCGGTGGATTAATTTTCAAACTTGAGAACTTAAGTCGAATTTGTTACTGAGTTTGGATATGGGGCGTTCCTTTGAGCATTTTCATAGGAATCGTACAACATTGAATGCAAATGTTAGGTAGCAAGTTCATAAATAGTCTCGACAAGATGCTGATGTTATTGAAAAATCTCACCTTCGTTGGAGAACATGCAGAGTACTGGCGCATTTCCCAAGAAATCGGTAATGTGATTCGGAGAAGCACCGGCCAGCAACAATAATCGTGATACTTTGACGTTCGGGTTGTAGATGTTTCTGAGATGACAAACGGCAGCAGACACATTTTCAGAACTCTCAGAGATCCAGAAGGCTTGCAGATCCCTCGAACTAATTGTCGAAAGCGACATATTCCTATATACATGTGCTTTCAAAATGTGGTGACCTAGTTCAAGCGTTTTTTCTGGGTCTAAAGGTGCCTGCACTCTGGACAGCCGAAAAGCTATTCCTGCATGACCAGATCTCAACTCACAGAGGAACTTAGTAGGTTCATTTTCGTCCCTTCTAATTAGCCACTCTCTGAATGAGGGATGGAAAAACATGTAGGTATTGTCCAGTCGTTTTACGAGGAACCCAGACAGTAATTTGAATCTTTGTAGGAACTCACTCCATGGCAAAAAGTTATCCACCATTATCGAATTCAAGGAGTAATATATTTCCAATAACGTTAAGGGATACAGTGCTGCCAAACAAACGCTGAGTATATGGATCACTTTCTCGTAGGAACGTATTGTGGGGAACCTCAAATTGAAGTGGAGTAAATAGATTTCAGCTAGGGTTATAGGTAGTACTCTATAGCCCGAAGACTTCACAACCAGTTGTCCTCTTTCCAGCAAATCTAAAGTGAGTTTGGCGAATAAAAGTGAGCCTTGACTAGAACTGAGTAAATGCTGGGAGAACTTATGTTGCGACACGCTACTGCTTTCCTGCTTTGCACCTGGTATCGTAATGTTACTCTGTATCGTAGGACTGTTCTGTAGCCTGAAGTTGATATACCCCAAAATATCTTTCTGTATATTTTCATTGGAGTGCACATTGTCCAAAGATATCCTAGTATAAGGCAGTTGCTTGGTTAGCTCTTGAAGCTGTGTCCTCACAGTCCCAACAACTTTCAACCAAGAAGGAAAACTAGGCATGTGCTTCACTAGGAATGTTGTGATGGTATCACCATGGTCGGGTCTGTGGTACTCTGCTTCACACAGGGCGTCGATGAGTATGACACAATTGACATTGTCAATTTTTCCCACTCGTCTCAAGCTGGCTAAAGGTTCGAGGATTCCTGTGGTGAAAGCAATATCAGGATTCGCTATGCATTCTTTAATAGAGAGAATGTTCTGGAGATGTTGTTCGTTCAGTAAATGTTCTCTGTAAGACGCGAGCTGGGGAGCTTGACACAACTGTGCTGCCAAAGAGTGGATGAAATCAGGTACTAGGCAGGTGTTATTGTTGTCAGCTTGGCAAAAATGGTAAGCTACTATGGTACTGGCTAGCTTCTTAATTTTATCGGCCACGAGGTCTATTTGATAATAAATGCTTTGGGGGCTGCGAGATCGATCTGGTGAATGCACTGTCTGGTAAACTGGTTCCTTTCGGCGACCAAAGCAGCTGTATTCTACGAGTTGAAGAATGAGAGCAGTCTTGCCCGTTCCAGGGTTTCCAGTTATGAGGACGCCAGGGCTCGAGGAACCTAAGAAGGATAATTTTGCTCGTTAATCGATCAGCTCTAACTAAATACTTCTATACCTCGCTATACGGCCGCTCTTTATACGGCATTTCATCATAACAGCCCTAAGAAAATTCGATTTATGACATCAAAAAAATTGGCAATTTTGTTTAAGTGCAATATCGATGTCCCCTCTTTTCTATTTCCTATTTATTTCAAATAAACAGCTGCAACTTCTAAATTACTTGATTTCAACGAACGTAGTCTTGTTAGAAAAAGCATTGATTGGCGTATACAATCCATTCTATTTGTGATATTTTTTTTCGAGTGATGCCACTAGAGGGCATCTCCTGTGACTAAGTTTGTTGAAATCGATTGAGTCATTTAGGAGTTGACAATAATTTTTAGCCACTTCGGTCATGAATAAGACCTCTCGAATGAAAATATGAAATGCATTTTGAATGATGACCTATCTTGAATATTGAATGAATTTGGAACCAATTCCTTTGGATTTCTATTAATTTGTATCAGGATAATTCATTCCTTATACGGCTTTCCGCTTTGCGGACAAGTTTCTTGGAACCTATCAGGGCCGTAAAGCGAGGTATGGATGTACTATATAATACGTACCAGTTATGGTTTCTATTTCCTTGATGAGCCAATGCCTTCCCAGAAATATTGGATCAGGCTCTTGCAGTGGCACTTCAAAAAACAACGGTTTGAGTGTGAGCTGTGGATTGTTGTACTGCCTGAAACGTATCCGAGGGTCTCCAGAACCTTTAGCATTCTCAGCTCTTGCTGACCTTCGGATACACGTTCTCCTATTCCTGAACAAGTTAAGATCTTCAACTTGGCCAGATTGAGATGCTACGAATAGAACAGCAGTCAATTATAGAAAACACACGATGCAAATTTGAACTCACTGGTTACACTGTGTCGCCTACTAACAGGACTCGAGCTACAGTTGCTTTGACCGGACATAGACATGGACATCAACGAGCCTACACTATCCGAAGCAGGATTCGTTCTGCGCTGATCCTCGGAGCTTCCAGTTAGAGTCGATACTGGACTCGTGTTGGTCGACAGCATCGCGGAAGTTTCACAGCTGGCAAGGGATGAGCAAGACTCGTGGTTTCGACCTTGAACACGCTTGGACCTCCTAGCACCGTCTCCTAGGAGGAGGCCTAGTCGCATGTACATGTCGTTTTCTGAGGATTTTTTTATGGGGGCGGGTTTGATGGATGATTCGTCGTCTGAAAGAGAAAGAGGTATGATGAAATTATGATCTGCAGTTTAAACACTCATCACACTCGAAACAGGTTAGTATCGTTGAAAAGTATTATTGCGAGCATAACACAAGTTATTACTATCGGCACAATCCGATATTTCATCTTCTTAATTATATTATATTGTCATAAACATTAGAGTTAGGATAACATAATATTTTTAAGATGAAGATATCGAGTGATTGTACCAATAAAGATGTCACTTATTTTCGTGTTGCAGGTTATATCCACCAGTGAACTGGAAAATTTTCAATTCAATGAAAAAACAATATGAACAACAGAAGTGAATGTGATTCTAGCTTTCATATATAGTACGGCGAAATGAGTATTGAAACCTTCTTGATCTCCGTTGATGAAAACAAAATTGAAAACGCTCAAACACCTCCTTTTTTTTTAATCCCCTTTGCTTGACAGCTACCCAGCCTTCTAAATGAAAATACAAGAAAATAGGTACATATGATATTGAATTATATCTTCAGAAATAATCAAATAGGCAATTATTCCAATCAACTTAATTCTACCAGGGAGTAATTGTAAAACATTTTTAACACCTCTAGCAGTAATTGGATTGTTGATGATAACTTGTTCAGTTGATTAATTTTAGAAGATTTAATTCAATGTAATATGTATTCATATATTTTGTATTTTCATTTCAAGGAATCAAAAATGGTGTTTTTTATATTCTACTTTGAAATTCTTTCCAAGGATGTATCGCATCCTCTTGCTATTCAAAAAATGGAGGGGGTAACTACCAAGGGGAGGGGGTGGAGGAGGTGATAACTCTTTTTCTGTTGAAAAACACCCCGTTTGCAATGAAAATTGGAGTATTAATTTTGTCTGAAGTAACGGGGATGAAAGTGGGCAACACTTATTCCACCTTACTTATGAAGTGATTTCAGTAGTGGATACACTAATGTGCAGAATTCTAGAAAAAAAAACATTTGTGCGGCTAATGATTACAACAACTAACATCCATGTGACGGTGTAATTCCAACCTCAAAGTGAAAAATGAAAATAAAAATTCATGCTGAAAACTCAAAGAAAAAAAAACACATCAATCTAGCAAACTTCGAAAATATTGTCGTGCCTGATGTAATAAGTTGATTGAGACCGGTGTTGGAACTAGAAGATCCTGCCGACCAAAGTGATCTAATTTTTCCCAAAACCACACTGGGCCAATGTCTTCCTTCGTTCGATGTTGTAGATGACGTCATCGACGCTGTAGAGATTAATTATGTTAGGAGCATGATATAAGAATACAGGTATGCTACTAATTTTTCTCATTTTCGTTCGTCTTCGCGCATGACGTCACGCGGGGAGCAAAACAATGGTTTAGCAGGTATAATATACGTTATTTCGAGAAGTTTACGGCCTTTTAGTGGCGTTTCTGGAACCTTTCAGTTCTATCGTGAATATTTATTGGTGTGTTGGACATCTCTAAAGTTTCTAAAACGAAATATGCCGGGTTGCGCGGTAGCTACTTGTAAAAATTATAGTCGAAAGACGAAGGGAACAGACATTAGATACTTTCGATTCCCAAATAATGAAGATGTGGCGAAACAATGGATTACTGCATGCCGGAGAAAGGACAATTTTAATTTGGAAAGTTGTAAGTACCTATCACAAATTTCCCAAATTATCCCAGAGTATGATTGCAGGACTCAAAATTCAATGTTATAGCCAATTTTGAGGTTATGTTTATCTGTAAAGTTTTATTAGCTAAAAATTCAACGAAAAATATGTTTTTAGCACGTGTGTGTTCAATCCATTTCGAAAAGGAATGTTTCGAGATTCCACTCAAGCATAAGTTGTTGAAGTATTCCCAAGTAATCATCGTATTTTGAAAGCTGATGCTGTGCCACTATTTTTATACCAGGACTGCAGAAAAAAAAGTGATGAAGAACGATCAGTCCGAGCTGCTAAACGAAGTACTCGAATGGAAGTAGAGAGCATTTTATCTGCTGCATCCACTAGTCAGATATCTCAGTCTCAGGAAGACTTGGAATATTCCGATCAAGTGGAAGAGCCAGAGGATATGGGGTTGGATGTCGAGTATGAAGTATTGCCACAATTGCACACAGAGTAAGTAGTCCTCATATTCATTCATTATGTGCAATATCACTAAAATACTCATTACCATTTTTTAAGGAGTGAAACTGAAGTCAGTCTGCTGAAGAAGAGAATAGAGGAATTGGAGAAAAAGAACTCTGAGCTGTCAGAAATGTTGAAAAATCAAGAAGCAACAATTGAACAATATAAGGATGCAATGGCGAAAATTTTCACCCCAGGCCAACTGCAGAAACTGTTCCATTCAAGAATGAAACGAATAAAATTTAATAACTGCCAGAAGAAATTGAATAGAAAACTGTATAAAATAATCAATAAAAATAAATAAGAATTATTCATCGAATTGTTTTCATATAGTATAATCTGAATAAGAGAACAATTATATAAAAACTCCCTTTGGGAGCGAAATTATCAACATTCAAAAAATACCCAAATTTAGACGAAATGCGATAGGGTCCAAGTTAGATTATCACAATTAGATATTACTTGACAATTCTTTATCATTGAGTTCAATATATTTGTTTGGAGCATATTTGAGATCGTTTTTTACCAGTAATCCGAAAAATATGCATAAAGGACTGAAATGATACTTTCCTGAAAAAAGAGCTCAAACAGGTCTTGTTAATCAAATATTTCTGTTTTTAAATCATTTATATAATTCATTTCAGTAGATTACCCTGCAATTATCCTTTTTCCATGCTTCTATTCTTTTTCCCATCCAAATTTGAGTAAATTTCAATGAATTTCCTAACTAAATGCCCTGTTTTGCTCCCCACATGACGTCACATTGTGCGAGAGAGACGAACTTCCATCTCTCTCCCGATGCGCAATAGCATACCATGTTTCTTATATCATGGTTAGGAGTATATCCTCTTGAGCTGAGATAGGTCGTTGATTTTGTTGTGAAAATAAGATTCGAGAAAGTAGATAGAACTTCAGATCGTTGAAGTAAAGTAGTGAAACGATAAGAACATGATTTTTTCATTGATCATTAGAATTTCAGCGTATTTCAATTCTATCTAGATGAAAAACTAATGGATGTTGAATCTTTTCATATAGGAGATTTTGAAAGTTGAAATATCTGTTGAAAATTGTATCGACGTACCGAAATGGAAATTTACGTGAATATTTACTACGAGAAAAGCAGAAATTGCATCAATAGCTACTGAAAGTGAGATGAATTTTCTGTAATTACGTTAGTCTACTAAAATTCTGGACCAAATTACCGAACATGTGCCAAATCTAGCTATTGGACGAAAATAATGTTTACCAATCATTTCAAAATGTCCACTGTTAATAAATAGTTTCGATAACAATAAGAGAGGTGTTCATGGGAACAAAGATGGAGTTCGAATAAATTAAAATAAGATATCGCTATCATTAAGAATTCCAGAGTTGTATTAATTTTGTACATCATGTAGTCAATCTCCGTGATTCTCTTGTAGGAAATTATAGAATATAACTTCAAACAACTCTCATTTTTCTTCTGTACAAATTATGTACGCGGCCGCTATTAATAGTCAATTGCATGGTCTATAATGATTTCTGCACAAAATGAATAGAATGAAGTCATTAAATATACAACTGATGATGATATAACTAAACGAGAAGCTGCATCTGGTAGATACAGGGAATAAAAAAAAACGGTTTTCCGGTAAAGTCCTTCAGGACACCGTTAGGAGAGCCTGCATCTGATTCCAAGCTATTCGTCTCATTATCCCGAGTAGGTACCTCGTATATTTCAACTGAGAAAGAGAAAGAACCTACCCGACAAAGCAGTCTCCTGCTGCTTGCTGCTCCTGCTGAGCAACGGACTTCTCAGCACCTTGGAGTTGAGGAAAAACTTCTTCCTCGCCTGAGGTGGCGTCGGACAACTTTGCGTCATGACGGCGTCGGAGAGCATCGGCCGATGTCTCGGGTTTGACGGCCGCGTCTTTGGTAGTTTTTCCGGGTGTCCAACCTCTATTCCGGGCGTCGATGAGTCTGGGCGGCTCTGGAAAAACGAAGATGGAGGTTTACTCTAAGATCTTCAACACGTGGAGTGTTAATAAGAAGAAAAAAAGAATAAATTGATTTTACGCAAACGCTATAAATAATTGAATTCGAACATACGATATCAATATAACTTGTAAAAATATCTCGAGTCAACTGAGGTCAGGTTTATTTTCCATTGAGTTTGATTTATATCTTCAGGTCATTATTTACGATGAGGAATTGTTGTCAATTCAAGAACAATGCTAAACTTTGTTTTGTTGAAGTTGATAGGAAAAAGTGACGCCAAGTCAACTGATTAGTGTTAATCCAATAACAGAAATTTTATAAGCAGACATACATATTTTATAACTATTCTGGGAATGGGTGATAATGAATGGTGTTTATGTTATTACGTAATATTATATAAACACTAGTTATCACAATTTTTAACAACTGAAAACTTGTTTGCGAAACAAGATTTGATAAATTTGTATGCGGAGATCAAATGATGAATTCCATTTCCTTGAGAATGATGAATTACCAGTTTGAATATGCATCATAAACATTACTTCAATCATAACGTATTAGAAAATAGTCATCTGAGATATACAAATTTCCAACTGAAAATTGAGATGATATACGAAATGCCAATATTGGACAAATGACAATATCATGTTTTGATGATCCGCACAAAATTTTCTTCAACTATGATGATTATTTATGAAGTGGTCCTAAATGGAGGTCTAGCTACATGAATATAGATGAAAAATGAATTATTAGCAATGGAGAATTCCGGTGAAAGTATACAGTTTTCTAAAATAATACGACCGGTTTGTTGTACTTTGATCACGGAAATCTGGACATCCGAAATCCTCTCATCGCACCAATGAATGCACAATCTGAAAATATTTTTCCAGTATAGCGATACAGTAATTGCTAGAACGTTAATAGTATAAATTACTGTTGTCAAGAATCTCAGCATGAAACCACGGAAAAATAATGCTACCGTCCGTTCATAAAATATGCGATAGTCAGTCGATCTTTCGAAGAATGTTAATTATACAGAGGATACGATATAGCGAAAGCTTGTACAATATCCGATTTAATAGTCACTCATTAGAGTAATTTATCGATTGTCTGGACACTAATATTTCAGAACATAACTCGGCTGACTTGAACTGAAATGCTAGTTTGACATCGCTAAGATTACAGCTTCTCATGTACGATATTATATGAAGGTCAAATAGAATTGGAGGAGATAAAAAAGTTGTACATTTTCATGGTATCAGGTATTTTGGAACTCTCTCATTCTTTACTTTTTGTATATTTCACTTTCACATTGTGGTGATATTTGCAAAAAAAAACAGAAAGCACTAACATCACCTGTGAAGTCATTATCAGAAATCACTTCGTGGTAAATATTTCTTTCCTCAACATCTTCACATGATGTTTCTTTTTTAATGAGGTTCATCATCCACATTCACTCTATTGATAATGAAGATTATAAGTTTGAAGTTTGTCTTCAGATGATAACTCATAATGGAAGTTCGAGCCTCTGATTTTCAACCAGAAATATTGTCAACAACATGTCCATAAAACTGGCACAGCCGTTTTGGCACGACCAAATGAAAATCATGCAGTATTTAATAACTATTTAATAACTATTTTCTAACACAAAAAAAAATTCTAACTCGGTTTTCGGAAAAACCGGGTTGTGCCAGCTTTATGTAAAGCTGGCACAGCCGCGTTGTAACTTTTTACTCAAATTAGCTACGAAGTTGATTCAAATGCTCAATTTTCTAACTCTTTGATAACTCTTGACTGGTTTATACAAAATTTGATTTTGAACAAATTTGAAAGATCTACGGGGCCGGACTGGCATACATTTCATGAAATCTCGGTAATACGTTTTATCACAAGAATTGATCGATAATCTATGATAATGAAGAGATTAACTAACAGGAAAGGCTTATTCCATCCCATTATAGTAAATGTTTCGAAAAATGTGCAATACAGTTATATGAAATCAGGAAAAAGTAAACAACACGAGATGCGTTTTCGTCTGCTTATATTTTCTAACTCCAGCACAATCACTCATTTTGGCAAGATTTCGATTTATCACGATGGAAACTAACGTAGTACAGTATTTTTGATTGAAAATTTCAGGAAGAAAAAATTTTTATTTCACGAAACATGATAAATAGACCATACGAGAAACGTTTTCGTCTTCTAATATTTTCTAACTCCAGCACAACTGAAGAATTTCAGAACTACATATTTTGAAAATCGAAATCGGAAATACTGTACTATGTTAGTTTCCATCGTAATGAATCGAAATCTTGCCAAAATGAGTGATTGTGCTGAAGTTGGAAAATATTAGCAGACGAAAACGCTTCTCGTGTTGTTTATTTTTTCCTGATTTCATATAACTGTATTGTACAGTTTTTCGTAACATTCACTCTAATGGGATAAAATAAGCCTTTCCTGTTAGTTAATCTCTTCATTATCATAGATTATCAATCAATTCTTATGAGAAAACGTATCACCGAGATTTCATGAAATGTATGCAAGTCCGGCCCCCGTAAAATCTTCAAATTTGTTCGAAATCAAATTTTGTATATACCAGTCGAGAGTTATTAAACAGTTAGGAAATTGAGCATTTGAATCAACTTCGTAACTACTCTGAGTAAAAAGTTAAAACGCGGCTGTGCCAGCTTTACGTAAAGCTGGCACAACCCCGTTTTTTTCGAAAACCGTTTGTGTTAGAAAATTTTTTTTCGTGTCAAAAAATAGTTATTAAATAGTTATCAAATACTGCATGATTTTCATTTGGTTGTGCCAAAACGGCTGTGCCAGTTTTATGGACATGTCAACAACATTCAAATAAAAGAAAGATTCCACTCTTCATGGATTGTTCAATGGTTTCAGAAGATTCTCAAGCATAAGACGTATAAGGAGCAATATAACAGAATCAGTAGGAGATTCAGATAGGAGAATCAGTCGACATGAAAGTCATTATCGTTGTGAATTCCTCGTGAGCTACTACAAAAATCGAAATAGTAATTCCGAAGATATTGCACAAAAAATAAGAGACCATCAAAAGATATTCCCCACGGAACCTCGACCATGAATTACACATCTGGCATAGTTATTAATGTAATTAATATCCGCACAGTTGGTGGCTAATTATAGATAATGTTATGAATTTATGCAAGAACTGCAATGGTAGTAAATGGAACGTGCATATAGGATGAGTAATTGATTCTTACCTTGCGCATCCTGGCATCTATAATCGAACTGTTCACCCAAAATTGCGCATAGCATGCAGTTATATCCCGATAATCACATTTTGTTTGACTAAGAATACGCTTTCTTTCGAAACTCAAGAAACTCCTCACTCCAATTTAAATATCCCAGTGTTACAATAACTAACGAATTCATGTACATTTTCTATTTCTATTTCAGCGAGAAAATATATTGTGTTTAGTTGCAATTTACGATAATGGTCTGATGCAATTAGAGACGCAGCTTGTGATTAAAAACTGTATCACTAAGTGCTAAGAAAAATCGTGCTAATAAATAAGCTTATTTCAACTCTTTGGAAGTGCTAACTGTACTTGAATGGCACAAGTTCAATTGAATTCGGGTGATATTTATATCAAGAATAAAAACAAGCAGGGAGTATGCGTATTTTAGTCCATCATAAACTGAGATTTGGTTCAATTTCAACATCCCAACTCAACAGTTGTTAATGTCAGTTGTCAATGGTCTCGAGCACCAAACCAATCACGATAAAAAATAGTTATTAATCATTCCAATATGACTTGTACGTTATAAAAATCGGAATGAATGAAACAAACTTGTATATAATGATGGTTGTGATGTAATTTTTTGGTGCGGCACTCTCCAATCTCAGGATGTTTGGTTTCTGTGTAAATTGGAAACATTCCACGTAGGTGACAGTTTCCCTAGCTCTATTTTTAGCCCAATCTCGACACACTTCATTGTTGAAATAGTTTTTCTAATCGAGGAGTGTTTCGGTTTGTCCTGCCCCATTGGCAAAGATAAATAAATAAAGCGAAATGAGAAAAGTGTCGTCTGCTATTCTTGTCACGTATATTTTTCTTTCTCTTGTTTGTTTTTTCTGTCAATCTCTACTGATGCTAGAGTGGCGTAACTAGCATTGCCGATAGTTACTAATGCATAAAAAATTGGGAGTAATGGAAGGAGACGCATCAAGGTTGATCAAAAATTTATATTCCTTTAGATAAAAGAGCAGCTATGTATTGAGATGCAATTTTTTCAGAATTATTGCTAGATTAGAGGTATCTTTATTATGCGTTTCGTGCAAGTATGTTCTTATGTGGGTTTTATCTCTAATTTTATTATCAACTCTTCGTTCGCGCATTGTTCTGACTATACCAATAAAGATTTCGCATTCATTATATATTTTATTGTCTGCCTCGACTGACCACCTCGAGAAAAACATCTCAAAACGACTTTCGAAATCAATATTTTGACTTACCTGCATGAAACTTGTGAAATGTCCATTGGTTTTTACTTTGGTTCTTGGTTGTGGTTTTTCCAATTTTTCAGTATTGAATTGTGTTTCTCCATATAGTGTTATTTCCGAACCTCTGAGTCCATTACAGCCCAAATCGTGTTTGATAGATCCGCCTAAAATAAAAAGTATGATTAGGACTAGTGATCGGATCAGGCATCGTTCTTGACTATTCCCAATTTTAGTCAGCATCAAGGAAATATCATATTGACAATTCAGTATGATACATTTTCCGAATTCCTTCATTTAGTCTCTTCTTTTTCATTTGTACATTTACAAACTATCAATCAATTAATGAACATTTCATAGTTCTACCTGAAATATCATTATTGCGAGCTGTAGGGTCAAAAAACTGGAATCAATGAGAGACAAGTCTGGTGATAATAATGGACATTTGATAGAACCTCGCTTATCAATTTAGTGATCTGAGCAATGCCAATCTTTGTACTATCGGAAATAGCAATATTAATACTCATATAAACTCATATGTCCAATTATTGAATGGGGTGGAAATGATTCGAGATACTTTCAAGGGTAGCATAATCAGCCATGATGAGAGATTTTATCTCGACCACACTGTATATTTACAATGAATATTGAATGAAGAATATGTGAAAATTCCAATTATCAAACGGCGAGTAATATCAATAATCCAATGATAAATTTAATTGAACCCGGTGAACCCAAAAGGTGCCGAAAAATTTTCTGGACACTTCCGCGAGGAACGGTGAAAGCATTTTGTTGAGCCATTCTCTTTTGAGCCTCGTAATAAAGCACCTTCACTGTCGAATTGGGATCATCCAAATATTATACTGATGATTTTTCATCGCCAACGAACAATGAAAAATAAAAGATTCGCCTGAAGCCATGAGGAGTGTATTTACTTTGTAAGGAACGAGAATTTCGCCATTACTCTGAAAGCTCGAATTAAAAATATTTATAGCTGTCGCTGTTTGATTTGTTGGCGAAATTACGAGCCGTAACGTTGAATATGAAATATCGACATTTTTGTGCAGCTGCCCTGGAATTAAGTTATTATTGTTATTAGAGAGCGTGCCGGATTGAAAATCAACCTTGATATTGTTTACTCAGTAAATCCAATTCATCTTTTGTTTTCTTGTACGTGCACCTTGGCCTTTCTTTCTCGAACAACGATTGGTGTGCATTTTTTAAATAAGTCGAAATGAGGAATAACCAAGGAATCAATTTCCAGAATAATGGACTACAATACAATTCACGATTGACTAATAACTTATTCTCATTGCAGTTATTGTAAGCTTATTGAAGGAATAGAACTATGACAACTTGCAAGAATATGCTCCGCTGAAGATTAATGAAAATTCGCTCACGGTAGCTGAAGGAAAGTGAGAAACTTACTGAACACAGTTATAAGAACCGCAAACCAAAATTCATTTTCTCTTTGACGTTAAATTGATGAACAATAGATACGAGGTCTGTTCAAAAAGTATCACGAATTTCCGCGGGCTACGTCTATTTGATTTTTTTTGTAGCATCATGTTGGTACTCATGTCCCTAACTTATGTGACAAGATAGACCATTTTGGATATTTAGTTAATTTTCAACAGCTGTTCTGCTTAGATGTATTTTGACTCGTCTGCATTTTTCCTATTTCAAAAAATGGATCAAATAATATGTATGAAATTTTGTATGGAAAACAAAATAAAGTGCACGGACGCATTCCAAATGTTAACTGTGATCAAACTATCTTGGACCAAAGCAACTTTTATCGTTGGTACAAAATTTCCTCAGAGGGAAAACATTGATAGAGTGAAGAAAATAGTATTGGCCAATCGACGAATCACCGTTAGAGTTGCTGATGATCTAAACATATCGAATCGCTCGTGCCATTCGATTTAAACCATGAGTCAGGTCTGTGCAAAATTCGTGCCAAATTTTCTCAATTTCGACCAGAAACAGCATCGCATTAACATTGTTCATGAGATGTTGAACTCGAGTCAAAACACATACAGGCACAACATATGTCAAAAATCAACTAAATATTCAAAATGGCCGACTTTGTCAGTATAAGTAAGGGACATAAGTACCAACATAACGCCAAAAAAATCAAATACACTTAGCCAACGGCAATTCAAGATTCGCGATACTTTTTGATAAGACATCATATATTGCTTCAAGTTTTGTTGATTTTGTACTTACACTCAAAATGTTGTGTGTACAATATGCTTCGATCTCATAAATGATAGTGTTTTTCCAAATACAAGAATTCAGTGTGAGAGCTGGGCATTTTAGGTCTCAAGAATCTGCCCATACACCAAGAATGAATTACTATACTTGATTGAGATATATAATTAGTTTATCCTATTATTTTTTGCTCTATAACGGTGGAAAAAATATTGATTTCACTCGATTAAGGCTATTATAAATTAGTTCACTCTCACGATTCCTACACTAATAACAGTATTAATTTCCATTTGAAACCGATCTCGAATTTTATCTAGATTCAACGTCAAACCCAAGAAGATTAAAAACACTGCTCCATCGTAGTTTCATAGTAGGCGATATGGCGATATTTAACAAATTAGTCAAAGCTACTGATGCTTCTCATATAAATAACGTATTCAAATCCGGTATTCGAGATGAAAGGTAGATACATGGTACACTATCATCAATAGCAAATTAGAAAGGATGATACAAACAAAATATTGAAGTTAAAATGGCGATTGAGAAATAACGTGGTTTGGAGCAGGAACAAATACATGTTCCTATTCATCAATATTCTTGATGGTATTGACCTTAACTAGGAACGTAGAACGACCAACTATACTATTATGGTATGAATGAATAATAGAAAGCACACACATGAGGCTCACGGATTTTGATTAATTACCAACGGTGTGTTCATCAATGTGTTCACATCATTATTATAATGGAGATATTAGATTCTTTCTCTCGTACAAACACGACATTTCTTCATAATTCATTATAAATGAGTAGTCTCAGTTTGAGGTGAAGTATTGTAATATTTGGTAATGATAATCCGAAGATTTTTATGGGGTATCGATAATTAGTTGGACAATGGGCCAATTTATATCAGTTATTAGAAGAATACAAAAAAAACATCTTATTTTAAAAAAATATTAGGAAATTTTCAGCCCATGACAACAATTTTTCCACTCCTTTCAATTATTTTTTATCTAATGCTGAATAATGCGTCTGTGGATTCTTGCTCAGAATGGGGAAATATAAATTTTTCCTCAACCAAATATTCGAAATAAGCATTTCGCACAACTTTAACTGACTGTACTGAGAAAAAAATAAACTATGCTAGTTTGATGAGTAGTATTGAAAGACGCATTTGAGACAATTCCAAAATAGTATGATGCTTGCTCAAGTATTTCTTCACACTTGAACAATTTGCAAAGAAACTCATTTTTAACAAAATCATTCACTCACTGAAAAATTATTCTAGTGTATTCAAACCTTTTCTTATGGCACTAACTTCATTGGGTGAGATGGAGAGAGTCCGTATTTTTTTGAATACGCAACTTAGATTTTCGTTTGTATTTTTCTTATAAATTGGCCTATTGTCCGATTCCAGCTTGACGTCGACTTTTGGTACACCCTGTGTATCTATTTATGAATGAAATAGTAATATAGTAGAGATGGCCGTGGGCAGGCACGATTTTTGATTGGTCAATCGCTTCACATGAAGTTTACTGTCAAGGACTTACATTTGTAGTTCCATCGGATTATGAGAGTTCAAGTCACTTTTTGGAGTAATAACAATTGATAAATTTGTCAATGTTCTCAGGATGAAGTTAATGGTCAAATGAAATGTAGTAGTGGAATATTAAGCAGTTCTTCGTTCTTCACGCCATTTCTCAAATGACCTCTCTGTTTATTGATATTAATTCTATGCTTGAACAGTGCTTTTGAATACTTTGAACCGCCTCGTTCCACCCACAATACTTTACTTGTTTTTCTACGGTGCCAAAAAGATGATGAGGACATTTCAAGTATTTGAAGATCCTGGGATATCCTCATATGTAGTGAGTATAGCAGGTACTCACCATTTTGAATTGTCGATCCGTTCAATCCACAAAGTGGACAAGCTTCATTGGTGAACATGCAGGAATAACATCTTTCGTGACCACAATTGTCGATCAAACGTCGCTTTTTGCCCTTGTCGAAGGGCATTTCGCAGCTGGGACATATCGTACCTGCTGAGTGTTCTTGATCTAGAAGTCTCCTTATAGCTGCCAAATCTGGAAACAAAGATCAAACATCAATAAATTGTTGTTTGAATATTTCTTATTGCATAATCAAATGAAATAAGCAGACCACTAGCACTAAAAGTGGTTAAGGAATCAGATTGTATTAGTTGTGTATTGTGCTGAAACTAAACACAACGATGTCATTGAAGAGTCTATAGGGTAAAAGTTCAAGAAAAACATTATCTAGTTGTTATATAATCTACACATCGTGAAGTAAATAACCATACTCTGAGAGGTCCAGCTGGTTTTCAATTGGTAGGGCTAGACCAGAAAAGAGAAAATCACCACAAAAGACGACACCATCAGCGTCATAATGAATGCAGATTGCAACGTTGCGAATTTTCAATGAAATACACCACTAGTTTGTCAACAAAGTTTCAATTCACCAGTATTCTTCCAGACTATGGAGACGAACTAATATCATTCAAAGGTAGAAATATAGTTTGTATTTTAAACAAGGAATATAATGATAATATGATTTTTTTTGACACCGTTTGTTTGAGCAGAAAAAGTACTTTATTAATTTCAGAAGCGGTAATGCTGAATTCGCTATTTGTCAGTTTAGTTTTCATAAAAATTTTCTTTTTTGTCTCCATCTCAGAACAATTCGATGAATATCCTTGAAAGATCTGTCATTGAAAAGTATAAACTGACATTTCCAAGTGCCAAGTAATTTTCGTTCATTTCTTCACCTACCACTTACAACATTTGATTGTTGATTCACTTGGTTGTGAATTTCATAATGCATTCAAGAAGATATTATGAAAAATATATTGTTTTTCATCAATAGTATAGGAGTGTTTCAGTGTAAGGAAAGTAGTATTTGAACCTGTTCTTCATGACTTGCATAATAATGAGGTAAACTCTACCAAATTTCGACAGAATCGTGTGAAAGGTTATCAGTTCAAGGAAAAGTTGCATTCCTCATATCCATTAAATATCTTTTATAACGAAAAATTTCAGAATTTGTGGAACAATTAATACACGCAGAGAATGTTTTTGCGTCTTGTAAACATTATTTATACTCCGAACTGAAACACTAAATTGTGAAAAGTTGAATGCATTAATGCATTTTATCGACTTTCGCGCACATTGTCGGGAGAATATTTCTGATTAAAATTAATTGAAAAGATCTACTTTTGGGTGAATTATAGACTTGCTAACGAGATAACAGGTCCGCCTCAGAATTTTCGATGCATTATTATTTAACTGCAATAACGGTACAAGCGCTGTGACAGCGGTGGCTCAAGTAAAGCATAAGACGAAAATATTATTCTTTTTCAAACAATAATTTTGCATGTCTGTTGGTGAGAGATTTCTATAAATCATTCAAGTGATGATGCTGAAATTCAATCAAACCATTATATTGAATGGAAAGGAGTCTATAAACTCATTCCACTGTGTAGTCACTGTTGAGCATCATTATGATTGGCCAACCAGTTTTTAATAGTTCTCGGCTGTCACGCAACGCAAGCTATTGTCTGCGAGACTCTCTTCTTTGTTTTATTAGAGAGAAGTTATCCAAAGAATTCAGAGTGATTATATGGGATCCCCAAGGATCAGATATCAACAGAGATGAGAAAAAGATAAATTAAGGTGGGAACTGCCTTTTTATAAGGATGAAGAAATTGTCTGCATACCAAATTAGATAATAAGCGAGTATTCTGAATATTTTGAATAGCCTCGAGTTTACATTCAACGTTAGAATAATTTCAATTGAAATAGAATGTGATATGGTCAGTATTATTTCATCAGTTGTGACACAAAAACCGTTTGAAGAATATTACACTTCAACCTCTAGAGATTCAAAGTAGACTGAACTCAAACCAAGACCAAGAGAAGAAGGAACATTAAATTATACTCCAAAAACTTATATGTTGTTTGTTTAAAGAGAATAGAAGGAGGAAGTAAAGAAGAACAAGCAAGTAAAGGATGAAAAGAATAAGTGCGAGAAGAATGTTATATTCAAGGTGATGTTCACAAATGCACTTATATAATTGGTAAGATTCGGTCGTTGAATCTAGCCATGTTTGGAGAGTAAACGATATCTGTCTCGGCTAGCTACATCATTATATTTTTTTTCATACAGTATCTATCAGAAAATGAACTCATTCTCTGTGTGAAATTGAATTTTTATTCAGCTCACGTAACAAACGAATCTACAGGGCCAATTTGTGTATAACTGTGGTTGCTCTCACCACACGAAATGAAATTATGAATTGGCTCTCCGTGAGAAAGGAACGCATCTGGAGATTTTTATCAATTCCGAGAATAGCGCAGATAGGCACCTACACAACTGTATCATCAATAATCATCTAAAAGTGTATTCAATGATATGAATTCGTTGAAGATTATAGTCTGGGATTTCCATGATGTCATATAATACACATCGAACTGGAGCACTGTTTTATTTTCACTCCAAATCATATTTATTTGTAATCCTTATCTCTACCGTGATATGTTCGAACAAAATACACCCGCAGTTTTCTTTTATGAATGAATTATGGATAACAAACGAATCACTTTCATTTTTTCTGTTGGTTTCTATTCGTTGTTTGAAACTATGAAAGAATGCCATTTGATGTAAGGTCCGTTGAATCTCATCGTCCAATCCATCTAGTACGATACTCCTCATCAAAATACCGTCTTACTGAACCGCAATAGTGTGGAGGATCACCATCCTGTTGAAGTGCTATATCCAAATCGCTGAGTACATCTGGATTATCGGAATGGTCACGATCACTGGACCACACACCTTTGGATTTTTTTCTGTGGCGTAACCTCAATCAAAGGTTAACGTCACTAAATCTGATAATATTGACGTTTCAAAACAACTGATTATTGCAGAATTTGAGGCTGTTTTCGCAAAACAGTTGCAAATGTACGAGAAGAGTTTGAAATAGGATATTTCACTGTCAGGAATCAAATGGGCAATTTTGGGCAATTTCTTTCAGTAGATACTATTACCAAATTTGTCATTGCTATCTTACTGAATGAAATTTCATGAGCCATTGAAACTGTCATCAACACAAACAAAATTCAGGTAATTTTGGTTCTTGATTCATTTCTTAATCCGATCGATTCTGCTCTTCCTTACGAGCTTGAAACATCGAACTTTCAGCGTATGTGTTCGATGAAAAATATCACTCGAAATGAATCGCTGTAGAAAGGTAACGTTTGTAGTGTTTCTAAAGTGATTCTTTCGTTTAACATACAACCTCTTCAGTTACGCCACTTATCCTCGGTAAGAACTTCACTCGTCTTCACATCGAATCAATTCTATGTTACGAGAAATCGGAACCGACATTTAATTCTCTCCCATGGGCGATATCGAGATCGTTGTGACCTCGATTCACCACCACTCACCGCTGCACGACCATGACGATATCATTAATCACCTGTGGAAGATCTACTACTAGACACCCTATCGCTGTACCATTGCGATTTTTTGTCCTGGCAAAGGTGAACGTAGATTAATTGTTATGATTTTATCTGATCGGTGGCATATTGAGGGTGGATGCTTGTGTCCTGAAGCGAGAAGGTATATCCAGCTTGACAAACGTACATGAATGTATCTCACTCATCCTATGATCAATTTATTGGATACGAGTAAAGAATTTGTTGCTTTTTAATGAAACTTCAACAGTTTTGTTCACAACTAAAAGAAGAAATTTCAGAACCGATAATAAAAAAACGAGGCAGTTTTTATTGAAACTAGGAAAAAAATTGTGACCGAATCGTCTCTATGGAAATGCCGACCAGATATCTCATATTCCAAAACTTTTCTGAATTGTCACGAATGGCGCCACCATCGGCGCCATATTGAATGCAATTTGCAGCTTTGTTAATTGTTAATGAAATACTATTTAATTCAATTTCAATTTATCAGTATTTTACGATTCTATGGAGATGAAAGAATATCACACGAACTAAAAAATCAACTTTGGTCCTTGTTGAAAGATACCATTTGTTTCGCAAAGAAAATTTATATCATTAATCTTAGAAGCGGCAACAATAATATCTTTGCTCATCAGTATAGTTGTCAATCGAGATAATAAATTACTAATTCTCGTAAAAATGTTTTCTTTGTCTGCTCAATGTACAGTAAGAAGGTTGCATATAGTGGAGTGAATGTGTTTTCAAAAATACCTGTAACCAAGAAAAACTGTATTGATTTCAATAACTTGTCAAAGATAATTTGGAAAACGAAAATGTTCAGATGAAGAATGTCTATGTTATATCAACACCTGTATTTAGCATTATGATAGACTATATTGTAACATGCGCCTCGTTATTGAAGAAATTTGCAGACTGAGTAATAAAAAAGTATCTTCGCCACTTTCAATTATAAACTATATAACACTTTATTTTCATTCGGAAACAACACCGAGCACAAATATTCTACTATAATTTGAAAGTTGACGAAAAGGAATACCCATATTGAATTTTCCGTCAGTTCTGACTAACATCGAAGCAAACAATTTCACTGAACATGATCGTATCACCATCTCAGAACAGTTAATATTATTGTAGTATCAGTTCGATGTACTTCCCATCGACACATCAGTTTGATAAACAATTGGAGAAGGGTTTCACCTTGAACTTAAGAAACACCAACATTATGTCACATTGCGTATTCAACTACCATGATATTTCGTTTTTTTTAATACCTGAATGAGAACATAATATGCATAGGATAGTCGCTCCATGTCGATTTTCAATTGAATCGTTTGGTTGGCTGATATTTTTATCGACTCCCATTTGCTTTTATAGTTTCTACAACCATAAAACTATCCAGAACTGAATAAAAATTATTAATGAGCAATTTTCTTCGGTGAATTGAATATGAAAGCACTTCAAATGCCAACATCTTCGACTATATTATTATAATTACTTCCGGTTAATTCCGCACATTGCTATGCTCACCTAGATACTTAATTAATTGACCGAGTGAGTGCAATTGCATCTCTCTTTCATATCTCAAAGAAGCAACGTCGAACCTTAATTGTTACCATTTTTGAAAATACAGCTATGCGAGCAAAAACATGCAATCATTAAATCAGAACTTTACATCTGTAAAAGACCAATACTAATACGGACTTCTGAAGTTTCATCGTCTAATCAGTAATCGACTGGAGTACAATGACAATTATAAGCAATTGAGAACTTGTTTCATAGCCTATTGAGGAACACTTGGAAAAAGCCCAGACTTGGAGGTGGGAGACTGAAAGCTAGTGTTTCTTCTGGAATTGAAATATTTGTCATTGGCTCATTTGTAGATGAGTCTAAATGTGAGACACCTACTCATAACCTTATTCAAAATGATATGGATATAGTTTTATTGGAATTCATTCAAATATTGAAATATAACTTATGAATTGTGCTAAAAATTATTCGCATGTTTTGAAATTAAAGATATTGTCAACACAATTATTGCTGCTGATTGAAGATATATTATGATGATCAGGTACCTGTTCAAGGAAACTAATGTAGTTCATAGTAGTCTATTTATTGAAAGAAATAGTTTCAACATACTTTTTTCAATGCCATTAGTGCAAAATAATAATAATTTAGCTAAAGACATATTATCTAGAAACATTTAGCCACCAATAATTATGGCAATACTTCACAGTGACTTCACTTTAAACCAAATTTATTTGAGAGAAAAATAGTTTGAATGATTAACTCAACCCTACTTTCTGGGGTTTTGGGGTATCGTTAAAAAAGGACAAGCAGCTGTCATAATTAGCTTGAATACATAGACTTGAAAAGTTGATAGTCTTCAATTTTCTGGGGTTATTGATTTTGCCATGGTAACTCCAAAACAGGCCATACTTAAATAAATTCATCAATAATTCACTTGCATTTTTAGTTAACAAAATAATATACCTCCATATTTTCTAGGACGCATTGTGTTCAATAAGTTTTTCAACCTGTTGCGAATGTGCTATAAGTTATTTCTCAACTGTCTCTTTCAATCATATTCAATGATTTTGATTATCGGGTACGTTTACGATTATTTAGATTTATTGTTCCATTAAATAGTACTATTGATTTCTCGTTTATCTTGTAATAATTATATTTCATATCCAGGTTAGTCGTGACCACTCAGAAATAATTTTTTCTCGGCATTTCTATTATCATGATTATTATCTATCGAGGTGGATATTTTATATAAACCTTCGACCGCCGAAGGCTTGTTGGAGAAATATTCGAGGGGTATACTTGAGTAATATACTAGGAACCTATAAATCGTTTGTTGTTGTTTATTGATGAACAACTGGTGGAAAGTTGGAAGATTCCCGTTGGGACTTCCATTTGAAAAGGAACTTCAAGACGCCAATGGGTGCGATTTCTTCGCAAATATCAGTCGAACAATTACCAGTGTTATTATCTAGAAATCATGCCACGGGTTGCCATAAATTATACATAACAATGTGAAACAACGAGAGGCGGAGGTTTATTGCACTAATATTCCATCTAATTGAATGGAATTGTGATTACTATTTACCATCAGCTAGGAGATAAAATCTTGGCGAAGAGTACTCTATGCAGGTGAATTCATATTTTGCAATCTTCAAATGGCAAATAAATGTTTCTGCACGATGATCATCCAATACATGGACGATTTCGGTGATTTCATGGAATGTTTACTAATCGTGATCGGAGAATCTGCGAGAATATCATCGTCCATTCACGTACAGGGTTCGTTAGGAAACATGTGATTTTTATTTCCTTCAACATATTGCTACACACAGTGATTAATATTCTTTCCATTTCACTGGTTTTGAGTGATGCGTACACACTTAGCCCTTGTCCTTCTTCACCGAGCGTTTCGCAACGATGACAAACGTCCTAGTTTTTGCGCACGAAAAACCGACAATTGAAGGAGCACCGAGACCGAGCAATGCGAGAATCATCGGCCAGGAGCATGAGAACTATAGCGTTCACACTCCCAAGCTGCCCACATCTATTCTCACTTGTCGAGCTGATTGTTGCAATGATGCAATTGGGAACGTAATCAAATATGCATCTCTATTTCTCTTCCTCAAACTATCCGATGAGGAATTTAAATGCTGTTTCAACTTCATGAGCAATTTTTTTGCTTTTATTTTTATTTTTGATATATCCAGGAACATATTAGACTTGGAATTGTGTGTTCCTTTGAGTAATCTATCAACCTTCTTCAATAATTAATGAATTGCTTCACAATGAGATTGACGCTCCTTACATTCTGAGCAAAATTTTTCTGTGCCGCAGTGCAACTCGTAGGGGTTTCGCATTGCACGTGGACCAGTCCAGAACAAATACACACTTCAACTCGAACATCAATGTCATGTGACGAAATTACAATGAGTTCACTTTTTTGTGATATCTCTTATAGCAAGGTGTCAGACATCATTTCGAAACTTGTTTTTATTTTTTTTTATTTGATTTGTTTGATTTTCGATTCATTGCTATAGACTGTTTTCGTTATGAATCCATTATGGTTATATATTTTTTATTTTTTTCTCACCTCATATATCAGTATCTTCAAGTTCGATTTTATTCCTTCATTATATTTTCTTAGATATTTACCCTAAAATTGGGATTTCCTGTGGGATAATAAGGACTATCATTCATATTATCAATATTATTATTTAACTAGAAAAAAACTTGAAAATCAAACTCACTTACCAGAACAAAATAAAGTTGACACAGATTCGAATTACACGATGGCAAACTACTAAAATACTCTCTAATGACACTCAACCTGGATACAACATATCATGTATTATGAGTATCAAACGCACAGGTGTTCATGTTGATATGTTAATCAACGATACAGATGAATGTTTGACATTTTTCATCACTCATGATCCTGGGTGGGTTGTGATCAAGGCCAATTGCTAATAACACAGCGATCACATATGCAAACTATGGAATTATGTCAAACGGTGCATAGTTGATTTTGCATGAAAGAGTTTTATTATGGAGCAGAATAACTGAACGATTGCAGTAAAAGGTTGTTAATGAACCTGATGCAAACATGTACCAGCTGATTTCATGAATTCAAACGACTATGAACATTTTCTGTTCTAATGAATGATGGTTATACGCCAATCCTCATTCAATGAATTGATAGTTATTGCTAATCATTTCATTTCTCATGACTAACTTGAAAACTGGAATTCCTATTCGACGGTCAGCTAACAGAAAACACACCTGGAACAATGGGTTTTGAAATTAAGAACACGCATAATGCTACCTGTCATCGAAGTGTTATTTGTTTTTTTTTTGGTACCGTAATCTTCCATAAAAACTTTCGAATATAACAATGGGGCTGCATTAATTGATTGAAAGGTAATCACCAGAATCTTCATCGTGTATGAGTAAGTAACTCACAATTACTCAAACTGAATAAGTAAAGAGTAGAATGAACAGTTCGTAATGGTTTGAATGATTGGAAATCTTGTAATATACAGGTGAGTCAACAAGATTCCAGAGATGAATACTCGGTTATTTTTCACCTAACAGATCGCCCCTTGATATTCTTGGATACTATCCTTCATACAGGGTGTACCATTGAAGCGTGGCTCATCAGAGTTGATTATGTTCAAATAGAACGAAATTTTTTCTATGGGTTGCAAAACGATTTTTCAGAACACGAATTTCATTGTGGCACCGTCAAATTATTGAAAGAATGATATATGTTTTGTAGAATTTCATCGAAATAGCCACCTATCTGAAATTACAGTTTCTTTTATCGAATTGACATGTCGTTCATCGTGTCAGATACTTTGAATCTAGGGTAAATTACACAGGATGTTATGCAGTTCTTCTAGGGATTCCTATATGATAAAGAACTGATAATTCATGAACTGCAGTGCTGTAGATAAGTTCCCTGGAGAGTAATGGATATAAGGAAGTAACTGATAAGTATGTTTGTTTCTTTCCTTCCAGTGAAATGAAATCTACTACATTCTTGTGAGAGCAATGCTTATGTAGCATTCACGAAAAATGTTTTTCAGCATATCGTACGTTTTCTAAATTACCTAATTCACTTTCATTTACCCTGGGAATATCCATTCATTTTCTGTTTTTTTCACTATTGTTTACAAACCGCGTGATTCGAAAGTAACGAAACGAACCGACTCGCTTTTTCGTCTGCGAATTTATATCGAATCGTGAATGTCTGTAAATGGATCAAGACTCGTAAATCAGTAATATTGATAAATTACCCTGTGTATTCTATCGCATGCATGATGTATGGCAATTACTGGAATGGAATACGGCATTGCAACTGACGTTTCGCAGTGGCATATCATGATATGCTGGCGGCATCATAACGAAACGTCAATGATGAACTACTTGAAACAATAATATAGTGTAGCTACTTCATTCATGGATTTTCAAATACTAAAAGTGTGTATACACGATCACCTGTGATGATTTTCACTTTCATCCGACTCGAGGGACAAAAATACCTTAAAATACTCCAAATCATGTGTGTGTCTTGATTTTGAAACGCATTGTTCCAAATATTTTCCATTAGCTGTTCTGTGGGCGGACCATCGAATAGGAATTTTTGTTTCAAGTTATCAATTCATTGAATGAGTTTTGGCGTATAACCATCATTCATTAGAACAGAAAATGTTTATAGTCGTTTCCTTTGAAATCAGCTGGTACATGTTTTCATCAGGTTCATTTACAATCTTTTACTGCAACCGTTCAGTTATTCTGCTCCATAATGAAACTCCTCCATATAAAATCAACTATGCACCGTTCGACATAATTCCACAGTTCACATTATCAAAATATCACCCCTCTTTGCTCTCCTTCTGGATTCTGAGCACGCCCCAGAATTCACAATGAGGAAATGGTCGTGAGGCACCTTGTTCGGAAGAGATATTCATTCTACAGGGTGAGTCAAAATGCCTATCAAGCTTTCCGAGGGTGATGGTACATTAGAAAAAAGTATAGTTTGGTAGATGAACTCATGACCTAAAATACTGAGATCCTACCAAAGTTAATGAAGTTGAAATAATTTCTTCACATAACTTCTGAACGGTTACTCTTGTCATAATACAACAAATTTCATCGTTTTCGAGATATTCGAGTTTTTATAGTCACATGCGAGATTCATCGGTAACGAAATCTTTCAAAATTTTGACATTTACTTTTTCTTCAACCTATTATTACCCTCAGAAACCTGACTCGTTATTTGATGCGTAGACTGTGATGAATTCATTTTTGAGATTTGCCAGACTCCCTCGCATATTAATTCAGAAATCATGGACGGAGGAGATCTCAATCTAATTTGCTGGATATAAATCAAGCTCAGAATGGATAAATTGACAAATAATTGTCATCAAAATAACGGCATCTACAGTAGCTGAATGTTCATTGTGTCCCAGACTAACCAAATCGACTGTACCTCAATTGAATTCGAACGTTGTTATTCAACATCCTCATTACAAAGAGTTTAGCAAAACGCACTGTTGATTGCCATCGCGAATGAACTTTTCGATTGCTATAATTAGATACGATTTACCGCTCCTCGAACAGAGATACCCTGAAGAATAGTTGTTGTTCGTCTGTCAGATGGCTCGCCATTATCTTATCTTATTTCGTTAGTCATGCCAAATGCATTTAGATGGTAATTTGCTTTTCTATTGAACCGTTGGAAAGCTTTTGTTTTTCAGTGTTTCCTCCTGCTATCTTCACCCAGAAAACGAAAAGACAAATAGTCACATCTTTTTATTTCGCCACTATAATGCATATTCGACCAGTAACAATTTGTTTGATTCTTATTTTTCTCATGTCATGTAGACACATGGCGAATTCAAGTATCCTTATCATTTTCATTCTTGGTAATCATGCACTTGACATGGATTTTTATGAAAATGTTTGTTGGTATTATAGTGGGGAAATTGATACTTTACGAGATATTCCACTCTTTAGTCATGCCGAAATTTCACCTTCATGCATTCATCTTTATATTCAGAATCGACAGCATGTAAATATGATCATTACGTCACCATTGGTTAATTGACAACTGTCAAACCACAAAAATATTCATGCATATATTGGATGAATTCAACATTCATATTTATAATATGAAAAATACCACATTTTTTAAGCCCTATCTGATGAAGAATGCATGTTGAACCATTTCTTGTTACCATATGTTGTGTTATGAAATTTTCAATGGGGCTTCATAATCTTGTTCAATAAACGTTCAGTGAAATAAGGTGATACTATCGCGATACTATCATCAAATTTGTGTTTTCAAACCAAGTTAACTACGTAGGTACCGAATAAAAATTTCATTAACATTCAGATCGCATAAGTGTAGAATAAACTACATTTTTGTAGTATGAATAACAGAATTTTTGAACTTATAGAGGACCAATTGAAGGAAGCTTGAAATATAAGTGGGTTTATTTATCGAATATCCACTTCAACGTAACGAAATCGCATGTGACATCCTAAGAGCATGTATTTGAAGATGTTCACTATAAAAATTTCTCATTTCGCAAGTAATTCAATGGAATTGCTGACAAAAAGTATAACCGGAAATCTTCACGTTTCATTGCTTTCTTTCATTTTTGAACTAACAATACAAGAAATCTTGCTCAATTTCGACAATAAATGCGAGCGCTGGACAAACAGAAACGGTATGAAGATCAAAAGATAATCATTTATTTTTAACGATCTATATTTCATATTTCATTTCCACTCGAAAGTTTGGTGAAAGTAAGAGGAGATAAATCATAGAAGATAACAATTCCGAGCGCATGTTTTCGAGGTATTAGAGAACAACAAACAAACGGTGAACCAAATTTTTATGGGTTGAATCAACACTGAAAAGTGATATCAAACTTTCATCGGATATGCACGAAAAATTTTGTTTGTTATGCTCCATTACCCATTTTATAAACCAGATATTTATACAATGATTGATCCAATATGAATAACATTGGGTACATAATAGTATTGTTGAAATATTTTTCATCAGTAAAGTTCAATTCAATAATATGAAAATTAGAAAGGGAGATCGAGGGTCTCAATTTGAGGACTGCAAAACCATGTGGCCGATATTCTTTATTACATTTTGTGGCCATAAAGCTTAGCAATCACTCGGTAGCTGGAGGCTTTCAAAAGAAACCAAACCTTTTATTGCCCTGTGCCGGTTTTCAGTACATTAACTCTGTGAACTGAATGCGAAGAAAAAGAAATAAATGGCATTTTCATCGTGACTATTAACTCACTTTTACGCCGATATAAACATGTTATTCACAAATCGTCAAGAAGTCAAAAATCGGTTCTTAAAACTCAATTAGTTTCAATCAAAGTACTACCTAGGGCGTAAACGTTTAATGAGATCTGCATCAGAATTTCAACGGATTTTGTAAAATGATCTCATTAATATCGATACCATATGTCCATTACGAAATAATTATAGAAGTAGTTGTAAGGGAAACAAACAAAAAGTCATATTCTTCGGATATAACCAGATATAATGTTTTAGTGTTTTCAATATGATAGTGTTTATTACTGAAAATAATCAACAGAGATAGATATTTTTTCTCGTGCGGAAAACTTTTGTATTTAACTTTTTTTGATACCTTGTATATTTAACCGAATAATCGACCGTTTCCAGACTTTTCTAAAGCCCTGTATAATACTTCTTGTATATTTGACAACTGCAGAGAATAAATCACGCTTGCTTTCTACCTGGCCAAACAAATATTAATGCTTGGCATATCAGGTCTTGAAATGCATCAAGATATACGCGTCAAAATGACTTGCAAATTCATAATCGAATTAAGAATGTACGAACAGCATTCTCAAAAAAGCATACAGAACGTCGATAATTAATTTCCATCTGTTAATGGTCGATCAGCAGGGAGTATTCACATGAAAAAAAAAAGTATGCTGAGAGAGAAAGTCAGTACCTGGCGGCCAGTACACACTTAAATTCGATAAAAGTTAACCATATTGCTCAAGTTTGTACAATAAAAAGAAAAAAAAAGGAATACTCGAGCACACAACGAGATTGTGACCTAGTATCATTATATTCCATCCGAAAACAACAGATAACACAGGTCTACAAAAAATTTTTTTAGGTACCCCTGATTCCAAGTTATGATTCAGTTAATTATAATACAATATGTATAATCATATTGAGCAGGAGAGTAATGATATTAGTAGTAGAGCTTATCGTGGACCAATGCGTCTTGATAAGCACCCCAATATCATGAGTATAACTGATAAGGAAAATTGCAAATAATGATAAGAAGAAGAGGAAACAGCTACCTACGTCCTCATGGAGTCATTATCAGTGGCAGCAAAACGAAAAACACTTATAATGAATCATGAGAGTGTGAACTCATTGGTAGCCTCTGCAGATAGAGTGCATAATAGGTCCAACTTGAAGCTTTCTTAAGATTTTGTTTTTCAATGAATAGTATTGACAAATCAGAGAAAGCTGTCTTGTTTTCTAAACGAAACACCTCAGTCCGATGTGAGGAGTCACTCCAAATCAATATCCAGCCTTAGGACTTCCACAGATAAACATGAGAAATTAAACATCAGAGATGGGCAATAACACAAATATAAAATGTGAACAGTCGATGATTCACACTCTCTTCCGACTCATTTCGCACCCGGAAGGCTGAACGAAGAGTCTTCACGTCTGACTGGGACATTTCTCCGACCATGAACGAGGTACTTTTCCTAGTTGAGACACCCACAACCGGCGCAACACCCTGTGGGCGTCCGAATCCAATTACTATTTATGAAGAACAGTTTCTTCGAGAACTATTATCGCATTATCTCTCTAATCACGTGGTTCGCGTAGCGAGAGAACACAGCGCCGACTACGACGCGAACATCAAATTAATTAAGAGGAGACATAGGAAAATGTCGACGAAAATATTTATGGTCAGGTGGGTGTTAATGTTGAAGAAATGTCATATGGAAGCAAACGGCGATCTCGCAGAGATTGCATAGAGTAAATGCTAGAAAATTTTCGATATATTATACAATGCTTCTCAAAAGTACCCTCCCTCTCTTGTCTTTGGAACGATTATACATAAACGAGTGGAATTTGGGAACTGAATATCAAAGGTTGTAAACATTCCTATAAGTGACAGATGACAAAAACGACTGATATGAAGTTATAAGGGCATTCGGATGAACACTATTACGGTACAGTAAGACTGTATTTGAATGATGGCCACCTCGATCACCGGATCTTACACCTTCGAATTTTTTACTGTGGGGTTACCTTGAATCGAAGATTTAGGCCACTGAATCTGACAATGTTGAGGTTTCAAAACAACGTTTTGTTGCAGAATATGAAGCTGTTTCCGCAGACACATTTGAAAAAGTATGAGAATAGTTCAAAAATGAAATATTTCACTTTCAAAAAGTAAATGAAGATTGTTTCGAGCAGTTTCTTTAGGTATATACTGATTTTTGAATCTGTAATTAATATCATACTGAATAGAATCAAAATTTTCATGTTTGCTAATGAGTCATACATAATGTGGTCTGACCAAAGCGGAATCATAATTTTGAATACATTCTGTATAGTGAATATCATGTCGATGGTGTATTATATGATACACAGTTTCACAAACATATCTGATGGCACTTTTTTGTAGCATAAATACTCCGAAAAGATTTTTTGGGCGTACAACCCAGAAATAAACAAGGTGTTTTATTTGAAAAAAGTGAACACAATGTTATTTTGCCTAGACTGAACACCATGTATATCTTGAAATATTTCAGAATTGTGTATCTGCGAAATATAAAAACGTTTATTCGAAACATCATTTTGTATTCACTTTTCTAGGTCAGAATACTTTCCATCGCTAATAGGCCACCCTGTCTAATGTGAGTGCTATTTAAATTTTTTAATCGCGTATAAACCGATGTGTTGAATGAAGATATTTTTATCATCATTAATGCTATTCTCAAATTTTCCTTTTCTTTCGTTGTTATTCTTATCATTTCCGCGCCATTGGCAACCGGTGCTATTTTTATTCATTGTGTTTTCACATGAATATTGCCAATGATCTAATCGACTATAAATGTAGATAAAATTGAATAGACATTCGAACACCACTTGACTACAAAGGTCATCTGCAATAGATCATCATTGAACTGAGTATACGTAATGAAATAAGTTCTGCGAATCCATAACAGAATATTTAAACAAATTGACCTACTTCTAGATTGTCATAATCTGGTAGGAGCATATTATGTTTGAGTTTATCTCGATAATTTGCGACGCCGGCTTGACGTGTTTTGAATCATTTCGACATTGAGTTCGGCTTTTCTGAAATCGTGGTCAAACATTCAATTAAACCGCATTCTATAGATGAATATGCACCGAAAACTCACAATTAAAGATACTATGGAATGCGAATGATGCCATATAATCTATAAAAGGACATTACCTAATCAGAGACACAATCTAAACAGTAAAGTAGCGTTACTGTGCGGAGCCATATGGCAGTGTTAATTAGTAGTATTAATTATCTACTTCGACTCAGCTGAATGATCGTAGATAAAATTCTGATGATAGCAATCTCGTAGCCAATAGAGCAAAGAAAAACGTGTCGGGATCACTCTGTATAGTTAATTATCAAAGCATCTCTTCAAGTCCTACGCAAGAGTCAGCCATCAGAATCAAAATTTATGGCACTGCATTGCTTCAAGACATCTAATTTCTCTATAATAAGCCAATCATTTCAATCAACGACAACGTTTCTCCATTCATAATTATTCGTAATTGTTATTTTCATCCATTTCGAATACCGATATCAAGCTAGGAGAAACATCACGCTCGCTAAGTGACTAATCTCAATGACATGTTGAGGAAGCATTGTTTGCTAATTATTGAATCACTTTGATGGAATTCAATTACTTTTCTGAGCAGACAAAATCTTCGAATGGAAAGTTTTCGATGAAAAAAATCTGTAAAACAGTTACCTGTACTCTGAGTAATTGAAAATTGAACCTGATTATTCTCATCAGGAAAATCATCTTCTCTTGCGTCTGAGCTTCAGTGAGATTGTTTACGATAAATAACTTGAACACTTTTTCAGAAATTCAGCTTTTCCAGATGAGAGATCAATTCAACTTTCAATTTACTGTTTTTTGAGCGACCTAATCAATAGAAGTTTATTTAAAGTTCAGTGAGGTCTACGTTTGGTAGTTTCTTAATGGTTATCGGTAACGTATCTCCTGTGACTTTCTGCCTGAACCAAAAATCAGGAAATTATTCCGTTCTCTTCTATCCAGTTTCTCCAATTCATCTTTTTCATTTTTGAGTGAACCAATTTCCAATAACAATCTGGTTTCACTTGCCTCGATTGTAATCTTGAGTTCCCTTCTGCTTCTCACTAATCCCTCATATAAATGCTTGCTATTTTATTTCTTTTGATAGTTTGATTGTTTAGCACCTATACCAATAATCAGCTATTATTACTTCTGGTTGGTTTATTATTTCAATAGTTGACTTCTCAATTTTGGATTATTTGATTTCAAATAATGACGTAGCTATGTCAAATACAATTTTGTGCAACTCTTGGTTTTATTACTACTGGTCAAAAACACTCTTGTGAGAGCTCACATATATATCGACAATACTCGACAATGCAGATATATGTCAATAACTCAATAGTAACTATGAAAGCATCAACTTGTCACAAGAGCTACTTAGGAAATAAATCACAAATTACTTGCACTTCCAAACAGTTATGACTATAAGGAGATGAAATATCCCTCATTTCCTTTCTCATCAGTAACCCCAATATGGAAGGAAATTATGAATATATGGTTTGTTAGTTCACTGACTCTAAGTAGTACTCTTAACGTGATGCAACAACCTCTGCAGATCGTTTATTCTTCCTCCATAAGCCAAATCGCCACATTGTGGCTGGTGGAGGAAAAGTTGTCGCCCACGTACAGTCACTGAATGTATTTAATAACAATTCATACATCCGCATCAGTGCCCATTCATGAGAAACTCCATTTCGTACGTGAGCAGTGGAATTCAGTGGCGGGTAGAGGGTACATATGTTTTCAATGGTAGTGTACATCAAATTTTTCATTAGTCACATCTGAAGCTTGAATTATATTGTTTGTTGGTCTAGAAATGTGGATGATGCAAGTTTGAATTCGAAGATTAACATATCTTCTCGAAATAGTTATGTTAAAAATCTCATATATAGTCGGTGTGAAAGCAGCCACGAATCGAAGGTTGGACGCCCGCCCGTCATAGGTAATTTTTTACCGCGTTCAACGAAAAACACGTTGCAATTTTTCGGGTAAGCGGATGCTTTATTGATAACCCTTCATGTTGCCTGATTTTGTCAGGCAATATTTCATCCCCTATCATCCCCTCAAGTGTAGATCAATAATAATTCATAACTTCCTTTCACCATGAATGAAATATTGCCGAATTGTATTCCACTCTCAATACTCAAGTACACAATTTGAAGTAGAGGCGTAAGAATGAATCAACTATAGCTCATAATAGACTGGACTGACATTGAATCCACGACAATTGAATCAATAACCTATTGCCTTCAGTAAGATGGCAAATATATATACGATTTGGATATTATTTGCCATATATCGACTGCCACATTTACTTTGGATACGACTCTGGAAGACATTCCTATTGGTAGAATGAACACCTTAGACAACTTTGAAATTGAAATCGTTCATAATAATAACACGATGATTGAATTTGCATTTCCATTCTTCGTCTGGATATCGATAACTGAAATGCATTGTAGTCTTGAGAAAGAAACAGGACAAATTCAAAAATGCATCTCACAAGAAAAAATTACCGTAATAATCCACAATACTGTAGATCAGTTTCATTCTTTCTCAGAATCTTTTGTATCCCACCGAGCTCCCCAAAGTCACTGACCCGAGGCGCAGGTTCATTTCGTCGACTGGCTGCACCGACTTACGCGTGGCTAAAAATAATAAAAACTGGTCGCAAGAAAAAATCGTAATGAGATTATTTACATACGCGACGGATGACATTTTGTTCGGGTCCTCTATCAAATCTATATCCGCTTGTAACACGTCCGATCTGACAAATACAGTGGAGATTGATGATTTCGCTCGACTACCACTGAATTTATTCACAGAACATCACTAATTATACAGTTATATGATTTGTAGAACTAATTAGTAACTCGTGTAAGGTACTAGGAAGTTCCATTCTGTTCTCATCTGTTCTCACCGAATAAAGTGATTTGTTGTAGAATTTTCGCGGCGACACCTGCGAAACAAATTCTATCTCAGTTCGATTTGTTGAAATACCTATCCTATGTAAAATCATCGTTGATTTTTCTTCAAATTTTTCTGCTAACAGATGATCCTGACAACTTTCCGCAAAATATACGCTACGCCCAAGTTTACGTCGTCCGATATCCTTTCTTCGAACTATTCGAGTAATGCTATCTCAATGTTATGCATCTTATTTTTTTGCTCCCATTGAAAAACTATATGGATGATGAAATATTTTCGACAGTGTAGAAATCCGTGATAGTTTCTGATGGTTAATTGAAAAGTAGGCCTTTCATTTAAAAAATCACTGATTCTTATGACGGATATTTTGGTGTTCCAGCGCTTTTCAAACTCGTGAGCAATTAGTTAAAACAATTTTCGAATTCCTTGGATATTCTATTGTCAACGTTATTGGTTATTTGATTTCACCCCAAAAGCGTTTTGACTTGTCGACTGTTAAGCTTATATTCTGACGTAATAATGGTTAATATTGTTCATCGTGTTTGCGCATTCTAACAATCAGAAATAATAACTGACTATTTATAGAGAACTTCCCAATTATTTCATAGCATTCAAATGTGTCATACAAACAACGTTATGAAGTGAGAAGCAAAATCTCATGAAGATATCTGGAGCAATACTTCTTACAAACCCAGTAGCGCTAACATCTTTTTACCAGAACCAGTACCATAACCATAACAAAATAGATGTCCGGTAACAACAAGTGAATAGACCTGAGTGCATCGTGTATCAATGTTGCTAATGAATCGATGGGTAAGTAAACTGTCTTTCGACTCGAGACAGGTGTGAACGTGGGCAGTACCTAGACGGTGAGCCCGTGGGCGTCAGACGTGGGCACACCAGGTACCATCAGGAGTGGTATGGTGACTTGGGGTCCGTGTCTTCCATTCTGCGAGGTTATGATATCGACTATCGACATTTTTGCGTTGTTGATAGCCTTGCGTCGATTGGACAGGATAGTGATAGTGCTTATAGTAGAAAGAGTTGATAGTATTTACTAATCTCATAAGAACGGTCGGTAAAATTGCGTATGATTAATACTTTTCGAGATTTTCCACTTGATTTTCCAAGTAGAAATTTCACTTTCTTTTCTTGAACGTTCACGAACGAAATTGTACAGCTTCCTGTCTAATTTCTTCACAACGTGACAGATTATATGTTAGGAAAGGGTTCGTCATATATTCGTCATGAGAAAATACTGAAATCGCCGTATTTTTGGAATTTTTACACCCCATATTTCTTGAGCAATTGCCAACTTTATATCTACCAAACAACGTTTATATTTCTGTTATCTGTCGTTTATACACAGTTAACAACAGGAATTTTGTGATCATTCCTAATATGTCAACCTTCCAAACATGTATATGTTGATTTCATTATGATACCAAAATTTTCATTAAATTTAGTTTCGACCTTCTTTCACTTTCAATTCAGGAGTTTATCATACGGGAATCTTGTTTTCATTTTTATTTCATGGTATAATTTCCATAAAAAAATACCGATCATGTGTTCAACCATTAGTATGACTACTTGATTGATATAAAGTTGACGGTTGCTAAAAAAATGTAGAGTCTGAATAATTTCAAAATGAATACATGATGAACTCTTTCCTAACATATGCCACATTATTGAAGAAATTAGCCAGGAAGCTGTAGGAATCTTGTTCGAAATCGTTCAAGAAAATCAGATGAAATTCCATCTTCGAAATGGAAGATCTCGAAATGTATTAATTTTTCCACGATAATGATGAGTTGGTGTTTTTTTTAGCCAAAATACGCAAGTTCTAACAAAAATCATGTTAGGACTTGAAGGCCTATAATTTTACCGAATGGTAATGAAAATTTAAAATTTGAGATAAGCTATGTAAGGAGATAATTACTATTCTTTGGAAATTGTTACTGAAAATGGCAATGATATCAGAAATGTTGACCTTTAAATATCTCCACGTCGAACTCGAAGTTCAATTTTCTATTTCCACGTTATTTTGAATCAGCCAATTCATTACAACGCTCTCACAGCTGTATTTCACAGGTGAATACTTGTTATTATTGAGTCAGTTTGAGTCGAATTTCTCGTGTCATAGCATCACGGTTGAAGAACTACGGGACATTCAGTGTCGGACATATGCCATAAATATCATTAATTTCACATCACATTATATCAGACAACTGGCTGTGAACCATAACCATAACGGCAGAAATACTTTTAAAGCCAGCTACAAACGTCTAGTTAGACTAATGATGGTACTAACTGAAAATCAAAAAGTTTTAGTATTTTTAATCAGTACTACACAGTGGCGAAACGTAAGTAACATTTGTAGGAGTAATGCTACAGAAATATTTCGAATTGTATGAAAAAAGTATTCGATATTCACATCCGGATAAAACCATTTAAATTGGAAGTGGCCAGGAACGTTCTTATTTTGAATCTAAGCGGCTTCATTGTACTGCATTTCTTCAACCTTCAATTATTTTTCACGTGAAAAATTTCACCCAGGTACTTTCGAAAGCTTCGAGAGAGTTTTTTCCGAATCAGATTCCATATATGCTATCACATAATCGAATTCTGCCACATCAGATGAGAATTTTTCTGTTTCAAGCTCAGATCTCAAGTTTTTAAGAGTTCTCAAAAAAGTTTACTGGCATGATTGATACATATCAACAAAGTAGCCCAGGCCAAAAAATCGTAACCGATATAACCAAGATTGGTATCTGTCATGGATTCCCGCAATGTCAGTGATAACGATATTTTCAATTCTTCGAGCGAGTGATGATAATATTCATAAAATTATCTGATAATTCAGGGAATTCTGAAAAACTCGATTCTCGTTATTCCACTTCTATTTCTACCCATATGACACTTCAATAATTCTGATAATTGAAAAATGGTATAGCGATAATGAATGAATCATGATATTATTCAAAAAAAATATTTTTTAGTATGAATATATTCAATGTGAGCTTACAAAAAAAAGGTCAACAGCGTTTTCGGATATTGCGTTTCCAATATTGATGCACCAGGAAATACTCATTAGTACATTTATATCATTGGTTCATATTGAAGGTCATCGTATGACCTTCAAAAGTGTTGGGGCTATCGCTGGTTCAATCAGAACGTTACGTGCGAAATTATATTGGGATTATAAGTGACAATTATTGAGAAACATAAATCATAAATTATGGTAAGCGTAACATTTTTTCCCATCGAAGTGAAAGTTCTGCGTTTTAATGAATTTGCTGACCACGTCAAATTGTCTCCTGATAGCCTTTCTTCTCTGGATCATAAAACAATAATTTCAATCGGCAATTACAAAAAAATGCCTCCCATGAGCCATCTCGAATGCGTCCATGTAAACGGCATTCCTGAGTCGTGTCTATGAATTTTACACCAAGCGATGACTGGAATATTTTTCGACCCATTTAAACTCCTCATTGTGGAGATAGACAGGTAAATTATAAGCTATAGCTTTTCTACTCACTCATTCTCCGCTCCTCTTGTAATTTGTAATTTACATACCTGTAACAAAGAGAAAAGATTGTTTAGGTGGTAAATTGAAATACGAAACGATGAAAGTGTCATTGGCGATGATGATGATGGTAATGGTGAAATGTTGATAGCCCTTTCGAGGTTGTAAATCAAACTTCGTTTATTACTTAGTAAATGTCAGCGTATCGTCAGGTATTGGCATTGAGAAAGTTCGAAATACTACACATAATACTTATGTGGATAGTAAATGATTTCGAGGTATTCTCGACTTGTACTACAAATTGTTCTATAAGTTGTTGAAAATTGTTTCGTTCATGCTCAATATCAAGGAACAACATCGGATGAGATTGAAAACCAGGAAGCGAAAATAAATGGAAGATTCGAAAAAGCAATCAAACTATATTACGCACTAAATAACAAATTCATAAACAAACATGTAGTCTCAAAAAGAAAAAAATTAATAACATTCAAAACCATATATAAACACTGACGGCTAAAACGAGAAGCAGACTGATGGCAACAGAAATTAAAGAAATACGCAGAACTAGAGGAGTCCCAAGAGATAAAATAAGAAATACACAATTGAAAAAAGAATTATAGAGGTCATTGTAACATTCATCGAGACGAGACGATTGGGATGGTGGGGACATTTGCAGAGGATGACATATGAGAGACAGGGAAACAGGTGTATGAAGCGAGAATACGAGCTGAAAAAGGAAGAAGAAGACCGAAGAAAACATGGATTGACACGATTGGTGAAAATGTACGGAGAAGAGGTAGAACCTGGAACACAGCTAACAGACTGGCACGAAACAGAATGTTGTGAAAAATGTTTCTAGAATGTCTCGAGACCCATAAGGTATTAGGGCTATATATCGTGCATATTCTACTGACATGAGATCTGATACGAGATAAACGATATTGATTGAACCAACTCAACGAGTCAATGAATAGAATCGGAATGGCAAATACAACCATTCGTAGGTTCGGCCAAAAAGACACACTTTGTCATTGCGGTGAAATTCCAGAGCTAGAAAAAAAAATCACAATATTTTCAAAACATCAGAGAAGACGGCAAAGCACTCAAAATAGATCTACAAGAAAACTGAGGCACTTTGGCGTTATAGACTATTTTAGATATTGAACCAGTGATAATTTATGTATATACATCATTTCTAGTGGATCTGAAATAATTATTCAGAATAAATGACATTACAAATCTCCAAAAGTCCCAGTAAATCATTCGTACCTCGCCAATCCTGGCAAGATTTATCCACATACGCAAAAATACTTTTTCGAATACCTAAGAATAAAATATGTTCATATTATCAATGGAAAAGGGATTCATCTTATAATTTATGTGCTCCGGCAAAGAACAGAAATGCAAGACCAAGCATCGGACTTTTACAATGCTATTTGCGGCCTACGCCAAGCTTTATGTCAGATTTATGTGCAGGCTCAACCGACTTTTCTCATTTTCATTCATAAGAGTTCACACTGCGAAACGTCTTCAGGATTTCAGGTTTTGACTCTCTGATTGGTTCAATAAGCAAGATCACAAAGTCGCTCCTAAACTATCAAACAAAACATTTCCAAAAGCGATGACAAGACAAAATGTGTCTACTTGTCAAGCTTCATTATTTGCACTAGACTGAAAGAGTGATCGTTACAATGTTCGCATCGAGAACCACATGCGTCGTACGTTCACTATTGTTAGTAGGTAACCAAGGTGTCTTCATTTGATAACTCAAAGCATCATCTTGCAAAAATCTTCTAAAAAGTTAACTTTATCTGCATGAATATAATTTATCAATTTGCATATTCACTTGAAGTTTATAGTAACGTCAACTAGTGCGATGTTGCCCTTTTTGAAACTGACGAATACATACTATATATAGGGTGATTCACCTAACTGATTCTTTGGAGGTCTATGAATAACTAACAGAGATATCAACTTGAGATTTTGGTTACTTCTAGTTATATCTGTTATTGCATTTCGAATGGCTTCTCTATCGTGATTTGTTTTCATATTTTTTCGAAAAATTATGACAAATGGATTGACTGATTGAAATGTCTGTATTATCTACAATTTTCAAAATGAAAAGTTCAATACCCATACACACATCAATGAAAGAATATTCAATCGGGTATCCCTGACAGTATTCCAAAATTGTCAGCAGTGTGTATGATATTTAGGACTGTTACTTTTTACACTGTTACTTTTTTATCGATGTGTATACGGAGATCGAAAGATAGGTAGAAAAGCGATTCAAAATGCAACAATTTCAGAATCCTACGTAAAATTCTGAAATGTAAGGATGAACAGGATGTTTCATTTGGATGTCCATAAAACTGGCACAGCCGTTTTGGCACAACCAAACGAAAATCATGCAGTATTTAATAACTATTTAATAACTATTTTCTAACACAAGAAAAAATTTTCTAACTCAAACGGTTTTCGAAAAAACGGGGTTGTGCCAGCTTTACGTAAAGCTGGCACAGCCGCGTTGTAACTTTTTACTCAAAGCAGCTACGAAGTTGATTCAAATGCTCAATTTTCTAACTTTTTAATAACTCTCAACTGGTGTATACAAATTTTGATTTTGAACAAATTTGAAGATTCTACGGGGGGCCGGACTTGCATACATTTCATAAAATCTCGGTAATACGTTTTCTCATAAAAATTCATCAATAATCTATGATAATGAAGAGATTAACTAACAGGAAAGGCTTATTTTATCCCATTATAGTGAATGTTTCGAAATACTGTGCAATACAGTTATATGAAATCAGGAAAAAGTAAACAATACGAGAAACGTTTTCGTCTTCTAATATTTTCTAACTCCAGCACAATCACTTATTTTTGCAAGATTTCGATTCATTATGATGGAAACTAACGTAGTACAGTATTTTCGATTGAAAAATTTCGAAGGAAAAAATTTTTTTCCACGAAACATGACAAACAGACCATACGAGAAACGTTTTTGTCTTCTAATATTTTCTAACTCCAGCACAATCACTTATTTTTGCAAGATTTCGATTCATTATGATGGAAACTGACGTAGTACAGTATTTTCGATTGAAAAATTTCGAAAGAAAAATTTTTTTCCACGAAACATGATA
Source organism: Plagiodera versicolora (assembly GCA_037013635.1). Taxonomy (NCBI): domain Eukaryota; kingdom Metazoa; phylum Arthropoda; class Insecta; order Coleoptera; family Chrysomelidae; genus Plagiodera; species Plagiodera versicolora. The sequence goes on along the minus strand of CM072982.1, from coordinate 8,891,920 downwards.
AACAGACCATACGAGAAACGTTTTCGTCTTCTAATATTTTCTAACTCCAGCACAATCACTTATTTTTGCAAGATTTCGATTCATTATGATGGAAACTAACGTAGTACAGTATTTTCGATTGAAAAATTTCGAAAGAAAAAATTTTTTTCCACGAAACATGATAAACAGACCATACGAGAAGCGTTTTCGTCTTCTAATATTTTCTAACTCCAGCACAATCACTTATTTTTGAAAGATTTCGATTCATTCAGATAGAAACTAACGTAGTACAGTATTTTCGATTGAAAAATTTCGAAAGAAAAAATTTTTTTCCACGAAACATGATAAACAGACCATACGAGAAACGTTTTCGTCTTCTAATATTTTCTAACTCCAGCACAATCGCTTATTTCTGCAAGATTTCGATTCATTATGATGGAAACTAACGTAGTACAGTATTTTCGATTGAAAAATTTCGAAAGAAAAAATTTTTTCCACGAAACATGATAAACAGACCATACGAGAAGCGTTTTCGTCTTCTAATATTTTCTAACTCCAGCACAATCACTTATTTTTGCAAGATTTCGATTCATTATGATGGAAACTAACGTAGTACAGTATTTTCGATTGAAAAATTTCGAAAGAAAAAATTTTTTTCCACGAAACATGATAAACAGACCATACGAGAAACGTTTTCGTCTTCTAATATTTTCTAACTCCAGCACAATCACTTATTTTTGAAAGATTTCGATTCATTCAGATAGAAACTAACGTAGTACAGTATTTTCGATTGAAAAATTTCGAAAGAAAAAATTTTTTTCCACGATACATGATAAACAGACCATACGAGAAACGTTTTCGTCTTCTAATATTTTCTAACTCCAGCACAATCGCTTATTTCTGCAAGATTTCGATTCATTATGATGGAAACTAACGTAGTACAGTATTTTCGATTGAAAAATTTCGAAAGAAAAAATTTTTTCCACGAAACATGATAAACAGACCATACGAGAAGCGTTTTCGTCTTCTAATATTTTCTAACTCCAGCACAATCACTTATTTTTGCAAGATTTCGATTCATTATGATGGAAACTAACGTAGTACAGTATTTTCGATTGAAAAATTTCGAAAGAAAAAATTTTTTCCACGAAACATGATAAACAGACCATACGAGAAGCGTTTTCGTCTTCTAATATTTTCTAACTCCAGCACAATCGCTTATTTCTGCAAGATTTCGATTCATTATGATGGAAACTAACGTAGTACAGTATTTTCGATTGAAAAATTTCGAAAGAAAAAATTTTTTCCACGAAACATGATAAACAGACCATACGAGAAGCGTTTTCGTCTTCTAATATTTTCTAACTCCAGCACAATCGCTTATTTCTGCAAGATTTCGATTCATTATGATGGAAACTAACGTAGTACAGTATTTTCGATTGAAAAATTTCGAAAGAAAAAATTTTTTCCACGAAACATGATAAACAGACCATACGAGAAGCGTTTTCGTCTTCTAATATTTTCTAACTCCAGCACAATCACTTATTTTTGCAAGATTTCGATTCATTATGATGGAAACTAACGTAGTACAGTATTTTCGATTGAAAAATTTCGAAAGAAAAAATTTTTTTCCACGAAACATGATAAACAGACCATACGAGAAACGTTTTCGTCTTCTAATATTTTCTAACTCCAGCACAATCACTTATTTCTGCAAGATTTCGATTCATTATGATGGAAACTAACGTAGTACAGTATTTTTGATTGAAATTTTTCGAAAGAAAAATTTTTTTTCTACGAAACATGATAAACAGACCATACCAGAAACGTTTTCGTCTTCTAATATTTTCTAACTCCAGCACAATCATCCGTTTCAGCAAGATTTCGTGAAGAAAAACATATTTGTGCTGGAGTTAGAAAATATTAGAAGACGAAAACGTTTCTCGTATGGTCTGTTTATCATGTTTCGTAGAAAAAAAATTTTTCTTTCGAAAAATTTCAATCAAAAATACTGTACTACGTTAGTTTCCATCATAATGAATCGAAATCTTGCAAAAATAAGTGATTGTGCTGGAGTTAAAAAAAATTTGAAGACGAAAACGTTTCTCGTATGGTCTGTTTATCACGTTTCGTGGAAAAAAATTTTTTCTTTCGAAATTTTTCAATCGAAAATACTGTACTACGTTAGTTTCTATCTGAATGAATCGAAATCTTGCAAAAAGAAGTGATTGTGCTGGAGTTAGAAAATATTAGAAGACGAAAACGTTTCTCGTATGGTCTGTTTATCATGTTTCGTAGAAAAAAAATTTTTCTTTCGAAAAATTTCAATCAAAAATACTGTACTACGTTAGTTTCCATCATAATGAATCGAAATCTTGCAAAAATAAGTGATTGTGCTGGAGTTAGAAAATATTAGAAGACGAAAACGTTTCTCGTATGGTCTGTTTATCACGTTTCGTGGAAAAAAATTTTTTCTTTCGAAATTTTTCAATCGAAAATACTGTACTACGTTAGTTTCTATCTGAATGAATCGAAATCTTGCAAAAAGAAGTGATTGTGCTGGAGTTAGAAAATATTAGAAGACGAAAACGTTTCTCGTATGGTCTGTTTATCATGTTTCGTAGAAAAAAAATTTTTCTTTCGAAAAATTTCAATCAAAAATACTGTACTACGTTAGTTTCCATCATAATGAATCGAAATCTTGCAAAAATAAGTGATTGTGCTGGAGTTAGAAAATATTAGAAGACGAAAACGTTTCTCGTATGGTCTGTTTATCACGTTTCGTGGAAAAAAATTTTTTCTTTCGAAATTTTTCAATCGAAAATACTGTACTACGTTAGTTTCTATCTGAATGAATCGAAATCTTGCAAAAAGAAGTGATTGTGCTGGAGTTAGAAAATATTAGAAGACGAAAACGCTTCTCGTATGGTCTGTTTATCATGTTTCGTTGAAAAAAATGTTTTCTTTCGAAATTTTTCAATCGACAATACTGTACTACGTTAGTTTCTATCTGAATGAATCGAAATCTTGCAAAAATAAGTGATTGTGCTGGAGTTAGAAAATATTAGAAGACGAAAACGCTTCTCGTATGGTCTGTTTATCATGTTTCGTGGAAAAAAATTTTTTCTTTCGAAATTTTTCAATCGAAAATACTGTACTACGTTAGTTTCTATCTAAATGGATCGAAATCTTGCCAAAATAAGTGATTGTGCTGGAGTTAGAAAATATTAGAAGACGAAAGCGCCTCTCGTATTGTTTACTTTTTCCTGATTTCATATAACTGTATTGCACAGTTTTTCGAAACATTCACTATAATGGGATAAAATAAGCCTTTCCTGTTAGTTAATCTCTTTCATTATCATAGATTATTGATGAATTGTTATGAGAAAACGTATTACCGAGATTTTATGAAATGTATGCAAGTCCGGTCCCCCGTAGAATCTTCAAATTTGTTCAAAATCAAAATTTGTATACACCAGTTGAGAGTTATTAAAAAGTTAGAAAATTGAGCATTTGAATCAACTTCGTAGCTGCTTTGAGTAAAAAGTTACAACGCGGCTGTGCCAGCTTTACGTAAAGCTGGCACAACCCCGTTTTTTCGAAAACCGTTTGAGTTAGAAAATTTTTTCTTGTGTTAGAAAATAGTTATTAAATAGTTATTAAATACTGCATTGTTTTCGTTTGGTTGTGCCAAAACGGCTGTGCCAGCTTTATGGACATTTCATTTGGTGTAACAAAGTTGATATTACTTCTGGTTTAACCGGAAGTAACAGCGTTTGGTTATCTATAAACACATAATTGAGCAGTTAGGTGAATTATCCTGTATACATTTGATAGCAGAGATAGAATTGTTGGAAATAAATGTATGTAGCCTACAAACGAGTTGCAAAAATGAGTTAATATCTACTCAAGTACTTTCACTCATTCAACTTTATGTGTTACATGATTTGATGTCACCTGCTTAAATCGAAGTTTGTATTACCGTGGGTTACAGAAAGAGTGGGCTGTGTTTGACGACCGTTAATATATTTCAACGCATTTTGGCAGACTTGAAAACTGGTTGAAAGTGGTGAAAAAAATTATGATAATAAGCCAGGATGACTGTAATCTCGCATACCGTATCCTCATCAGATTGTGATGCAAGGTTAAAGTGTTGATCCTTGATTCAATCAACTGTTATCGACGGTTATAGACCTAGTCAGGTCAATGTCATTGGCGCTATTTCGTTTCTATCAAACATATCATAACATTTATCAAGTTTTCGTTCTTAAAAATTATTTACTCTTGTTCTCCTCTTCTGAATTCTTTATTCGTATCCAAACTTGATTAATATGCCGATCTGAAGCAGAGGCAGTGACCCATGATATTCATTTATAAGCATACTTGATTCAACTTGAATGCATCTTTGATTTAATGATTGAGTTACGCGCAGACAACAATGTGTACTCTTTATTGATTTGGCATCACATTCCGGATCTAGTCAAACGACATTCATCTCTATTATATCAAATAAGAGGGCACCAACGACAGGATGAATTGATTTCGGATGTCATTCAGAAAAGAAAGACCGAGTTGTCTGTGTCAGGTCGCATTTGTAGGTTATTTTTAGCTGGTATTCCCAGCAAGAAGATTTAAATGTAGCACTTTGTGATGATGAAGGCGAAGGAAATGATCTGGAAAGATAAATTCGATAGTATTATTAGTTTGGAACTAGCGTTATCTAGGATGTGATGTCGAGTAATGAAAGTAATACTTTTAAAATTTCGTTTCGTTTCTTTATTTTCAACTGAATACTTCAATTTCAATTCAATTGATTATCTGTGAAAATTCATTTTGACTGGACATTTAATTTTCATTATAGAGATCGGTATTGCTGTTAACATTCCATGAATTAATGAATATTTCGAGGTAGGACAACTTCCGAAAAAAATTCCGAATAGCTATATCCAATACGATTATATCAAGAAAGGAATAGAAACTGTTCGAAATATCAACCAATTAGAGAAAATCCTCAACCATGACAAGAAAGTGTTCCTTAATTGCATTTATCTCTGATCTGCCACTTGACTGCACTTGAAATATATTAGCGAATCAAGAAATCAGAAGACACACACATTGTTTTCGACAGGTAATTTCTGAATATTGTGAACAAATAATCAATGAATCCTGATTCTAATCTTGGAATATTCTGTGATCAAAAAGTAAGGTGAATTTGTTCATGGAATTTGAGTTCTATATATATTATTTCAAATCGATTTGTTTCCCTTCAAAGTAATCCCAGTTCGATGATTTGCTGAATCGTGTCAAATCGGCGTCACCGCTTTGGTCATTTAAGTTTGCCGAATTGCCAGAAGTCACACGGAGCCAAATCAGGAAAATACAATCGAGTTTTCAGTAAAAGAGTTGAGAAGAACTAATGCAGTATGACATGGTGCATTATCGTGATGAAGGAATCAAAAGTTGTCCGCCCAAGACGTGACGCGTTCGATAAATAAAACTTTTTTCGAAAAGATTTGGGCTGAGCCAAATTATATTGCAATACTATAAGCGAGATCTCTCTTTGTCAACGTAGACGTGACCCTCGTCGGTAGACGTAGATGACCGTCCAGAGCGCGGTTCGTCTTCAACGCGCTCTGGCTCCCTTTGAACTCGTTGTACCACTTAAACGTTTTTGTTTTGTGCCACACTCTAACCACTAAAGGCATTCCACAACATTTTGAACGTGCCTTCACAAGATTATTCATTCCGCAAACAAAATTTCATGCAAAAAAATCACCCATTGTAAAAAACGGAAAATTTACTTTTGTTTTTTTACAAAAACACATGCAACTAGCTGATAATCAGATCTTTTGACAAACAGACGCTCGGCAAATGTTATTAAGAGTCCTACCAACTCTGAAAATAGATTATCGGACTTGTTTGTGAGTTCTAAATGACATTTGACAATTACTTTTCGATCGCAGTGGTGTTAAAAACGAGTGGAAACATTTCAAAACACAGACAATCTTTGATAAATATGTGTGCTCAGTACGATCATAGTATGTTCACTATAATAACTACTTCCATGGAAGGAAAAACCACATAAACGACAAGAATGTCTTCAAAAATGCGTACAACAAATTACGGATAGACTTGCTATATGGTGAGATAATAGTTGTTTATTGCTCTTGTCGAAGAAGTTCAAGATCAAGATTTCTTTGTTGTTTAAGTGGATTTTCCAATAAAATAGATGATGATAGTGAGGTATCAGATTACGGCGTGAGCACACCATTGAGTTTGTCGAACACGTGTACGTGTACAAAACAACTGAAAGGAGGATGAAACAGGTCAACGTATGAATACGATTCTCATCCTCTTTGAGATCCTTTGAATAGGAATCTCAAGCGCACACACTTCAGAACACCGAAGATGTGCGATGCTGATATCTCTTGGAGACTCAGGATACAGGAAATACAACTCCTCGTTCAAAATTTATAATGAATTATCAAAACAATCTTCTTCAGCTCAGAGATGCGAGAAAATATATTTCATGTTGAGTGAAAGCTCACAATTTGGGTATTATGCAGAAAATCTCCACATTAAAATTTAAAAGGAATGAAGCGATTAAGCATCGAATATTTCATCGAAACCTAACGAGAAACCACATGTTTAATTCCATTAGAAATTCAAATATTCAACTTCTTGGAATTTTGGTATGCAGTTCTGAATCAAAATAAACTCCTCATTCCAAAAACCAAGAATGAGGAGTCAACAACACTTCTTGCAAACATCTCACCAATCTCGGAATTGATCTTCCATATGTTCATTCATACATTCACCATACTTTATTTAATGTTGGATAAATATTCCCATAGAACTCGTGTTCTTACCAATGTCAATATTTAATGGCTATAATTATTGAATGAACTGTTTATCTAGGTAAATTTTAATGAACCGTATAAAATTTCAATATTTGTCTAGTAACCTGAGTGACATTGCTCACTCTTCGATTCTTCTTGGGACGATAGATGAATATAATTCGTTCTTGATTGAAAAATAAACATAGCTTAAAAACTCCAGAAAAATCCATGACCGTTGACTTGGTTGATCAAAATTTAATTAGTTATGGGCATGGATGACACACAATAACGACATTAGTGCTGTTATTCTTTTCTCAGACTCGTCCAAGTGGTTTTAAAGGGATGAAATTATGACAAAACCAATTCACGTAAGCGACACATTGAATAATAATATATGAAATGATTACTTCACTAACATCAAAATGTGAGTTGATAATTTGTTCAGAATATTTCGAAAAGAAACTGTGTTTCTAGGATTCATAAGAAAATTCCACAGTAAAGTGGTTATAATCATATTCAAATCATATACGACGGCAGTAAGTGCAAAATGTAATTATGGTATGAAATTGTTTTTACAAAATCTTTGTAAATGATTCACGATTATTCAAACTGTTCTGAAATGTCAACTCAAATGATGTCAGATATTATGGAAATGAGTTGTAGAACCAAGTAAATGAATCATGATCTATAGAATCATTCCTATAATATCACAAAATAATTGAAAACTTCAAATACTTCAACAGAAAAATCTGAGAAACTATAACCAAACCAAAATTAACGAGTAAATATGATAAAATCACCGACTGATCTAGACTGAGAATAGGTGTGGAGAATATAAATTAACCAAGGTAATAACAAATATTGAAAAAAATATGTATATACCGTTGTGGAATTTGCGGTCTCTTACCCAAGTGAGATTGAACAATCTACAGCTTTCAACAAAACAAGAAAAAAACATTCGGAATATTATCTCGATTCGTACACCGACTTTATATTCTGTAGTATAAAATACCAATGAAATTATATACTCCACGGCATAGAATATCTGTGGCGAATGCGAATTTTGAAATGCATCCATTGAATAGGAACGTGAATAAAGTTAAGTGGAACAAAACGCAGCAACAGTTTTATTTATGGCGTTGGGAATCGAATGGATTTGAACTTTTATCGATACGAACGTATCTGCAACTATAATTTTCTCAAAGGATATAGAGATGTTTGTGGTGAAACCGTTAAAGCGAATGTAACATAATATGCTATTGATACCGGGAAGAAAAATAGACAACATGTTGACAGTCACAATTTAGTTACCTCGGTTGCTAGAATACAGGCAGCGCAGCGATAAATTCAAAAGAGGAAATCTAATGTTATCTTGACGAAATGAGACGATTTTTCGAAGTGCGTCGAAAATTCTTGATGATGTTGACGACAAATCGTTGAGTACAATTGAGAGAATAACGAAGTGTTGCTCCACCCTTCGAGATATTCATCCCGGATCAAAGGAAGTAACACGAAGACCTTATGGCCAATAGTCTGGAATACAGACGGATCAAAGACCAAGTAAGGTTCTGGTGCTGGAATTCATTACCACTTATTGACACTTTAAGAAACACTTCAGAATACTACAAAAAGTATAAAGCTGATAATTTAATTGGATGAATCCAGGATATGTGAACCCTTGAACTTGTTGCTACCTTTTGTAATTGGTGAAAAAAAAACTCAAAGAAGACATGGAGACATGTTCTTTCGAAAGTGTCCTTCAGTGATACGTTTTGTCGTCGGTATCGCTATGACATAAACGTTTCTTTAAAATTACACATTCATCTCAGTTGAAGTTTACATACCGAGCTTGCATTTCGATATTTATGTACCCGAGAAAGGTATTATATGAACGACAAGGCCATGCAAAGCAACCCGTGTATTTTCATGTTCGATGATGATGTAATGCGTTATCAAACGAACACCTTTTGTCTCGAGCTGTGTTTACCACTGCAAATTGATGTTTCCTATCCGTCGGTATCGTATTTCCAGTCGGCCATTTTCATTGGACGTCGCGATCTGATAGAGAAAATGATGAGTGTGGAGATATTTGAATATGTAATCAGACCATTGACCGTTGGTAACAAATATGAATTCTTCGACAAGTTTAAATCAATTCAGTTGATAGTCTATGTATACTTGGGACTGATATTACCCTAGTCTACCATGTGGCGCTTCAATAACCTTCCTGACAAGAAAGGTGTAAGTCTGAAATCAGAATAATTGTGACCAATCACTTCTCATCAAACCGAAAATTATTTGACATGAAACATGAATCTGTCAGCTTCACATGAATCATTTATGAACATTTCTGAGTAGGGTCACAATTCATACAAACATTAGCCGACCCAGCAAACGTTATTTTGTTATATGTATACATCATTTGTAGGAAAGATTTCTCAGTTGAATGAAAATAATCAATTTACTATAAGTATGTATGACAAGTACAAGCTGTTCAAACTTCAATAATTATTCATATTTTTATTATTGAATATGACAGTTGAAAAAAATTAAGATTAATCTCTTAGCGCACTAGAGTATAGAATATTCAACATCAAGCTCATATTGGAATGCTAATTCAAGAATTCAATCTGATATAAATGCTCGAACTTGTTGGTCAATCGTTTTGCGTCTTTCGACTATGAATCTACGCTTTTCTCTTCGGTCTAATCGTCTTTGTTGATTACGTTGATCTCGTGCCACTAGCGATTGTGGTTCACGTAATTGCGCCATGCTCACATCCACATCTTCATTGTTGTTTTGTTAAAGGCGCTATTGTCGCGATCTTCAGAAGACAAATCAAGGGGTGGACCACCCTTAACATTCAAGGGTATGAAAAATAGATGTTGATCGATTCTCAGACCTACCCAATATGCATAAAAAAATTGCATGAGGATAGGTCGGATCATTTCGAAGGAGTTTGGCAACAAACACCACGCAGCACGACCGAGAATTTGATATATTTGATTTTCAATCTCATCACTCTCCATTTTCAGAAAAACGATTCGTCTATTTAAGATTCAACCTCTTACCAAAAACAATTCAAACCGAAACTTTGAAGCGACTAAATGATTCTTAGTGCATTTTTCTCGTGTATTTCGTGATGCCGCCTTTCATCTACCACATTTTCACCTGTTTTCATTCCAGCCTGAACATTTGCCTGCTGTTTTAACTGTATCCAATAAAAATTACACTTTGATTTGTTTATCATTGCTCTTCTTGGAAAGGAATTGATAAAAAACGAGTGCCTTCTCGAAACCAGGGGCTCAAAATTCATTTGTTTCCTTTTAATATTTATCATATCTCATGTTAAAAAAATATTTTTTCAGGACATGAGGACATTATTCTAATGGGTTCTGACTAGTGTTTCTATTTCAGAGTATTTTATTTTCGCCTTTCATTGGACTTTTCACTAGATTATACTCAAAGTTCTTCCGGATATCCCGTATAACTAACCCATTAATATCGAAACAGCACCTATAATACTGTCTGAAGAAACCCATCATTAGAGATGAATACCTACAGGAAAGTGGTATGAAATCCGTATGACTGAATTTCATCGCTCATTTCATCATCTATAAAGTTGTTACTATCAGGATGATGAAAAACTGGTCGGAAGAAATGGAAATAATAAGACCTAGGCGCCATTAAAACAACTTTGGTGCAGTGTGAGAAAGCTACTGTAATGAAATACATTAAAATAATGGTCTCAGTTCAGTCGAGGTATTCGTACCCTGTGGCGCGTAACAAATTTGAAGACCTTCGGTGTTGATTGGAGAAGATCATTCGAAGACAACGAGATGACGAAGGATGTTGAAGCGATAGACGAGAATGAAATCCAGTGAGCTTTTTATTGGGTCTCGAAATACTTCTGTAGATGTCGAATAACAATGGTTAACAATTAATCATGATAGCTGATGAAAAATGATTGAATATGATATGAGGAAATGCGCAATCACCAGAAATATTTGTCAGTAGGAGCATACTCTATACAGGGTGTCCCAGCAGCCGTCGTCAAGCTGGAATCGGCCAAGTTATATATAGTCACCAGAAAAATAGAAAAGTACCCTCTTTATCTCATTCAATGAACGCCTTAAGGAAATCTTTGGATCCACTGAAACAATTCTTTAGTGAGTGAATAATCTTGTTGAAAATTGGGTTACTTTACAAGAATTTGTCTTCCACTCATAACATATTTTCTAGCAAGTATCATACCAGTTTGTAAGCCTTATCGAATGCGCAAACTTTCAATGTCACTTGTCAAACTAGTATATCACATTTTTTATCAGTACAGTATTTATTCCTCTGATAATTATTATAACTTGGCATATTGTCATATTCCAGCTTGACGTCCACTGCTTGTACACCCCGTATGTATCAGCTCAATATCAGTGAAATAACGATAAAATATTTTCAGTAGTTAACTGTATCATCAAATATTCAGGTTTTTAATAATTGAATATCAATTGCCATATTTCAACATATGGTTGAATTTTGAAAAAAAAAATGTTGGTGCCGCTTTTGAAATTGAACTTCATCTCGGACTCCTTCAGTAAGTCTAACTTTGAGATCAATATTATTTCAATATGGAAATATGTAGACTTTGTAGAAACAACTAACAATCTCTCTTTCATTCGATTCCTACATCTCCATAGGAGTGTGTTTTGATGACTTCAATAAATGATTTATTTATTCTGAAAATTTGGAGTAATAATTTTCCTCAAGATCCCAATCATCACCATATGCATATCGGTTCATTTGTTTGCTTATACGACACCGTTTGTTTGTATATTTACACATTGAGAGGAAGTTTATAGTATTCTCCAGAATTGTTATCATTTGAAAAAAGTAAATATTACAACATAATGGATGTTATCAATTAGAAAGAACTATCGATCCAGATTAAAAGTTATCTGAACTCTTCAAAGTATCAAAGCGGCGTACCTAACATCAACATCGCTTGAAATAACCATCTATAACATTGACTTTTATACTGAAGGACAGTTGATCAATTAATCATTCCAATATTTTGAAATACTGAGCCAGATATCAAGGGATTGCTCATAATCGATATGAATACACGTATTTTCAAAAAATTGTTGCAATAAATGTGCTCTTCATACTTCTCTCTCTTTCATAGTACCTAAATATGTGAATTAAAAATTCACACATAATGAGATTCTGGTATTCGTGACCTAACTTGTTCAACAGTTTGCTATAATGAATTCATCCTTGGTGCCTTTATTTTTCATGCAGTGAGTCATCAGATTCTTTTCAGATTTTGTTTGATCGGATCTTATATAGACTAAAAGCGTGGGTATATCATAAAACAGAGTCATTAACATTATTTATAATGATTACTTTCCGAATCCATTGAGAATGATGAGGTAGGTTAGTTCTGGTTGGTACGAAATCAACTTGGTGAATTATTCATATACAATCGCTAAAAATTATTCTATGACGCTTATACTTCATTGACCAAGTAGGAAACAAATTAGGTCTTTCAATAAATGGGTTATTACTTCCAATTAATATATTCATATCATATCGAATGATCATGTATATTCGGTGCTTCTACACTTACTCACAAAGAACAACCACCGAGAATTCATTTTGGATTTCGTACATATAGATCAAAATACAATATCGTAGACTCCTCTCTTCGTACTCACCGAGCTCAGAAAGACTGAAGCCACTTCCTGGTCTGCTTTGATGGATATGGCTAGTCATATCGTTTAATTCTTCTTCTCGTTACATGCTCCAAGGTCACTGAACTCACAAAGAATCACTCTGGTACTCGGCAATCTTATTGTTAATTTTCTTGTATGGATGATTTTTGATCTTTTGTCCTTTCGTTTCGAAAAGAATAAAGACACTAATGGCCAGTCAGTACCTAGAAATTCGGACAATAAGGTCGGGTGTTCAGAAGTGGAAGACCACATGATGTGTTCGGCTTTTGGAGAATCAGAGGGAATTGTCGAATGTAGATTTCTAATGTTTCTCAGTCATATTTCATCGATCGAAGAGTGGAAAGAACCATTACATTTTTCTAGGATTCAGACAGATTATGCTATTTGACATCTCCTGAATTATGGAATCGTTCTCGAGTTTCGATCCACTTATAAGGAAATTCTCAATCAAGAAGAGGGATTTGAGGATATCAAGGAATTGGAATATTAACGATCTCAAACTCTCATGATATCGAAGGTATCTGAATCTATAGGAATATCAAATACGCAGAAAAAAATACTGATACATGTGTGGAAAAGGAATTATGGGGAGAATCAAATCAGAATATTGTGAAAGATTAAAAAAAATACAAATGATATCTTGAGGATATTTCTATTGTAAATTAAATACTTCCGAAAATAAATTCTAGTGTGTTTCGAAAAATTATGTCAACTAACGAATGTATAAATGACTTAAACCTTTTACGGAAATGTATTCATGAAAAGTGAAACTAAAACACAAATCAGCTGCTGCCTCGAAAACATTCTGAATATTTTCTATACCTGGGTTTCAGCTATTATTTTTATGGCTTTCAGTACTGGTGTGGAAACATCACGTATATCCAGGTAGATGCTTCTTTGCATTATAAACAACTGATAAGATTCACACTTCCTATATACAAAAATTTTCGGCTCGCGCTAAGTGGTCATAAAACAAACTGTTGATAACTTGAAAAAGCATAGAAAATATGTCGTGTGACGTGTGCTTCATTCTATCAAGTTGAGGATCACTAGAAGTTGTGTATGTACTTATTGGGATATCAATAAAGTGGGAAAACTATAAATCCATGTCTTAAAACTCAGGCGCCAAAACTGATAACTTATCAGATCGAGGAGATGCCATACTAATTAATATGAGAAAAGTGCTAAATATATCAATAATCGCACATGGATCATATTTTATTGTGTGATATTTTTTATGTGATTTGATTCTACGAATTTCACAATTCCAGTAATCTCCTACGAATAATTCATGAGATACAGATAAACTGAAATTATCATTTCGGAGGATAAATTATAGAAAAATTAATTGTACTTTGTGTTACCATGTATTTTTCCCTGTGTATTTTAACCAATGTACTTTAATTGCAAAAAAGATGTCAACCCTATCGCTGACTTACTTCGTTGTTAGTAGTGTAACAATTGTCTGTCATTCTATTTATAGAATCCATGAATAATATTAGTGAAACTTTCGTGGGATACAACTATGCGAACGACAAATGACAACATATTTTGGAGAGAAATGACCTGACCTTGATTCATGAATCATTCACACGACACAAAAACATGTCCGAACACGTTTTATTCAGAATAGACGGACTGAAAACCAAAACAATTAGCTGTTAATGATAGATTATCATCTGCACGAATAATAATAAGCCTTGTATTCATTCTAGGACTATCACATACTACGGCGGTGGTAAAAATGGACTAATAAGTAGGTAGGAACCTCCGTTGAAACAGAACGCATCTTTTGTTTAATGGTCTCTAGCTAGATGATCATCTTAAAAGCCAGGACAGGTCCAACAGGTGTTGCATAGATAGTGTAGTTGGGTTAGGTAGGTAGGAAGACCATACAAAGGATAGAACTTGAAGAACATAAAGATATTATCATAGAAAATACTGCCATCAGGTGTGAAGAATAGGATAAATTGAAATGATTTTTTCCTGGAAGCGATTTCTGGAAATTTGTAGAAATTAGCCGTACTTTCATAGATTTGATTCACTGTTCAATTATGAAAACTGTCATACCATAAAAGTGAATTCATTTAGTCACAAACCATTTTGAAGCTCATTATCCACGTCTCGACAGTTTTCATTTGAGCTGAGCATCAAATTAATCAACTTCACTTTTCTTTTATTGCCCCTCTGATTCAACCAAAGCCAAACACAAATTCAGACAATCTTCAACATAATTCTCAACTCCTTGAGTTGTCGAACCTAGTTCACTGTGAAAACATTTCTCTCCTCCGTAGAGGCGCGTAACGGAAGAAAAATCTAGTTACTTACTGCTCCACTTAAATCCAGTTGGTAACTCGTACATCCACAACCAGTTTATCACACAGAATCACAATTTTCACAGGGCACTATCGAAAAATGGTACTTTGATATCGTATATTCGAGTTTCGTTCGGCAAATCGTAGCGTTTTCGAGAGCGGTTTTAGCGGTGTTAGTGGGTGTCTACTACACGAGGGAATTTCTTAGAGCGGACTGAGATGGAAAACGAGCCGAGATCGTTGCGAGAGTCGGACTGCTAGCTGTGCTGCTAGTGCTATCGGCAACGTTGCTAAGTCTCGTTGAATGGTTCGAGTCTGAGGATGAGTGCTCGAAGTTAGGGGATTCCAATTGGGGAGTCCAGTTGCCAAACTGTTTTTTAATGAAAAACTCTCACTTTCTTTAGCATTATCTTCTAGGAACACTGTGTAAAAAAACATATCAAACAAATAAACATTGAAATCACAAAATGTTGAAGAACAGTGGGAGTTCTTGACAAAAAAATAGGTTGGCAATTTGGACTGAACTCCTCAATCAGATTCGTGTGTGGTAGACTGAGATTTTTATACTGATGATTTGTACGTCAACTTCTCGTGAGTTCTAATTTGTTCAAAAAATGTGGCTCTTACGATCGTAAATACAATTGAACTGGAAAAACTCAACACACCATTTTTTTTTTCAATGCAATCAAACCTAAACTCTTTCGACAAAATTTGTGGATATAAGGATGGGTCATAAAAATTTTGTTTAATGAGAAAAAATGCCTGTTATTTCGGTCTATTAAAAAAATTGTCAAAAAATTTTAGATTTGATTGGTACCATTTTATTTTATTTTAGTCATCTACAAAAACCGTTGTCTCCACTTCTTATTACTTATTTTGTTTCATCTTATTACTAATTTAATTTTGATTGCTATATGAAGAAGGGGTAAATTGAAATCTAAATAGTTTCCCTATGTCTAATATCCCGTATCCTACAATTGCTACTCTTTTGACAAAATTCTAACTGAATCCCAAATGAATAAAGAAAAAATGATAAAGAGAACATAATCAACTGCATTCCCAGTTCCACAACCTACACGAATCATGGAATTTCACACTGAATCAACAAAGCCGTATGAGATTAGTCTGCAGTATCTGACTGATTCGCCTTCAGACTGGATTTGGATTCCATGGAATATTCAATTTTTGAAAATAATATGGACGTTTAATAATCATCTGAACAAATATATTCTGATCATATAAAAAGTAGGAAAAGGTTAGTCACTTGTGTAACCTAACGTCCAAAACTCTGACGAATTATTCCTGAATCATCATCTAAAGAAATACCCATAAGTAACGTATAGGCATAGGTATAAAGCCAGCATATTATGTGGCAACACTGGCAAGCACAGCGAAGCTCCGACGTTTAAAATTTGAAAACTCAACATCCACCCAAACAGAATATCTACATCGGTTTGGGATGTCTCTTTTTTCTACTAGAATCAAAATGTGCACATTTTATAGCGTCAGATGAAATTTTATTGTGTCAAATTTTGTCAGATGAGCTACATAATAATGGATACGTTGTCGGTATTAGAGTGGCAAGCAGAACTATTTAATAAAGCTGACATTGTTGTCTGTGGTATGTCTGATTAGATTTCCAAGAAGATGAATAGGATATAGATAGATAATGTGCATTATATTCTGCAGTCAGCTATTTGTATACTCTATAAAGTGAATGTTGCATCAACGTAAACTCATATTATTCACAAAGGAATACAATAATCAAGAATAAGTATTTTTCCTACTAAACTGAAATATTCTGTAGATTGATTATATCGATTTTGAATGAATTCGGAATTTCATTCAAATGCTAACTCGAATTATTGGCTCTAAAAGTTCATTAGTATGTAATTATTGAATTCCACGTGATAGATTTCGATGAACCTGAAATTGAGTGCATCATTCTGAATCAGTGAGGATATCCGCATATATTAGGTATTTTTTAGATCAAATTACCATCACGAATGAAAACCATTAGACATGTTTTTATGCTCTTTGAATAATAGTAATCAATCTGTAACCTGAAATAAAAATGGATCGATTCAGTCATTTGGCATAATGACCATGACTCGAAATTTGATACCGTTTCTGGATTCAGTTTCACCTGGAGGAAAATTCTTGTTGAAGAATTCAATAGGAATATTAATGATCACAATATTTTTCAAATTTCGTTAGACATTGATACAAGACTCAAAGTTACATGGAAATATTGAAGATGTCGATATTAAATAAGAATATTGGATATGTTGATATTCAACCAAAATATTCAATAAAAATATCAAAGATATCGAAATCGAACAATAATATTGAAGCTATGAATACTGAAAAAGATTATTAGAAATATTCAGCTCAAATGAGAATATCGAAGATCTTGAGATGAACCAAGAAATATGAGAAATATTTATTCAAATGAAAAATCTCTGTTAAAAGATCAAATAGAAATATTCAAAATCATGGATTTGTGATTTACGCAATGTCGAATTCAGTCGTTTATATTCATATCAAACTTTTAATTTTCAAGAAGAAATATTTATGCTCTCATTTTTGGAGCGCCATAGCAATATCATGTTCAAACAATTTTTTATCAGTTCGGTTCGAGTTACATAATTCAATTTTCTGATAAAAAAATGAGCAATCGGAAACCTAAACAAATAACGTCTGAATATGGATAAATGAAGGTTCTATATTTGTGTTGCCACTGTTGATAGATAAAATCACAATGTTTTGAATGTTCGAAATGCAATCCAAAAAAAAATGTGAGGCACTTACGTAAATGTAGCGGTTCTCAAACAATAATCTCTGAAAGATCTGAGAAACGGATATTTCCTTTAGATATATCTACCTACTGTCCCACTTTCCTGTACCAACTGGAATACTTGGTTATATCAATATCAATCCAAATATAATTGACAATACAACTACAGATACAAATTTTTCTATGTCAATCAACTTGATATGTACCTAATTTGTAGTCATTCAACATATTATTCAACAAACTATAATAATCAGGTGGTTATACATGGTTATACATGGTTATACATCATTTTATACAGTGATATCCAACTGAGATATTTATAATTGACGAACTATTGAAAGTATCTGAGGACTAGAAACATAAATAATTCAGAAATTTCGAAAGCATGAATAATCTGACACTCAATCTAACTGTAATATTTTCATCATTACTGATGCTGTTATCACGAACTATCGGAGATTCACATTGAGATTAGACTTTTTATTGTTTGTTATCTCCTCAAATATATCTTAAATCGGATGACAATCCAAGGCAAAATTTGTGGATATTTTCATATCTCAGAATAAAAATTGGACCTGCTTTCCTGAAAATGAAAATAATACCATCATCTACTTTAAAGCTTGTGTTTTTAGTTAACATTCAATACCATTTCGAATTCACTGATTTCCACATCAAGGTAATTCACAAACTATTAGATACATTTACCAAGACATATAGCCAACGTCTGTACAAATGTGTTTGAATATAGTGCAGCTGAATCACCATGTATATTTGTCACTGTATCACTTGTCGGCATAATTAGACAAGGCCAAAAATGTGGTTAGTCCCATTGACATTTCTCACGCTGGTTGGGCGGCTTCGAAAACATTCGAATGAGTACAATAGCAGGTTATGTAACTATACGACACTGATCATTTGACTGTTTTTTTTTCTGTTGTTCTGAATAGTTCAATGTTGTTCATTGAATTGAATCAGGAATGGGCAAAACTTCGATGGTATCAATTCCGATGTCGTTAGAATTTGGAAAGTATGAATATCTACAGTGAGGACCAAAAGTGAGTTGAGGTTCAAATTAGATCACTTGTAGCAGCGCATGCGTCAAGTCAAATATTTTTGTCAGGCAGCCTAATTTTATCGATTTTATTGATTTTGATTGTTTACTGATTCCAGAAGAGGTTTGAAGTCATTCCTTACATACACTCTTTTTCGTTTGATAAACTTATTTTCAAGCAATTCCAAATATTTTTCTATTTGGTATAATAATCAATGAAGTTATTTATATATTCAATATAAAAAAAAAACAGAAAGCTTGTCAGAATTCTCCTTGTGTTCATAATCCGAATTGAATGGAAAATCAATAGTTCAATATACTACAATATCGACATGTTCATTGAAACAAAATTGGAGGGAATGCATTGAGAAGGATCAAATTTATTTCTGGGATTCCCCAATGTACAAACACTATTATGATGAAGTCTGGATCGGGCTGGCCAAATTCACCAAGACCTACTTTTACGTGAGACGATCGCCCACCGTAGTAGTAGTGAATAAAAACGAAAAGGAAATAGCACCTACGTATGTCATTGCTCATTGTTACACGCATTACCAACAATAGAATGACGTGAGTCAGATGGCGGTCGATATTAGGCTTTGACAAGAATTCATAATATTTTCGAGATGTGGGCTGAATTTCGAATGACAAATGAATGAAGATAATCGGAATCGCAGAATTTATCGGAATGATTCGCGATAACAGACTATTATAGAAAAAATTATCTTTATTCGATGATAAATACGATGCACTTGTTTGGCATCAAATAACTCAGTGAATATTTTGCCATATTCGTTCCACAAGTTTCTTCACACGAACATATTTTCAAGAATTAAACGAACTTCAATACAGAGACCGAGGTTTTTTCTAGCGATACAATCAAGAGAAAGTATCTTGGGACATTCTACAAAATCATTTCACAATGATAATAATAATACATTTATTCAATATCAAAAACAACATTATCAATTCAGGCAACCTTGACCATTGTATAAACTGGACTTCTATCCACGTTTACCAAAAAAATATAATTTTAGAACCACCCTGTATGTTTCAATCCACATTTCGCATATCAATGTTCCAGAATTTTAGATTAAACAGGAGTATTCAAATTAATTTTCTTTCCAAACTTCATGTATCAACAATTATCTCAACAACAGCAATAGTTTAGAGAATATTATACAAACTCCATTAGAAATAAACAAAGTTGGCATTTGTTTTCTTAGTAGAAGCGGCAACATAGTGAATCAGTTGAACTTAACGAATTCATTGCGATAATAAATTCAATTTCTGTTGGATCCAGTAAATCTGAGATGACCTGGATTATTTTGCACATGTGTACATATATTACGAAACAGCCAAATTATATTTCTCACGTCGGACCAAATTTGGAACGTCAACAACTACTTTCAGTCGTAAATTAAGTTCAAATCCTACACAAATCGTCTTGAATCCTACCTCTGCGATCTGCAAAACGTTCTTTAATTACAGATACTTATAATTTCCTATATACACGAATGTTATCACTTCGAACATTAAAGCTGAAAATAATGTGTAAGGATTTCTACATCATTATACAGGGTGTCGCAGAGATTTCAGGCTAACTGATATTTCAATTGCAGGAAAAAATTAGTGTTATGGTAGACTTTCATACAACTCTCGCTAACAAACACCTAGACGCCATTTCGAACATCATCAAATTTCATCTATATGTTTGTACTGTTATATTTTTATGTACATATCACCATTACAATAGGAAAATAGCCAATCAAGGAAATTGAATTCGCTAGTAGGTACCATTCAGTGAAATATATAAATAAATCTAAAAGTTGCATAGTTAATAATAATAGCCGAGTCAAACACCAGAGTCTCACTCAGCTTGGGAAAAACGAGACGGTATTCCATGCAGAAGTTGAAGCAATACAGCAACTCACAACCATTTGTAGGTTCTGTGAAGAAAACGAGTGAATCTCAGCACACGTTCTGTTCTATTGCGAATGTCTGTCGAAGCTAGGGTTTCCTATTCAGAGGGAGGGAAAATCACAACCTACCCGGTACATGGAGGACCTAAGGTAAGGCCTAAGAGTATAGTTACAAGGATAGGCCTTGAAACTCCTACGTTACGAGAGGGTGGACACAATAGACCTGTATAGGTCGCGTTGTGTTGACTTCGAGAAGCACATCTGCCCTATTCTAATCTAATCTTATCTAATCTGCATAGACAATTAGAAGTGAATGTTGAAGAAGAGTCAATAAAACGTTAAAATTGTCAAATATCATGACACATATTCAATTGAGGAGTGAAAGAATCCATATTAGTAAAACCAAAACAAATATGGGAAAGCAATAGGGTGGATTTTGATATGCAGCTTGAAAGTGTTTTTGGTCATACATGAATTATACCTTTCTTCAGATAAGTGGAATGTCTACTGATCTAAAACCCTAGAGCTCCCACCTCAAGATCAACCTAACCTAACGAAAATGGAATGCTTCGAGTATGTGATATCCACCTGGATTAAACGAAAATACGAACAGAAAATTGCGAGTAGATAAATCTATGAAGGTACGATACGTTTATGCATATTATTTTACGATAATGATCCGAAGATATTTTGATGACTATGCTCGAGACTATTCCAAACATGGTCAGATTGAACCATAATATCTGCACATGAGTCACCCCATGGTATGCACCAAATTTGCTACTCCGACTAATATACAGAGTGGGTCACTCAAGAAGAAACAATGGCTCTATGGGTCAATAGGATTCAATTTTGAGAAAAATATTTTTGGGGGAATATCCCTCGAACATTGTTTAAGTAGATTTGACATTTGACCGATCAACTCAGAGGTTATGTTGAATTTGAATGTTGAATTGATACGAATCATAGAATCAGACTCTCGAGTTCAAAGAGAATAATTCAAAAATTGCTATTGTGCGAAGAAAATGAAATTCTCGAACTAGATGAGGTATAATTTTATGTATTATGATGCCTGGAATCAAAATTTGCAGTAGATTTAGCTGATAGGTTCCCAAACTAAGGAGTTTATCGTAGAAAGTCGTGAAGGAAAACCTTGTTCAATTATATTCTGATTCTAAAAATCCCACTGAAATTTGGTATTCGGAAAAACTTTGAAGATAACAAAAAATACTATAATATTCAAAGACCCCGTAATAACGATGAAAAATTTTAGAATATTCATTGAAGATTTGAATATTATACTGTAACATCCATGATTCATAGTCGAAATAAATTACAAGAGACAAATTGAATACTCCTTGATGCAGTAAACACTTTTTATACAATCTGATTTTGCTCACAGTGATCTACCCTGTATAGTTTTCTGACCTCCTTCGACACTGTTCGAACTTGTTCGTCTAGACAACTAAAAATTCCGTCCAGGTACCTCGCAATTACATAACACGCATTAGTCAGCAGATGAGAAACAAATGCTGTTGAACTAGGTCTCTCGAAGAGATTTCCTGTATAGGTACGAATCCCACCCACCTTATTATACCTGGAGATTCTGCATCGGTATTCTTTTGACACATGTGCCGAAAGAAGGGCCCTAAGTGGACTGGGCATGAGATTCTTCGAGCTGTTATCGGATTTTCCTACGTTTTATTAGTTTATTGTGTGAAGGATATGGGAACTAAACGGTGGAATTAATTCGGATGGAAAGGTGTTTCGACACTTGGATTGATACAGAACCGAAGGGATTTCCAACTATTTCGATTTTAAAATTCACCCTTTTGGAATCAAATTGTCATAATTTGAATCAATTTACGAAAGGTTTCCCTTTCGTACAGCATGAATGATAATCAAAGGTTATATAAAAATTCGTTGATAAATTTGCATCTTATTTGGTTGCATCTAAATTCTGATTGTATTTGTTGATTATTTCTCAAGGCCCCATTTTCAATTCAGAAAAATGAAATATCGGTTCATCGTTATTGTGAAGGGATGCCAATAAAATTGATACCTGAATAGTTCAGTCAATTGAAATTTCAATAGTCATTTTCG
Organism: Plagiodera versicolora; assembly: GCA_037013635.1. Taxonomy (NCBI): domain Eukaryota; kingdom Metazoa; phylum Arthropoda; class Insecta; order Coleoptera; family Chrysomelidae; genus Plagiodera; species Plagiodera versicolora. The sequence continues at coordinate 8,869,185 of CM072982.1, read as the reverse complement.
CACTAATAACGTTGAGGGAACAAATCTGTCCTTGAATCAAATATTCACCAATGCTGATTATCGATTGGTTGAAATTGGTTGAACAAAATACTGAAGTGTAATTGTTTGATGACTAATAATTGAAAGACGAAATAAATATGTATAGAACATCTACACCTGACGTCACAGCAATTGAATTTCAAACAGTTTGGAGAGTACACAACAAAAAAAATCGATAGCTCATTACATAGAGGATGCTTTCTTCGAAAATTCAATGAAGTAGTAGTGTAAAACTTAATACGACTCATCAACTTGAACATCCAACGTACACAATAGAAATTAACAGAACAGAAATGTTTGAAAATGTTTACCTTCCAGACGAGAAAGACACGCCCATTTTGTGATGCGTCACAGATGCTCTATAGAAAGTTGAATCTTAATTTCCCCACGTCATTTTCTGTCGAAAATATATGTTTTCGATAGCAATTGTGATCATACCACAAACCAATATAGATAATCAACATTTACTCTGTGATATCGATCACACTTTCTGGTAACGTGACATCAGTGTTATTCCTCCCCATCAGATGACGTACCACTTAGCTTTAAATAGCTTTCTCTCATATCAATTTAAATATATTCAACTGCAATGTGACTTCGTTTCAAAGGCTAGGATTTATATATATATATTATTTAATTTGTGCAAAATAATATACATACATATCAAGGAAAATATTTGTACTATATCTATTCTACAAAATAATTATTTTTCAGTGTCGCTGACAAGTTTGATGAGACTAGATTGTAATGCGATAAAAAAGTTTTGAAGATTTTATCAAATACCTTTTTTCTATAGCTTCAGAGTGAAAACACCCCCTACAGTCTCATTATCCAATCATTTCTAAACAACAGGCTTTACCTTCTTCACTTAATAGTTCCTGAATGCTAATTTTCTTGAATCTCTTCAATCTCGGAAATACTAACTACCTACTAAGAATCATCATCGGTTGTGACATTTTCTGAATCAGATACGACATCGGTTCTTTGTTGCTTTGTTTAATGTTCAACCCTTTTCGTGTTATTAATTTCAACAAAAAACCAAACAATTGTGTGTAACAAGTTACAAAATAAGCTAACGAAATACATACTGTATCCATCTTTGAAATCAGCTATTTTTATGGTTGGAGCAACTATTGAAAAAGACAACCTTTTTATAAGTCTCAGTTTTCATTGTCTTGACTAAGATTTTATCAGCCGCAGATACAATACAGCGTGTGCAAAATAATTCGTAAGTTCGGGTAGTTATACAACAATATTTCAAAATTCCAAATCGGCTCATACCGGGATCAGGATTTTGTGATCATTTCAATTGAATATAATTATATAATAACGACCAACAGATAAAAAAGGCTCATGCAGAATGTTACATGACCGATTTGTGAGTCACAAATCCCAATCCCACACCTGATTTCGGATTTAGGCGAAAGTACCAGAATATCCGCCAGCCAATCGTGGTACCGCTAGGCACTCTCGATTCGCGAGAAAAATGCCAGAAGACAACGACGACGGTATAGGTCGTGAGCAAAGTAATAGGTTTATTTGACGCCTATCAATGCGTGTTTCATTCACGAACGTGCGAGAACGTAGGCGGCAATGGAACGGGTTTCTGCTGATGCAAATGAATGCGAAAGGGAAGTCATCTGCCCACGGTCCAATAATAAATATAGTAAACTCATTGGTGTGTATGTGTATCCTGGTGGACATATCGAAAAGTGAATCAAAACAAACGAGCAACATGAAAAAAATGTCCACTTCACCCAAACATCCACTGATTTTAATAAAAATCATGATGAGGCAACTATACTTCAATCAGAAAGAATGATAGTTAGATAGATAGGTAGATTTTTATTCGACTACGTTACATAAATTCAATTTACATTTGTAGCAGGTCATGGATCGCGAATTCTTGTATAGATATAAAAACAGTAATATATACATATACCGCGGTCAACTAAAGAACAGATCATTACAATATATATATATATATATATATATATATATATATATATATATTATATATATATATATATATATATATGAGTCACATTCAGAACATACACATACATATAATACAAAAAGTAGCGAATAGTTCAATAGAGGATGTGCTAATGAGCAAATCTGTAGGCATAACTCCCAAAATACATGAGGACAAACAAAGTAGCTTCATATTACTTCCCATGAATTCCTCCACTGGGTAGAAACAGTGGTGAAGGCAGATTTTTTTGACTATTGCTTTGTACTGTACTTGATTCAGGTTTCTGATTTCGTTCGGAAACTTATTATATTTATTATAAAGCATGATGTAATGCCATCATCAATAACTGATTGGACTAGATAAGGAAGATGAATATCCTTATGTTATTGGAGCTTCATTATCAGAAATAGTGAAAAATATCAATTCATAAAGAAGTGCCAGAAATACTTGAAAAATTTAAGCCAGTAGTACGTTTTCTTGGAGAAAAAAGTAAGCAACGTTAATGTTAATACACCTGAAAGTTAAAAAACAATTATCCACGCTTCCCAAATATGCTGAAAATCGTGACTCATTATACAATCTGGGGATTTAAAATTTCCTCTAGAGCCTCAACTATAAAAGACTCATTTCTGTGACCCAATAGATTGCCAATTCTTCCAGAAAATATCCAAGGCATGGTTCAAACTGACGAAGAAGTCCGATGAGTATATCAAGTTTTACAAGACCGTGTACAAGCTCTCAAAGTTTATGATAATTATTCGAAAGACGCATTAAAAAAAATAGAATTGTCCTTTTATTACAGTGAATTCCAAAGACTGAATTGTAATTAAGTGTAATAAAATGTTTGTTTCATCGAGTTCTAACAATTTTATTCAACCATTAAAATGAAAAATCCTGTAACTCTTTGTTCAGGGTTAAAGGAAACTATGGAAGAAGACCAATGACCAATAGTTCATCCGTTCTCTCACATTAGCGATTCCAATGCAGAAATAATTCATTGATTTCAACCAAGAGTTCACTTTCAACTTTCACCTAAATACCCATTTGCATGACTTAAAGTTCATTTGAGAATCATCTAATAGATTCGTTATTACTGTTGAAAAGCACTAGAGTGTTTTCGAATGTAGTAGAAGATTGCGAAACCATCGACAGATAAATATTCAGATAAACTAGTTGGACAGCCTTTCTACCTAGCAAGTGGTGCATTCGAAACGATTGAATAACGCTAGTTTTCTTTCATGCAGTCAGACATGAATGAACGTCCAATGGGTACTTTAAAAATATTAGTCAGCAGCGGACAACGGTTGGAACTCAGACAGCATGTCGCTTCTACAGAAATGGTGTCATATAAATAAAATAACATAAGAAAATAATAAAACTTCATGAGCACTTTGTCTACAAAATATGGTTCGTTTTCTGAATAAACGAATTCTGGCCACATAAGAATCTGAAAAGTTCGTAGGAAAATGTGATGATTATTATTACAGATGTTTAAAAAAAAAAATTGAGCCTAGTTACAAATAACTCCCAATAAACCACCCTCCTCCTTTCTTTCTAGAAAAATACTCAATGTTTGTTTCGATTCAACTTACAGTTTGTTCAATTTCTCGTTATTTCTCAATGGTATATTATTTTCTCGACTATCTCCATGGACATTCAGGGTGAGCCACGGTCAATGAAACCTCAGAAGTTTCTGGAGAATAGGAGGTAGCATATTTTAGTTACCACAGAACGCCCTGTATATCGCTACATTTTTGATTTGTCATTCCTTTCAAAGATTTGCCAGATACTTCCCTATACTTCAATCGTTTTCGAGATAATTATTATCGGTTAAAGATAGAAATGAGGAAATATTAAGCAAAAATATTGTATAAGAAATGACAAATCTAAAATTTCACAAGGAGTTTCAGTCGAAATATGAAAGGTGTAGCTACTTTTCAATAAAAGTAGCTACTTTCAATTCATAGATCACCAACTTCTGCCATTTTCTAGATACGACTAAGGTACCATCCACCCTAACCCACCCTGTATATTGTTTAAAAGTTGAATGTAACTGTAAATGTAAAAAATAAAACTGGCTATGAGTTGAATAGGGGTGCATTTCAAAAAACAAATGATCGAAATGGATTCTCAGGGGTTGTTTGCGATGGGGTGCAGGTTTAATTGAAAGACCTCGAAATTGCAAACAGGAATATTTATGACAATATTATGAACGTCGAAATTTATCAACATTTAAATGATACATTCTGTATTGATCACTTTTATGTTGAAATACAAGTTTTATTCTGTAATATAATAGAAACTCTCCATATTTATCAAGACACTTTATTGCTAATTATTATTCAATCGACACCCACAACACACGTAATATATGAAATTTCTCTAAATACTCAATATACATGCAAATTTTCACACTGGGCGAAAAGGAAGTATAAATTATAGCAAATAGCCTGTTCTACTTCTCCATGTAAAAGTTCGATGTTGTAATAAAATTAAATTACCAATGGAATATTAGTTTTCGAAAGCATTGATGCAAAGAAGACACAATGAATCGTAGAGAGTCTCATGAACTCAGCAAAACGATTAGAAGAAATCATAGCAACAAATGTAATCGTCAGGATTCCTGATATACTGAATATTCCTACCGACGTATAGCTGAAAATATTCTGAATTCCTAGAATAATATTTTCTGCAAAAAATATCCTATTAATCTGACAAGAACATTTACCATTGATCTAATTGACACATACTCCTTATTTTTCTGTAGAAATATTGAATACTGTAGAAGAAACAGTTAGGATAAATGATGCAAAATGTAACAGGATAATGATGAACTGTCGCGCATTTATCGCCATTTTTTTTTTGGTCTTTTTATGCGATTCACTGGCATTACGCTTAACATGCGGAAGATATGAAATTACGGAATACTATAATAAACACATAAATATGTCATGTCCGTTTTCTTGCAACCGAGAAACGGTTGGAATCGTTGGAGGATCATTAACTCCCTGATATTGAAAAATAAAAATATTTATGGTGATTTGGCAATGAAATTGATACAATCAAACATTCCTGGAATTAGATTTTTCATCTTCCATAGTACCGAATCCAACTCCATTCTTCATACGTCTAATACGGTGAAATGTTCATCATTTTCAAAATTACACCGTTACATCATTAATTTCCAAAAAGATATTTCCTGGATACGTTTGGAAGATTTTCAGTCCTCCAAATTGCAATCGAATCAGCAATTTTCAAACACAAACATGATATTTTCTCTCAAATAGTAATTGATGTTACGACTTTAAGAGAAGAAATCTAGACCAATGTGTTAACATCTGACGTTACTAACTCGAAAATATGACGAAGTAGGTTTAGTTCCAAATCGCTCTGGAACTCAGCAATTCTGAACAAAACGTATTAGTGTTGAATGCCACAAAAATGTCGTCAGATGGATGACAAAATTGTTTGAAAGCTATAACTACATGGTTTAGTGATCTGATTCTAGTTCAGTACCATGTTGAAAAACCTACTTATTCTTTACAAAGGATTTTTTAACAATATTTTTTTGGGTGGAATTGCACTTATAGCCCAGCTTGAATTTTTATAGGGTTTTGTTGGAACTTACATATTTTGGTCTGAAAAACACGAATTTGGGGGGAAATTGATAGTTCTCGAGATTTTCCACGTGCAACGTTGAAATTTCGACTTTTTCTGTATCAGTTTCTGAACAAGGTTTCACAGCTTTTCGGCTAAATTCTTCAATAACGTCAAATTATCTATCAGGAGTGAGTTTATCATCTATTCATCCTGAATAAACAACGAAAGTGTAGTATTTTCCGAATATTCAGATTAGACACAATGTAAACATCATTCCTTCAACCATTGAATAAAATACTTGAGTTTCATCAAAAACCATATCGAATCTTAGTTGGGTTATAAGTGCAAACTTACAATTTTTTTGTTTGGGGTTAAGATTATGGTAATGATTTTATTTATAGTTTCAAGTTCAGCACGTTGTCAGATTCTCGTTTCGCCCGATCTTGTTTTCGTACACCCATTGTCTCGAGACGCATTACAAAATTTAAATGACCGTCAAGACTCACGCAATCCTTCTTCGTAATATGCTAGTACCCACAGTTCGATCGGGATCCATATAAGGCTGGAGCAGGTCTTGGCACCCAGACGGAAGACTCATTTACTATACGAGTACTCTCACTGGCAGCCATGCTCTGTCTGAGTCATACTTCTCGAAGTCGATTGTCGTCTGACCACAACAGACTTATATTTATTTGTGCGATAATATCGGCGGCTGATATTCAATAAGGTTCGTTACGGTTTTCAAACAAACGTGAGAAGTATCGAGGTTTGTGTCACCAGTGCTACTGGGTGCTTTCTCTTCTTAGGTCAATAATCTCCAAGCACTATTTTATTCATTCGATTCATATATTTATTTCGATATATACCATCCAACAACCCATTTGAGATGAATGAAGTCATACCATTTTTTGTTATCTAATAATCCATTCTTGTGGTATTTATTCAGATAACCTACCGAATTGTGGTGTAGGGTTAAGGTAACTAATCATGCACCAACTCCGCCCATAGTCTTCTGTTTCCCACTAAGACTGTGTATGTTGTTCCCTTGTCCTCCAAAATCTCTGATACCACTTCTCTCCATGTTTTTCATTATATTATGTGTCTTTGCCATTTTCAACAAACTCTAGTGTGATTGGTCTTCTCTAATCGTCACTGAGCCAGTCTAGCTCTGGAGTACCAATAAATGGTGATATATATATACTGAAATATGATGCGAATGATAAATGAGAAAGTTTGGTTAGAACTACAACTGAAGCTAGAATAGCCCTGGAGGCTTGGGAAACCATTTTCATTATTGATATTCGGTCTTATTTCGCATCTCCATCATATTTATAGACTATGGAAGTGGTAATAAGAAAGCTGACAAATATTTCTGGATTTAATCGTCAAAGGCTTACTTTGAGTAATTTTCTCTTTTCATCTAGTATTCATAATCACCTTTTAGAGCATATAGTATGCAAACCTTCAGACTATTGATAGCAGCATATAATTCACAATTATCAGCAAGTGATACATTGGACTGTAGTATCAAACTGATTAAGATTGATCTACAAAAGGTCTCTGTGGTAGTTCACTAGATGTAGATATATTGAACACAAAATCTCAAACATGTATAGAAAAAATTTACATGAAATATGTTACTGTAAATTTTTCAGAATATTCTAGAAAATTCATAAACATTGCTACTGATTTACGGATTTCTCGAATTATTTTCTCTTCGTTTCCGAACACTCGTCTCTCATGTATACAACCAACGATAAAACGTAATGCTACTATAAATTCGCAATACTCGTCTTTTTTCTCAAGACAGAAGCGAAAGATGTTATCTCTTACCTAAAATTCCTGCTGTTTTATTTCCTTCACGTTTCTGATTGTGTTTTCAAATATTCGACTATCGAAGGCATATTTCGAATTCATCATGGCTAACTCTCTCCACAAGTTCATGAAGTATTCAGAATTCACAATATGTGTTATATTTTCATGCGAATCGTTTGAAGAATCCAAAAAATTTTTTTCATACGTTCCTTTCGTGCTGTCTTCTCATGGTATAATTGATTTATTCGAGGAAGATAGTTCTGACAGATTAGGTTATCTTTCAATGTCATTGATGCAAAATAAAAAGTATCTACCTAACCTGAACTTTGAATTCGATCAGACATAGCTGAGAAGATTTAGGTATCAATAATAATGGCAACACGTCACACGATTCAAAAACGATGTCGAATTCATTTGGAGAGGAATAATGATCCGATAATAAATTTTGTCAATTCTAGTCGAAATTTTCAAAAATATTGGAAACACTCCCAACTTTGGTTATTGAATGTTAAACCTAACCTAACTTTTCATTTTGAAGTATCGTTGCAATTACAATCATTATAAATAGACTGTAGATGGCAATTTTCGATTCCACAGTTCACAAAGCCATGAAAGAATAATTCCACCCGAAATTCTTATTCCACGGTTTCTCAAGGTCTACTCTTCAGTCTACTGACTATTAATCGATCATAAATCAGAATATGAGTCTTGGAAAGTGGGTTTACCTGGGCTTATAACTGAGACTCCAGGTGATAATGCCGGATCAAAGGTTAATGAAAAGTGGGAGGTATCAGCCAACCCACGTGGTATATGCGGTCGATTTCGATATCGCATTTTGTTTTCGATTTTTGTTTTGATCCGAGTTTTGCACCGTTAGGCCATTCTCGATACGATTGTGAATAGGCGGAGAAATTTAATGAAAGATGGAACAGTTATTTCCGTAATCTGTTGAGAATGGATTTTATTGTCGTGATTTGGAAGAATAATGCAATTTACTAGATGATTCATTCACCTTTGACTTTCTGATCTTCAATAAGAAAGGCTCATAATTGCTAAATAAACAGAGAATTGTAGGCTGAAGAGAATTCATCAACCTCAGACGATGCATTCGAATGGAATCAGTCAACAACAATAGTAATCTCAATACGTTCAGAATCTAATTCGGAACCTTATTCGGAATCGTATCTCCCAAAATAATTGACACAGCAAAAAAGTAATCAAACTATACGTATCCGACCGGAAGAAATGACATATTTGTACCAACATATGCTCAATATACGGCGTACGACTATAACACCAGACGTATTCGTTAGGAACGTTTTTCGTGTACACAACTTTCATGTTTTCCATGTAGGCGTTGATAAATAGGAATCGCAAAATGTATCACTCTTGTCTGATCGAAAGACTTTAATTTCTCACAGATTCTAACTAGTAGCTGTGGTCCGGTGATCATTAAGATGTGCTGATATCACGCCATCTTCTTTCAATTACTAATGTTAAAGCAAATACGAACACGAAATGTATACGTGAACAATTTGTCTTGCTCATCTATAGTAACTGTTTCAATACATTATATTGTCACCATAAAACCATGTTGATAATAGCTGCAACTGCTACATATGTGGGAGAATTTATTCCAGTCATTTCAGTCGAAATTGGGTAAGAATCTTGGAATCTGGGGTAACCAGATGAATTTTTATATGAAATTGTGTTTTGATATTCTTAATAATGTCTGTTTCGCATTTTTCCATTCCATTTCCATTTGTCACTTTCAAGATAATAATCCAATCGGTATATCTTGATAATACACTATATCTTTTTTTTTTTCAATGAAAATAACGTTATTATTATTGATGGCGGATTTCATCTGCATTGCAATGTGTGGAATGAAGGAAATACTATTCCTAATATTTATTAATAGTCAGTTGAGTTGTAGAGAATACAATAGTCTATGATATTGATAATGAATATGAGTAGCAAAAACCCCATAAGAAAAGTCGATTTTTGCGACTCTTGACCTTGAATTTCAATAGACGCGAACATTTTACGATATGTGGGTTTTGAGACAACATTGAGAATGCATTTTTTTGAATCTGTTTCATTACTAAAATGACTGTATTAACTAGTTCTTAATCAGGTTCAACTATGAGTTGAAATGACGAAATTCAAGAGAAAGAGTTATTTGCAATGCCCAAGTAGATATTTCATCCTTCAATATCATCGCAATAATATTCTCTGAGAGACTCAGAATGTTGTTGATTTGGCAAGAATTCCAACGTAAAAGCCTTGAAACTCCGAATAGCGTTGATACACATGGCTTTAATAGAGCATTCTCGGGATAAATTTGTTGAAACTGACAACGAAACTGAAATTAACGACATCGAATACATTTCGGAGTTTTAGTCGCATCATCTCTATTCGCGTTCCTACATACACTTTTGTCGTATCCATCGTCTGAGTCCAATAATAGCACGTTAAACAACATTGCATTTCTCACCGGCAACGACAAAAAACGACACTAACAAGAGGGACGCCAGGAAGAATCTCATGTAATATATCAGCTGTGGATGACGGAATATGAATGTGTAACGAGTGCAGACTGCAGAGACACAGAAAGTGTCCGAGACTTCCAAGAGACTTGCGATGTCGACAGTGTTGTCAGTACTCTTACAATTAGATATACTTTTCTTGCAGAATATTCAATGTTATTGCTCCATTCTAAGAGTAATTGGAATTCTTCAAATGGGAAAATGGTATCGTTATGATTGGATCTCGATTGAGGTGTTTGTTGAAGAATATTAATTTACCAAATTTTTGTTATACAAGCTCAAACAGATGGAGAATTGGACATCAAAACAAGTATCCAGAATTGAGACAAAATTTTTCCAAACTAACTTTTTCCACAACAAAAAAATAATAGTTTTTGCTAACCTTCTTCCAATAACATTGATATCTGTACTCGATATAATTATGTATTTAACCTCGAACGATCTATTGAGAGCATTCTACTAACGATGACTATCACTGCAAAAAAAACTGTCATAGTTTTTCAATAGAAGAGGACATGTGTTGTTGATCATTCACTATATCAATCGAAATTTAACTGAATTCAAAGAGTTTCGATTATAATATATTTTGTACGTTTTAGTCTCGATTTGGGTTCAAAAACATTTATATAGTGTATGAAGGAAATAGAAGGTTTCAGTCACACTTTCAGTTATGTCAGTTTTTTCCTCTCCACACAAGAAATTCAGCACTTCATAACACGATTCCTTCTTGCTTTTTATTATTCTCTCCATATTAGGATAAACTCTGCTGTAACTAACGAAGCGAATCTATATTGATACATTCGGGAATAAAATTGACACAAAATCATCACAGGCATAGACAGTTTCGACAGTTTTGAAAGGTTCGACAGTTTTGAACAACGTATGCATTTTCACTTATTTTTCCTCATTTTCCCGCTGTATCCCGCTTTCACTGTAGATTAATGAAACAAGACTTTGGTACACAGATTTTCTAAATTTAATCAAAGAGATTCAATTTCGACATAATTAATTTAATGAAAGCTCAAGAGCAAAGGGTGGTGGTAAGACTTCCATTTCTGATTATTAATGCTCCGTCTAAATCATTATATAGTAGAATGAAGAAGAAATTCAGTTGGGAAGATTTTTCATTTCAATTTTCTATATCTGAGAGATAGTCACAGAATAATCAAGGTTTATCAAAAATGTCACTCTGGTTTTGTTATTCATCCATCTGCAAGTAAGATTGAACCACATTGTCACGTACAGGTCTATCAACTGGTAGGGTGAAGGGTTGCCCAAAAATTGAAGAAATTTTGGTGGTTCTCGTATTTCGCTACCTGCAGCGCTGCCCCCTCATTGCCAGTCAATCATAAGTCATATCCGATCAGTTTTGTGATCAATGAGATGTTTTCTGATTCATTCGAGAGAATTCTGCAAAAAATGATACTTCTGTCATTGATTTTATTCATTATTCAAGTCGAATCAACCGTTCATTTGGTTTAAAATCACGATACGAATTGTCGGATATGGCGAATTATTCTTCAGAAATGGTGACACCTTCACCACCCAAAAGTACCCTAGTTTCCAGACCTGGAGTTGAAATGAAGCTTGATATAGTTATCAAGTTGACTATTGTGCACCATGGAAACGGTCGCTAATGATGAGCGCAGATTGGTCTTCTCAAACAGGAAGCGAAAGTGTGATTGGTTGATGATTGATCTTTGACAGATGAGAGAAATAATCACTAATAAATTGATTAGTGCATACGTGGAGAACCAATTCAACTACCAAGATTATAATGATGTTCGTTGATGATTCCCACAGTGGTTACACAAAGACCTAGACAGTAATTAGCGTTTGGCCGCTGCAGAATCGAAGAAAGACTACAGTTGACACCTGAGCGGACGGACAAGCTTTCAAGGACAAGTTGATGTTTGTTTATGTGGCAACATGGTTTTCGCGGTCTGGTGCAGTGAACGGATGAGTAGTTTTGGTTTTTTGCACGGAAACGCAGCAATACGCAGAACTGGCTTTATCGGGTGCCATATACGGTTCGGATTCATCATCGTTGGCCGTGGCCAGGCTGCGGCTCGCTCAGCTCCGCTACGCTGCTGCATTTACATTGACATGGAAATTATTGTTATTGTCCTCTCTACAAATTATATCATATTCAGCATCCTACTATACGTAATGATATTTTTCTCACAGCTGGAAGTACTGTTGCGCTGAAAACTGGTGGGATAGAGGGTTGCCCAAACATTTAGGAAGTTTTGGTAGTTCTTATGTCTAGCTATCTGCAGCGCTGCCCTCTCTTTGTCAGTCAATCACAAATTAAATCCGATGTGCTGTGTGAATAAACGAATATATTTCCATTTATTCGAGAGAATTTTGCAGGAAATGATATTCCGTTAGTTCATATTCAAAATGATATTTGTCATCATCCAAGTACTCTTTATCTTCCTGTTCGACAAGACCAATGATCACGCAGCAGTAGCTTGCTGATAATATAGTACTTCATAAAAAAACGCCAAAAATGGCACGGCGTCCGTACGAGTTTTGTTGATCTTTGTTGATATTTCGAATCAATGATTTCAAATAATATAGAGAATTTCATTCATGAAATAATCCAGAAGAATATAACACGAGCCTCATTATTAAGTAATTGTTCTTTCACTATCCTTACCTTTTCTTCAATGAAATAAACAAATTGAGAATGGCCAACTAATTGTTTATTTCACTCCAATATTTGCAGTGTTCTTTATATTTCATTGATAATGAGAAGTGACATCAACGATGAGTAAGACCACAAACATTTCATACAATATTTGTATTCGTTCGAAGAGGTTCAACACCTTGAATTGAATGGATATTTGTTCTCGATTTTCCCGTTGATTTTTTTCATATAACCTTGGCGACAGAAATCGGTATGATTCAATGATTGATGAAAAAAAAGATCGAATGTATTGATGAAAAAATATGGATATTCAATTGTTAATAGACTTGATAATTCCATCTTACATCTAACAACAGAAATTTTATTTCGAACCGTTCAATGTATAAAAAAATTTGAATTTATCACAAACCATTTTTGTTTCTTCAAAAGATTCAACAGAATGAAAAATAAGGACAATTCATAGCCCCACGTATATTTTTCACTGGTCACTGAATCTTTAACAACCATAAAGTGTGGTTTTCATTTCAGAACATTCTTGCACAATACTTGCATAATTTTCGTGGACGAAACTGAATGAAATATTCGCAGAAGCCCCATAATTAGTACAACTGGCAAGTCTGATAGGCGCCAAGTAGTAGTAGAGTAAATGAAAAAATAAATAAATAAAAGCGAATAACATGGAGGATAAACATACGAGAAGAATGCCATTTTAACTTCCTTCTAACCGAATGAAGATAAGTCATGTATTCGCGTTCAGATATCCGTCGTACGGATCTTATACGATATTAGCAAAGATATTAGAACCATCATGATTCCTAGCAATTACCTGTTATACTTCTTGGTTCTTGGCATAGTAAGGCAACTTTATTATGTTCTGCACCTGTTACCGTAAACTATATTGCAAAATGCATAAGCAAAAGGCATAAGGCGAACATCAAACGATACCTCGCCTAATTAAACGAGACTAGAACGAGATTAACAAAACCGTACATTTAATTTGGTATGCCTGATGGTCGGCGTTTGTTTTTTGTTGTCTCTCAGACTAGGTATTTCTTTTAGAGTAGTATGGAAGTTATTTTCACAATGCCGTCTATTGGTTTGGTCTGAGTATTTCAAGATGTTCTTCTTGGAAAGAATTTGCTTGTCACTAGATACTGCATTTGTGACTCGGCAAATTACTTTTTTTAAAGTGAAGTGTCGGGTTCTCTATAAGAATAATATTTTATTTGTTCTATATAAAAAAGCGCCACTCTTTGTAATTCCCAGGCGAATCACCCCATAAAATATTGTAACATCTGACAGGAATTCAACGATAATTGATATCGAACGTTTTTAACACCAATTAATTTCTTCAGTTTCAAAAATACGACGATGTTTCAAATTAATCTATTTCCAAATTTGATAGGAAACAAACGTAAAAACCAATGTCCAATGAAAAATTCCAAATTAATCTCACTAATAACACCATTGTGAATCTTGAATAAATTCATGTGTAAATCAAGAATAAGTAGTTTTTTCAAATCGTATTATTGTAATTTGATTCATTTTACAAAAAAAAAACTAGGATTTATACTTAACATTCCTGAAGTTGAACCAGATAATGGTTTTCTGAAAGATATTTCTATGGTTTTCCAAGTTGTCATTTGAGGATGACAATGAAAATAAATATTCATGACAGATAATGGATTCATTATTATATCGATGAAGAGATGATTCTTCGAAATTATCAAAGTAGATGAACAATCTCAATAGTTTGATATATCTTGTAGTGGGATGAGGATTGATGATAGATTGTGTTCTTATTATTTCAAATTGATAACCTCTTCAACAGTTGCATAGAATTTATGATGACGAAATGAAATTTTCAATGTGGAATGTTCGCATCGAGAAGAAAATTTATTTATCTTATAATTTTCTACTGTAGTGAACACGACATTCAAATCAACTTGATTCTCAACATATAATATGAATATATTTGAATCAAATTTTTCGTGCACAAATCGTGAAGATTATATTTAATGACTCAATTCAAATGTCAAATCAAAATTACTGCAATGCTTATTATGTTTTTCTCTCGTAGATTTCAACATTCTCGAGCTGAGTGTTACTTTACACCTCGATCTTTTATAGCCAATCACATAAAAACAACTGAATTATATCCTAGATCACTTTAACTATGTGTTTCCTAACATTTAATTAAACATTTGTGCAACAAATGATAGATATCAAATACTTATCGAGATTTTCTATTTATATCAGAAACGCTATGATTACCATTCCAGAGGCAGATATGTGAAGAATATATTTATTATTTATTACTACCTTGCATTTAGCATGATTGGAATCCGTAGTTAGATTTTTAGTATCTACATAATTACAGGGGCGTCTGAAAGAAAAGTGTTTGTTAGGTTTATCAAGAATGTAGGTATATGATATTTTTAATGATCTATACAGTTGGAAATGATTATTGTATTTCAAGACATTGATACTGTTACTTTTCCGAATTGGAATGGAAATGCCAAAACCAAATCTATAATTATGCATTTTTGTAGCTGCATCTTTATTTTTTATCAAAATTTGAACAGTAGTGACTCTTTCTGAATAAATGAAGAAACCCCATATTTTTTTGAATTTAGTATCGCAATATGATACTTTATAAAATCTTATCGTACACATTCTCAATTTGTCAAGAATACAATAAACAGTGATCTGCCAACCCTAAAACGATGATAAGGAACAAGACCAGGTATTGTCTTTCTATTTATAATTATCTAAAGTGTCGCCCTCACTAAATTGTAGAACATTTTTGACTCATAATGGCCATTGAATATGTCAGTTGAAGATATAAAACTCACTATCGCAGTCGTAATTCTTCTTTCGTGACACTACCGGTAGTTAAGCGAAAATCTACCATAGTGGCACACTATATCAAAGTCATGGCCCACCACCATCACGATGATCATTCAGTAGAACAATATATGCTTTAACCACGTCTTTTTGAGGAAGGTTTAACCAAAGTCTCCACTCGTAGAATAGTGATGGGCGAAAGTGTGTAAAAATGGTCAAGAGGTATTCTATTTGAAAAATACTCATCTTGAGAGAATCAACAGTTTTTTCTTGTTTTTCCAAATCACAAAAGTTGCCAATGATGACAGCTCGCCAGAAAATGCAGTGTTGCTTCTTGTCTTTTTTCTTTCAACAATACTTCGAACCAGAAAGTTAGGTCAAGTTTATCAGTCCAATTGTTTCCGGATTATTCGGATGATCATTGACTGTGGATAACCGTTGAACAGTTTCTTCAATTATTGTAAGAACTTCGACTAGAATTGAAGATTTCTCTCGAATAAATTTGGCATCAAGTATTGCCATAATTATTAAAGTCTAAATGTTCCCAGATAATATTAGGTGTACAAATAAGTTTCCGCTGTTTTATTGTAGATGGCGCGGCACGGAGTTTCGGTTAGCTTTCGCAGATGATAACCGGCTTTAAAAATAGTTCGGACATTTAAGAACAACATAACCGATTGATATTATTGATTTTATATTGGTAAAATATAATTTTTATACGTTGAAAATGTCAAAATGTGAGCCAAGTAAGCGTCATTTGCGGGAAATATTAGTTTACTTCTTTAATTTGAAGAAATCTGCTGTTGAGGAGCATCAATTGCTCGTAGAAGCTTATGGTGAGGGTACTTTGAGTGAGAGAACGTGTCAAGAGTGGTTACAAAAGTTTAAAAACGGTGATTTCGACGTAGAAGACAAAGATCGCAGTGGAAGGCCAAAAATTTACGAGGATGCAGAATTGGAGGAATTATTGGAGGAAGATTCATCTCAAAAACACGAAAAGAACTTGCTCTAACATTAGAAGTCACTCAGCAAGCAGTCTCAGAGTGTCTCTATAATAAATATTTAATTTTTGGTAAAAAACGGCGGAAACTTATGCACTAATGGCATTGGAGGATAACCAAATCAGTCAGAACTATCTTCCTTAAATAAATAGACTATGTTTGATGTTCCGATGTGAAATTAAATTTTCAGTTTGATTTGAACATACATAGGATATTATATATTATATTGATCTATGATTTCAAGATTAAGCAATAGTATATCTGCCTTAATATATTCATCATGAATTCGTTTGGCGGTTTATTTGCTGATAATGACATACGATAATGACATGGAACAAGAATGCTAAGAAGCGATTGCTTCAACACTGTATCTGCGCCTGTTTAATGTTCTTCTTTCCACCTTGTAAGGTTTCATTACGACCTGTGTAACGTAAAATCAGTCTGACGTATCTAAGCCAACGCGAGTGATATTTCAAAAAAACATATCAGATTTCTCATCAAGCTGTCAAGAAACGGAATGCAGGCACTCGCAGCATCTAGTTTGATCTTGGAGAAAAATAATGACGTGCAGGTAAGTCATACCGGAGATTACTTTTTGAAAATAAATTCACGGACCGTTGAACTGCTGTAGATCGTACCAAAAATATTAAACATGCAGAATCTTCATATTATGTGAAATTCACTATCAGGAAGGATAATGCTTTTCAAGAAAATTATGAAAATCAATATCAAACGTTCATGCTGTATCCGAAAAACTATGATTAAGACGAGTAATATAACCATCTACAAATATTTTTATCGGAAAACAACTTCAACTAATCAAATGAATGATGAAATTGTGCGGCGTCTTATTCAATATTCAACTGGTTGATGAGTAGTAGCAAATTTTCCTTTGCGTATGCCGCTAATTTCAATATTTCAACTTGCGAACTCGATATCATCAGACATCTGTTCAATCAAATGATCGAGGTCTTCCTAATCTGTTATAATTCATTTTCTAATAAACTCGCTATCAATCTTTACGAGCGCATAAATCACATCGTCCTTGACAATCACCTGAATGTATGCAACACATTCAACAATTACCGCAGTCCATGTATGGTCAATCAATTCACAAACCATCATAGTTTTCTGGCACATGACGTGATCATTATGGATATGCCATCTCTGAGGATTTGGTTTTATGAAGATGTCACACAATTAATAGTTGTGGGTAAATCATCAATTATCTGTTTCGTATGCACTAAAGAAACCATGTCGACGGAAAAGCTGTCATTTATCGTCATTATACTGTATATTGAAATTTGGACAACGAAATAAATGAAGGTTCAACATTCTTCTCATTGATGTAAAGGATCAATATAATGTCACTTCATTAAATGGATCGTCCAGACTCTAGATAAGATATCGTTTAAAACAGTGGCGGATCCAGGATTTGGGCAAGATATATACTAAAACTCCAAATTTGACATTCATCACAAATGCAACAAGTTCAATCCTTCAAAAACCGCGCTAATAAGGATTCGCTGGCAACACGTTCAGAGATTTTTCAAACTTATCCTCTAAAGAAGAACCGATAAATGTTACGAATAATATATTTTATTTTCTCGATGAAGGGGGGGGGTCTGGAACCGAAACCTCCCTCCTTCCCAGCGGATCCGCCACTTGTTTAAAATGTATCAAATTCCTTTGTGTATCCATCAATTCATCTGGTCTTGAAAAAAAAATTCAACGGTCAGTCGATAACTGATATTATATTTGGCAGTAATGTAGAATTCGTGACAACTTGTCATAATATACGCTGTTGCCAACTCTATCAGTTATTTTAAGCATTCACCACTGAGATTTCGGAAATTATGAGTTATGTGTGATGGTTATCATTCACATATTTATGTGAATGACAATACGCAATATTGCAAAAATTTTTTTCTCTTATCATTGACTCGCTACATAATTGGTATCCAGACATATAGATTGCCTTTTTCTTAATCCATTTGACTTTACAAATATTGTTTTGTTCATGAATATAATTTTAGAGCATTTCCAATTAATGACATTAGGTCATTGCTTGAGTCCTAGTGTTGTTGGGAGAAGGCTCTCACTAGTCATCAACAATTGATTATGTTCTAACTCTCTGTATTTTTTATTGGTGAAAGCAATTTCTTTCAATGGTTTCAAGATTCAAAAAACGACTACCCTATCTCAGATATAAATCTTGAATTCTAGTTTATTTTCTGGATTGTGATATGTTGTCAATGTCAACTATTTACTGGTAGATGGTTTAGATATGCAGTTCTTTTTCTCAATATAAAGGAACAAGAAAAGGACATCTCTGAAATGTACTGACGGAAATATCACCCAAACATACCTGCCGGGATATTCCAAGGATATCCCATTCATATTCTTCTACTGACAGTACACTTTTGGGACTAAATGGAACATACTTCGTATGTGCTAGAAAGAATGTCATCAACTGAGTTGAAATATTTTCAAAGGAGAATAATTCGTCAGAAATAATTCCATAGCAACACAATTATTCACAAAGTCCCCTCTGTAAAATAATTCAATTCTCAATAATATCAAATGACTTGATATCTCATCAATACCAGAGCAATGTTCAACAATAAGAGACTTTAGCTAGGCACTAAACAAACCCTCGAATGAGGTACCACCCTGTAGTACCAACATCTTCCCACACCGAACACCATAAACTTCTGTCCACGACAAGTGCAACACACCTGTTTTGGGTCAGCATCCCGCATTAGAATAGAATGTATTTCGATGTTTATAATTCGACTGGTATAGTGTCGTGGGAATTTTTCGGAGACTGCTTTCTGAATGACGGTATTACTGGGATAATTTCCGCAATCTAACTGTATTCATCATGATAACGATCTCCAACGTGGAAATAGTTGTGAGTTATAATGTTGAACTGTGGGCTAGAATAATCCTAATCTAATGAGGTTAGCTACGTGGTACATTTATCGGGTCGTAGGTAGTCGAATTGTTTCGCCATGTTATGATTCATCCTATCGTATAACCGGAATAGGCGGATATAGAATGTGGATTACCGGAATCTCCCACAGAGTGATCAAATGAAGTACTCCAGAAGTACTAGAGTATTGTGTACCTAGGCAATGCAAAACTGAAGAACAACAGACTGATTCGCGGTAGAAGATTGTTTCCCATATATCTAATATTTAACATATGTAACAATAAAACAATATTGTAGCCAACTGAATTCAAGGACTGAAATGTATGTTACTTTTTGTCACTTTTTCGACGGTTGCATCCTAATAGATTTGGTAAAATGTTTGGCTTGATACGAAGCCTTACATAAAATGCTCCGATGTTTTGATGAAGAAAAACATCCTTCTTATATTAGACTAATTTGAGGAATTTCACTTGGGAATCATAAGTCGAAGAAACGAGCTATTAGGAATTGAAATTACGATGAATTGAAAAGAAGAAATTTGATTCAATAATATTCACACAAAAAGGACCTGTAGAAAGAAATTGATAGATCACATTGTATATCTTATCATCTTCGAGATTGAGTGTTTGGTCATGATTTCGTTTTTTCAATAAGTTTTGTCATTTGTTATGAATAAATGGAGGAAAAGTTTGCCAAAGTTTTACCTTTTTATTATAATTTTCTATTGAAATAAGCTTTGCCTTCTGACAATGTTCCTTCAAATGACTCAAGAATGGAGCAAGAAAATTAGCGCAGGAGTACGAGATGAAATTCATGAATGCTGCCAAGAAGACTGTAGGTAATGACGAGACGAAAACTAAGTCTAACTAAGTTGAATATAGTTAAATCTTATTCAGAAACAGCAGCTATGTATATATCAAATGTCAAGGAGGTCAGATATGTCAAAATAGAATCTGTTGCTCAAACAGAAGCAAAAGCTTGATAATGAAGAAACGAAGGAAGGTTTAAGCAATTAGAAAAAAACAAGCAAATTCAATGAAAGAAATGGATATTGGACAATGTGAATGATGAAAATGATAAAAAATCTGATAATTCTCTTCGCACTCATAAATTATGTTCTAAATAGATTATCAATACCATGAGCACCACAATATCGAGCTCAGTAAGGGTACAAAGACCTGAAGGCTGATACCCAACGTTTTCCTTTCCTTTTTTTTTTCATATCTTCGTCTCAGTTTCAATATATGCATGTTACGGACAATCAAGTTATTTGAATTAGTCGTGAATTGACTGAAATTACTGAGATAAATCAAGTAGCAATTTCCCTAGCGATATCTCTTTAATTGTTCATTTCCTCTCATAAACTCCGAGAGTCAGAACATTTTGAACGAGAGTCATGGTCGTTTAATTTATAACTAATAATGGTGAAGTAAATTCCAAAAACATTCGCAGAAAATACGAATAGTTAGAATCAAATATTAATATTCCTTCTGTTCCTTTTTTGTTTATCTTCTCAAACTTCCTGTATATGGTAACTACAGCTATAACTCATTGCTTTTTTAACGCTTCTAAGTCTGAGATTTCCTAGGATTACAGGCTGAACCTTCTAGCCCTGGGTGGTTGTAAGCAAATAAAAGTAATAAAACCGGTAAATTACTTTGGAATACAAACACAGCCCTCTTTGTGATGTCTACAAATATCAATTTCCAGTCTCCCTTCTGTTTGGAGATGGAAAAAATGACTTTTAAATGTAAAATCGGTTAGATTATGTCATAGATCTCACCGAAAAAAAATATAGACGGCTATAAAATGAGAGATACTGAAATTGATGCTGATCTTGGTCTATTTCAAGCAGTGATGTATTGAAGAAGATAATTCTGATATTCTATTTTCCATGTGTACATACAGTTCTCAATGGAAATTGATATTCATGTCGATAATACGAGCTATATCCATAATTTATAGTAGGATTTTCTAATCTTGCTACTTAAAATGTTGGTGATCTCACTATATTTTCGTTGGAATAACCATTCATCGTTACTCACATTCGTAACATCAATAACATAAAAATAAACAACTCATAACTACTTCATCAAGTCAGCGTTGATTTTCTTTTAATTTATATCTGTCATAAATCATGACTGCCAGGAGCTGAAAAGTAGCAACCAGAGAGAAGTAGTTATATTCTTGTCACAAAAATATTCAAACATTCTGCAATATTTGTCTTTGAATTGTTTATTTTAGTTTTACTCTTTATGTTTTTCTGTATCAGTTAATCAATTACTACCTCCTTTCCCTTGCTTCTCACGATGTTCTCTGAACATTACAGGATGTCTTCTTTTGTGAGAAGTTTTATATAAAAAAAACCTAAAATTCGAAACCTTAATTGATATCCAATCAACCCTCAACAGACTCCACAAAAATAACTCCACCAGATCGATAGACGTTACAATGGCGTAACTGTAGGGTGGGATGACTAGCCAAATGCCACCGGCCAAGAACATTCCAGTCCAAGAGTTGAACTCACAAATAAAATTTTCGTTAGTGTTGAGAATCAATGGGGGAGACCACTGATTTTTCAAAACAGCATAATCGTGTTCTGTATGATCAAAAACTACCATTCATTATTTTTTTTTTATTTTTCATTCGGTCTATATCATGAATAAAATAATGAAATAAACGGAATTGATTTCGAACATGCACCATTTCCAAAGGTTGCTCTCATTGGTGTGATGCAGTATGACATGCTAGCCCTACAAGCTTATCGACCTTGAGCTGCCCAATCATAGAAATTTTTTCATGGTGAATCATGCTGTGTTGCCGCACCAAAATACTACAACTTATTCTCGGAATAAAAGATATAAAAGAATACAATATAAATGATATAGTTATAACTTATCGGTACGATTTTGAGAAAATATATCAAAGGAATAAGGAACCCACAAGTAAACTTGACAACATTACACACATGGGGTGCGTTCCATTAAGCGCTCACAACGATCACGCTCACGACCACGAATTTTGTCGTTCCACTTGGTTCTGTGCGTCATCGAAACGCTCACGCCGACCCACCTATTGAGATGGGTCGTCGTGAGCATGAATCATGACGTCATTCATGACATTTTCGCCACCACCCCAACGATCGTGGTCGCCATGTGGAACGTCTGAATGAGTGTTTTGGGCGTTGTGAGCGCTTAATGGAATGCACCCATGGTGTGAGCAAAAGATATAGGGAAACAGACAAAGATAGACTTAGGGTGTAGAACGTCATACGCTCATAGCACCACTTATTTCAGACGTTTTTAAATTTTGAATAAAAATGTTGATTTTAAAACGCTGTAGAATCTATTTGCTTCGATTTCGATCCTTCATATTGGATATACATTGAACCAATATCATCATTCAACGATTAAGAGGTTTGAAAGGATTTCATCACTTAGTGGTCTTCCCCATTAAAGTGGTTACAACATGATGATTTTTACTGATAATGCCCCGGTTAAAGAATTTGCCACAAACCTCAGATAGTATAGTTACGCCACTGAAACATTTATTATTAAATTGATTACATTATTTTCTCAATTGTTGTGGTGGATTCAGTCGTATATTTTTCATAATTCACTGGATATTAAACCTAATAAGGCAGTCTGGTTACTGACCGCAAATGTTGTGACTGCTCACATTCGGCTTCACCATTTTACCTCTATATACGGCATCTGGCAGGTGTAAAATAGGTGTACAATTCTCTCTTGGTTAATTATCTGTGACATAAATAATTAGACACCTTTTGGCTTGCCATCTTATTCATTTCCATCTATGATGACAAATAGTCATCTTTCTAGCACGAAGACAATAACCTCGATTTTAGTTGAATTATCAACCGGAAATTAGTTTTTTTTTTTTCGTGGGATTTACTTTGTGTAGTATTCCAGTATTTAAACTGGACACATTCTTTGGTCCCCCAAAGATGTATCTCCTATTTTGATTCATATACCGGGTGTTTCACAGTGGATGGAACATTAAAAGTATCTGGAGAACAGAAATTCAGATCATTTCGAAAATTTCTGGGCGTGGATAATCAAACTTGCTCTATCCGTCTAAAATATTTTTATCGATACATTGTTGCCGCTTGTATCAGAAAGTAGTAGCTACTTTGTTATTTCAATTGGAACACCTCGTATATTATATCATTTTTTGGAAATTTTTCGAAATGCTCTGTCTTTCTGTTCTACAGATACTCCTAATGTTTCATCCACTGTGAAACACCCGGTAGTATCGCAGTGGCGTAATTATAGGGTGGCAGGGTTGGCACACATAAACACCCCACCCCCAACCCAAGAGGGTTCTGTCCCAAAAGGCCAGAGGTTTATTAGTGCTGAGTGGATCCCTAAGTGGTTTATTGAAATTGAACTGAGCACGTGATGATTTCGAATAATTTAGTCCTATCCAAATCAATTTCCACTATTCTCAGATGCCTAAAATTCAAATGTAAAAACACAGTAATGAAACACTTTGAGAGAAAATGGTGATAACACAGTGGTTCCATTCTCATGTTTTTTTTTTCGAATATCCTATCAGATTTTCAGAAATATGAAGTATAGGGTGTCTTTCTGAAGACGCAAGAATATGTCGTATTTTCGTTAGTCTGGATCTGATTTTGGTTCATATATATGTCACCGGAAAAGTAGGTAAAATTTCGGGCTCAGTGGATCATCTCCACTTGGAAACAACAATTCCATTAAAATAAATGGAAAGGAAGTGAAAACTGTTCCTAGATATGCAAATCTACACATTTATAGAGTGGATCCCTCCATGACAGCCAATGATATGAGGGAATATGTTAAATCATATTTTCCCGAAGTGAAGTGCGAATCACTTACTGCCAAGCACCCGGACATCTATTCATCTTATAAAGTTAGCATATACGAGAAACACTACGAAGAAGCTATGGATCCATCGAAATGGCCCGAAGGCGCATATATCCAGCGTTTTTTAGAACTTCGAAAACCACCACCGACCCAGAAACCATAAATAGTGAGGGTAACTGTTTTGATTTATTACTACTGAATATCCAAGGTTTGAACCAAAACAAACTTGACAACATGGTCATTGACTATTTAAATGGAAATAACCTGAACTTTATATGTTTGACTGAAACTTGGTGTAATATTGATAGTGTCGAGAGTTTTGTTTTTCCTGGTTTTCAATTGAGTAATCATTACTGTAGGATAGAGAGCATGCGTGGTGGAGTTAGTCTCTGGTCGAAATGCGGGCTTGATATTGAACCTCTTTCCTTAGATAGATTCTGTGTTGAGAAGAGTATTGAAATCGTTGGTTTATTATGGAAAACTGACATTCAAAAAAGTATTATGATTCTCACTTGTTACCGTTCACCAAGAGGAATTTTCTCTATTTTTGCAAATAAATTTAATCAACTGTTAGATTGTATTTTCGACCCCAATCTCTTTATAATCCTCACAGGAGATTTTAACATTCATTCGATGAACGTTAATGATAAAAAATATTTTTCTCATTTACTGACCTCTTTCAATCTCAGTGCCAGAATACAAAAGCCAACAAGGGTGAGTACTGTGGAAACTATTATAGATCAGATCTATACAAATTTCTCAGTAAGTGATGAGCTGTGGGGTGTCTATGATAATAATATCTCAGATCATCGTACTGTTCTTTTCTCGACTTCAGGTTACCAAAAAACATCAACACATACTCATGGTCTTGGAAGGAGTATGAGTGACATGAACATTGAAAATGTGAAGACTGACTTATCAAATGAAACTTGGGATGATATTTATAACAATTCTGAAGTAGACATGCAATTCAATATTTTCCATGACACTCTCATTCATCATTTCAACGCAACATGCCCACTGAAGCCAGTTAAGATCACAAAGCACGACTCTAAAGAATGGGTTAATAATGACATCAGATCTTCAAGTTATAATGTGAAAAAGTTATACTATATTCAGAAGAGTGATCCAAATTTTAGAAAACATTACAATGAATCTAAGAAGCAACATAATTTATTAGTTAAAAAAACTAAGAGTGCCTTCTACTTGAATAAAATTTATTCATCAGATAATGTCAATAAATCTACATGGAATGTTATTTCAAAACTGACTGGAAGATACGTATGCCAAAGAAATATATCTCTCGAAATTAACAATACTCCAGTAGATGACCCTGTTGTAATTGCCAACTCATTTAATAAATACTTTGTTGAGGCTCCCCATAGTATAATAAATAATATTAAATGTTTAAATGGATCTGATTGTAATAAAAATCGTAGAAACATAGTCAACAGCATGTTTATATCACACATTTTATTTTATTTTATTTTTTTATTTTATTTTATGGAATACAGGCTGCTCAACAGGTCGAATAGACCCAATTACAGAGAAGCACATTATATACTAATCATCGTACACATTAGAAGGTTATGAAAACTGAAATTATATATGAGTGCAATTACATGAGTGATACGATTACCTATATATAATAAAAAGAAACGAAAAAAAGTCGAACATCAGCAGAACCATGCGGAATATAACAATACAATATAATACTTGATTTGAAAAGAAAATCACAAATAAATAATTTGCCTCAATTTGTTTTTGAACGTAAGTATTTTTGTGGTAAAAATGTCAACATTAGTATTATTCCCTATCGTAACATTATAAGAGTTGATGCACCTATGTAGAGGAGAATTCAGAAGTGAGTTGGTAGAACTAGGTCCATTGATAAAGAGGTGTCTGTTTCTCACAACATATGGGATACAATTAATAGTGAGAGAATTGGTACAAAAAACAGAATCAATGACATTGTTTACAACCTTATAGATGAAGAATATATCAAAGAATTTTCTCCTCAATTGCAGATTTTCACATTTGTAATATTTCAAGTTTGTATTATATGGAGAGGAAAGTTTTTCACGGTTGAAACGGAAATTGAGATGTCGGATAAATTTCTTTTGAACATTTTCAATCCGATTGGAATGATTATTGTAAAACATAACTGAAGAAGAGGTTGCTTCTATCATACACAATATGAAAAACAAACACTCCTTTGGAACAGACGGGATTTCGAGTAATTTCTTGAAAAAAATTGCTCCAACCATAATCAAGCCCTTGACACATATAATAAACTCATCTCTGAGTCAAGGTATTTTTCCCTCTAGATTGAAGAGTGCAACTGTTTCCCCGGTATTTAAAAAGGGGAATACTGAGAGTATGGATAACTACCGTCCAATAACAATACCTCCTGTTATTTCAAAAATCTTTGAATATGCAATGTTGGCACAGCTTCTCAAATTCCTTGATCGAAATGAAATTTTGCATGAACAGCAACATGGTTTTCGTACAGGACGCTCTACTATAACAGCGATACTGAATTTATATGAGAAAATCCTTGATGCTGTTGAAGCAGGTGAAACTCCGCTGGGTGTCTTTTGTGACCTCAGTCGAGCCTTTGACTGTGTCAGTCATGCACGATTGTTAGACAAATTATATGATTTAGGCATCAGGGGAAAACCACATAAATGGTTTCAGTCATATTTGGAAGATCGAAATCAACATGTAAAGGTCAACTACTTCGGGGAAAATACCAGATCAACATATTTTTCAGATACTCTGCATAACAATATTGGGGTTCCTCAAGGATCAATCCTGGGTCCAGTATTGTTTTTGTTGTACATTAATGAATTACCTTCTATTATTTCAGAGGCATTTACATGCATGTATGCAGATGATGCCACATTATTATTCACAAGCAAAGATGAGGCAGAAATCCAAGATAAAATAAACCGTACAATGTCCATCTTATGTACTTGGTTGAGTGATAACTCCTTGTTTTTGAATCCCACAAAAACTTCCAATATGATTTTCCACACCTACCAAAATCATAACCTGCCGAATCTAACTGTTAGTATCAATGATACCAAAGTAGAGACTCTCAGGAGTACTATGTTCTTAGGTATAAACATAAACGATAATATATCTTTCATTACCCACTGCCGTAAGCTAAGCAAATCATTGAACTCCAAATGTTACCAAATCAGGGTTCTCGGGCATGTTTTGGACAACCGAGGTCTGAAACAATATTACTTTGGTCAGATACAGTCTAGAATATCTTATGGAATACTGTTGTGGGGAAACTCAACAGGAGTACAAGACGTATTTATTTCACAAAAACGGATAATAAGATCGATTGCAGGAGTATCGTCTATGTTCTCATGTCGTAGCCTTTTCAGGAAACTCGAAGTTTTACCGGTGGCTGCACTTTTCATTTTGGAACTCTTGGTTTATGTTCACAGAAACAGAAACTCATTTACAAGAAATCAATCCCTTCACGAACATGATACGAGAACAAGAAATGATTTCCATATCCCTAGCACTCACCTCTCACTTTGTATGAAATCATATAAAATTCTGGGACTGAGATTATATAACATTCTTCCCGATGCCATGAAAAGTATTAACACAGTTCATTGTTTTAAGAAAACAGCATGTAAGTTACTTCTAGAAATAAGCCCATACACGATACCTGAATTTTATGAATATTTCCAGTGATTTCAGAAGCGTTGATAGATTGTCCTCTTTTAATATATTGAAGTATTATTTGTTCTATTGTACCTAGTTGCGTGTATGTGTAATGTATTTATGTACCTCATCAGTGTATTGTACGTTGTACAACATTGATTAGTTTTATCATTTGACCTGTCCAATAGCTATGTACTTGAGCTCATTTTATGGATTAAATAAATATCTATCTATCTATCTATCCATAAGTATCAAGTTTTTGCACAATGATATTATCGAATTAGTGTTCTTTGAATCAGAATAAGTAATTACCAACAAATGTTCATATCGAAATACAGTGCAATATTATCATATGGGATATTTCGAATAAGGAAAACCTTCGTTCGTTCAAAAAAGAAACACGACATTTCATTGTCGTGCACCAAGCAACATTATAATTCAAAATTATAGAGCCGTAATTTTTCGATAGCAAGTCAATAAACAATTCAAATAACTATACTTGACACAGATACCGATCGGTTGAATTTTCTGCGATATTATATCAGAATAATGGACTCACCTGCATCGATGTCGTAATCCTCATCGGAACAAAGAGACAAATGGCCAGAAGGCATTTTGCTTCACGCACAATTTCCGATTAGTCTAAAAGCAACGAAAGTTTGTTGAAGTTGAAAGTTTTCTTGCACCGCAAACACCTTTCATATCCAGACGATGGAAATTGCTTGTAGAAAGATGATTATAGCCGAACAGTCAAATGTCTTTCACCGGAGATAATTCCGCATCACACAACACGATTACTTCATTAAGAGCATTTCAATAACTGAAAAGAACATCAATAATATATCATATATGTTTCCAGAGATCGTTAGGGAAATTGAATAATACCTTCAATCGAATCCAAAACAGTTGAAAAACGTTCTAATATTATGATTCCGGTACTTTTCATTTACCTACAATACGTGATACTTTTCGTATCTACAGGATATATCATATGTGGAACGCCCCTTTAGAGAAAGTGTCTTAAGAAAATGAAGAAGAATGTTCTTTTGAAAATATATGCAAACTATGATAAGATTTCAGAATTTGTTTTTTTCTTATAGTTCCTGCAGGATATCTAGCTCAAATTTGATAAACAGTTCAAGATGTACAGCTTACATTATCAGAGATGTCACCTGATCTTGAGAATATGTAGGGGTCTCTTTTATGATCATGAACTTTTTGATATTAGGTTTCCAATATTTGCTACCGACGGTAAAAAGAAAATATTTAAATGTGAAGTGATAGTCGAGACATGTCAAAATGCTCGAGCATTTGTTTCAAAATTATTGTCAGAATTTGATCTTCAATTAAATTTCTAACATAAACGTAGATGTAGTGGCAGAATATCGATATATTTCAAATAAACACTGTTCGAAAACTGCGAAAGCTGTCTGAAATATCCGTAAGAAATCAAGAAAAGAAAATTTATATTATGAAACATCCTGTATAGCAAATGTTATGACAGTTCTTGGTGAAATTTCTGAAATTGATGTTATCATAACAGTAATATCAACTTCAATATTTATGTAGAACCGCGAAACGGTTATTTCCTGTGTTGAATATCATAGTGAAGGAAAAGGAAGGTAGCAAAAAAACTCGTATCATTTTTGTACAAAAAGCTATAAATAAGACTGGAGAGAGACCTGTCTTCAAATTCGTGGAACTCTTAAACGAAACTAAAATATTTAATTTCCTGTTCTCATTCTGATGTTTATATTATTATTATATTCTACGTTGTTTGCCAACATGTTTGTGTTATTGTTAAAATTTTAAAATCCTTCTCGCTGATGGTAGTACTAGAGCGAATGAATGTATATTGCTTCTTAGGGTTTCAATAGTATACAGATGTCGGAGAATAAAACTGGTAGAAAATAATTCACTTCCCACGTGAACATGGTATATAGGCTATTATCAAGAAATTCGCCCGACTTAATAGAAACAACTTCTGGTCTTCAGCCGTAAGAAGATACGTTCAATATTTCATGCTCTCAGAATGACGAGTTGTTGGTCAACTTATATTCGGAATACCAATCAAGTTCCTAAGTAACCTGATAACGACACCAGTGTTGTCACATTTTTCACCCCCTCTCCTTGATAGCTCATTTTTTTCAAATCGCAAGGAAAGTCGTGGCATGCGAGTTGAAAAAATATTTCAGAAGTCGAAAAATTATCATTTCAAATGTTTTCAATTTATAATGCAAATGAGTACAAATTTGAAAAATGACGTTGAGTTGAGCCTTTGTTTATAATTCAATTGAACAAATTATATTAATCAACAACTTAATCACAGAGGTATTTGAAATGTTTTCTATTCACTTCCTGACAGTATAAAGTTGTTTAAATAATACAGATTATTTGATTCTGAAGATTCAACTCAATATGGTTTTTATATTTTCTCATTGTGTTGTATTCTATTGAGATTATTTGTCAAAATGGCATCTAATGGTTGGATGGGAAGACGTAAATGGACACCTAGATCTCCTGATTTTTCAATAGAATTGACAATATCACATAGGTGAAAAATGGAAAATAGAATAACATAACTTAAAAATAGTAAAACTAGAAATTCAATACGAACATATTAATTCAAGATTTATGTATATTGTATGAGTTATGAGAATAAACCATTGAAATTCTTTATAAGTTGAAAAGGAAATTTATTCGAACTGGATATTTCGGAATATGACAATATCAAACTCGATTTCAAAAGTTTCATTAAAAAGATTCTGAACAATCATTGTTATGTCGAAAAAAGATCTAGATCTCTATTAAAAATATTGAACAAATCCAATATTCAATAAACATAGAGAAATTCTTTTTGAGAAAAGTTGGTATTAGTTTGTTATAGCTGAACACTTCATACTCGCGTGAAGTTCAAGATAATTGAGGAAGAGATGAAAACCTGTTTTTTCGAATATGAATGGAACTTATTTTCATAAAGGAATATAAAATTTATTCAGTTAAATCTAGATGAAAAAATGTCATACTCTCCTCGTCCAGAAAACATGAGAAAAAAATCTCTTCAAATCTTTCATGGGTTGGAAATTTTAAAAATTCACAATGTCAAGAGAATCCTACCAGTCACTTCACACTCACTCTCTTGAACTCATAGACATTCCCGTATTTCCGCTCCATTCAATATAATTAAAATATACCAGTTAGAGTCGTACTTGTCTCGAATGGTATCTTGTTGACAAATGTAGCTAGATGAATGCTAATAAGGCATGCGATTGAAGATCTCCAAGATACGAGGAGAAGAGACGTTACGCCGTTAGTCTGGCCGTTTTGTCATTTGAAAGCACGAAAAAGATTGTTAATAAATTCCAGGATAATATCATAAAAATCTTTAATCTTCCTTGTAGGTGGTCAAGAACAACTTACTGTGTATGAAAAGTTTGTTTCTAATCGAATAGTGAATTACTGGATTCGGTTTCATATGAAACTTTCTATGTAATAAAGTGCAATCTCGAATTTTTATTCAAAGAATAAATCCAATTTTAGATCCAACCTGATTCATTTGGGTGAAATCACGAAAATATTTTGAGATTTTTATCGTCTCCTGCTAGATATTGAACATTTCAAGTATCCAATAGCTTTTTTCTAATCCCATATATTTTTTATGCATTGTTTCTTCAAAAAGTAAGCAAAAATGTTACCACAAATTCCTTTATTCAAGTCAACTAAAATTACCTTAGCTTAATATTGTGGAAACATCGATTATCGAAAATATATTTATGATAAAACTGGAAAAAATCAAACTTTCGAAACCGCGTATCCGAAATCTTCCACTTTTTGATTGAAATAGTCGTGGTGGATTGTTATACAGGGTATCCCAGAACTCAACGTCAAGCCGAAACAGGGTGACAGGATTGATCATAACCATCACGAGAAAAATCTGAAAAAAAAATCTATTCCATGCAGTTGGACATTTTGAGGAAACCCCAGAAATTTGACCATTTTGCCTTGAAATTAAGAACCTACCTAGAGCTTGTGTGAATCAAAAACATTTTAACTGAGATAGGAAAAATCGGGTTACTTGAGGTTTTAATTTTTCCACTCTTTTTTATTGTATGGAACGAACAATTATTGTGCCATTTTAGAATTCTGATTGAATGCGCCAACTTTTAATGCTACTTGCCATGGCACTCTAGTACATTTTTTTAAAGCCTTTTTTAAGGCCTGTCAAAGTCGACGAATCTAGTCTCAATTCTCGGAGACTGTGTAATTTTTTCATTGGGATTTTAGAAATGATATTTATGATTACGTTTCCAAAGTTCAAATGAACAAAATAAAGATTTTTTTAAGA
This sequence comes from Plagiodera versicolora, assembly GCA_037013635.1. NCBI lineage: Eukaryota > Metazoa > Arthropoda > Insecta > Coleoptera > Chrysomelidae > Plagiodera > Plagiodera versicolora. The sequence continues at coordinate 8,836,874 of CM072982.1, read as the reverse complement.
AAGTCCCTAATTTTCGAACTGCAGGGGATTGATTTTTTTTCAGATTTTTCTCCTGATGATTATGATCAATCCTGTCACCCCGTTTCGGCTTGACGTTGAGTTCTGGGACACCCTGTATATTGTCCTCTGGAATTCGTGGTTCCATATTCTTCTATATTGCAGATGTATATACAAATTCTGATATCCTTTCAATATGGTCAAAATAGAGAATTTAGGATTTCGATGAATACTGTACCTACAGTAGGTGAAGACTCTCTTTAACTCTAAGGTACACGATTGAGTCTAAAATTTAATTGCGAAATATTATTTTTTGTGTGATCGATATTAACTTTGATTGGATTTCAAATAATCATTTATAACATTTGTCAAGGTCTATTTATAAGTCGGTTACCATTATCATAAATATCTAGAAGAATAATTGAACCAACCGAAAACATTCAGTTTCATTTCCACTTTGGGAAATAACAAAAACACTCTTTGTTTATACACAAATGACGATATCACTGAAACTCACTGTAGGTACGTTGAAAGGAACATTCATTTCGACATTCCCAGACAGACCGAGAGGACGAAATTATCACCGCGTGAAAACCGTTTCGACGCTCATACGAAAATAGTTCTTCTTCTCGACTCGGTGAACGATAAACTGACCGACGATGCACTTCCATTGCACTTGTCCGTGTCTTGTGTATCAGGTCTACTAGAATGGAGCAAGTACAACGTGTGGAAGGACTAAAATCGGTTGCACGGTGGAGGGCTATTTTAACTCACTTATGAGCTTGTAAGATTTTCACGCATTTTCTATCTATCTTCCCAAGTTCACACTATTACTTTAAATGATTTGAGAATACAGGTTTTACGAACTTGAGTCGTCACTATTGCTAATTTTATTATAATTGGGGCTACAGTCAATCAAATGAACAAACTAGTCGCATTATTTCAAAGTGATCAATGTTTTGAAATGGCAAACATAGTATACAATATTCTCGATAGATAGAAAATTGAATTCTGAATAAAAATGGCTCGATATCGATGATTCTTAAAATTTGTCAAGTTTATTGTTTTAGTCAATGTCGGATCTAACAAACATATAAAGGAAGAGGAGCATCCATGATTGAGACGTGAATATAGACAAATTGTAAATTGTGAATTAGAGAAATTTTCACTTGACACATGAATATCGATGACATTCATAAAGCAAACAAATGATATTCATGAAATAACTGCCAACTCAATAAATTTGAAGAATCATGAATTATTTTGACATTTTTGACTTGAAACAGAGTTGAAGTTCGTATGACTAGTCTTATTCGGAATCTAACTTCCTATCGATTCAGAAAATTGTAAACTGGGCGAACCATTCAAAAAAATTCATAATAACTTTTCAACGCGATGTTGGATTCTTGTTTCATTATCAATGAAGATTATAATAATAATAATAATAATCTTTATCAATCCTTTCAGACAATGGAACAACATATTAAAATTCTCAGATAACGGGATCAAAAACACAATTATATAATATTAATTCGTCCCTTTGACTTGAGTTCAAAAATACTATATATGGTGACTTTTCATCATCAAGTGATGGATCCGGGGATTCACGAAAACACTTTCTTTGCCTCTCAAGCAAACTAAAAACCATTCTGCATACATGGTTATATTGACAGCGTTTCATTTCATTAACAATTGATGTACTACTGAAACAGGAAGAACAAAATTGCTTGAGGAATTCCCTAGAATTAAAACAGAGAAGCTCTGCTTAAGAATTTTTTTTCTTTTCGAAAACCGCCACATCCCATGTTTCTGTATAACTGGATGTTGAAGAGTTCATCATTTGGTTAAGGTTTTTGATGATATTCAAAATTTGTTTGGTATTTCATTAAATTTCAAACAAATGAATACAATTGATGAACATATTGCATATTTTCATCGTCACTAAACCTTTCCCAATCAAGAAATTTGGACGTCCTGTACAATATAGTTTAGGAAGGGTAGGATGAGCCCTAAGAGCACTTGCAAGTTTTCTTGGTGCATATTGCTTGACAGTATCTCTTTCATGGGAAAGGTTTCAGCTGGTTTATTATTACAGTTAATTTTTGAACTTTTTTCAACACTTCTTTATAAATAGATAGGACTCTATTTTTTGTTTCTTTAACGCAGCCTACAAAATTTATATCTGATATATAAAATCCGTTTCGTAAAACGAGGAGTCGTATCTGAATTTGGTGAATAACGTGGCCAATCAATTAATCCTGTCAACAGAAATCTGTCGTTCGAAAACGATAATCCTGATGGTTTGTGAATACCAATATCAATAACAGCTTGTTCGCCTGTCGATTTTAATTTCCTCATAAACGCGGTAATAATAGTAGTTGATAAGACAATCTCGACGACTGGTCTTCACCAAGCAACCGCCTTGGGGAACTAAATGGAATCAAAACAGGGGCTATCTATCACATTAATCATTTTCCAACTAGAACAGAATAATGATGTACAGAAATAGATTTCAGAGAATAGTTGGAACTATAATATTCAAAATACATATTTGAATACTATTCATTTAATCAAATAGTTTTGGAAATATGTATTTTGTATTTTATCTAAAATGGCTCACGAGATGTGTTTTGTATTTCTGAAATGATAAATACTTTCTTACTTCAACTACAGTTAGGATTTGGAAGTATTGGCACTTTTTTCAAATGAATGGGTCAGCAATTCGGTTCAAAATCACTAGAGGCGCTCCAACTTTGATAAAACAAAATGGACGATCTAGATTATTCATGAAACATGATTTTGATTTGATTTCACTTCGATTGCATGGTAATACGCCCACATGACGCAACATGTCTGATGCTCTTGGAGAACTGGTTATGTTGAAATATGAATGGAGAAAAGTAATAATTTCCTTGAAAATACCTATTTTATATATAAAAGTAGAAGTATTTTGATAATGATAATGCTTCATTCGTGTTGAGCGTCCGTTTCGGTTCCGTTTCGTCCGAAATCGGACATTTCTTGATATCTTCTAGCGTTTCCGAGACATCAGTAGCAAAACTGAATATCAATATACTGTATGTTTTCGTTCAAGTAATCCTCCAATATGACAAACTATACAATGTGGAATCGTGTGTATACTGAGTAAGATCCTACGATAACTATGAATTATTTGAAATATACGACAAAGACGTTTCGATAGATGGTCATAAATAACTCTGCAGGGAGTGAAATAGAACTCAAAAGCCTTTGTTCGAAATTAGCAACCCCATTCAGCCGGGCCCTCTTGAGACTATATATTACAAACTAATCATTTCCATAGGATATAAGGATGTATGAAATGTCTCAGGAAAATACGTTGAACAAACATCGTTTGCGCCGAGATGATTTACAAAGCGAATTCGAATTTAATATCGACACTTTCATAACTCAACTTCATTATATCCACATCGTACTCGTTCTTGGTGAGTACGCGTTCGCTTCCAATAAATAACGGATACCATCAAAAATAATAAATGCCCATCTATATAAATAAATGAATAAAAGGAGCCATAAGTGCTAATAATTCAGAAAATGGTCACTAATTAAACTCCTGCTGCGTTAGCCTTATTTCACCTAATAAAAGTCCTGCGGAGAGTGAGTATACTTGAGTGTATTGCACATGATTTCCACTTCAACAAGTCATTCTCTCGAAAGTTGCTGGTATTCACACCCTGAAAGTGTATTTAGTGAGTAATAAAACGCGATTCTGAAAGTCCCAACTAAAATTCTTCAAAGGGTGTGTTCATTGAAAAACTTGTGCCCCACCCTGTATATTTTTTTTACTCGTGGAGTATTTCCAGAAGAATCAGTTCTGGTCAAATATAATTTTTTTCACCAAATAATGACGAAATGAACCTTATTGAATATGAAAATTCTTGTATTTGATACTTTCTGTGATATTTTGGTATAATTCAGAATACAGGTTTTAGGGATTCCATCATCGGACATGCCAAACGGCTACAAGGAAATATTATTTGAAGGGGTTATGCCCCCTTTTCACTAAATTACGAGTGGTGCACCACTTGTAGATTCCTACATACAAAATTCGTTCATCGATTCATCTACTATTTAATTCTTGCAGGATGGATGAAAATATACCTTATTTTTTGTTCAACTTGAAAGGCCATCAATAAATTACGTAACATGAGTTTCGTGATTTTTGACCCCTCCCCAAGAAATTAGTTCTATATCCATTTAAGTTATTTTTTAATGAACATGAACATCAAGTCAGACATTTCGTAAAATTAGCAAAACAAAAAACGGTTTCTTTATTGAAAAAAATATATTTTTTTTTCGTACGTTAAAACATAAAATACCAGAACTATAAAACTACGTCGTTCATTCCGCGAAAATCAATTGTATGATGAAATAGAAATAAGGAAATCACTGTAAATATTGCAAGTTAGTGTTTGAACACATAGATTCGGAAATGTGATGTCATCAAATTTAGGACTCCTTCCACCCCGTGTCACACTTGGCCGATCCCCTCTCTTTCTTTCAATATGTGACATATTTCAAGGATGATTCCTAAGAAGAATTTCTTCAGGATCCAATTGAAATGAAATCCATGGAAATACAATATGGAATGGAAAAATAATGATTATTGTCGCCTTCTGATCATTTCAGAAATTTATGGTACATTAACACATCCTGGCCATTAAATCGAATCAATTTCAGTAGACGTAAAAGTAACAGAATGATAAAACATATCCAAAAGCGTCATCGTATCAAATTCGTTAACTGATTCACTTAATGAAGTAATCAATGTACAGAGAATGGAACAATTTACTAATTACCTTTTTTCATCCTCCATTTCGATACAGAAACTAATCAAAACTCCATATCCATGGGCGGACTCGATAATAAATCAGACTTTTATTGTAGAATATATTATTATAGTAATAATTATGACCACTTTCGATAGTGTAGGATTTTATGATCCATTACATCAGTTGTTTCTTATGCTCCTCAATTAAAAATCTATTAAAAAACATTGTATTATCATCCTGCCTGTTAAGCTTTCTCTAATAATCACACCTGAAGTTAATGAGATAAATTAATTGAAAATTTGGTGAAAAATTACTAATTGTAGTTTGAATGCATTTTGACAGTCCTCAGTCATCATTTTACTGAACCATCATTTCAAAGCATGGAAACATCCACTCATGCTTTCATTTTGTTCGTTCATTGCAGCTTTCTGATATTTTTACAGAATATCTCTGAAATTTGTGAAATAAACAACAACTGACACATCTCCCCATAAGTCGATTTCCTTCGTCATATTTTTTTTAATAATCGGAATATTTTAACCATAACTGATGGAAGGTTTGCAAATTCGCTTTAATTCTCATTAGAAAATTCAGAGAAGGTCACGCTCATAAGTTCCAACCTAAACTACACGTGTTCTGAAAAAATGTCTCTACTTCCGAAGTATCAAACGAAATAACTGGTGTGAGTTAACTCTTCAGCAGCAACATTCGAATAGATGTGATAATTGAACATAATCAGAAGTGGAGGCGTTTAAATGAACCTGTCACTAAATGACTGGTGTCAAATCAAATTTATAACAATTCAAGCATATGCTTCATATTTTGATACTTTGTATGCCCGGAATCTTTCGTTTAGTGAGATAAGGTCGAGATAAGTTATATTGCAGCCTCAAGAATTTGTGGTAGCATTTTTTCCACATACATCATTTATATAGGAAGATGAAGAAATCTATGAGAAGTAGACGAAAATAGAAATGATAAACTCACCAGAAAGAAGGATTGTCTTCCATTTTCGATTTCAGTCAATTATTATACTGCTCTACTAATTTCATTTATAATTCTGAATAACCTGCTGTAATTGCATGAATATTTTTATTGAAGTGTTTGTTCATGTTTCTGATTATTTGGTTCGTTGTTTGGTTGTTTTGAAAACTAGCCACTTTCTAGACGTATGTAATTTCGAAGGTCGGACATGAAAAACGTGCGCTGAACTTTATTTGATATCAGGTTACAATAAAGTTTGTATGATGCGAGTTACAACACATCGACCACTGATTTATTTCGACCATAATCGAACCCGAAGACTGGTTCGCCTACTTATGGATAATATTTTTGATATATTTCTTTTTTAACTGAAAATATCGATAATAAATGTACTACAGGTTGTGCATAATAATTATCGAGAGTATTTCCACATTGTTGAAACATTACTTTCAAAGAAAAATTACCAAGGCGGCTCTGATTACGTCAGTCCGTATCGTTTTTCGCATCGATATAATACAACAATAAAATTTTAATACACTACTCCATATATATTAGATGATAACACGAACTGAGAGAAATAGAGCAATGGCCTTTTGGGATTTCTACCAATTGCTCTGCTTGGCGCATTTGACAAGTGACTTGTCATCACTGATCAAGAGATTCAGTTTTCTGATTGACAGACCAAGATAACCACTTGATGTACTGAAATTGACAGTTATTTTTTCCAAAAATATTGCAGTAACTACTTTTAGAATACATGTTTATGTACATTGTCAATTTTGTGAACCTGACATGTAATAGTTGGTAACTTATGATTTGATATGAACTGTATGAGTTTGCCTCAGAAAAAAAGATATGACAAAATCATATTTCACATTGAAACCTATTTTATTGAGTATCAAAGTATCAAGTTTATAATATTCTCTTGTAGAAGATCAGCATCAAATTGGTGAACGGCATGATTCAAGAATATCGAATCAAAAATTGAGAACAGCCAATAAAGAGATCTATATTGTGAAAAAGTGACGAAAAACTAGTTTTTTGTCCGTGACTTGACGCGTTTGAGATTCTTCAAAATGATTTGATATGAGCCGAAAGATATTCCAACACTATCAGCAAGATCTCCAATAGTCAATAGACAATTTTCAAGCACCAAATCTTTGAATTTTTGAAAGTGCCTTCGTTGGTAGATGTTGATGGTCGTCTAGAGCGCGATTCGTATTCAACGCGTTCTCAACCCTTTTTGAACTCCTTGTATCACTCATAAATGTTTTTGTGTCATAGCTTGATCATCAAAAGCCTTTCGCAACATTTTCAACGTGTCCGCACAAGAATATTCGTTCACCTATTGTAAAAATCGATTAAATCGCTTTTGGATTTTTACAAAAATAAGATGAATCCAGATATTTTGACAAACGAATGCTTGTCAAATGTTATAGACTCTCCTACCAACCCAGGGAGAAATCATCGGCCTTCTGAAGACCAGGGAGTTACAGATGACAATTTCACCTTACTTTTTGATCACAGTGATACCTGTTCAGAAATGAGCAAACGATACAAAACCATTCATAATATAACAATTCCTCTACGAGAATGGCTAGATGAGACTCGATACAGTCTAACAGAAAACCATTAATCATGTATCGATAGCTATAACTCTATTTGCTAGAAAATCTTCTTGTTCTCAACCAGAATCATTAACCATTACATTTCGCTTTATCTGTTCATCAATCCTCAATGCAATTACTCTCGCCAAACACTCGAAAAAACTGCAACATGATCAAACTTTACTTTAATCGAACAGAGAGAAACATTGACCGTCGTTAATTCACCAATGAGATTTATTATTGCAAAAAGCCATCAACAAGTTATATTTCGTCGTTTATTGCAGCACGCCGTATCCGATGGAATCTTCAGAAAACATGATTTAGCACTTGAAGATATTAGTTCCTTCCTTTTCAACAAATTATGTTCTCCAATAAATCCACGTATAATTATTTGTCGATTATCGATGCAGTACTAGTAGAAATACGGCGAGGAAATTTCATTCCCAAGATGTTTGTTGGAATATTTATCCACGAGTCGGTGAAACTATTCACAGATGTCACTTTGGAATTAAACACCGAAACATTCACCAAACAATCGAATGGATTGAGAACATTGAAAATATGGTGAGGAAAGAATTTTTTCTTTGAAAAAATCACGCGCAATCAGAATATACACAATGAAGATGAATTTTGTTCTCGTTTTTTTTTATATTTTGGAAGAAACCACTAGGATATTTTGTTTCTTCTTCATGCTGCTATCTGTTCATTATAGTCTTTTGCAGGTTCTATTTCATTATTGTATATTATTCATGTGGAACTACACAGGTCTGCAACAAAAAAGCTGTCTAGATATTTTCAACTAATTTCGATATATTCAGGTGTTCTGGAAACTGTCAAAAATTTTCAGAACATTATTTTGCAAAATGAAAATTGTATAAGAGATTTTACAGATAACTTGCAGTCATAATCAACAATCTGGATTTGCCAAATTTCCTGTTTTTTTGTGTCTATGGGATAGTAGGGATTGAACAAAAAATCACTGTACCAAAAAGTGTTGGTCTCCGAGGGAGCTTAACGTTGGCGAAAAGAACGTCCTGCATGAAACTTTGGTGCCTCCTCATAATGTTCTTTTACCACCGCTTCACATAAAGCTGGGATTGATGCAGTAATTTGTAAAGTCACTTACAAGTGATGAAAAATGCTTTATACCAAATATCAAAGTTTCCAAACCTATCGGAGGCAAAGTTGAGAGGAGGTTTATTCATTGGACCAGATATTATACGGCTTATAGCTGATCCACAATTCATCACAACCATGAGGAAGTCACGAAGAGAAGGGTGGATTGCCTTCAAAGAGGTCATAGAGAAATTTTCAGGCAATTACAAAGACCCTCACTACAAGCAAATTGGCAAAATAATAAAATGCATTTCAAGCTTTAGGTTGCCTAATGAGAAATTTCATTTTCTTCATTCACACTCCGACTATTTTCCAGAAAATTTAGAAGATGTGAGTGAAGAGCAAGGTGAACGATTGCATTGAGATATCAAGGAAATGGAAAAAAGATATCAGGGGACATGGAACATCTCAATGATGGCAGACTACTGTTGGACGCTTCAGAGATATCTTCCAGATGCTTCCAAGCGAAAATGTATTAAAACTCATCTTTTATTTTGATATGATTACTTGTTCAATATGAATACCTTTATAGTCAGAAAACTTGACGTTCTCGAGAAAATGAAATTAATTTTCGGATCAAGCACACCCAAAAACATAAGGGTTACGAAAAAAAAAGAACAGTTCCTAATTATTTTTTGCAGAATAGTGTTACTAATAACCAACAATAATTATGCTAATCGTTTTGCAGAATTTTCTTCAAATAAACGTTGAATAGCAGAAGGATTCAATCAGAAACAACATGACTGATAATGATCACATGATTAAAGTGAGCATGACAGGAAAACTTCTAGGAAGATCGATAAATTCAGAATAATTTCGAATTATAAGTAAAACATAATTCAGATTTCTACGAGAGCTGAAGGTGGAAATTATATTCATTATTTTTTAACACAAGATGAGTTGAATTTAATGTATTTTCAATCGCATTCTGGATTTAATTACAATTTCCTTCCTCCAAGTTCTTGATTGAATCAGATTTTGTGACGAAATGAAACATAAGCGGAATATCTGCAATTTCGACTACCCATTCACTTGAAGTAGGTTATACGTACAGTACGTATGGAAGACGACGAGTTTACATATGCTGCCAAAATTGCGAAAGTGTTTTGGAAACGCAGTGAAATCCGCGACAATATTTATACGTGCATTATGTAAAATACATAATTATCGATAAGCATCGAGCTGCAATCATTCTAAAAGCTGTTATTACCGTGAAAACAATTAATAAGGATAAAAAGTATACCGTTATTTGGATGTACGGACCATCACTATAATATTCAGATTAAAAGCTCTCTTCGTGCGAAAAGTATTCAGTGGTTCGTGCACCTAAAAAAAATATCAAACTGACTCTGCATTTTATTCACCGATTGTAAATGAGACTCTTCGGGTATAATAGCCGATGATATTCGGTTATATAGTGGCCCACCCATGTACAGTATGGGTAAATATCGATGTTTGTGTAGGGAAATTCGGTAACTATAAGAAAAACGAAAAAATAGAGATCGCATCAACGATCTCTTTTTACGTGCTTTATATTGGCTTGAGTTATACAGTGAGGACCAAAAGTCCGTCGCCACCCCTGTAACTTCTTTATTCTACATATTACAAGAAAATGTTAAATACATAAGTTGTAGGGTTTCATTCGATCTCCTCAATGGTTTGGGTTTCATTTATACAGAGTGTCTCAAATAAGCACGGTGACTTGGAAGTTAATTTTTTCAAATGAGACACCCTATATTTCATTGCATTTTTACATTCTACGCTGAATTCTGAACAAGTTTGATAGATGGTTTTCTATCAAAAAAGTTAATAGTTTTGGACTTATGAATCGTCAGTGAACTCAACTCGAAAAAAAGCGATCGAGGATGCGACCTCCATATTCTTTTATCTCCTATTACGTCTCCTAGTTACCGATTTGCTCTATACCAACATCGAAATTTGCCCACCCTGTACATTCAGTTCCTAATAGGAATCAGTATTCATGTTGAATACTAGCTATATTCATAATTTATAGTGGGATTTGCGTTCAGTGAGCTGAAGAAATATGCTTCTTACTCTTGCTGCTGAAAATGTTCGTGATCTTTACTATATTCGCGATTGTAGATGCGATTTCCAATCTATCATATCTCCTATAGTCATCAAGTTGCCCATGCAACCACCGGAATTTTTCCACCCTGTACAGTGTATCGGATTTTCGTTACTTCCATAAGACAGCTCAGTTTCTTGCAAACATCACACTTTTTTCATATCCTTCTGATAAAGGTATACAGGGTGTTCCAGTGCCCTTAGGCCAGCAAATATTTTAGTTGTTCAAAAATGTGGCATAGAAATCAAGAGCACTTCCATGCAGTAATATAAGAATTGTTTTTGAAATTTCAAGAATATATGCTGTTTATTGAAAAAATTGAAGTATTGGTAAAGATCCAAAGACGAAACATCGTATGGTTAATCGAACCATTGTGTCAAAAAAGAGGCGATGTTGATGTGCGATCATCTTGGAAACAAAACTAAGTGGAAATGATTTTTCTGAAAATACCTGACTTCTAAAACTTCTCCAACTATAAATTTTCAGTCCTATGAATGGACAACTTCTTGTTGATTCGGCCATTTTCCTATATGTAACAGTTTCTGAGATCCTAATGGATTGAATTCAAAACAAACCGTATAGTTTCGAGAGCTACTATGAGAAATATTTGATAAACGGCTCTCCTTCGGTTCATGTTTCGATATTTCAAGTGTCCTTATTCTTCATCTTCCGACGACGACTTGAACAAATGGCCGAAATAATTCATCAATCCGTCAGCGTTTGGACTTTCTTATAAAAAAATAATGTTTAACGATATTTTTTTGGCGATGACCCACAAATACGTAATTGCCGACAAATCTGCTCGATTTTTTCGAAGACAAATTTGTCATTTGTCATTTCGAAATGAAGACGGCTTAATTAACAAACTGTACATTTCAATTTATTCCCGAGCAGGTCCGTGGATGTGGAGATTTATTGCCTCTTGGGCTGCCTCATCTTTCTCTTGAATTTCTTCTGACAAAATGAAAGATAGTTAGTAAGAGAGAATGTCCTGCAAATAGGGTGTCTGCTAATATTTAGTGGCTTCATCTTAAATCACCCATGAATTTTGTCCGCTGGAAGTGTAATTGCGAAATCGATCAATCAATCGTAGGACAAACCAATATATCCCCTCCACTGCCTGATTTTGATTTTTCAACATTTGTTCATAAATCTTCGGTCGTTATTCAGGGTGTTTCATAACTGGATGTCCACAGCTCGAGGGCATATTATTTGAACAATTTGAAGTCGAAAGTGCCCCATGGAAACCCCTAAGTCGAGGATTTATGAGCAATATTAAATCCAATAAGATGTGTAGATTGAAAAAACAAAGAGGATATTGAATACAGTTTTATGATATTTTAGCAATTTGGATTTTCCTATTTGCGCAGGTTTTATTGAAATTTTTTGTTCAAAATGCTTGACAACACATTCTTACTCTTTTAACTATTTAAGAAGTTCATTCGTATGCACTATACTTCTCAGGGATGATTTTGCTCATAACAAATACAATTGATTACATAGCCTACCAGATTGATTTCACTGATGGATTTGGTATTGCTCATGACTCCTCGACCTTGAAAATATTCAAGGAATATGCCATTGAGCTATGAACATTGAGTCATGAGACACCCTGTATTAATTGAACAAGAAATTGAGAATTGCAGAAACTCAAAATTCAATAAAAATAGGTAGTTTGAGTTATCAGATGAAACATTACAAATGTATCGTCAATATTCAATCCGCATGCACTTCTAAGATACTGTCGATTTTCTTCATTCGCTCCAAATTAATTCATGAACAATTCAGTCCAGCCAGGAAATACTATGAAACAGTTTCCTACCTTCGTTCCAAATTGCTTCCTGTTCTGCAATAATAGTTTCGTCGTCCGACCATAAAATCTCTTCTGTCGACGCTGCTAGACTCGTACATTCCATTAGACTATCAAAGTCGAGGCTTCTACGGAAATCCATCTTCCTGAAACATATATCAAGATACTGAATAAATTAGTAGCAGATTCGATTACCAACGGTTCATGTTTCTACATTCATATTTAGGACAATCAGTAATCGCATATTAGCATGATTTCAATATAATTATGAAGGGTTTCATCATTGAAAAATTAATATTATTGGTATCACTCCATCACTTCATACTCTGGAGGGATATAATCCAGAAATGGGCTCACACTTTCACATTTTCCGAGAACATGTAGAAACAAGATCACTAGACGAGATATTGTTTATCATTGTTGAAATAATGTTTCCATAAACCACAAGACTTTCAACAAAAACTTGTTTGCAGTCCACTAATCTACTGCCTGTCCATTTTGCGAGTGCCACCATGTTACTTATCTCATGAGATACAGAGTTAATGTTAATTGAATTGGGTAAAACGCATTTATTCTTGAATTGAATAACAATCGGGAAAATATCTTGAATCCACCCAAATGTTTCTCAAAATATAAAGTCGAGTGATGGAAATGACGATGCCATATTCTCATAGTTGGAGATATTCCAAATTTCTTTTTAGTACCAAAATGTGCAAATTTATAGTATATTACTACCTTCGAGTCCCCTTGGTGGCTCTTGAAAAATGGACAGCCTATATATACCTTCAGGTACTGTCAAAATACAATCCGAAATCTTATCTTTCAGTCTGAAGATATTCAATTCAATAGAATAGAATTCGTTAAAATTGCGCTTTTAGTCCACTTCATATTTTGATATGATTTTTATCGGCACCCACATATTCTGTTACATAAAACACGAATTTGGCAATATTATCGTGAAGAAATCAATACTTCCAAGATATTTCACTCAGAAGTTGAAATTTCACCTTCTTTCCTGAAACATTTTGAAAGATTGTTCAAACAATAGAGGGTGTGAAAATAAAAACTAAAATTCGGCGTTTTCAGTGTCTTCTCAAGATGAATAAATAAAAAACCTTTTCCTAACATATAATCTGTCACGTTATTGAATAAATCAGCCAGGAAGCTGTGCAATCTTGTTCGAAAACTTTGAAGAAAAGAAGGTATAATTTCAATTTCAAAGTGGAATATCACGATAATATTGACAAATTTTAACAAAAACCATATCAAAATTTGAAGCAGACTTCAAGTACGATTTCATCCAGAATTCTTATATAGATATAAGCTTCGAAGATTCATCTACGTATATGTGATAGTGGATGGAAATGTCAAATCCATTTGAATTATTTTAATGAGGCGTGAAATCAAAGAATCCTAGAAACCACTCTCGAAGAAGACGGATGTTTTGAGTGTCTCTAAGACCAACATTTCTTACATTGGATACAGTTTCTCCTGAGCAACGGATGTTTTCAGTTGGTACTCCGTTGGTAGACCTATTTAACACCATTTGAATGATGGCAAAGCTACTTCGCTATGGATCTCGATAAGTATCCTCAATATCAGATTCATTAGTTTCATTGAAAATAATTAATTAAATGTTGTGGTGCTGTTGATAGCAGATAGAAAAATTAATGGAACCGTTGCAGTTGAGTCAAGTGAATACTTGTGTGTTCTATTTAGGTGAAAGAAAAACTGCTTGATCTATGAGGATTACAGTGAATGGGATCATGGGTTTGGTTATCTGTTAGAAAGTAAAGAAAAATTACTGATTCTGTGTCACTAGATGATTCTGAAAAATGTTATTCATTATGAAATCTCACTTTCATGGACCATGGGAACAAATACTGAAAGTAAGACGTTATGTAGGCTTGAACAAAAAATTTTGAGATCCAGGATTTTGGAAAGATTCAAAATATAATTTAGTACTTCCTATTCGATGATCGATATTTTTGAGAAATATCCCTTTTTCAAAGATTCTTTCACAAAATACAGATGGAACAATCCATGAAAGCGAAGTTAATGTCAAAAAAGTTTGATATCTTTGGAAAGACACATCGAAAATTGTTCACCTAGAGATGACGTTATCAAAATTATAGATATTATATTCATTCTGATCAACCAGATCAATCCGCAAATCTAGTTATCCAAATAGTAGTGACAGCCAGAACGATTAATAATATTATTATTATCATTTTTATCATCATTATTATTATTATTATTATTATTATTATTATTATTTCTATCATAATTTTTATTATTAATATTATTATTTTTATTATTATTATATGTATATTTCCTTTTTGTTTTTTGTTGTCCATGCTTTTTCTCGTTCTTGTTTTTTTTTTTTTTCGATTGAGTACAATAAAATGTATGTATTTTACGTTAACTGGTAAAGGTTCATGAATACAGACGATTCAATTTTGATATTATTCCATATTCCATACTATATAAAGAATACTCAAGTTCCATTCCTTCTCTATTTGATAATCAACAATAATTTGAACTTTCAGTGTTGCAGAAGTTTTCAAAAATTTGGGAGTTTGTAATATATTTTAAAAACATATGTTCGTTCGGGCAAGAAGATATCTCATGATCTGAATCCACATAAGCTTGCAAGTGTTTTGTGTGGCATTCATTGGCGTAACTAGAGTTGACTAATGGGGGGGGGGGTCGACCCCCACCAGTCAACCACACTCACTACAATTTTTTTTATTTCTTCTGAGCTGAGGTTATTGGGATCGTAATCCCCCCTCGTTACGCCTAAGGTGGCATTGAACTTGATAACACATTAGGTGCAGTAAAGCTACAATCAAATCAAACTATTGAACATGAGCCGTTTTTCCTTGTCTATTTTCGCGAGATATATTTATTTGGATCACAGTTTATATCTGCTTTAGATTCAACTGCAAATATTATTTTTCCATCTGTATGGACATCTATTGAGTACGTCACAAAGCTACGCGAGAGTATTGACCCATCAGAAAGATGCATGCAGTTACCAGAGTATGTTTAGTGCAGAAGAGAAGCGAGAGATGGCACACCCTGAAAATTTTGAAATTGTGAACATAAAAATCATGCATACCCACTTTTATCTCTGATGTTTCATACAGTTTGTATAGTGTTCACAATATCAGAATTCTCTGTCAATTGCCCTGCTGTAGCAACAAAAAAATAATTTTAATTCTGTGACCACTCACTCGTTTACCGTCATCAATTCTAATTTTAGATGCACCTCGATTTTTATTAATACGGTTGATAATCTTTTGCCAGACTATTATTCGGTTTATTCAGGTGTTATCTAAAAGTATTCACTATATTAATGAACTCCTGCGACATCTGGGAATCCAGAATGATTATTTTCTAAAGCAGAAAGTACAATCATAAAAATCCGAAACCGAGTATCTCCAAAAACGGCTCAATAAACTTCTATTTTCTAGCGATTGCATGGAGGAGGAATGGAAACAATATATATACCGAAAGTACTAGATAATTGAATTTTGTTAGATATTTTTAATTTTCGAAGTTACAGTTGTATTTTTCTATAGTTGTATCGAATTTGTTACGTTATTCACTAGCTGACCTATGCTCTATGCGCATGCGTATCACAATATTTTTTCCGATGTCGCTACTTTCAATGAGTGACGCCAAAAATTTTGTATTGCAAGCAGAGGAGTTGAAAAAGAAATTTATAACAACAAAGACGTTCACAGGAAATGTAAATATGAAGTACCAAAGCTGAAGATTTTCCTAGAGGTCATTAAAGACGGAGTAGTTACGATGTTCTATTCCTAGAAATCGTGGGGATATTGTTGAGATGCATTAGAGATTAAACACCCTCTTCTCTTGTCGCAAGAAATAGCGTTTATTTTTTTTTATCAGAACGTGATTCATTGAGTTTCGAGGAAATAAACAAAAAATTCTGGAGGTCGCGAAAGGTTCACGTTGAAATGTCTAATGGAAAAGGCATCGAGTGAAATAGAGGGTGTCGAAAATAGAAACCGTTTTTCACTCACCTTGACTGATAAGAACATTTCAAAGTAAAACACTCTTTTATTCTCCGTACGTTCTGAGAGTACACTTACAATTGTTTTTTCTTCTATTTTCATTCAATGGGTGATCGTAATTGAGATTTGAATTAGTTTCAAAAGAACACCAGAGGATGAGAGAGAGAGAGAGAGAGAAATGCTTTATTGTCTTAAAAATACAGATTTTGTTGACAAAGCTTCTTAAATCTAAGATAAAAAATATATAATACGTACATATTGAAAATGAAAACGGCACACTGTATAAGTTAATATAAAAACAAGAAACATGCAGACAGAAACACAAGTTGAGTCAACTTAATAAAAACCATTTGAGGATGATACGAATCGAAACACACCAAAGATGAAGAAAGTTTTAATCACAACACAAATTTCAAAGACAATCATCACACATAAATAACAGAAATGTCTCAGGAAAAATCACTCGAACTGAAAATAATCATTTATGAAATTCTGAATAATTATTTTCAGCTGTTTTATCTTGACATCATCCTGTTTCTTTATCGGTTTTATTGGTCTTCATAGCAGATATCTCAGTCATTTCCAACAAGAAAATTAGGAAAAGTAATGAGCACTTTTATGTAGCGTGGCAAAATTCACCCCATCATAAACAACCACCCAGTAACCACTCTCGACTTTTTTTTGATTAAACCTCCACCCCCATATTTGCTTTGGTCTTTTTCATTTCCCATTAGATAAGGAGCACAGGAATCTCAAAAGTTCATCCACTAACGAATTGGATTCTTTCGACTGTCTTCGCAACTTCAACTTCTCACTGGAGAAGATCTGATGGTATACATATGGATCAAAGACCGAGCAAGGTTCTGGTGTGGGAATTTATTACCCCTTTTTTTAAAAACACTTCTATGTGTTTCGTGAACACATAGAAGTGTTCCAAGCAGAAATTTTTACAATGTGCAAAGATATGTATTAGGAAGACTCTCACGAGAAAGGGAATTCGTATATATTGGGAAGGTCAGGCTGGATCAAAAGCTCTCTCAGAAAAGAAGACAACGTCTAGACTTAACTGGGAATGTATCAACGAATTTCTGACACTGTCAAGGTCGAATGGAATTCAATAGTTGTGACAGCTCGCCAGAAAGTGCGATGTTGCTGCTTGTCTTTTTTTTCAACGATTCTCCGAAACAGAAAGTTAGGTTTATCATTCAAATTGTAATAAAAAATGTTTTCGATTCATAAGATATTTCCACCAATATAAAATAACTATTGACTGTGGATAACTGTTACATGTTCGTAAGAATTTGGACTAAAATCAACAAACTTCATTAGCGATTCAAAGATTTATTTCCAAATAAATTTAGCCTTAATGTGAAGTACCTGTGAAGTGTTACCATAAATATTGATGCCTAAATGTTCCCAGCTATGTCCCAGTTCAACCTAGTGGTTCAGTGGCTGGATAGATACTTTTTATTTTGCACTATTGGTATTGACATATAACCAAATCTGTCAGAACTATTTTCCTTAAATAAATAGACTATATTGTGTCAATTATTTTTTGAACAATTTAAAAATTGCACACTTCAAACACGACTTGATAGCTATCGTTAAGTTATGTCACATGACAAATTACATTTTGCATTGTTGGCTGTCCAACCCGCAATCTCGATCATCACTGTCCCGTCGCCATTATGATAGATGGCCCTCATCGTTTCAATTAATCACCGCGGATGGGCATCGTGCGTGTGTCAGCTGCCGCATGAGGGCCCCCCTATCTCTTTCAGAGCGTCGCGATGTCGTCGACACAGAGACCAGACACGTACGAACGGAAATAGAACCAGGAATTCCTCTGAACCGCCGTTTAAATATAGCCCGGCCCCCCTGCGAACTCTTCTACAGGGAGACTCTCGGCGATGTAGTATCCTTTTGCGAAAATATTTGTTGCACCCTTTTGCGATTCATAAAATTCAAATAGTATACATGGAAGAAACATACTGAATAAAGCCAAGATGGTCCTTACCCGAGTTTGATTGCCACAAGTCATCACAAGGTGTGCAACATTTCAATTTCCTATTTTTATAATCACAACCACATTAAAATTCCCACTGCATCGAGAGAATTTCTATTTCAATAGCCTTTTCATAGAATGATAACTGAATGTAGCTTGGATAGACAATACAGGATGTCTATTTTTCTGATGCCAGGTGAAGGTAAAGTTTCGTGCCGAATAATAATCTGAAAAGACACTGAGAATAGCTGTGAAGATATCGCGAGAAATTTTAAATAGTCGATATTGCAATTCTCAATCTTTCCAGGAAACCGTATTGAACATTTTCAACTGAAACTTTATTGAAGATATTTTCCATGACGTTTATTAATATGGCATCGCCTTTTCAGTTATTCTCAAAGTAGAAGTGAAACAACTGTCAACTTTAATTTTTCTCGAATTCAAATTTGTTCAGATGAATTTTTTATTTCTCTCACTCACGATTTAATACACATAATGGTTCAATATCATGGTTTTGTCAGACATAGAATTTCTCATTTTTTTTGCGAGAGGTGCTTTGGAAAAAACATTGTATTGTATGAAGTTCAGTAAACAATAAGAAATAGCATTTGTTTCGCGAGAAAAAAATGAAAAATCATTAATAAAAACAATAAGAACACATACGTAATAAAATCACCGAATGTCACATCATAACACTACCTCCTGATTCTAAGCATAACGCCTTCCTCTTCTTAAGATATATGATAGTTTCATCGAAATTCATCAAGGTCGATTGGCAATGTTATGTCAATATTATTTTTCATTGTTTCTCACGAAATTTAGTCCAAAGAAAAAATGTCAGGCGATTACACAATTTAGATAGATGTAGGTATAGTAAATTTGTATCATGTCTCTTTGTTCTTAACATAATTCGGAATCTAATCAAACTGTCAAAAAGTTATTTTCAACAGTTGTACAACGTTTTTTCCAAAGCATTCCTCGCAAAAATTGAATTATTATTCTTTGACAAAAACGGGGTATTAATTAAACCACGATGTGTGGTACATCGGAGTGAAGAGAATCCAAAACGTTATCTGAAAATGCTGAAATTCCAGATGACGTTTGTAAGAAAAACCAAAGTTGATAGGTGTATGTCCGACTTCTTAAAAATGACTGAGAAGGTAAAGCAATATTCAATAAATCAATCAAAAACTCACTGAATGAAGTTTAAGTAAAGATATCCAATCCTAAGAAAATAAAAAAAAAACTTTTATTTCGCGATATCTTTGAATCAATCAGAGATATTCTCAATTCTTTTTCTGATTATTATTAGCACGGAAATGCTGTTTCTCATTCTTTGAAATGGTGGTGAATTCAAAATATTGCAAAAAAATATACAGCAAGCTAAGATGGTATTCAAAATGAAATACAGGGTGTTTCAAAATTCAGTATCAAGATTTTAGGGGCGTATTTTTCAGATCAAAATAAGACGTTTTTGTCCATAAACATGTGTCCGCAAACGCTTCGTTACCGATCTACAGAGCGTTAAAGTTTCAACATTTTTTTATTTTTTTCTCCATAGCTCTTTCACTTTTTGAGATATTAAGATCAAAGCTACAGGGAGATATTTTTTATGGGATCAAGCCCTTTTTCGCCCCATGAATTTTTTTGTAGTGCGCCGCTGGTGGATTCTAAAATATGAAATGAATTCTTTGTTTTGTTTATAAATTTTTTTGTCTCTTGTAATTTTCACGCATCTGCGATCGTTATTGAGAAAAAAGTAAAATCAATTTTTGTGATTCGCTACATTTAATTAAAATTTTCAACGGAACAATGAAAAAGCGAATTAGTGGGCTTTGACTGCTATTTTCATTTTGTAGCTTGTTACAATCACTCGGCATACTGGATGATGTAAACCCTAAAACGTAACCTATATTTCAAATTTGATCTTGATATCTCAAAAAGTGAAAGAGCTATGGAGAAAAAAATAAAAAAATGTTGAAACTTTAACGCTCTGTAGATCGGTAACGAAGCGTTTGCGGACACATGTTTATGGACAAAAACGTGTTATTTTGACCTGAAAAATACGCCCCTAAAATCTTGATACTGAACTTTGAAACACCCTGTATAAAAGGACCAATGACTCAGATGACAGCGAGGACTAAACTGTGGACGAATTTTTCACGGATTCCCCAGATAACCAAAAAGTAGAAAATAATAGTGCGATGAAGGAGTGAACCAGTGAAAGTGGTTACAGAAATGTATCATGAATCTTGTATGTTCCGAAGGTTATATTGTTGGAAGATTTTGAGGAACACCGCATTGATGCAATAATCTCAATCGGTCCGTGTCGAAGAGAATTGGTGGACCCTTACGCAAGATGATGCTGGCCATTAGCATTTATATTGAAGTCAGCTTCGAACACATATGGGCGACATTTTATTTCAGTTGCATGGAAAATTGAGCCAGATTCGGCGGAAAAATTCAATCGTGGTCGACAAAATCATATTTCGTGAAATGAGTCTTGAATTGGAGAGATGAAAGGTTTCGTAATCAATTAAGCGGCTCCAACGTCTTGTCGTCTCTGGAATAAAACACGTAATTACAGAGAAAATTTCCGGGAATATTGTGGAATTACGGCCCCAGATCCAGTTTAACAACCTCTTTGGAAGACAACGATTCGATAAAACTGGACAAAAAAGCAATAAAACGCCGACGAAAGTGCCAGCAAAGTGCTGTGAGAACAAAAGCGCATCCAACTAGAGCGGAAACCCAGTCTGGCCATGACGTCATTTCCTTCAAAAGTCCTAGTTTGTGTCGGTGTGGAATAATGTTTGCGAATCTGTAGGACAACGAAATGCAGCAGAGTCTATTTGTTTTCGTTAACTTGGCATAACATACTGAAATAAACGGTAGTAGTAGAATTGCTAAACTTCTGTTGCTATTAACAAGTTCCCAAGTCAGTTCCTTCAGAATTTCTGTTTTGTCCATGAAATGGTTCGGTTTTTCCCTTTTTTCCATGACAGAGCCAATTTGCCAGAACATTATTTATATACGTAATTATACATTCATATGGTTCCGGTTATTTTTCTTAGTATGACTGATTTGTCTATATAATTGAATGGAATAGAAATGTAAATAAGATTCCAGATCCGTTTTTGGGAGAAATTCACAATTCTGTCAATATCATAAACATCACTCAGTATATCGAAACTTCGCAAATCTGTTTCAATATTCAATAAAAGGATGCACAACTAGTCTTACAAATTCAAATCAATAGACGCATGACAATAATTTTCATCAATTTTATAAATATACACATGCTAACTATAGTCTATTCATCCAGGCAAGATATTCATGACAGCTCACCAAAAATAGCGGAAAATTAAGTGAATTTCAAATTGTTTCGAGAAATGCTTTCAATCCATAAAGTATATACCAAAGTTTTAAAATTGATAACTGTGGATAACCAAATCAAATCGAAGTATCCTTTATTATCCGAAGATTTACATCTTATTGAAAAGTTTAACTAAAAGGACTGCATATGTTTTTATTTAGATAATCTTAAACATTTTAAAATACGTCTATGGGAATTTGTTTCACTAATTTCCTAAAAAAGCTGGTGGAATCAATGATTTTGACACTGGCTGGTAAATGATACCGTTGAATAGATTCTTTCAATATTTGTAAAAATCTAGACAAGAAGTATAAACTTCCCAAGCGGTTCAAAGACTTCTCTCCGAAAGAATTTGGCTTCGTTATAAAGCCACTGTGAAGTGTTGCCATAATTATTGATACCTAAACGTTTCCAACTAATTAGAGGTTCAGTGGTTAGCTGATTAATTTTTATTTCCCCCTAATGGCATTGAAAGATAACCAAATCTGTCAAAACTATTTTCCTTGACTAGGAAAACTATATCTAAATTATATGGAAATTTTAAACGGCCAATGTTAAATAAAATGTTAAAATAATGAATATCAGAAATTTGGAATGTTGTACCTCAAGTAGTCTTTTTATTAGTTTTTGGATAATGTTGTCAATGAACGCCTCAATATCGAACTAAAATAAAAAAGTCAAGATCGATTTACATTACGATTTGGCTACTAATTTGTATGCTTCCAATTAAGATGGATCATTTGCGTGATATTGTTTGTAGGAGAGATTTCTACATCTTGATGAACCTGAAATGCTACGAATTGACTAAATGTTATCCAAATTGTGTGACACCGAATGTCAATGGCGTGATCGATGAATAAATGAATGACGCCATCTTCTGAAACCATAAGGAGAAATGTTGAGGAAACGCACTCACCGAGCTAAAGGAAAAAGAGAAACAATAGCACGAACGCAATTCGATACTTTGCCATGAGAATCGAATAAACAGCTTATAAACCATCCGTGTGGATCCTCGAAATCGTAAGTCTTCCGTTTCCTGGAAAACTATATTGCAATTCTCGGGAATTTGATAGCCGAGTCTCCTTACACCACTCTCGGAGCACAATGACGAAAATTCAGGATTCAGTGTTAACTGGGGTAGAACTCGAACGGGTCTGAATGTAATTACGATTCATGCATACGTCTCAGATAACCACAAAAGGTTCGCGCTTCCAGTTGAGTCGGGACTTGGAATATAGACTCGATGAACCCTTCGACCTCCATTTCGAAAATTTGATAGGTAACCTCCCAAATAATCATCATGTTCTAAAGATCACGTATTGCTGAAGTTTTTTCAAGTGTAATAAAATATCATCATCATCAATGATTTTGGTTTCTTTGTTTATGTTCAATATCAATGTACAGGGTGGACCATTAGTGTATGGAAGTAAAATAACGCACTCATGAATGGAAATACAAAAAAACAAATAAAAGATATTATATTTCCGCAGATACACAATACAAAATATTTTGAGGTATACAGGGTGTTCAGCCTAGGCGTGACAACATTGACTTTTTTCAAATAGCACACCCTGTATATTCGTTCACCATCAAAGTCATCATAATATTCTGCATAGACTACTTCCTTCATTTCTTCCATAGAATGCAACGTTGTTGAATTGAAGGGAAAAAATAGAAACGTCTCGATAATTGGTGCAATATAAATGCTGCCGAAAAAACATTATCAGTGATGATTAAGTGAACTCATTTGGTGGGTACGAAGTTAAAGGATTGCTAAAAGAGTAGAAGTCTTTATGTATTCAAATGGAACACCCAGTGTATTATCTCATCATTTTCAAATCATGTCGATATAATATATTTTCCAAAATTTATTGTTTTGAAGAAAATTGTATTTTTAGTTTACGAATAAGAGAACTTTTAAAACATTCCATCGAGTCCTTTTTTCGCGAAAATCCCCTAATTTTTCATGGATTACACTAGTATAGCCCATTGAAGAATTTCACTCAACCACGACATCAATTAAATTTTGTTAGATCTAATCATTCTCAATTTATTAATGAAAAAAAAAATCATGTAGATGTCTCTATTCCACTTGGTTGTCAATTTGGTGCCTTCTTGGATTGTCTTTTTCTGTATTCAACATCAGAGATAGGAGTGATATTGTGATATTCCTTATATTATTAGAATTCATGTTGAAAATCGAAAACCCGGTACTGTCTATTCAATTAAAAGACAAAAAACCCAGTGAAAGTATCAAGTTCCAATAATTGATATTTTGAATTCCTAGAAAAAATTTAATTTAAAAAATGTTTGAACAATGTCATGTTACGATCAAACTGAACGTTTTTTATTTCAATTAGAATGATTCCTGAATCCTAAATAGATTTTTTCTTTATAAAACTTATGGGTCATTTTTTCTATTCAAACTATTTGATGTAAAGTGGAGTTTTCAAATTATATAGATAAAACGGAGTTCAAACTAAGTTATTCATTTCAAATCAGAATTATCAAGAGTAAGCGCTGGAAAGTAGACGAGCGGTAACCATGCATGTCCCGACAAGCTGACCCAACTTTCTTCTTTTCTTAAATGGACTATAATTGGAACACCTGAATCAATGGAGCTAACCAGATTCCAAGAATATCAACAGAGAAATTTTGAATCATATCAAAGATTCATACAATTCTTCCTGAAATATGTGTTAAAAAATAAGGTATATACAGGAGTCCTTATGTCACTATTCACAAATGTAATATCTAATTTAGGTTTTTTAAGTAGTTCCTCGGGAAATTAATCAGAGTGAATATAATTTGGTGTAATAATATCAAAAGAAAAACAAAATCGACATCTTATATAATTCACGTCAATTACGTCACGTCATCGGTCTTGTTACCATCAACAGGAATTGATACTACTCCTGACAGTTTGACAGATTTTGAAAAATCTATTCTTTTTTGGTGTACAGGAAAACGTTTCAACAATTAGAGCGGAAGAACACTCAGAAAAAATCGGAACCGGTCGATTAAGAACTGTCAAAAAAGAATTCACATCGTCGGAAATGCCGCTACGTTTGTCGAGTTTTTATACGCCCTTTTTTGCTGTTACTTTGAAGCACGTGTCACTCACACCGTGCAGCGTATAATTCGAGAACATCTGGGAGGGACTCGGTGACGATGACAAAAATTTCAACGCATACGAGAGGAACACGAAAAGTAGAAATCTCGATAAGATTATTTATAGTAATAATTACGATTCTCAGTACAGTCGATCTACTATTGAACAATTTTGTGTAATGTTCTGAATAAAAATTGTAAGGTTATTCTTTCGTTCATTTTTGAGAATTTTGCGACAACCATTCTCGATATTTCTCAAAACTGATGATGTGAAATACGGCAATGGGTGGTAAAAAAATCCCTAGATTATTCATTGTGTAATTACCTAGAGACAGTTAACATTTTGGGACACCTTGTTGGAAATCGATTAATTAGTGGATTTAAATCAATGGACGATATTACAAATTTTTCAAAAAAGTACAACGACATCCAGAAGGTTGAGAAATGTAGCCAAATTTTTAAAAATTTTTCTTATCGCAATAGTTTCTCCATAATAAATTTTAGAGTTTGGATGCGTTATTTATCATATTTCTTCACATCGTCAGCGGACTAGAAAAATAAGGACAATTCATGGGCCCACGTACCTATATTTTTCACTGATAACTGAATTTATATAAACCATAAAATATAGGGTTTTCATTTGAGTACATACTTGCATAATACTTGTATAATTTTCGTGGATGAAACTGAATTCAATTGGAGCAAGTTTCTACCAAATTTATGATTTTGTGATCTCTAATAGAACGTATCCGGTGAATTAAAATGATTTTCACATTCCATGCTGTAGGCAGCCATTGATTGTATATCAAGCAACATAAATATCATCGAAAGAACAAAATATTCTTGGAATAGTCCTTACAATATTCGTTGCATGTTCACACCCTGTAGATCCCCTGAGATTCATTATATAGTAAGTATATCCGTAGTTCTTTGAGAAGCTCTAACTTTGACAATTGAAAGTATACAAGAGAAAATTAACATCCCGCTACGACCCTTATTCCTTCTCCTTCAAGTCGAGCAACGAACCATGATTTTTATGAATTTATTACTGACATTTACCCGCCGAAACAGTGCGGTATTCGTATCCGTGGCTCTAATTGGGAATGACGGAGAGAAATGGCATACATTTTGAAATCGGAATCAGCCTGAAATGAATGTGCATCCTGCAAAATCAGTGAAAATTTCATTTCAAAAAGAATGTAGCTCGGGGGATTTTCAGTCTCACTTCCTACATATTTTTCTGTAGAGACACTCTGTATAGTAAGGAAATATATCATGCGAACCGTAAGTACCTCACGTTTTCAATCTGGTATTGAGTAAATTCCACGCACATCACCGTTAGAGATTCAATCAACAGCTGCCTCATGAAAAATCTGCTAGAGACGATTTAATTGGATTAAACTCATTAGTTGTCCGCCTCACTAGTCTCGAGTGACTCCATGTTCATCACTTTTTCCTGTATCGTTCTTCCTCTTTGCACACATAGGCGTGCCCTATAAATTTTTTTCCATAGGAAGTTTGGATTCGTGTGAAAAAACTTTGATTAAAATAACTGATTTTATTGGACCCATAAAAGATTAATGCATTATTTTAGTCATGTTTTCCTATTCATTCGCCCTTTCGAACGGAGCATTGGCATTGATGGGGATGAATTTGTTTTGGCAGTTTTTTCGGATTTCAAGAGAGCCTTTGGAAAACTGAATACAATCATATCATTAGAAAAGTTGTAGTTCATAGGAATTCAACATGATGTTTGAATTCTTTTTGTTTAACAGAGTTCAACGTGACATCGGCAAAGTAGCAAAAAATGTGATATTGTTCTATTTGCAACATACCTCAGATGTCAAACTGTATGAATGATGAACTCCATGATTTATTTGTACAGCATATTTGCAAAAATGTTGAAATTGACATCTGTCATTATTAAAAGTATGATTCATTACGATAAAGAAATCAAATACCTGAGGCTGATCTCAAATTCTGAGTTGATCTTTCATGCCTATGCAGATTACATCACGAGGAAATTCTTGAAAAAAAAAAGGATTTTTAGTCAGACGTTTGACAACGCGTTGTCTCCTTAAAACGATATCGCGCTACCATATTTACAGTTTTGCTCCACTCTATTGTTATACACCCATAGAAATGATGTTAACTGTATTAAATTGTATGTCTAAAAGACATAAAATTTAGTGTGATGTTCATTCATTCATTTTCGAATTGAATAAGAGAAGCAATGTTACCCAGCTATATCACTGATGAATTGAAAGTTTCCAGTTACCTACTAACAAAGAATTGCACACATTCTGTTTTGAATAACAGTAACATTGCACAGATGTTCAACTATGTATTATTATATAGGCTGGATGCAATAAAATTCAATAAACTGCCCCCCATATCAAGAATTGTGATAGTGTACAAAAATTTAAGAGACTTTTGAAGAATCAAATTATGTGTAAGAATGTTTGGGATGTGATTTCATTCATATAATTTAATGTTTCATTCTCATGTGGATTTTTCAAGGATGCTGAGTATAATATTCATCATTATTTTAAATGGTGATGAAAATACCAACTATTCAACCAATGAGGGTGCTAAAAGCCGAATGTGAAACCAGAATCGGTACTAGAAGTTACCAGATCATGATGTATGTTAACCATGAAGAAAATCCTGTAAGTAAAATTACGAAGAGAAAGCAAGAAGAGAAGTCGAAGAGAATCAATAACCTGCTCACATTGAACAAAAGATAAATTAGATCACCACCATTTAAATACCAGCATTATGAACTAATATAACTCATAATGTCGCCGAATGCAACTGGCGCTCAGAAGAAGATAAACAATAAAAAAGTATTCATTTATATAAAAAATTTTAGTCCTTATATCACATAACTGACTTTCCTTGTGAGTTTCCAAATAAAGCTTCGATAGCAATCGCGAATCTCTATACATTTTAGCTGATGTTATTATGAAAATGCGGCAAAATTCAATTCGAAATTGAGGAAATACAAAAGAGCAATATTGATGAATTGCAAATTGATTAAAGTACTCTGAGAGACTGAATAATTGAATATTTCATCGCCGGCAATCCTCTTTCCTGTCGCCTTTTCTCTGTCATCATTAGTATTTCTGTTATAACGAACACGCGCCTATATACGAAGACGACGACGCAGATTTATTTCTCCCTAGAAAACGTGCGCCACAGTAACACCCTGCGGGGGTTCAATGGTCTTGAGGTGCGACCCCACAGATGTTTTCCATCTTTTTCTCATCCGGTACTGACAGTTTGTTTTTATGCTCGTTGAAAGTATAACTACGCAACATGGGGAGGACAGCCCAAGAAATCTCATTAGGGTTGTCTTAGTAACATACTGTCTAAACGAAAAAATATTCCTACTCTTACATCACCCAAAGAAGAATAAGTAGTTTCTTTCATTACAAATGCAGGCTTGAAAAGAACTTCCCAGTCTCATGATAGTTATCTTTCGATTGGTTGATCTAATATACGTCAAGATGAAATCAGGCAGTAGGCCAAGTTATAATAGTTTTCAGAAGAATCCAAAAAGAAATCAGATTTGCATATTCTAAAAATCACGGACATTCGAAGACACTCAAGAAGATTTGCACCTTGTGATAGTTTTTTCATTCCTGTCGGTACAAATCTTAACTTGTTTGTGTTATGGGATGTTGAATGATGTGTCTGTGAATTCTTGCCTATAATGTGATGCCAACTAAAAGAAGTTTTCAGTGGAAAGATAATTTTATTTATTTTTTTTAAGAAGAAATTGTTGTAAAAAGTCAAGACATATTCTAGCAAGTATCATGCCATTTTGGAATCCTCATCAAATGCGTTACTGGCCAAACTAATATAGTTCATTTTTTCTATATATATAGTCAGTCCAAGTTGGGCAAACAAAATTTTGACCAAGAACTTACTGAATTGTTATTCAGCATCCGTTGACAAAAAAAAACATTTATGAAGTCAAGATTTGTAGTGACAGGAATGAAAAAACTGTCGCAAGATGCAAATTTTCCGATTAATTTTTTTTAAGTTTTCTGATAACTCTTATAACTTGGTCTATTGTCCAATTCCAGCTTGACTTCGACTTCTGGGCCACTTTGTATATTTATTAGTTCTGATGATAATGGTATGAAATCCTATGGATTCAATCTGACCAAATCTATAATAATAATAATAATTATAGTAATATAATAATAAAAATTTTATTATCCTTATAAAAGGTACATTGTGAAGGATTAGTCATAAAAAAGTCTTGAAAATAAAACTTATTGGTAGTTTACTATGAGTAATACATTCATTTTAACTTTATTATTCAATCATTTCTTGAAAGGAGTAATAATTTTTTTTCCAGAAGCAAAGACTTGAGTGTAATCTTAAATCTGTGGGTAGTACTAGAGTTTTTCAGTTCGAGGGGGAGCAGATAATATCATTTGTATAGTGTAGCATGATGAATAAATCCAATCTTCATCACACATACGGGGTGTTTGTGACTGGTTTTGAAATAGCACTTTATCCTAGATATGGACCTGTCGACTCATTTTACATAAAGGTTGTGATTCAGAATTCAGGATATTATGAAATGGTCAATATCTTGATTGATTGAAAGTGAAAGAATAGCATTCAGAGACGAAAAATTTAATTTTGACTCAAATTAACACGTACAAGAATGGCATGCGGAAGTACCAAATTCATTTGTTTAGGAATATTTTTTCTGCTCTTTTCATATCTGCAAACGAATTTTCGAAATTTTGTCATACAAGGTGTTGTATTGAACCGATGAAGTTCTTTTGATTTTTTCGAGTCCGTACCTGGACTATTAGTTTCATTCAATCGGGATTCGGTAGCATACAGGATAATGAGTTCATGTTCTGAAAATGAATGAAATATACAATGCGAATCGTGAGTTATGAGCCATTTGGTGTGAAGAAAAATCATTGTGATTAGAGACAAATGAATGTGTAGATCATTTCAAAGTATAGAAAAAAAAATTCTTGTGAAATATTGAAGAATTGAATTCGATACTTTTGCTGTCAATTATATTTTCAATATCAATCATACCATCTCTTTTCGCATTCTAAATCTTGCCTTTTCAATCACATGAGATCTACTTCCGTATTGATGAAGTTTCACAATATCCACATAAATATTCTCATCATCATCCAAAGATTTATACCCTTGAAATATTACATTCTCTCTACTCTCTCCATTCCTCTCTAAAAACCTGATATTCATATTGTTGAGTAATGAAGATCTTTCGATTACAGTTTGAGGGAAACTCATGAAATTACTCAACCCATAACATATCTGTAGTTTATGAATTTCCAGGAGTTTCTCTAATCTCCTTCTTCGGTGTCATTACAGTTAGCTTGCACATCTGGGATATTAAGATAACACCCGTCGAAAGGTAGACACACCCTTTTCACTCTAAAATAACTCCGACCCTTCATTCCTGTGCACATCGTCATTTTTAATTATTATTATAGGATATATAGTTTTGCACTTGGGAGTATATTATCTTAATTGCCTCCTGAAATGGATTACATGTCGATGATATTGCGTCCCAACTGGCTTGACATTTTATCAAGGGTGATGGAATAAATTTAGCCCAAATCCGTTTCGAGAATTTTCTGCTCTGTATCGAATACAGTCGTTAACATTTTTTATGTTTTCATCCGGTTAATATTAGTCTCAATACTCGATGATCATTTTCGTATACATATTTTAATATATCCTGATAAATAAGTTCCTATTTCTATAGACTGATGAATTTATTATAGTCACATTTTCTGATGTTATTCAATAGTTGAGATCGCAAAAATCAATTACATTCTGCTGCCAAACTACATACAGCTAAATAGTCTCTGTACCTACATAACTATTCATTTAAACTCATTCTAATGTTGGATATTTTTCATAATATCAGCATCCAGGGTCGATACCCAAAAATATCTTCTTACTATATTAGGACCCTGAAATACCTTCGATATAGAATAAAAACATTCAGAACAATCATAGGTCTCAATTTGATGAAAATAATTTCTTGAATGAAATTGAATCAATAGACCAATCATCATACCTTCAATCGCCTTGGTGTTGAATATTCCAGGACAGCACTGCACAACAAATTAATAAATATAACGCTCCACACATAAATACTTTGAATAAATATTCAAATAAATAAATAGAGGAATAAATTAATTGAATAAATTAATTGAAAGAGAGGATCCCGCAATTAAAATGTCATCTTCATTACGTGTTGACCGAACCGATATTTCTGTGTATCGAGTGAGCCATGGAAGTTCGCGGGAGGCAACCGAATAAACGGACGTCGTGCAGCCAACCCCGATAGTTCGGTGGCCAAGGCCCAAAGTCACACTACTGGCGTTTGGAGCCCCCCGAGATAAATTTAAACATTTCGTTCATTCCGGTTATTTTTAGCATGGGAAGTCGGCGGTTTTTTCATTTTAGTTGTTTTCATTCGTCATGTGTGTATGTATGAGGGGAGTCGGAATACTTTCGTGTACTGTTCGGTTCAACGATTCTAATGATCTCTTCAAAGCGAAACAATTCCATTTAGTACTTCTGAATCAGTCATATCTTTCTATATCGAGCAGTATGCTGAAGAGGCCTTATTTTTCACTCCTGCTGATCGGTCGGTTCCAAGAACTTGGTCATGTCACAAAAAATCAAAAGCATAAAGGCTACTAAAAAAATCTAGTACAGCAAATGAAACAGGAGGGAAAAAAATGGATACGTATAGTCAAAGAATCAAACGATGACTTACGTTCCTTCGAGACCAAACTCAAATAAAAGCAAGTTTCAATCAAGATATCTGCAGTCCACGATAATCCGTGAACCATGGATAATGATACAGTTAAACGAGAAATTCCTGCTAAACTTCAAAATACAGGATTGCTCAAGAAGCAAACAAATTTTTACATTGTTGTCCTGTGGCTACCCCTCTGATCTTCTGAAAAAATATAACTCAATATTAACTTCAGAAAAACTTTACTATGGTACTCGTTAGTTCTCGAGACACCAACTATGTTGTTGATGAAGTACGCAATTGATAAACTATGCCACCCAACTGTAAACTGTGTACTTTCGAAACTATTGTCGCAACTCAGACTCGCTTGGCAATACGAGGAGGTTTTTAGTTTCAACACATCATCCAATTACATGCGTTCTCAAATAAATTACTTGCTGCTATCATCAAAAATACATTAATTACAATAAAAACACAAGAATTCAGAATGAAAAAGGATGAGAGAGAATGTTCATAATCGTGAAACATAAGAATATAAAAAACTTAAAAATAAACAACTTTACCGTACTAGCCGAAAATTGAGAGACAGGGCTTCCGACCAAGTCGCTTCTTGAACAGATGAATTTAATTCTACTAGAACTCACGAGTTCTTGAAATAAATCAATGAATAATTCCCGATATTTATATAAATATAAATGCTTAATCAACAATTTACCTAGAACTTGTTCGGAGACTCTCATCGAAAGGTCCGATAGCATGATTTTGCTGATCTCATGATTTCCATAAGGTGAACGATTTCTACTTCTCTAGAAATTGAACAGGAAATATGATGTATTGGATGTTTTAGATTTATGGCCAAGATGAACGAAGATTTTGTTTAAGAAATTCACAAAAGGAAATCATCGTCTTATGGGATCTAGTTAATATTTGACACTATTCCAGTACTAGGCTGTAGTTTCGAACTCTTTCAACAAGTTCGATCAAGTTTCACCTTGTAAAAATTTGATGGTACAAGCAAACAACTTTTAAGAACGGAATTTACTCTAGAAGCTCTACAAAATCGTTTTTTTTTTATGAATGTCTTCCTGAACGATCCAAGGATGTGTCCTTGAAATTTTAGGAGTGATTTCGAAATATTTCCGAAATTATGAAACTTTGACTTGCGATTTCTTGGTTTTTCATTTTTACAATTTTTTTTCTGATTGTCGGAAAAGATATGGAAACAATCAAACGTTCTATCGAAACGAGATTAAATGGATTATATTCTCTTTCTTGGTTCAACTATGAGCAATACTATTGAGAAATGAATTCCATTTCAGGTTCTTTGTTCCAGATGAAAATTGCGACCTGCATCTTTCCCACCGCATGACGAATGCACAATCTAAGCGCTTCGGCGAAATGCTTTGTACCAGGTATTATATGACATTCATCTCAATGAAAAAGTTTGATGGGACTATTGGAATATATAACAATCAACCCTGAAACTCTTCCGTTTCAATCGGATATTTCCTGCTTTTCCGAAAAATCCTCAAAAATCATTTTTGTGGTAAGCCTCTTGAGCAGGCTCCCCCCTCAAACTCATTTGGTCAAGCTGAAGTTGATTACAATTGTTTTTGTGTGCTGGTTCTACCCAAATCAAAGTTGTTGCTATTTAATTGTCAGTGAAAGTTTGTACTACAATTTTCTCACCCTGTACATTGCTATTGCTGTTGTTGCTAATGTAATAACTCATAATTGAACTAGGCTAAAAGTAACTGCTGGGGTCTGTATCAATATTATTATTATGTTTACTGAACTTTCGATTATTCGAATCAAACCCTAACTTCTTTCTCTCGGCGTTGATAAATGTATTCCACACTCCAATTGGAACCTACTATGTCGTATCAAAAGCGTACTACGCACCTAATATTTCAATCATCCATAGACTACATAAATATGCATGGGTTATTAATATTTCAAGTCCTGCAGCAGGGCTTCCTTGTCGTTTTTCATCTCACATTTGCGATTAGATGTCACGTGTCGAGCATCCCATTCATCATCTGCTTGCAACGTGTATAGAGTTGGGCGCGTACGGTACAGGGTCCCCCTCGTAAGTGAGCCCGATTTTTTCAACTTTAATTGAATTATATTCTGTTACGACATACACACTATTTTTCATTCATTTTTCAACGAAATGGACCGGTTTTTATTACAGAACAATGCTGTCAAATCCAAACTACTACTACTACATGTACGGGGTAATCAGTATCGGAAACTACTCATCCAACTATGATCAAAGTGGCCAAGAGAAAATCCTAGAAATGATTTCATGATGACCTCCAGGGGGCGTAGTCGTCATATGCATACCAAATGCATGTAAACATATCAAAGTTGTCTTTGAGGATTTCGCTCTTTGGCGGTCATCCTGGAAACATGAACATAATTTTTAGGATTTCCCATTTCTACGAGAAAGAGAATGATAGGCATCGTTAATTGCAATGAGGAAACAATGAATATTTTTTGAGTGGGAGTCTCGTAGATCGGTGAGTATTTTGTAGCAATGGTATTGCCTCATGTGAGAAAATGACTGTTGGCTTAACATTATCTCTAGTTGATATACATATTCTCTCCTAGCTGTAGTCTATTTATTCAAGGAAGATAGTTCCGACAGATTTGTTTATCTTTCAATACCATTGATGCAAAATAAAAAGTATCCACTGAACTTCTAATTGGTTGTGACATGGCAGGGAGCATTTAGGCATCGATGATTATATAGGGCACCACTTCATAGTGATTTCACAATGATGCCAAATTCGTTTGAAAATGAATGAAAATTTCACTAATAACAAAAATACACGGTTATCGATAGTCAATAGTTATCCGATTTTGGTGTATTCTGTATGAATCTGAAATATTTTTCATAACAATTCAAATGATGTTGAGTTCATCTTTCTGTTTCTGGTTCGGTTTCTGTTTCGGAGTATCGTTGAAAAAGCAGCAACACCGCAATTTCTGGGGAGCTGTCTATTCCTAACCCTTTCAATTTGTCGAATATAACATTCATAATGTTGCAACCATACAAAATGGTAAAGAGAAAATCTGGTTTTGGCATCCCGTGGCTGAAATAAAGTGTTTTCGTGCTGTAAATGTTTGACCTAGAAGTTGATTCTATGACATAACCGATTGACTGGCTCCTTTTTCTCCCTTCCTAACTAAATCATGTCATTAATTTCGACAAAAGTCTAATATCCCTCTAAAAGCTTCCTGATAGGAACCATTTCATCAATGCCATATACTTTGTAGGAAACAGTTTTGCTCTTTGATTCTCCTGACATTCTTATTGATTTTTCTTCGAAAGGGTGTGATGTGATGTGAAAATAGCGCAACTTCCTTGAAAATATATGAAAATACAACTGACATTTCAACGCTCTTAAAATGCTGAATATTTCACATCGTAATTTAAAATCATTCATGAATTTGGGGAGGTTATCCAGGTATTCCGTTGGTACTTTGGTGATATTCATTGACACACGACATCTACATTCCCAGCCATTCATTGCACATATGGTGCCTTGGACCTATAAAATGAAACCCCGGCATTTCAAACATTTTTCGCGTTAACAGTCCTCCCTAGATTTACGATATTCACGTGTTTGATGATTTGTGAGCCTATTCAGATTTTATTCTTCTCCATATGCCTCCTATTTGAAACAGGGATATTCTGATTTATTCTTCAATTCAATCAGGAATAGGTATTCGATTTGTGTTGATGAGACACATTTGAAAAGACTCGGCTGTTTATAATCATGTTTCTCCATGTCGCGATACCTTGCTCATAATTCAAGATGCACAAGTTTCGCGTGTTATTGAAAATGTGTAGTGTCTACAGACTAGTGCATGCATATGATGCTTTTGTGTTCGCTCCTATTGTTTTCGAAGATTCAAAATGGCTACACGCTGCACACTCTACACTGAGGTGTAATAACTTACAATAGCGTGAATATACAGGGTTATGTCTTTTATTTATGATATGTGTAGCTGAGACCGACAGAAAACTAATACAATTAGCGAAGGTTTATTAATAAACTGAAAAGCAAGCAATGCTCTACGAGTTCTGAGAAACAATAAATGGAAACCCTACATGGTGATAAAGCTTCACAAACTGCTGAAACTCAAATTCAAACGTGAACATAATATAGGAACATGAAGCATGTATCAGCAGAGCTGTTATGACTATAGAACTTCAGAAAATCCATATAATACGATGGAGATACAAAATCAAGATTGATACAGTCAGTAATAATCAATTATTGATCATTAACGAAAATTAAGAATGTATGCAGGACAACATTTTTGCACCAATAATTTGTGGACTTGCTTTATTTAACTTACCAGGCGGCTATCGCAGCAATCAGCTTCAGCCAAGTTAGCTCTCCAAACTTGACTGGTATTGCTTCAAAATATACTATTTCTAGCCTGGGTACCAAGTTACGAAAGTACTGAGAAAAACAGCTCTTGGATCAACAAGCGATCTCGTGAATGGTGGAGAAAGGCGCCGGTAATGAGACAATCCGAGGAATTTATTGAAAAACCATTGTCAAAACAATGAGATACATATTTATAATCCTGACAGACTCAACAAACACATAAACAATATCGCACACGACCATTTTTAGATTCTCTTTAGAAGACGAGGAAACCTCTACGATAGAGAAAGAATAACCACAACCTTTCCGATACATGGAGGAGTCGAGGTTTGGCCTAGACACGAAACATTGACATAACGAGAGGGAGTAGACAATAGATATGTGAAGGTATTATTATGGAGGCTTCCAGAAGCACATATGCCACATTCTAATTTAATGTAATCTATGTCAGAAAGTGGAATCAAATTAGTTCCAATTTGAATGGTGTTTAATTTGAACACTTGTTGTGAATGATTCTGCACATGATTGTGTATGGTTTGCCTTATTTATTTCTTTGTTTATTGAATAAAACATTTTGTTCATTATTGCGTATATAATGGTACTCAAAAGTTTTCGATATCACCTGAAATTATCTGAAAGTATCTATTAAACAAAAGTCTACAAAGACTGAATCAAATATTCAGAAAGATATGCTGAAACGTACAGGGTAGTGTTTCTCCTGGAGGTTTAATCACCCTATGATAAAAGTGTATCTGATGAAACTATTTTTCACCAAAGTTACTTGATATTGAAGTTGAAAAGTTCACAGGATGCTATAGATAAATGCTTTTTGACATAAACCATAATTTCTGCAGTGGAAGAATTCAACTTTCTTCGTAATATTTTGTGTCCAGCATTCAGAACTTTTTGTACCTCCAAGGTATCCTAAACTGAAGCTTGCCATTCGAATCTGTGAACAAAATAAGTTATCCTGTATACATTTTGATTGAACCATTCACATTCACAACAGTATTTTAGCCTCGAATTATTTTCAATATGATACGACAAATGAATTAAACAAATGATAATGTTTGCCGCTTTCAGAAAAATGAAAAAGCGCTGATCCAATGCAGAAGTCTGAATTGTCTTGATTTCATTATAAACTCACACTTCGTTAGGAAAAAACGTAGTCAACCAAATCTAACTATCCAAAATATCCAATGTCTATATTTATAGCCCACTTTGGCGCTGCATCCATTTATTAATTCGCGAATACACCTTATTTCTTCAAATTCATGAAATCACAAAGTGAACTACACGAAAGTAAGTCGTCATTATCGTGCAAGAATAAGGCAATGACGGAATTCAGAGGAAATGCCCCACTCAGCCAACCACTACGCAGATATTACCTCGAGTATTTGGGAGTGAGATGAGTGCAGATATTTCCATAATTAAACAAAGGGAAGATTCCTCATAAGACTAGCAATGAGGTCCCGATAATCCCGACTTTGCGAACAATGAGGGTGACGAAAGTCGGGATAAAAGGTGAGTACTTCGGGGGATTTTCCTCGATAAGAAGACGAGGCATTAAAGAAATGTATTTCGATAGATTTCCCTTCACCGCTGTAAATGGATTCTTGACTGATGACTAATCGAGATATTTGAATACTCAACAATTAATGTCTGAAAAGAGTAGGATTCTTTCAACAGCACAAAACTCGTAACAATCCATCAAACGACATCAATAATAGAGAAGCTGCAAATCCTTTCGTGTTCATTCAGCTTTAATGATAACCGGAGATTACCCATAGCAAAAACTTAATTTTTCTGAATGAAACACTCAGTACCTATATTATTCCACCATCTTGTAGAACTATCTCCGAAATGTACCCTCTGAAATTGGTTGTATTTGAGAAAATTGAATTTTTAGTTTAGGTCGAAAATTTTCGCTAATGGAAATTTTCTGAATTGATGCTTATCCAAAAAACCCCTTGTATACAAAACAAAGTTTCTACTCAATTCAGACATTTCAACTATCCTTAACCTTCATACCATCCAAATGGATTCAGTCAATTATCAATGATAACGTTTTTTAGGCAGCATTTATAGTGCACCAATTTTCATAAAATTTTCGATTCTTTCGCTCTAGTTTGATAACGTCGCATTTTATGAAAAAAGGAACTTAGGACTGGATGCAGAAATTAACGCTGAATTCTACAGGCTGTTCATTGAAAAAAATTTTTTTTGCTATTACAGAAAAATACAACACCCTGTGAATCTGGAACTATTTCCGAAACATGGCCCTTTGGTGCCATGTAACTTTTATGGAAGACTTTTCCTCGTATGAATCAGCCTTTTTCAATCCATCGAGCATTATTGGGACACCCGGACACCCGGTATACGAAAGCATTAAATATAAACCTGGTACTCCGCCAAAATTTGAAATTCAGTGCGTTGTTCGGGCGACATTTTAGATGTTCGACTTCGCCATATATGCAAATTCGGATTAACATTGTTATGGTTTTGAATCCGAATCTTGACAGAGAAACTTTGAAATAATTCATGAATAGCCCCTCCCGCTATACTGAGTGCAAACTAATAACTTGAATGTGAGTAGGATATTCTTCAACTCAATATAATAATATTAGACAAAGACGAAAGAATTTCTTCAACTAAATGGTCATTGACGTAGTGCTACTCTGGCTAAAGGGTGCCCACGAGGTTTTGGACAGTATAAATCTCGAAAACTATTTGGAGTACGAGATTGAAATTTGGCAGTTGGTAATATTATTTACAGGCAAGCTGCAACGTTGTTACAACGTCACATTTTGGATCTCGTCATATCATTTTTAGAATATTTTACTATATTTCAGGCTTTTATCCTTCTTTCATGATCTCCACTCCATATTCTGCATATTTCGCGATTGTTCTGCTCATTATGCTCTAAATGTTCAGAAATTCATTCAAAACGAGGATTGTATAGGAAGATATAAAATTATTTTGATATCGCTTTCCGAAAGAAAAAACTGGAAATTTTCAAGTACTGTGAAAACCAAAACTCAATTCTTCAATATTTTAGACAAGGAATAAGATATAGAGATGTTGCATTTGGTTCCTCAAAGAACTTTGTGATGTTTAGTCACTTCTCAGCATGTATCTATAATTCCAAATTTTCAAATCTGGCCTTGAATGAATCTAGTTCTATTCAGATTTCGTTGAAAGCCACATTCTTTTTCAGTTACGACTGTGTCAACTTTCAATACATCTAATTCGATTTGAACATGAAATTCAAAGATGATTGATCTCAAAAAGTAGCAATTTGAAATAAGGAGCATATCGAAAGTGGTGAAAAACAACAAGTCCTTCATAAATAACTCATTTTCCTACTTCACCTACCCAAAATATTTCCAGCTGCTAATACGTGACAAAAAAGTTTCAGGGATGAGTCGATAGTAAAACACATCCAGTACATACCGATAGGGGAGGAAATGTCTTAAGATTTCGATGAAACGCTTCGAAATCCTATCTCTCGCAACGACGAAGTTGACGGCAAATTTTCCTTTGAGCCTCCGAATTCCCGACGCGATCCTTCTTTGTTTCCGAGCGTCAGGTATTGTCGCATCGAAGTGGGCCGTGATTTTCTCATATAAATTCGTCGGCGAGCGAGAGGCGAGCTAGAAGCGGATACGGAATTGGTGCGCAATTTCCTATATTCTTCTTCCTTTCAACGGTGGCGAGCAATTTTTACTCGAATTCAATCGGTCTTTGTACATCGCAGATTCCAGTTGTATCGTCGGAATCAATCAAATGTATTCAATCGGAATGGTATTTCACAGGAATCATGAATTAACGAAATTCTATTCGGGGCCATTCATAAATAAAGTACGTCACACGAATTTCGTGATTTTTTGACCCCTCTTCCGTGCTTGTTACAGCTGGTCACATTTGTGAAACTCTTCCTCCATAGTATGACGTCACAAATTCTGCAATTTTACGTCTAGAAATTATTGAATTCAGAAATTCCGAAATTATTTTTATGTCCATTCAAATAATTTTCGAAAAATATGAACGTCAAGTCAAATATTTCAAGAAATCATAAAAACTAAAAATGATCACTTTACTGAGAAAAAGAATTCGTTTCGTAGTTTCAAACATAAAATACGAGAACTATAAAAACTATATACGTCGTTTAAATGAAATATAAACAAAGGAATAACCGAAAATGTTACAAATGTTTTGAGTATTTCATTATGGGGGTATTCTGGTCTAGGAAATTGAAGAAAGGAATTGGATTTTTCAAAATTGACATTTTTGGAGAGATACAGCGGATTTTGTGACGTGGCATCTGATGCAGCCGAGCGCAGTGAACGAACGCATTTTTCTCAGACCTCCTTTTTAGAGGTGGTTGACACGATATCTAGTATTATCTGACCGATTCCTTTGAAGTTTTGTGAGAATCTTCTTTATACATCTCTTCATTGCCCGAACCTTAGATTTTGATAAACTTCAATACCAAATATTTTTAAAAAAATCGTAAAGGTCGAAAAACAGGAGTAACACAAAAGTGGACGCAATTTTGTGAATTTTCATTTTTTTTCTTGCCAACGTCCAAGCGATGGCGACATCTTTACTGATAAAGATTTTTTTATTTGATTGATTTAAATCATCCCAACCAGGAAGCACCGTTTGACTGGCAACCCTCACTTCACCGGCCTATCATTTGACGAATTTTTGACTATGATTTTTTTTATATACGTAAAAAATCAATGAACATCGTATGAAAGAATTGATAGTTAAAGTGTTTTTGATATCCCAGTTTGAAGAATACCCAAAAAGTGGGCATCTAGACCAGAATACCCCCTCAAGAGTGCAAACTTAGTGTTTCATCATGTAGATTTGGAAATGTTTTCGTCAACTCCCTCTCTCTGCCTTAACGTGTGACGTAGTTTATGGATGTTCCCGTTTGTAGAAACGTGAAATGTACCTACACCAGCAATTGAATGAAGGCAATCCAAATTCATCTATCGAAAAACAAATCACCGAGAAGAATTAGTGAACAAATTTCTTTCCGAAACGATATCCCCAATGTTCACGAATCCTCAAAAGGCTCGTGAAGGAGAGTATTGTGTAACCAAGTGGGGTTTCTTAAAAAAAAACAAT
The DNA here is from genome assembly GCA_037013635.1 of Plagiodera versicolora. NCBI lineage: Eukaryota > Metazoa > Arthropoda > Insecta > Coleoptera > Chrysomelidae > Plagiodera > Plagiodera versicolora. Next base: position 8,795,599 of record CM072982.1, on the reverse strand, counting down.
TTGTACTAAACTACTTTCCGGCTGCAACAGTTCTTAATAATACAGTATAGAAATACCTTTTTTACCTCATCCTGGGAAGCGGAGCCAAAGACCAGGGTCTCACTCTTAGATAACACGTGACGATATCCCAAGCAGTAGTTGCAACAATACAGCACTGTACAGCGGAGTTATAAAGTCATTAGTTGAAATGAAAGACCACTGTTATTCACTACGACAGTAATGCGAATATTGAAACAATCAATTCTAGCCAAGTCCCAAACTTATCTGGGATTGCTCAAGAACACTTCTCCCTGTCTACCAGGCCAGGAATTCGAAAAGGCAACAAATAGGGTGACCAAGAAGGAGCACGAGGTGCCCCTGTGATAAATTTCGTTATATATCCTGATTCGTCATTATATGTTGATAATGAATCACTAATCTATATTTATAACTGACTGACTACATGTCTTTCATCAAGAAGCATTTTCCATACCTGTCCTACTCTAATAATAAGTCGAGAAGCTGTGTTGGTTACTTTATGCAATGTTCCAGTTTTGATATTTAATTCATTAAAGGATGTTATTGTTTCCAAATTGGATACACATTGCTATAATAAGTCCAGAACATTTTTGTGGTGTAGTGAAAGCACTGAGAAAAATATTCAAGAGTGTTTGGATCAACTAGCAATCTCGTGAATGGTGAAAAGAAGCGTCGGGAATGAGACAGGATGAGGAGTTTATCAAAGAACAGGACTTTATGGACTCAACGAACACATGAACAATACGACCATTTGTAGATTCTGCCAAGAAGACGAGGAAACCTCAGCACTCATTTTGTCCTATTGCGAAGGTCTACCAAGGCCTAGGTTTTCTACGCTGTGGGAAGGAAACCGTAATCTTTCACATTCATGGAGGAGTTAAGGTCTGGCTGGTTACAAAGATAGATACACAGCAGTAGGTGTTCCGAGAACTTTCCAGGTTGGTTTCTTGCGATTAATAATTCAGTGGCCTACGTTTTTGATCGCAGAAATTGTTTGCTCTCTCAGTTAATCTGGTTCAAGCCTGCCTAGCTTTTAGAATTCTTCTTCAATTGCCACCGGATTCTTTTCTCATGAAGTAACTGGACTTCTCATATGTATTTTGGTCGTTCACATGGTCTATTTGTGCATGTTTTGTTTTTCCTAATCCGTAGTTCATTATCCTTTTGTTTGGCATCCTCTGATTCTTTGCATTTATGCTTCCTAGTGTCCTTTCCATCAATTTCATTTTGCTAAAGGGGTCCCAAGTTTATACTGCAGGCTCATCGTACTCCCCCTATCACTTCAATCAATATCTTGGAAGATAATAGTCCCTTTGAGTATTTTACAAATGTCACTAGGTTTCAAGGTTCCCACGTAATCTTATTAGTAATCTTATCTGATCTCCACTTGATCTAGATATCTCGTCAGTTAATTTTTCATCTGTTTCTTGAATGAAAAGTTCACTATATTCTTGTTCTGGTGTGTTATCCCAATATATCTTTGACCTATCTTTCGACGTAACTCCTAAGTGTGTTTTCAGGCACTTCTAGAGCTGGTTCCGGACCAAAACATGGTGTAGCTGACCCCTTCCTAGCTAGTTCATCAGCAATTTCATTACCTCCTATTCCACTGTATCCAAGTACCCAAATCTATCAAACTCTATTCGACCTTGTCTGTAACAGAAGATCGTTGATGCATTCCCAGATAAATCTGGACTTCACCTTGTACCCTGCAGGAGCTTTCAGGCTGACCCGACCATCTGAATGAATATGGATTCCATTTCTCTTAAGGGTCTTCTCATTACATATTTTCGCACATTGAAAAATCGCAAAGATTTCTGCCTGAAATATCGAGTGGTTTTCACCAAGCGCAAAGAGGCGCAATAAATGCCCGTTCAGGAGCCTTGCTCGGCCCTTGAACCGTCTGTGTATCATTGAATTGTAGTGGTATATTTTCGTAACTATTATCCTTTTCATTATTTCTCGTTCGAAAATTCCCAACTCTACTATCAATTCTAGTTCCTTCTTTGGGTTCATCTTTTCAATTATATAACGATTTCTGTATACCTCGATCTATGTCAACCAAATAGTTATTTTTTAAATCAATTATGTCTCTCCACCTCGTTTTTTTTTTGCTGGCAGAAATTTGATGAATATCACTTTCAATACTCTGAGTGCAATCGGTAGTAAAATTCTTAGTCTTCAAACCGTTGATAGGTCAGAAGGAATTTCTTTTAGTTTTTACTTATTGAACGGAAATGATACGAATGAACCATTGAATATAAACTTTGCTAACAACCACAACCGTTTGAACCAATGCTGGTAAGACTTCAACCTACGAATTTCAAACTGTCACTAATATTGAGCTATCTATAACTTCTCTCCTCGATTAAACAAACTAACTCTCAAAAGTAACTTTTCAACTACAGAGATGGCTATTTCTATCATATTTGACTATTCAATATCTCAAATAAATATGTTCTGATAGTGTTCGAATTCGAACACTCATTATTGAAAATTCCTTTTCGTAATTCCTTCTCGACATTTCCGAACATAGCGTGTAGGCAATTGTGATAAAAATAGCTCTACCTAAAGACTACCTCGGTGAAATAACCAATAAGTACTTCAACTTCCCATCGACTTAATCTCGTTCATGTTATTTCCGGGCCGGAGAATTTCTGCGATATTTTCTTAGGAATTTTTTTCCGGAGATTAACTCGATTTGATTCTGTCGATGAGTTTCATGAAAAGATTGGTACAACAGGAAAATCGTTGAAACGTACTGGGTGGCCACTAAATTTCCAAACTTATGTCCCAAAATGTGATATACTTTCAAGTTATCATTATCGCGAAGGGTCCAAAACTTTCGTCATTAGTTGACGTCTTTTCAATATAGAATTCCCTGACTTCTTTGAAAGCTGTTCTGTGATTGTAGATCCGGAGCAAAAGTCAATTCGTTTTAATAAATTCACCGGCAGCATACGTAACGGAGTAGTCCAATTTTCTTGAATAAAAAATGTTCGAACCGATGTAATTTAGCTGTCAAGAATGCCTCGACCGGTTGAAACCCTCGGGAAACTGTCTGGGGTATCGAATGTTTCAATCGAATATTTGGTTAGGGAACAGGAAGAACAGGATAAAAGTTGGATAACTTTGGGATTAGTTCGGGAAGCGTTAAATATATTCTTCCTGCATTCTCTGGAATAAAAAATCTAACAATGGATTTGTAGTTGCAATATAACAGAGATTTCTTTGAGAAAATGTTTATTATTGTCTACTTATTGATACATTCAAATTGCAAAACAGTTCATTAATAACAAATTAGTCTACGCTTATGGAAAGTAAACTTTATTAGACCATACCGCCTATCGTTATTCCCATCGCAACAGATTGATTATCGATCCACTGAAATTCAATTTTCCTTCAATGTTAGTCTGTAATATCGATACAAAGATAGCATATTCTGAGAGATATTGGTGAACTTGAAGATTAGGCGTAATAGCTATTTGGTCTACCCAATAATTCATCATGAAATTATCTACAATGGATTAATTATAGTATTATATGAAAACTTTCAATAACAACTCATACATGTTTCAACGGTTTCTTAGTTATTTTGATCCATATTTCTGAGTTTTTTGAACAACAATATTTCCACATGTCACTTCGTTGGAAAAAAATAACCTGCATGCAGTATTATCCAAATATATACCAAATCTATACATATAATACTCATTTTTCTGTTGAAATTTTCGATGTATTAAAATCATTTCAGTTGAATATCAGAATTTCAGAAAAAGGAAAAAAAAAACTTTGGTAATCAACATTATTGTCGAACAATTGTTATTTCGTTATTCCAATTAATTTATGAGATTGCTTCTTTGAACCAAGTTTTGATTCAAGACAAGATTTCTTCAATATGCATGAAAACTCTTGAAAATATAACACATCTAATTCTTCAAGAAATTCGAGTCACCAGACATCCTTTATTTCGACTACTTCTTTGAAAGAAAATACAGTCTAGTTCATCGATTTTTTTGAGAAAAACGATTCATCATCTCTTTATTTTTACATGCTTTATATTAGCTTGAGTTGTATGTATGTATGTATGTAAATTTCCTTTGGACTGACAGCAAGTGGCGTTATCTTTTCAACGAATTGAAAATTCCATCACAGGTATCTTCCAATGACAAGATTGATAGTTACAAGTTTCTCTAAATCACCCTAGTCTAATCAGCTAATTACCGTCATTAAAAATGTCACATCATGCGTTTATTGTCATTTATCTGAGACTTGCCCAATCGTATCGCACGAATATGATCTTATCAGTAACGTATCTAGGGGTCATGACAAAGGTTCGATAGATCTATCACAGAAAAGTGTCCTCATGATATGTTGTTTAAGTGTGATTTTTTTAGTAATGAGAGTAATGTTAATATATCCCGTCATTCAAATCTGAACCACTGACGAACGAGTTAAGGCGCAAGTTTTAGTCCATCGCCATAAAATAAAAATAAATATGATTTAAAAAAAACTAAAAAGCACGCTATGATGGTGAACTAAAAAAGCGAGTATAATTATTAATATGGAATTAAATCATTGAGAAAAACATTGTAAGTGTAAGGCTACAAAATTCAGTTCTTATAAAGAGTCCCAAACATTTTTAAAATAACGATTCAATATTAAAGCATGTTTCTTACTCTTCTCAAACTATATTCATTAAAAAAAACATTATATCAGTATCCAATTTTTGATGAATCATTACCATTGCTGAAAATTCAAAACTAGAAACTGGTCCTGTTATTGGCAGACCAGTACTCCCATTCCTACAGGGTGAAGAAAGACTACAATTTCATGTCCTAACTTCTGAAACATTTTTTCAACAAAAAAACGGAGGTACATCAGTGAATTCCTATCAATGAAAGAAACTATATAATCTATCTAAATAAATGACCGCTCACAAAATGTAAAAATCAATGGAACCCTAAGTGATCCGCAATTGGTGAGAGTGGGTGTGCCTCAGGGGACAGTTCTAGGGCCTATACTCTTCACCATTTATATCAATTCTCTCTCAACACTTGACATAGATAGCAAAGTAATATCATATGCTGATGACACTGTCGCCATATTTAGTGGATATGATTGGGAAGTTACTAAAGAAAGGGTTCAAGAAGGTATGAATACCATAAGGATGTGGTTGGAGGGTTTCAGCTCAGTCTCTAAATGCAAATAAGACCAATTATATAGCATTTACCATCACAGATATAAATAGACCCAAATTTCATAGTATTAATATTAAGGGCATTGGTGACATAAAAGAAGTTGAAAATACTAAATATTTAGTAATTATTATAGATAAAAATACAAAATGGAACCAATATGTAGCATATTCAACAAAGCGAACTAGAAAACTAATTTACAAGTTTTATCAGTAAAGGGATATTTTGAGTAAAAATATATTGATTTTGGTATATAAATTTTTAGTAGAATCACTTTTGAGATATGGAATACTAGTTTGGGGAGCACTATATGAAAATTCATTGAGAACCTTGTCTACAATACAAAATTATATACATAAAATTATCTACAAAAAAAGGAGACGATACCCAACCAGACTACTTTATGGAAGAGATATATGCAACATAAGATCGCTGTACTTTCATACATTGATAATATTCATGCATAAAAAAGAACATCTAAAAATCATATCTCGCATAATATTGTGACTCGTAGTACGACGAGCAAATTGCTGAAAGTTTCTAACTCTAATAAAAATGTACATGCAAGATTTGCTTACCATCTAGCCCCAAAGGCCTACAATCTATTACCCTTGAATATTAGAAATATTAAAAACTACAAAAACATTTCAATGCAATGTAAGACATTTATAAATTGCAACTATTTTTCATTTATAACACTAATTGAATAATTTACTTTACTTTGTATTTATAATTATAAATTTATTCAATATAGTATGGGAATCATGATAAATAAGCTCTGCACAAAACAAGTGTTAAATCACTTAGGTGCATATTTATAGAAAATAATATAATATTTATAGAAAATAATATAGGAATGATTTGATTTTCTTTGCTATATATCAAATATTGAGAAGAATATACCTGTTGAATAAGGTTCATTAGGTGAGGGTCATATATCTGAGTGAATTTTGGATAAATTTCATAGAGAACGATGTTATCCTATTTTCTTCATTCATGAGTGAATAAGCAGCCTCTGATTATCAACAAAAATGGACCTCATTATACCTAGGTTAATTTCCAATTTGAGCTTCCCTGTACACAACCATCAAAAGGAATAAACTCAAATACAAAAAGGTAGTTCCTCCGCACTACACAAAAGACATATGATTGAAAACCCTTCTCCTATGCAGAGGGATTATTTTCCCAAGATAAAGTGCAGAATGCCACAGAAACAGCAACAAAATGTGTTTTCAGCAGTATACAATGTACTGACGTGTCTTTACGTTTGATTAAAGTACATGAGGTAGGCGAAGGGAGGAAATTCAATTCCTGAAATGGAAGGATGAGCTCCAGCAAATACGACTCGATTCTCTGTAGATGAATCCGGAGATGATTGAAGGATATTAAATCATAATGGATGCTTTGATCAAAGGATTAAGTGGTTTGTTTCGAATTTTGTTTGTGTGTGTTCAGAAATGGAAACATGTTCATAATTGAAATTCGTTTTGCGGATATTTTTGTACCTCTCATTAACTCTCTATGATTTGTATCCGAAGCATCGAGCATGCCTCATATACAGGGTAAGAAGTCGATTTTTGAGTCTCAAATTATTTTTTATTCTCCTCTATCATTATCCAATCTACAGTACTGTACCTAGTGACCAGATAAGAATTGTATCTCGGAAACTATCCGTCGTAGAGACATGCGGTGAAAAATTCAATGGTCTGAGTTGCTAAGAAAACATCCTGGAAATTATTGTGATGTTACCAGGATGGCCTTCAGGGGGCGTAATCGTCATATAAATTTTTGCGATTTTTGGTTATATCAAAAGATGCCTTCTAGCTGCATCACTCGGAATCAAACAATTTATGAATAGGGTGGATTCGATAGTCAATCAATGCTCTTGACCATAAGTTTGTTGAAATCCGTCATTTGGGACTTTGATCCATCCCTACCACTTGATATCAATAAATACGTTGAAAACTGCATTACAAACATAACTTCAACAAATGTCGACATTTATTTGGTGAGCGTACTAAGTATACCTATTTCGGTGAAAAATCACTCTAAAGATCCATATGACGTTTACGCCTCCTGTGGGCCATCCTAGAGATATGACGATAATTTCCAGAGTTTTCTCTTGGTCACAAAATTCTTCACCGCCACCATATTCAATACAAAAAATCATCTTACACAATGGGAATGGATGAATAATTTTATTCATTTTGTTCGAAACCTAGTGAAATCGAATGTGTGTTTAGTTTTCATAAAATAATGAATAAAATCATTCGAATTGTTCAGTATCATTTCTTGTAATCTATACAGGGTGATTCATTGAGAAATGGGCATGCTGTAAGGGTAGGTAGAGGTCATCTAGGTGGTTATGAAAAACCCCTATATGATGGGTCTAGCGACCTGTATAAGCGAGATACAGAGTGTTTTATGTATTTCTTCTATTTCTTCAATGGCTCATGACTTACGATCCGCATGGTATATTTTATTCATTTCCACAACATAAACTCATTATCCTGTATGCTACCAAATACCGAATAATGGAGACTAGTAATTCAGGTACGGATTTGAAGAAATTGAAGTAATTTCATCTGATCAATACAATCAATATTTGTATGACGCAATTTCGAAAATTCGTTTTCAGATATGAAAAGAGCAGAAGAAAATATTCCTAAACAAATGTGTTTGGTATTTCCGCATGACATTCTTGTACCTGTTAATCTGAATGAAAATTATTTTTTTCGATGACAAGGTGGTAAAAATTTTCGAAAGATACCTGTTTTGTCTTTAAATGCTAATCTTCACATTCAATCAATCAATTCAGTCTTCTTATTTGGAACAAAGTGCTATTTCAATAACCAGTTAAAACACCCCGTATGTGTACGTTCGCATTTATTCATCATGCTACAAATGATGAAAAGAGAATAAATCACATTCCGAAAAAGAATGGCTTTTTTTAAGAAAGACAAAGCGAAAAGTATTTTTAAAAATTTTATAAGTTCGTACCTGGATAATTAGTTTCATGCATTCAGTATTCGGTAGCATACAGAATAATAAGTTTATCTTGTGAAAATGAATGAAATATACAATGCGGAAAGTAAGTTATGAGCCATTGAAGAAATAGGAGAAATACATATAACACTCAGTATATTCCTTATACAGGGCGCTAAACCCATCATATGGTGGTTTTTCAGGACCAACCAGGTGACCTCTATCTACCCTTACAGTATGCCCATTTCCCAATCAATCACCCTGTATAATGATTCATGTATCAAATTTGTTGACAAGATGACATTCCTATTATTCTCAATCGAACAGACTGTATTCGAAAATAATCATAGGCACTCCTTTTTTCTTATCAATAAAAAAAGAGATACGAAGAAATTCTCTGTAATGTGAATATTCAACGCATAGATAAAAATAGATCGAAACCTCGAAAGAATACTTCAAATTAAAATATTTCAAACTTCATATGGAAATCTGAACCATTAAGTTGTGGAGAATTCAGACAACAAACAAAATCGAATGAGGAACGAAATTAGGTAAGATCAGAACAAGATGTTCGACTATCCTTTCATTTATTCTCATATTCATTCCTTCCTTAAATCATAATTTGAGCTTAATATCTACTGGCAGATAGGTGTTGATAATTTGAATAGAAATCAGTTTATTTTCATTTATTTCAACTTGAAGTATACATATACTACAAAAAACAGTAGAGGGCAGAACGTACAGAAACATGAAATTCTAAAATACTCTAGTGAGAGATACCTATAGCTGATAATGCTTGTATGTGTCTCATTACATGACGTAATAGTAAAATTTTTTCCATAAACTTGTATCATTCATTCATCATTATAGAAGATGATATATATGAGATAGCAGAAACAACTCCTTCAAACATCACATAGTTGTTGAAAATATAAGAATGTAATTTTTTTCAAATTCAGGGAGAGACTTTTCTCGTAGTTAGCCAGTTTCTTACTCTATTCGAACTTGTTATCGTCTTATTCTTGAGATCATATCAAAAAACTCAAACTGTATAATCAGCAATGAGAAGGAGTTCCTATCATTTTAATTCATTTTTCAAAAAAATATCAGACAATTCAAGTCATTGTCAAGAACACAGTGATTCAACTGATTCATTCCCATTTCTTTTTTGTCATTGTTTTTCCTATATTATTTCAACACACTTCATACCAGAGTATCAAAAAACCTAGAGTAATTATTAAAATTAACACTAACGAGATCTCAGTTATAATTCACTTGATAATTGGTATGTTATCACTATAAACAGAGCAACGAATCGCATGCAGCTAGACAATGCGCGAGTTGATTCGAAAACTGTACAAGCACAGCAGCGCTACAAACATCGTCCTGCAGGGTATCCTATTTTACAGACGTACGCGCAGTTTGAATACGATCGCCTGCAGTGCGAGTCCTGCCGAAACTTCCGCACGGTTTCAAGTGTTCAAGTTACGCGAAGTCGAATTTTTGAAAGAGATTTGCTGGTATTAGGTTAGTGGTGGATTTTGGCAAATTCTTTCATGCGTTTTGTTAGAAATATTTTTTTACATATATACAATTTTATACAATGTGACAGAGTAAAGTATGTTGAAAAATCAAACATAAAAAAAAAGAGATAATACTGATCGTCTAGAATTCTCTAAGCAGTATCAACTCCACTTCATTCAAAGTTTTTTATCTTCACTTAAAAAATAATCACAATCAAAATTCTACTGAAAGATTAAAATATTTTGCTAATCGCTTTAATTTCAGTCTCGATGTGTGTAGTAAAAAAACGCAAAAAATTGCACAGCCTCCACTGTCATATTCCTTCCCAATCCTTTGGTCACTACCACACCTGATTTGCATTGAATCATTTTGCAATTCAGATTCAATTAGGCCAATTTTTCATTTTCGTGTCCCCTTATGAGGGGATTATTTTCATATTTCAAATTGTGATAGTTCATTCCAAAGTTACTTCGAACAATTGATGAAAAAATGAGGAATCGAAAAAGAATGCATGGATAGAGGAAAATGTTATGTCGTTTGGCATAATTGTACGCAATCAAGTGCAAACAGGTCAGGCCTCAAAAAATTATAGCTCTCACTCAATATCCGACATAAAATCGAGACTAAAATACTGTTTTGCGAAAAACTAAAATTGATAAATATCTATTTACGTAGATTATCTGTTGAATACTTTGATTGCATTCAGAACTTCATGGTTTTCACGTCTTTTTCATCATTCATAACGTGGCAACTGCTCACATACATCACGAGAGGACATGCGCACTCCAAATTTAAGAATACGAAAAGCGATCAAACTGTATCCAGAATAGTTTCAAACTGTGATATCAGATCCACAATTTCCTCAATTTTTAAGCTCATTTTCTGAAAAAACTATAATTTGGAATATGGAACTGTTAATTTTTTCACAAGGAGGCGCCAAAATCAGTTACATAACGAACAGTGATAATTACTTTTCAATTCCTATTCAAATTAATGACCAAGGGGCAAGAAGGTAGATATAACCCTGTTCAATTTTCTGATATCATCGAAATCAACACGTAACAATGCTCGTATGTGAACTTTATAGTATACCAGGTGGCTCACCTCTATAACCTATTATTGGAGATAGAAAAACGAAATTTGAGGATCTTTCATTAAAAGCCGACGAGGCTTCATTCGAACTGTGAAGTCATTTGCCTCAGAGTCGTATTTTTTCCATGCTACTCGATCCACAATGAAGCGATTCACACAATCCATGGCATTCTAGATCAAAAAATTAAAATCGAAATAAAGATTATTCCATATGTCAAATATTTATTAGTGAGATGTTTTGGATTTAGAATGCTATTCTCAGTCGAATTAAGTAAGAATATATAGGATGTCCCATTCAAAAATTGAGTCATTTGGGTAATTTCCAGTCAAACCAGAACTACGGCAAAACAAATAAATATGTGAAAAATGTAGTTTGAAATATGATACACGACCTTCGAATTTCGATTTTTTATCTCCAATAATGAAAAAGATAAAGGGGTGAGCTCCCTTGGAGAATCACCCGGTTTATAGTACCATTCTTGATGTAATTGGTATGATCGATAGGAATGTACATGTTCATTATGTCAAATTGAATTCCCAAAATCGTTAATTCCAATTCGTTAACCAATATCACATTGTGGTGGAATCTGAATTTTCATTTATTCGATCATTCCAATGTAGGACAAATTCGCAGAATGCTAATTTACATTATTCAGACTGGAATATTGAATGGGAGATAATTCATTTGATCCAGTCTGAATTTAATACAATCCTAAGCTTTCAAACTTTAATCATGCTTTCACAATACAACAACGATTTAAACTTACTCTTTCTTCTGAAATCTCTAAGCGTTCTTCTCTTTATATGCTCCTTTATATTATCATAATTAAATTTCACAGCTATCTACTATTCTCAGTTTGAATATAGTCAATTCTACTTCGATGCAATGAATCCTCCATTACGGAGACAAGAGGTGATAACTTTAAAGTGCTTGACAGAAGCATCAGTGTCAATCAATCGAATAAGCGAAATAGAAATGGATGCGAGGAATTGTAGTAATTTCGGAAGATCAAGTAATGGTTGAAGCGATTAAATACTGACAATGTGATAAATTGATATCTAAGATGAATTATTGAATTTCCATTATGGAATCAAAATTCCTGACTCTTACTTGACATCCATGTCTTCTGAACAGCCTGGAATCGATTATAAATGAATAGGATTACCTAGAATTACACACATCCATAAACAATTGTATTAAGTTCGAGTATGTGCTTCAATAAAAATTGTAATTCAATTAATGAATTAGTTGGGCATGAATTTTATTCTTCCTAATTCTACAGGTTCCGAGAACAGAGGAAAGTTACTTTATCTTGAAATATATCCAGTTTTACTAATTGAAGCAGATGCAAAAAATCAATCATTTCTTATTGAATTCATAACATTTCTATAACAAAATGAGTCATTGCAGATACATAAGGTTTGTTCCAACACGTCTTAAAACCATCACAATATGTTCACGCTCATGCGCAATTGCTTCTATCTGTTCCAACCGAGAAATGATCGTAATCCGACCATCATCTTATTGTTCCAACCAAACTCGTGACCGTCCGCAGCATGGTTTCTGGACGGTAATTGCGGTACAAGCTCAAAATTTAAAACTGTTTTGATCATGAGTATTGACATGCGCATTAAGAAAGTCTTTTCCAAAAGAATAGGTTAGCTAACCTTGCTTTTTATTTGGATATGTGTTTACTTCATTTGTGTTAATGATAATTTCTTCCGTTCGGATCAAATGAGAAGAAAAAATAAATATGAGTGAAAATGGAGAAACTGATTATTTAAACGAAACAAGTGAAGACGATTTTGATATCCAGTACAATAAAAAGAGGGTCGAAAATTAAAATTATTTATTTATTGTAACCAAACATTATTCTTGAAAAAAGAACAATAATCTTAATCTTGTAGAACGTGGGTAGCCAAAAACCGTCAATAAAACCGATCCAACCCTCGAATGTTTTTGTACCGTCACAAAACTATGCGAAGGTCGCGCATGCGAACTAAACGAAACTGAAACGGCCACAAAACAGTTTCGAAACCATACAGAAATGTTTGTCTTTTTTCACACGTTTCTGAGAAACATATCGATTGGTTTCCTCCCTGCTCCTTTTCTCTCATTCCACATTGTATATACAGCGTAATTTATAACATGTGGGATGCATTCTGAGAGGTGATAAATACGCTTCAAGATAACAAATTTCTATGAATATTTTCAAAACGTTTTCTAGTTACAGTAGTGAAATAAATGACGCTTCGAACAGAATTTCAATCATTTTACGTAGCCTATTAGTTGAAACTGAGAAGATTTGGACATATCAGAGCTTTCCTATTTGTCATACGTATCCAAACATTGAAAACATGTGAAGAAGCTGTAATTTATGAAAATATATCTCCTTGTACAATTCAATGTAAACTCTATATGAACTACTACATAAATCTGTTAGCAAATTTGGGATATCAACATTATGTAACTTGAAAACGGAAAATCTTCGCATGTTTTCGCAAACAAATTTTCTCAGGGACACCATTCCTTATAATGATGTTTCTGCCTCTATATACAGACTGTCCGTTTTTGGTGTGCTACTATGGAGATCTCGCTTATCATAAGAGAAGCGAAGTTGGTTGAATTCGGGCAAAGTTGCGTATTTTCAAGCTGAATGATAATCTGTGGAGAAATTGAGGACATTTCCAATAGTTTCAGAGGTATTGCTTTTTTATTTTTCTGTGAATAAACTAATTGCACTAGAAATTTTTAACCAACACTTTATTTCAACACATTTCCATGGAGAATTCGAATATGCTATCGCCTTTTCAATTAACCCAAAAATTGCGCCGAAACATCTCTCAACTTTCCTGTTTCTTATGGGTACCATTTTGAATCTCAACAAATTCAGATAACGTTTTTCATATATTACGGTTTTGTCGAAAATCTAATTTTTCATTATCTATAAGAAGTACTTTGGAATCAAACATTATTCTTCTATTTTGACAGTTCGATTAGTCTCTTCAGTCACGACTAATCAAACTGTCAAAACTTCCCCATAGTGGCTCACGAAAAAGGACAGCCTGTATACAAAAGTTTTTTCTGTATTACACAATGTCGATAAAATTCATAATTTCACCGGTAGGCACAAAAATAGGGAAAACTCATTTCTTCAGATAGAATGCCTTGTATTCAATTTGATTATATGAAAAGTAGTGATTATAAACACTTTCGAATGGTTTATTATGTTTGTATCCCTAAACAGTGAGGTTACGAAGGTGAAGCCGATTTCCTGTATGAAATAAAATTCAAAATATTTATCGTGGATCGCTATGAAATGACCATGACCAAATACAACATTCATTTTATCATTTTCATCAGAAGTTACTGGCTTAGTTGAAAGTCATTCCGATTTGTTTTGAAAAAAAAATCAAAATATAATTTTTGTCCCGAAATATTAATCAACAACGTCAAGAGAGAATTGACAAATCAAAAATTACCCTCAACGACTCAAGGAATAATTGCGTCAAATCGTCAACACCTTGTATAAAAAAAAATTTGTCCTTTTCATGTCGTTGAAAAAGCATCAAAGCTAATCTCTCGTCGAAATAAGAGAAGAATTTCTTTTGCGTATGCAAATTGGAATGGCATTTCGTATCTCTCCACTCCTTATGCAATGAACTAATTTCTGAGCCCGCATTCTCTTAGACACGTGTTATGACATTGATGAAGGCAGCTGTCTGTTGATAATTGGAAAGATAACCCATCCACGAGGTGATGCGTAAGAAGTATATGATGTCCGTTCTAATTCATCAGAAACTTCGTCTGTATTCATCGCAGGCATCTAGACTTTCCTGATTTCAAGGGTTAACTTTCGTTCCCTAAATTAAAAATAGATTGGAAACCAATGAACTACACTCTATTGGGAAGCTTAACTTTGAGAGTTCTTTTCGTCGTTGAGATAATGAATTGTGGTCTTCAGTTAGTACTCACTTTCATTGTGTGAAAGAACAGTGATAATGGCCACTGGGGAATAGAAGAATCTACATTATCGAAAACATCTTGGGTACATACAGAAATCTACAGGAGTGAAAAGAAGCTAATGTCACATAGACGCAATACTGTTTTCCTCTATTCAACTAGCCAACTGACAACAATAATGTAATTTTTTGTTCAGAATATTTGAACAACATGCGACCATTTTCTGGTCATTTCTGGTTATGTAGATTGTCATCGAAATATCAGAATGAAGAAGTTCTAAAAAAACATGTTTTCAATATTTGTTGCCGCTGAATAAATAAACTTTATTGGCGAATCAAAGATAACTATTGATGCCTAAATGTTCCCAGCAAAAGTTCAGTGGTAAACCAAATCTGTTTATCTTCCTGAAATGAATAAACTACAGTGCCGAATTGATCTATCTATTGCATTGGGATCCCTAACATATCAATTATAATAGCAACAAATGTGACTTTCTCGTGTGAAATTTTCTATATATGTGTTATCCAACAAGTCAACGATAGAAATCATCCTGCTCGATCGTTCTATCCTATTTTTCTAACCGCGAATTTATTTTATATATAAACCTGCACTGTATAATTTTAATAACGACTATTTCTCAGTATCTGATTTAAGTATGATAATTGGACTATTTAGTTATTACACCTGTATTCCAACAACCAGTTCTCCTTTGCGCGTCTAGTACACATAATTTTGTGATAGTTTCACACTAATGGAAATTATGTGGTACCATAATTATTCATAATTATTTCTATCCGTTCATCGTATTTACTATGGAGTTTGTGTTTGTTGGTATATATAGGAGCTAATGAATTTGGTGTAGTGAGTAAATAACATGGAAAAGCGTCACGAAATTGAAAATAACTCCCAAAATGAAAAAAAAAATGAATATATTGGATTTTGATGTCAATTCTCCAATAGAATACAAAAAATTTCAGATAATTTCATTCTTTGATCTTTTTGGAGTAGGAATGAGATATTGAGAAACGATCTTTCCTAGATCATTTTGGTATTATTCCACTACATTTTCATGAACAGATAGCCATAGTGTCAAATTTAGTTTTCGATTTTTTCTTAAATCAAAAGACTTCCTCTAGTGGCATCACTCGAAACAACACGATTCGATAGATCTATCAATGCTCTTTTTAACGACACAACTGTTGAATCTTCGAAATTTTCAGTACTAGTATAAATGATGCTATTACAAAGAAATTTGAGAATTTCATCTAAATAAATTTGTAGATTAAAATTAATAACATCTTGTCATTTGAGACTTTCTAATAGCACAGTGAATAGTTTCGAATATCAAAAACCCAGAGTTTTCGAGGTCTCAGACTTGCTTTATGAAAATGAGCAATACGTTACCAAAGCAAATATTTTGTTTTGACTCAATTACCTCCTCATAAGTCGAAACTTACATATTGTGCAAAACGGGCTCTACAGATTATTATGGAATCAGAAAAACTTCTGGAAAAAACTGGTATAGGATATTCATATCGTGCATTGATAATTTCAATATGAACAATAATTAGGATGAATTCTGCTATACTTTGTTCCATCCGTTCATTGCTGATTGAAGAAGAGGAACTATGCATTATCATAATCGTCATTTTGCATATTTTTCCAATCATCTCGAATTAGGCAATCCAAACCACGTGACATTCAATGTGGCGGATTAGGGCACACAATGCGATACCTTGTGATAGTTGTATTCTGCAATGCACGTGACAGGCATTTTTCTTCAGGAAAAGAGTTAATAACCAACAACAATTAAAAAAACACATAAAAAACGCACTAGAGATCACTAAATGTAACAGTTTTCAACTCAAGTCACAAATGTGTGCCCTAAGCCGCCACATTGTTTTTTCGATTTGACAGATCGCTGGATTGCCTAATAGGGCATTCCAACGACCTGTCAAAACAAATTCAATATGGTGGGAGTAGGCACACAATGCTTTGTTTACATATTGTTATGATATAAATTGATCTAAAAGTTGTGAGATTTTTGTTTTCGTGACTGCATCAAATGATTTTTTATATTGTTTAGAGCTTATTAGTGGTATTCTCACTAAAAAATGCCTGTTACATGCCTTTTGGTCAACTGTGGAAGTCGTTCCAAGGATGATGTAAAATTCTTTTTAGTGCCTGCGGTTTTAAGCCACAGGTTTCTAACGGATAAAAACGAATTGTCTGAAAGGCTATGGATAGCAGCAATTAAGAGGGACGATCTTACTGAATCGATACTAAAAAATCAAAGAGTCTGCAGTAAACATTTTATAACTTTTATTGTATTTACATTGTACATTTTATTCAGCTGCAAATAAGAGTCCACCCACATGACTGCAAACTTCACTGTGCCCAGCCATTCATGGGCAATGTGCACTTTCATTTTTGGCCACAATGCACCAAACGTCTAATGGTTTCTCATTTCTTCTCTGAGAATGTTTGACCTAAAAAAATTGTTGAATAAACAAAAGTCAATAGAAATGAACAAACCTTACCTTTCCCATACTACAATGTAGAAACCATTCACCACTTTTGTCCCCACATTCACAACAAAGCCTGACTCAAAATACTTGAATGAATGCAAGCTTTTGTAGGCCTTCATTTGTTCTTTGGTGTAATAGCTATGGGTTAGCACTAAATACGAAACAATATCTGTATTTGTGATGGGTGGAATTCCAGGAATTGAACTATCCAATTCCTGGATGTTCAATGTAAAGGGGTCTACATCATTTATTATCTTCAGGTTCATTCGGTATCTGTGAATAAACATTCCACTTCACATATGGGAAACAAAATATGTAAACCAAAAACAAATTGGGTTTTCAGCTTACCTTTCACCAATATCTGGATTTTCCAACAATAATGTCCTTAAATATACACTCTGCATCTTAAAACTTCTATCATCAACAACAAACTCACACAACTTCGGAAATAATGCCGTAATGACGTCACTTCAAACAGCTGTGTGCCTACTCTCGCCATATTGAATGTCACGTGATTTGGAATGCCTAATTAATTCCCAACCTAACCTAATCTTACTTAACCTAACCTAAACCAACCCAACTTAACCCAATTCTCTATTTCACCACTCACAGTCGGTATCATAGACCTCACGAGCCATAACTCCCCAAATAAGAATGCTCTTGTCCATAAGTCAATGACAGTGTGATATCGAGTGAGGCAAAAATGAATTCCGCGAACACTCTACCGATATTTTTGACACTAATTGGCGCGTTAGCGTCTGTCGTGTCGCCGTGCGACCTCGAACAATTCTTCAACGAAAAACAAGTGAGCGTCGAAGTGAGCGTCGCCTCCTCCGATATTGTTTTCCGCGGGATCAGCGTCGTGGATGCGACGGATCT
Organism: Plagiodera versicolora; assembly: GCA_037013635.1. Taxonomy (NCBI): domain Eukaryota; kingdom Metazoa; phylum Arthropoda; class Insecta; order Coleoptera; family Chrysomelidae; genus Plagiodera; species Plagiodera versicolora. Next base: position 8,777,411 of record CM072982.1, on the reverse strand, counting down.
AGATACCGAGAGGGACGTTTTCACCATCTACTTTGATTTAGTCAACACCTACAAAGGAGCCGAACAATTGAGGTCGTGGAGGACCAGCGACTACAGGTGAGTATTTCGTTAAAACCACGGTCATACACATAGGTCTGGAGAGTACGGCATTTTTAAGTGGTGGGGGGTGGCACCATTTTTGAAGAAAAACTTGCCATAACAGTCCGCTAGGAGGATTCAGGGGTATAATCACGTGATTAATCTTTGACAGTTCGAATTGTAAACAAAACAAATGGTTAGGACTTGAATGGTAAATAGAATCAATGATAGAAATATTATATCTTGCAAAATTCTCTCGAATATTATTCCTACTTTCAAAAAGCTGATCGGATCTGATTTGTGATTGGCTGACAAAGTGACAGTAGAGGACAGCGCTGCAGGTGACGAAACATGAGAACCACAAAAATTTCCTCAATGTTTGGGTCACCCCCCACCATACGAGTTGCCAGACCTATGTATACGATCGTGGTTAAAACTAATGGTGGTTGGCGGATGGTTCATTTCCAAAAGACGCAGTGTTGGCAAATTTCGCGGTGCGAGGGACAAGAGGGGCGGGTGTTCGTGTTGTCTTCGACGGACCTCTCGTTGTTCATGTTTAATAGCCATTCGATTTTTATGCTGTGGATAATGCGGTTTCCTTTTTATGAAAACTAATTGGGTATACGTGATTAGTAGCCAGATTGTGCGAACAATAATGAGGAGGAACTTTGGAATAATCACAAAACGTATACTTTAATCATATAATTGTTGATACTAATTCAACAATTTTTCAAAGCATTTCATGGTTACACAATATGAATAAATCCACGCCTTCTGGCCGACAAAATAGCTTAATTGAACCATCCTGTTCAATCTATCATCCTTGGATTCATGCCGCATCCATAAAATAAGAAGAGTTTACACGAGTTCATTGAGGAGATAATTTCTTCTCCTGTAAATTTTTGATATAAATCAAAAAATAAGTGATAATGACAATGCACATGCGAATTATATAAATATAGATACTGAAATTTGTTAATTTATAGTTCTTATAATTGATGGTGAACTTGTAGAGAACAAAACGCATATGCACCTGAAATCACTGTCAATCATTGGAAATCATATCAATCGATTTCGAACGGTTTGGAGGTAAACAATATCTGAAACAATAGTTCATTACGTAAATAATGCTTTTTCCAAACATTCAATGAATTATCAGTGCGAAACACATTATGAAATGTCAATTTTAAAATTAAATTAAACGTCCAACAAACAGAACACAAATCAACGGAACAGTAATGTTTTAAACATTCAGTTGTTGAAGAAGAAAAAGCTCACAAAGTTGCATCTACTTTCAATGTAAATGAAAATATATGCAACAATGAGGGGATATCGAAATAAATAAAAAAAATGAGAATTGATGATGTTCGAAAATTAGAAATCAGGAAGCATATCTGCATCATGTCTATAGTAGTCTATCTGTCAAGTTGTCACTCTCTTTATCAAATAAATGAATCGATCAATTTCAATCATTCTTAGCTATCATATGAAATCAGCTCATTTTATAAAATACATTCTTCCAAATGAAGGGAAAATCATAAATCTCAGAGAATAACCCAGAATATTTCTATACTTCATAATTTCTCACACTCAAATTCCACCCTGTACTTTCAAAATCCAGGACAAATACTATCCCCAAGAGAATTCCAATGGGATTTGGAGGATAACATAAGCTCTTATTTAAGAACATCCCTTCTTGTTACAGCTGGCTGAATGTGACCTTCTTGACGAGACCGACTCCTAACTGTATCGACGGCAGCGATATCCCTAGAGAATATATCGTTTTCTGCGACTTGGTGAACAGGGAAATTAGAGCCACATCCGTGGCCTTATGGGAGGAAACCACCGACCAAAGGGTGTGGGCGACCCTTGGTAGGTTTTTCTCGAATAAAATTCTGATGTTTAATTCTTCTTCTGGTCTTTCATTCATGAAGTTATCTTATGCATTTTTCAAGCTTTTTTGTGCCATACGAGTATCTCGTTACTTTGCTCAGTGTCCTGACCGGATCATCGGGATTGAAAAAGATATTCATGTATCATGTACAGGGTGGGCGAATTTCGATGTTTGTATATTGTAACTTGGTAACTAAGGGGAAATACAAGGTCGCATCAATATAAGTTCACTTGCGAAAACTGAAATTGTCAATGGTCTTTTGTTTTCAAGTTATTGGCGAAAGTTGAAATTTTTGACTTTTCGAGACATAGAAATATCTTTCACATTCTCGGGACACTTCTTTCCATTAAATCCAGTGGCGAAGAGAAAATTTCAAAAAAACTGCTCAATTTCGACTTAAAATTATATTATTTCAAAAGGAAATCATAGTTGTTGGGGTTTAGTTGAAACAGGTATTTTTTTTACTTTTCAACCATGTAACACATTTCGATGTGCAAGTCTTCAATAGCGAAAATTCTTTATTCCTTTTCTTTAAGTTTTTTTATTATTTTTCACAAGTAGGTGGAATTGGCAAAAAATGGCACGTAACCCAGCTTTAGATTTTTTTGCGAATTCTTGAGAATAGCTTCATTGGGCTGTCTTTTCTCTGGAGACCGATTTATTAATAACCCATAGAAAATATCTTACTTCGAATGAGCTATTCCAATATACAGGGTTATGATAAAGTAATGCACAAAATTCATAAAACGTACAACGATCACTTTCGAGAAAAATGCAAAAACACGTCAAACTGTTCTTTTTATTCCGCATCTTTTGACATAAGTTACAAAAATAACACGTCAAAGTTGTCAAAGTTATGACGTCATCAACAAATTTTTTTAATGGGAAGCTAAGATTTTTATCACATTATGTGATAGAGCTTGAGTTTTTACACACGGGAAAAATAGTAGGAAAATAGTAGGGCTCACATAGGAAAAAAACGAGAAAAAGAATGAAAAACGAAATAACATAACCAATTATAAAGAGGTCAAACTTACACTCATCTAGTAAGAACATTCGTTCTTATAAATTTTTTCAATTGTTTTACTAAAACAATGGTTTGTCGGTGTCAGTCGTACAATTCGTGTCACCACAGTTTTATTATTATGGATCGTTTAACCGAAAGAGAAAGGATTATTTATTATTTATTTTATTCCTTTTCTCGTTTTTTTTCTTATGTGAGCCCTACTGCAACTATTTTTCCCGTGTGTAAAAACACAAGCTCTATCACATAATGTGATGAAAATCTTAGCTTCCCATTAAAAAAAATTGTTGATGACGTCATAACTTTGACAACTTTGACGTGTTATTTTTGTAACTTAGGTCAAAAGATGCGGAATAAAAAGAACAGTTTGACGTGTTTTTGCATTTTTTCAAAAGTGATCGTTGTACGTTTTATGAATTTTGTGCATTACTTTATCATAACTCTGTATAATGCTGAATAAAATAATTTGTTTGAAACAAATCATGGCCAGCTATGATTTCAATCCAAAGAAATACAACTTTAGGTTATATGTTATTTTTCTGAAATTTTCTTTGTGCCACTAAGAATGTAAAAGTTAAGTTCTGGTAACTTTACTATCACCCATGATTTATGAAAAGTTGAGAAATCGAACTTTTGTTTATAACTTAAAAACAAAAGACCATAGCCAATTTTTGTTCTCACAAATGAACTGATCTCGAAAAGAGCGATCGAGGATATAGAAAGAATACGTCAATAATTCATATTCATTTCTATACAAAATAATAACAATGAAAATACAGGTTCCCGTCATTATGGGTATTTTGGAGAATGAACTTAAAAATACTATTTAAATAGATATATTTCCATAGCAAACTGGATTGAGGATTATGGATAATTTTCTGACTATAAACGGATTCACCTTGAAAAGGGGTAGAGTGCAGTGTAGTTTACCCCAGATTTCATTTTGTTCTTGAAACGTGTTTTTCTCAAGTTTCTTCTTTTTTTTTCTTCGATTATTAATGAACTTTATCATCCGCCTGCTTTTATAAGTTTTCTCTTTGACATTCTGTTGGGTAATCAGGCCAGCTGTTGAAAAAATAGTTGAAAGTTTGCAGAAAACATCACGAACAAAACTTCTCGTGAAAGTTTCTATCAGGAAGAATACGAGCCATAATTGAACGAGAGTTGGGGTCTTGAATTTGAATGTTTATAATATTCGAGAACTACTCAACAAGTACTTAAAACTTCGGAAGAACTCTTTTCGTTTCCTTCAAGAGAAAGTTATCGTACATCCGTATTGTTCTTCAACTTCTATTTCTACTTCTATACTCACCAATCTGTCCGATTTTGGATCAAAATCAATAAACATGAAATCGAGGTCCTAAATATTTTTATACATTCAACAAATATAGTTCAGTGAATTGTACCACGAATGTATTCTCGAGTGCTCAATGGTCTATACTCGTATCTTTGTTTCAATTTGAGGTACTCAGTAGATAAAGGTCCCATAAACCTGAAGGGCTAGTATAGCCGGACATTGTTTGAATCATTTCGAGAAAGTGCCCCATGGTTAGTTAAGTATATTATAACTGATTTACAAAAGAGGTGTTATTTAATATTGTCTGCTCGTTTCACCAGATAATCGCGTGAGCAATATATTTATGAAAAATGAGAGAATGATCTTTTTTCCACGATTAGTCCCCTGTTAATTATCGAACAGCACGCCCATGTTCAAAAACTTGAAGGTGTCAAAGGATATAAACACTTACAATGCTCCCAATGAAAGAATTGCGACATGTGGACTGATGGGTAGTCTTTGTCATACACATTAACATTAATGTCTCTTTGAACCATTGCACAAAAACAAATCCAGATTTATGAATGAAATGTTCTGTCTCCCTATGATGACATTTCTTTGGGTAGGCAGAGTTGATTCTTCCGTCGTGGAGAGTCATGCAAATTTCAATGGAAATAAAAACTTTTCGTGAACTGTAAACTGTATTCAAAGTACAGGATTATTTCCATAGTCATCAATTATGGGGATCCCTAATTTCGGACTCTCTTCAAGTTACCTAAAACCGGATAGTTTCACTGCACGTTTCGTTACAATTGTTCATTTCATATTTTGGTTTTTTATTGATTCAAGATGAGTTAACTCAATCAAGATGTGATAAACATGAAATATTGAAACTGCACTGGATAAACAGCTGAATTTGACATTTTTCACGCCAATGCGGATACTCCAGAAGATCTGCCTCAGGATTCTGTTAGAATTCCTGTATAGAAAAATATGAAGACTCGACCGTCAAATAGTCCCATTCTTAATGGGATTAGGGTTTACAATCACCTACTTCCAAATATTAAACAAGAATTAACCCACTTCAAATTCCGAAAAGCACTGAAGATATAACTATTGAAAAACATGTTCTATACAGTGGATGAGTTTCTTTCATCATAGTGGACTCTCTTTGTTCCTCATACTTTGTTATTTTAATCAAATATATGTTTATGTTGGTCTCATGTTCAATATTGAAATGTGACTTGTTTTATACCTTGTAGGTCTTTGAAATCAATAGAAATTATTATTATTGTTATCATCATTATTATTATTATTGTCATTATTATCATTGCTATTATTATTATTGAAAAGTGGTAAAGATTGAATGTCGAACGATTTGGAGGTAAAACAAAACTGAAATGATAGCTCATGGTGTTAAGAAACACAATACAAACTAACAGAACAAAAATTATTGGAGTTGTTTAACCTCCAGACCTACCTTCACAACCAGGCTTATATTGAGCGGTCATGTACTAGTGTAGAAGAGGGTTATGGTAACTACATTTGTTTTCTGTAGGTTTTATTATTAAAACTTTGGAATACTATGATAACTATTTTTATCGCAGTTCACTACGATTTATTAAAATGATGTTAAAATTGCCGAAAAATTGTATGTCAGTCTTCAGGATACCTTTTTGAAAACGTCAGAGTTTATTGGAGTAAAATGAGCAAATTCCACTATCACACAATCCTTTTTATTCTTGGTTCTCCTGAAATGTCTAGTTCTCAGAGATTTCCCCCTACTTGAATATTTTTGAGTATGTATGTATCTCTCATAGTAGATACTTATTTCAGCTCGTTTGGTATGTTATGAATTTGTATCAATTCATTTTTGCTGACAGAATGTAATAATATTCAATATGATTTTTCTTTTCTCAGAATAACCGAACCATCTCATTTATTTTCAATAACGTTAGCGTTACTACTTAAATTATCGTTGTCAATCCTGTCCATTCTAGTTACGAATTTGAGGTGCGAACGTTGATAAACATTCAACACTCAGATTTGGTTATTGTTCATATGTCTTGTCATTCAATGACATGTCCTTCATTTGTTTTTTTTTTTATAACTGGGTGTCCTCTCTACTTAAAGTACTAATTTCAATAGAGAACTTCTCATATAAGTATTCAAACTCGAATATTTATGATAGCTTTCCAAAGCTGCTCATTGTCTCATTGATTGCGAAGTACTGGGAAAGATTGTTATTGAAGGTACTTTGAGTACGTGTAGTAGACCTAGTTTTTCCAAATCACCGTTTTCTCTTATAGTTTGTAGAAAATGTATGCTCTTCCTATTCGACGTGAATAAAAAAAGCGACTTCACACTCAGTCTACTCTGTATATGACTACTGATTTATAACATCATATCTGAATATGAGCTGTCACTCCGAAATATATATTTCACCCAGTAATGGAAACTGTATTTCACAAACTTGCTTTGGAATCGAAATATTTATACTGACAGTCTCTAACAGATTCAATTCCGATGAAAATTGAAAGCATTCCGACAAAAGGAAATTAAAGGATGTCTAGTTGCATATTTCATTGGGCTGAATGTGTACGATGGCTTTTGAAGAGTTGAGTTCAATAAAATTGGATTGGGAGTGGTAGTGACGTAGAGCGACAATTAGTTTTTAATTGCATTTTTCAATGGAAAATTTTAGCTGGACACAATACTCGATTGGAAATATGACAAGATAAGTCGATGATGTGACATCCAATAAATATTCTGCTTTTTTCACCTTCTATATCATGATGGACTCATGCGCTGGACTGGTTTAATCAGGAAGTTGTTCCAATGGGAATTCTGTTACCAAATCATATAAATGTCGTTTCACAGCTCTCTCGATTCAAAGAATGCATTGAAATGATAACTACTATTTGAAAAGGCCAATATCTTGAAAACTATTCAAGCTAGATATAGGAAACCTCAATATAAAATGAAAGATAATCGAATTTTGTATTGTTCAGATTGAAAAAATACAGGGTGTTCTATTTAAAATAACAAAGTTATCTGCGTTTGAAATTATAAAAAACTGACAATGAATTTTGAACGTCCTGTATAATATTGGGAAACGGGTTCTATCGGAATCAATAGCCTGAAACCTCTTTAATGCTTGGTCAGAATCAAGAGCGATGGTTTTCATACATTTCGATGTTATTCAGTTTCCAATTGTACCCTGCATTTTCGAAAAGAAAACAATAACTCGAAAACGGTTAAAGTTAGTGTAACGAAATGATACGCCTATGGCTTGGCCACGCCCACTCCAGGTGACGCGGATCATGAACGTTCGAGACGCGAGGTCTGAAATGTTCGCGTGCCGCCAGGAAACTTCTGGAGAAGTTTGCAGGTATAAAGCTCCGCGGACAGAGGCGCAGGCAATCAGTTGATAATCGAGCATTGTAAATAAATCGTGTCAGTGGAAATAAAAGTGTATATAAATCGAACCCAGTGTTTTAGTAAATAAAAACGTTACAGTGGTGTCAGAAGTGGGATTGAAATTAAAAAATAAATACAGTGTGGACTTAGAACAAGAAAAAGTGAAAGACATTGAACTTTTGTAGTGAAAACAGGACATTTTTGAACGTTTAGTGCGATAATTTTGGTTTTTGGTACTGACTATTTTGCATCGTAAATAAACCAAAATGAAGTTGAAAGACCTCTCAGTGAAACAATTGCGTGAACAATTGGAGGAACGTGATGCCGATAGTAGTGGAACTAAAAAAATACTACAAGAACGATTGATTGGTATTCTTTCGGATAATGGAGATGACCCAGAAACGTTTGAATTCCTGTCGGCGGACGAAGTCATCATGTTAAAAATGGAAGAAACTTCTAGAAAGATAGAAGAATCTTCTAGAAAAAGTGATAAAAAAATGGAAGAAACTTCTAGAAAGATAGAAGAAACTTCTAGAAAGATAGAAGAAGCTTCTAAAAAAAGTGATGAAAAATTGGAAGAAGTTTCCAGAAAAAGTGATGAGAAATTCGAGAAAGTTTCTGATATGATCAATGAAATTTCGAAAAAGAACGACGAGCGATTTGAAGAAGTTTCTAGAACATTCGACGAAATGCATAAAAACGTAGATGGACTAGAAGAGAAAATAAAACAGTTGGAATGTCTGATAACTAAGTGTGGCTCAGCAGTACAAGTACCAACTACTGATATGGATAAAACCGCAGTAAGTACAGATCAGGAAGTTAAAGAGGAATGGACAAAACATCATTTGAGATTCAAATTGCCTCCGTTTGATGGGAAGTCATCTTGGTCCGTATACCTCAGACAATTTGAAGCCATCGCTACGGCCAATAAATGGACTCAAGAAGAAAAAGCTGTTTCCTTGACTGCGGCTCTAAGAGGTGATGCTGCGGATATTTTAAGATCGATTCCTATGGGCCAAGAAAAATGCTATCAAACCTTGTTCAACCGACTAGAAAAACGCTATGGAGATGCCCATCTGCAACAGGTTTATAAAGCACAACTACGCAGCCGAATCCAACGTGCAAGTGAAAGCTTGCAGGAATTTGAAACAGACATTGCTCGAATGGTGCGTCTAGCCTACCCCGAAGCTCCAGATAACATTTTGGAAGAAATAGCAGTAGACATATTTGTCGATGGATTGAGAGAGAGCGAAATTCAGAAAGCTCTACGATTGGCCAGACCGAAAGTATTGGATGAAGCACTTGCTATTGCTTTGGAGCATGAAACGGCCAATCAAATTTCCAAAGGTCATCAAGTTAGGACCATTAGCGAGAAAGATGAAGAAAATGATCTGGAAGATATGGTTCGGAAAATTATCCAGAAGACGATGCCCAAGAAACGAGATTCCAGATGCCGGAATTGTGGCGAAACCCATACAGCAGTCGGAAAACTAAAACAGGTCGACAGGAGGGGGCGATCGTCGACCTTGAGAATTAAAGCACCTGTAGTTACCGTCAACGTAACATCTTCTGGTGGAGCCCATAGCCTGTATCTTGATGGTCGGATTGACGGAGAGAATGAGTTGTTCTTGATAGACACTGGTGCAACAAGAACTATTGCACGGCCGGAAATAGTGAGAGATCATTCCAGAATGTCGCCAGCAACAGTACACCTCAGAACGGCGAACGGTGAAAGGATAAAAGTCTATGGCGAAGTTAATGTTCCTGTCTCCATTGGTAAGACCACTATCAAGCACAACATACTGGTCGCTGAGATTTCTGACCAGTTAATCTTGGGTATGGACCTTTTGAGAAAACTTGGAGCCGTATTGGACGTACACAGAGGAGTTCTCAAGGTCGAAGGTGAGGAACTCCCTTTTCATGAAGACAAAGAAGATGTAGTCCGCCTACTAACTACTAGTGATGTTACTATACCCGGCCATTGTGAGAAAATTCTAATGACCAGTCTCGAGGGATACTGTAGGAAAGGAAGTCTGAGGATGGTCGAAGAAGTGGGCAATAATGAGTTCTTGACTGCGAAAGCTCTAGTGAGGGTTGGAGATGTAATTCCTGTTAGAGTCATGAACGTGAAGGAAACTCCCATCGGGCTGAGCAGAAGAACTGTGGTAGGACAGTGTGTTCCTGTTTCGTCGATCCGCTGTGTGACTACAACCGACCAACCACCGAAATCTAAGAACTCAAAGGAGCTTGTAGACACCGTCATTAATACTTGTCAAGATCTGGACAGAGAACAGACCCGTCGAGTGAGAGCCATGCTTGAAGAATTCCAAGATGTGTTTGCCATCGATGAAAATGACAAAGGAAGAACCAGCGTCGTGACCCATAAAATCAATACTGGGGATGCTCAGCCAATAAGACAGCAGCCGAGGAGACTTCCGTGGGCAAAGCGGGAGGAGGCGGAAGAAATTATCAAGGATATGTGCAAACAAGGTGTTATAGAACCATCGAATAGCCCGTGGGCCTCGCCAGTTGTCCTTGTGAAGAAGAAGGATGGTTCCGTACGTTTTTGTATTGACTATCGCCAACTCAATGCAGTTACTAAAAAGGACAGTTATCCCTTACCCAGAATTGATGACACTTTGGATACTCTTTCCGGGTCCCGTTGGTTCTCTACCCTCGATTTGAAAAGTGGCTACTGGCAAGTAGGAATGGAGCCTGCTGATCGGGAGAAAACAGCTTTCTCGATAGGATCGGGTCTTTGGCAATTCACGGTCATGCCTTTTGGACTATGCAATGCTCCTGCCACATTTGAGAGGCTGATGGAAGCAGTTTTGAGGGGGCTAACATGGCAGACATGTTTAGTGTACCTGGATGACGTAATCGTAGTTGGAAGATCATTCGACGACCATTCCAAGAATCTGAAGGAAGTGTTTCAACGATTACGTGAAGCCAACTTGAAACTGAGCCCCAAGAAATGTCACATATTTCGGCGAGAAGTTAGATACTTGGGCCATATCGTATCTAGTGATGGTGTAACAGCCGATCCCGAGAAAATAGAAGCAATTCGAGGATGGCCAGTACCCAAGGATAAACATGAGATCAGAAGTTTCCTTGGCCTGTGTACGTATTACAGGCGTTTCGTCAAAGGATTTGCTCACATCGCTAAACCTTTAACAAAGCTAACGGAGGAGGGCAGAGAATACTTTTGGGATGCAGAATGTCAAAGAGCTTTTGAACAACTACAAGGAGCTCTTACCAATGCACCGATACTGAGTTATCCCAGAGAGACTGGAAAATTTGTTTTGGATACGGATGCAAGCAATACTGCTATAGGAGCTGTCCTTTCTCAGCTTCAAGAGGGACAAGAAAAAGTAATTGCCTACTTTAGTAAAGCCTTGTCTAAATCAGAGAGGAACTACTGTGTTACCAGAAGAGAACTCCTAGGCGTAGTGAAGGCCTGCGAACATTTTCACAAATATTTGTATGGCCGAAAGTTCCTTCTTCGAACCGACCACGCAGCCTTGAAGTGGCTTCTGCAATTCCGTAATCCAGAGGGTCAAGTAGCAAGGTGGATAGAGCGGCTGCAGGAATATGATTATGACATCGAACACAGGGCAGGAAAAATCCATCAAAATGCTGACGCCCTATCAAGAAGACCATGCAGTGAGAATTGCAGCCATTGTTCGAAGCTAGATGAACGACTTTGCCATATTCGAAGAACTACCATCGGAAGTGATAATTGGCAGCCTCAACAATTACGAGTCGCTCAAGAGAACGATCCGTGTCTGAAACGTGTTCTGGGTTGGAAGCTTCAAGAGGAAAGACCGTCCTGGCAAGATATTAGCGCATGTAGTCCAGAAGTAAAATCGTATTGGAGCCAATGGGATTGTCTGGTACTGAAAGATAATCTTCTGTACAGAAAATTTGAAAACGAAGATGGTACGGAGTCCAGGTTGCAACTGGTTGTACCTAGAAGTAAAGTGTCGGAGGTATTGCGTCGGTTACACGATGGTGCTTCTGGAGGACACTTTGGAATTACGAAGACTTTACAGAAAGTTCGAGAGCGGTTCTATTGGGTGAACTGTAAAGAAGACGTACGAAGATGGTGCCGGAAATGCGAGTTGTGTGCAACGGGCAATGGTCCAGTTGGCCAGAAGAGGGCGCCCATGAGACAATACAATGTCGGTAGTCCAATGGAAAGGGTAGCTATCGACATTGCTGGTCCATTTCCAGTAACAGATGCTGGAAATAGGTACATCCTAGTGGCCATGGACTATTTTACGAAATGGACTGAAGCTTATGCGATCCCTAATCAAGAGGCTTCCACAGTTGCCGATGTTCTGGTCAAAGAATTCTTCAGCCGATTTGGTGTTCCTTTGGAGATCCACTCAGACCAAGGACGAAATTTTGAATCAGCTCTCTTTCAAAAAATCTGCCAATTGATTGGTGCTGAGAAAACCAGAACAACACCCTTGCACCCTCAGTCGGATGGAATGGTTGAGAGGATGAATAGGACCATGGGCAAACATCTTTCCAAGGTCGTATCAGAACACCAGAGGGATTGGGACCAGTGTATTCCTTTGTTTTTGATGGCCTACCGATCGGCTACCAACGAGACTACTGGCCAGACCCCTGCCTGCTTGATGTTTGGACGTGAAATCCGTTTGCCATGTGATCTGGAATTCGGCTGTAAACCCTCGGAAGAGAATGTGGCCGGTGAAGGCTATGCGGACGAATTGAAGCTGAGGATGAACGACATCCACGACCTTGCCCGACGGAATATGCAGATAGCCAGTGATCGGATGAAGAAACACTATGATTCCCGTTCCACGAAGGGGACCTTCGAAGTAGGTGATCTTGTCTGGCTGTATAATCCACGACGACGTCGAGGCTTTTCTCCTAAGCTCCAAAGACAATGGGAAGGTCCGTATGAGATCAAGAAGAGGATAAATGACCTGATTTATCGAATCGGGAAGCTGCCAAGAGGGAAGCCGAAAGTTGTTCACATAAATCGTCTTGCACCATATGCTGGCTCGAATGACGTCGAAGAAGCAAGAACTCTTCAACAAGTACCAAACGGTGACGACTTCCAACCGAGTTACACCGAATTCATGTCGGATTACGCAAGCAGGGGGAAGATCAGGCTTGGCGTGACCGTTGAGGTCCAGCAAGATCTTTTCACAGTTCCAGAAGATGTTTCCATTGCACACTGCGTCGCTCAAGATCTCCGAATGAGCAAAGGAATTGCAACAGTCTTTCGCAAGAAGTTCGGCCGCCTGGATGAATTGCGAGATCAAATGCCCAGAGTAGGAAGAGCACTACGACTAGAAGATGGCAACCGATCCTTATTCTACCTAATAACTAAGAAATTATCGATAGAAAGAGCAACCTACGAGAATATATGGTACGCGTTAGTAGACCTAAGGAAAGTCGTCTGCCATTATGACATGAAGAAATTGGCTCTACCTAAAATTGGCCATGGGTTGGAAAACCTGGACTGGAAGATCGTGAGGAGCATGATAGAAGTCATTTTCCGAGACACAGGCATACAGATCACGGTGTGCTGCTTTAATCCGAAAAGAGTATGTCCCTCAAAGACGATCGACTGTTATTTCTTTCTCCGAGGTTTCTGCAGGGCCGGAAACACCTGTAGCTTTCGCCACCAAGAGCCGACGTCAGGGGTTGCCACATGGAGAATTTCTGATCGGGGCGATCAGAACTAAGGAGGGAGCAGTGTAACGAAATGATACGCCTATGGCTTGGCCACGCCCACTCCAGGTGACGCGGATCATGAACGTTCGAGACGCGAGGTCTGAAATGTTCGCGTGCCGCCAGGAAACTTCTGGAGAAGTTTGCAGGTATAAAGCTCCGCGGACAGAGGCGCAGGCAATCAGTTGATAATCGAGCATTGTAAATAAATCGTGTCAGTGGAAATAGAAGTGTATATAAATCGAACCCAGTGTTTTAGTAAATAAAAACGTTACATTAGGTACATGGTACCTCTCATGAAATCGTATTATTTTTTCCTAAACTATTCAAAACTGCAACGAAATACCGGGTGTTCCATTAAAAAAAACACAACTTTGATGCCACACTTTTTTGATCCACCCTGTATACTTCAAAATAATTTTCTTTTGCAGCCTCAATGAATATACAGATAATGAAAACAAGAAATTTCCGAAATATTCAATGGTTTGGTTTACAGAGACCGTGTCGTATGTGGTGCCCCACCCTGTATATCCACGAATAGTCATTCCTCACCATTAAAAAATATGAATTCTCATGGCCGATTATGAATAACTGCAATGAAATAATACATTATATGTTCTGTATTTTCAATGTGAAGCCTCGCAGATTATAATTATTGAATTGAATCAATTCATCATAATTTCTAGACAGACCATGAAAAAAATAGACATTTCAGGTTGCATTGATAACATATGTAAATGTATCATATGTCAGCTGAGCATGCATAGTTTTTATTTTTCTCCACGTTACGAAATACTCCCGACGCACAGTGGTCCAAAAGCCCAATTTCCTGGCCAAAACCTCAAAGGTTAATGGATTTTTCTCAAATTTTCAGATCCATAGTTTTTTGGGTCACTAATTACGAAAATGAATTGAAAAAATTTATTACGAAATAAATAGGAAAAATTTATTATTGCAGAATTATTACCAGCACAATATGTGTGGGAAACATTATTCTTTACTTGGCTGAACTACATGATTTCCTGAAATACAGGTCAATTGCTATCAGAGCTTCCATCGCAACTTTCATTTTCAGACTTATTATCTATATTAAGTACATCATCTGCGTCGTCGCCTCCAAAATCGAATTTATCATAACTGAGTGCTCTGTCATCTGACGCACGAATGCACCAACACTGCTCCAAACAGTACGGTTTTTAAACCAAGAGGGCAAGAAAGGGCAGGTAATGCAAACGGTTACGAATTCTACATACTTTTATACGCGTGAAACCGTTGCAACTTTTTCAGGATCTCTTGGGATCATAACTAATTCTCTACAGGTATAAAAAAAAATTAAAAAAAAAAAAACAATTCTGAGTGCCGACCTTTCATTCTTAATAACATCTGCAAAAATGCACGTAATGATTCCCGCATTGAAGAATAATATTCTACATACATTCAGGAACATTCTCCATTTTGTCGCAAACGTTTTCACAAAAAACTGCGTTTCTCATGACAATTTTAGTAAAGCGCACGAAACAGGTCATGGGCCGCCATTTCCCATGTGGCGCGATAACGGGCAAGTTTGAGTGTGTGCCCAACGGCCAAGTATTGAATATATCGACCTAATCTTTTGGATTATGAAACTTTCATTCCACCTGTTGAGGAAAATATGAAGCTTTACCTCTTTGGTAACTTTTGATTTTTGAGGTTTTGGCCAGGAAATTGGGCTTTTGGACCACTGTACGACGTATAGATACGTTTACGCATTATAATCGCTCCGATAGAAGCCGACCACAGCTGAACTATAAAATCAACGAATATCATTAAAAAAATACCTAATTGGAAGAAATTCCATTAGCTAAACATTATATGTATCTACTGAGAAAGTAACGAAATGGATTGGACAAAATCTTCATTCATATAACGGATATGTGGAATTTGTGCATCAAACTTTTAGGAAATTATTTCTTCTAATCAAGATTGTTAAAATATAAATAGATTTACCATATTCTATACAAAGAAAAAAAATGTGGTCACGTCCTGTTATGTATTGATAATATAAATGAAAATCTTATCATTGTCTTTCAATTTCCATGATGAAATGGATATGTGGGGTGTGGACCACATTTATTGAAATGTTGAGAAGGAGCATGGTGAATGAATGAATATTTCTATGCCTAATAATGAGCCATATTGGAGTTTCTTACTTATGGACGAGTCAATTCAGTTCAGGGGCTTACTGTTTTTACTCCCAAAAGAAATTTGTAGGTAGGTTTAGTCCTCCTTCAACATTACCTTGAATTGTCAATTGGAAAGAATCCATTGAAATTTTTGATGATTTGTGATATAAAAAATTACTTTTAATGTAGCCGATATACTTGGTCGAAACCAATTAGTAGCCGAAGGTCAAAATTGGAATAAGTTGTTTGCATAAACCATTGATTCAATTGCAACTTGTATGAAGTACTCACTTCTTCGAGTTTCTATTATCTATATAGTTAAAATGAATTAAGAAAATATATCAACAACAAAATCTTACTTAACCCAACCTTCCAAAAAATAGTTGAAATTTATGTTAACATTATATCATCGTGAATAAGTGATAAAATAATATATGTTCAATTTCATCGATAGGTTGGGATCAATGGAGTGAGTGGTCATCATGCAGTGAGTCTTGTTCTTCTGGTATTCAGCAAAGGATACGCCATTGTCGTATATCCGAATGTCCTGGTTTCAACGTAGAACAGAGACACTGCAATCTCTTTGGGTACGTATAAACGATAATGCGAATAGGATCTCCTCGCTCAAAAACTCCATAACAATATTTAAGTAGTCGTCTCAAGATAATTGTGAAATTCATATTCTTGTGCTTTCGATGAGTGAAATGAAAACACCTGCTGAACCATTTTATACCATATTCGTAATTCATTCATAAATTGAATTTTCCAGCAAGTTTTGAAGTATTTCTGCTTGAAATAGAGGTTCATTATTCCATACTAACTAGAAACGATACAATATCTTTTATCATTCCATTGAAGTTCGAGCAGAAGCGTAACCGCTGTATGCACTCTAGGAATTAAGATAATTATAAAGCATGCAATGATATGGAGGACTGAGTTGCCATTATTCGAGTGTGTCAAACGATTTCATCATTTATGTTTGGGTATTTGAAGTAACACTACAAAGTGCTTAATATAAAAAGATGTCTTTCGAAAACTCCTTCTATCTATTCATGATTATGTTATTAGAAAAAACTCCTTGTGGCTGTTGTAATTGTTGTAATTTAAAATTACGGACATAAATAAAACCCCAAATTTATATCCGATCACTCAGTTCTTTCTAATTCTTGTGTCATTATAATGATCATAATATATATGTTTTTTATTTTCGAGGATTCTTACAATTATTATACGAAAGCAGTCCGAAGTTCTAATTTCTTACAGAAAAATTATTCTTGTCACCTCATGGATGAAGATGAGTTAAAAAGTATCCAATGATAAACTTCCAGAAACGAAATTTCATCGTGCCAATAACAATAATGAAGGAAGTTTATATAGCAAATTAAACAGGAAAAGGGAATGAACGTACAATAAGGTAAAATATGAATCGAGAACAACTTTCTTGTTCTTTCATTATCGATTCATTTCTACCCAAAATAATAATTTGACGGAGTTTTTTTTTCTGGTTGAATTCTAGAATTCGGATCATGTAGTATATTTATCCAAACAAAGTAGTTGTGATAATTTAGTTGGAAGTGCAATGTTGTCTATTTTATTAACGACACTCCGAAACAGATAATAGGGTCAAGTTTATCATTTAAGTTGTTTTGAAAAATGTTTCTTATAAAACGAGTCAAAAAAGTATACTGAGATTTCTGAAGGTAATAGTACGTAGAAAAAAAAATTGTTTGACGAATGAACCAAAATGCATACTAAGGAAGATAAAAAGTTGATAAAACTAAAATAATTTCTCCACGTAACCTCTAAGAGGTGGAAGCCATCAGATAGAAATTCTCTGCATAAATGTTAGTTGTTTGGATATACTTCTACATTTCTAATGAGTGAAGGGTGTTTTTGAGTCATGATTTTTTTGAGAGAATTCATTTTCTCATATTCGTTATAGTAAAAAAATCGAACATTCGATGAAGGGAATAAGTTCGTTTTCGAGATACACATTTTTGAATCATCCTATACACCAAACTAGATTGAACTATCACTGTTAATAACTGAATAGTTTGAATGGAAGAATTACAGAATGAATATGTGATAGAATTTCGAAAAATTCATTTTACGATATTTTTCGGATTGGATGATACCCTAACTCATATTCAAATATGTATATGAAATTGGATAAATTTGGCATTGTTGTGAAGTCATTGTAAGATTTGGCCATTATTGATGCCTAAATATTCTCAGCTATGTCTCACGTACCCAATTGAAAGTTCAGTGGTTAGCTAGATACTTATCATTTTTGACCAATTATATTGAAAAACAGCTAAATCTGTCAGAACTATCTTCCTCAAAATAAATAGACTGAAGATTTTTGTTACATCAACCTTTTCAAAAAGAGTAATCATCAATCTCAAGACTTTGTCAAAAATCTGCGATTTGATTATTGGATTTTCATTGCATTCCAGTCATCTGTATAAACTCGTGTTTCTACTGTTCAATTCCCATTTCCTTTCATTGTATCCCTTATTTTGTTTCATTCGGTGTATAAACAGTCCTTAAGAATGCCTCCTTACATCTCGTGCGCCCCAAAACGACCGACCGACCGTACAAACGAACGAAAAAAGTCAATAAACCGAGAAGGAATCCTCCTCGTTCGCCGTTGTTGTTGCAGATGCGAGGGGACAGTCAACCCCCTGGCGCTGGAAGGGCGGCAGTTCTTCCACCCGTCGAAGGATCGCTGGCAAGCGGTGCCCGATCGGCCGACGGCGTGGCGTCTACGTCCCAATTCCTACATTTGGGTGCCGTCGGCGCAGCTCTTTCCTCGACCCGAGGACAGGCCCTTTCCCACGGAATTCGTGCTTTTCATCACCCTCAGGGTGCACAATGTGAGTTGTGGATTTTTCCTGATTTGTGGGTCGATCATTTGATGATACAAATTAATACTTGTTCATAATTATCTGAAAATTCAGACTCGAAAAAAGCGATACTGTTTTTCGCTACTCGATCACGAGAGCAAAAGAAGACATTTCGGAGACTTCTCTCTGAAAAAATTCGTCGTTGGCATCTTCTACACCGAGCAAAAGTAAAAAATAAAATTACAACTTACCCGCGACTAAAACATTAATAACAATAACTTTCATGAAGAGATTCAATCAATTCACAAATACACTGCTCGAGGTTTAGATGGGCGATCATCAAATAAATCCACAGTCCATAAAAAGCTCATCACAAAAATCTACCATATATTCTCCAAGCCAACGTATCTTAATCGAACGACAGTGGAGAAAACAGTTTGAGAAATCTGGGTTGAGCAAGTTATTTACTGAAACAAAGGTATTAATGATTGAATCCGATAACATTCACACAACGAATAATCTTTCATACAGTGCGGATGATAGGTTTTACCCCCCTTTAATCTCCGCTACTGTAGACAAAATTGGAAAATGTTCAGACACGTCAATATTTATTTCAAACGAGGTGTTATTTTTAAAAAAATGTCAGGAATTAAATTTCTCACCTCCTGAAGTAATTTCGTTGTTGATAAGAATAATTTGTTCAGTTCATTTATTTTTGAAGATCAAATTCATAACTATTTGTTTGTTAATTTTGATTTGTATTTTATTCAAAGAATCAAAAATTATGGTTTCAGAATTCTACTTCTCAAAACTTTTTCCACGATGTATCACATGAACCCCATTGCTATTGGAAACAATTGAATGGATAGCTATTCTGGGAGGGGGTGGAAGGAGTGACCATTTTTTCGATAAAAAATTTCCTCTTTTGGAATTTAAAATTTTCAATTTTGTTTTCAGTAACGCAGATTGAAAGGGGGCAAAGTATATATCTATGTAAAGAGTAGGTTTTTTGACGTTTATGTGTAGTATAAATCTTTCTTATTTTAAACTATTTCCATGGATATCTGGTAATTTTTGTCGTGATCATATGAGTATATCGAGGGTAATTATTCATCGTAGATAAACTGCGCAGATTTCGTTCTCGATTAGTGTGACAGTTTTGTATATTTGATTCCTAAAAAATAAAATTATACGCTCATGTAGTGAGCGGCAACGAGAGGAGGTATTAACATCGAATGAATTTTGTCAGACTGCATATTAATATCGATTCATTCACCCAGTTTTATAATAGTGAAAAACAAATTTTTCCTCTACGCAACCCTGTTCTATATGGTTTCCACACTCGCCATTTCTGGTTATTATCTCAACCTATACCTCACTTTTACTGACTTTATCTCGATTGAGAAATATTGTTTTATTTCTTCCGGTTGTTTTCTCTACTCACAGATCACATCAATTTATAACCTGCATACGTAGTTACATTTTATGGGTATCTCAAAAATTGCATCCAACAAAGAAAACTCGCATATAGGACACGGCATAATAAAAGAATGAAATGCTCGGAATCGTATTTCGTAATGGCATTTATTTTTATGTATCTTTCCTCGAATATGAGAGCGAAACACAAGACAATCACATAAAAGCTCGCATAAATGTACAAGCGAAGCACACACTGATATCATGTGCCACGAATATGGTTGAGAATTCGTGGATTTCGACCATAGAAATAGAGAAAACGGACCACACTGTTTTGAAAGAATCAACGGTTGAAATGAGAATGGTGGAATCACCAAATGGAAAACCTTCCACCTGGCTAGATGATTGTCTTGGCCAAAAGAGCCAAAAGTTTAAATATTTTTCAAGAAAGAGAATCTCAAATATACATATGTATACAGGGTGATTCACCTAGCTGGTTCATTAGAGGTTTATGGAGAACTGAAAGAAACTTGAAATTTTGATGGATGTGTTCTATTTTCCTAAAATATTTTCAATACGCTGTTACTTCCGGTTGAACCGGATGTGATATCAACTTTGTTTTTTCAAATGGAACACCCTGTTTATTTTCAGATTTTCGAATTCTACGAAAAATTCTGAATTTTATTCATATCGTGATTTGTTTTCAAGATATTCAATTTTTACGATAAATTTTGACAGATGGACTAACTAACTGAAATGTCCATTTTATCTTCAATTTTCAAGATTTAAGGTTCAATCTTCGTATACTCATAAATGAAAGAGTGTTCTATCAGGTATCCTTCGAAGTGTTTCAAAATGTTGAACAGGGTGTTTAATATTTCAGTTTACTTTTTGGAAATTTCAAATCGCAATAACTTCCTTATATCAAATAGAATGACCATGACATTTTCACACTCTTCGACGCAAAACTTCATTACCTATCGATTTGTATGAGCATACCATATCGCTGAAATTGATATTTACAGAGGTATCAACAAGAATGGGAAAATACGCTCATTCGTGTCATGTATGCTTTGGATAGTTTTAAATTTCATAGTTGTCGAATAATATGAAAATTAATCAATTGTGAACCTATAAAAAGAGAATATGGTGCACCATCACATTGTGCTAGAAACACAAAAATTAATAACTGATTCGGAGAAGTTACGTTAGGTTCGGTTGGGAATGGCCTTCGAGGTCACAGGGCCTTTCGAACTCTATCTATGGGGTTTCAAAAAAATATAGTTTACAAAACAGCTGATAGCTCTAGGAATTCCCTAGAACGAAAAAATTGCCTCTGGCTTTCACAGAAATTCGAAGGATAATGTCAACTATTATTCGGAACATTCTTTCGTATTATCAATTCCAAGGGAGTTATTTTCCTTCCACATACTAATGGGTCACCCTGTAAATGAATATATTTTTTTTATAAAACTTCCCACGAAAGGAGACATCCTGTAATGTATATGTAGATTACATCAAATGTTGCAGGATACACTAGGCACGGTGTTCAGCCTGCGGTCTAGGCGTCGTCAAGACACGTACCTGTCCTTGGAAGTGGCAGGATCTGATCTCAAAGTAATTCACGCTGCTGCAAACGGCACCGACGTCGTAAGAATACCGGCCACCTTGGACGATGAACATTGGCACCAAGTTGCCATTAGGTCGGTGAAAATAACGATTCACTTATTGAGGATGAAAACAGAGTTACAGTGCTTGTCGTGAAGAGGCAGTCGAAACGAAAATTTACTATCGTCTTTCGTTTTCGAGTTATAAACAAAATTTCAGTTTTTCGACTCTTGGACACAAACGCACACATCTGGGTTGTTAGGGAAATACATCTGACAGTTTTTCGGTACAGTCCAGTGGCGTAGAGTGAATTTGGAAAATCTGTTTCATTTCGAGTTATGACCTCAAGTTGTACAATTTGAAATGGAAATCATATTTGATTATGATTCAGTTCAAAAGGATTTCTTTCCTTTTCACCATGTTGGATCTCATTTGATTTTCGAGTTTAATAATGCAAATAATGCTTTACTCATATTTGCGTTTTTTCTTCAATTCAAGAGACTGGTGCAAAAAAATCACGAGGAGCATTATATATAAGAATATCTAATTCAAAGTAATATCGATTGTGATATCGCATATGAGTTATCAATGGATTACTCATATTAGAAAAAATTTAAAGTTTTTTATGTCTTGCGTCACTAGATTATACAGAAATAAGTGCCCCAAGAATGTACAATTTCTTTTTCCTTTACTTCACCGAGAACCATGATATTTGTATATGTTAAAAAGACGAAAAATCGGAATTGAATTCGACAAAATAAGAAATCAATGATGCGACCTCCATTTTTTCGTATCTCCCATGTTACCAATTTGCTCTATATATTGAAATTTGACCACCCTGTATATGTCTAGTCATTTGAGAATTTCACTGCAAATGATGAATTGATAAGAATTCGCTATCTCAAGTAATCGCAAGTAAAAAGTTTGTCAATGTTGTCAACATGAAAGTAGTTGTCAAACAGATCATAACAGTAAAATTTCAAGTAATTCTGCTATTTTTGCACCGTTTCTGAAATGATCTCTCTTTATTACATACTTATGTTTTGTGGTATGACTTATCAAAAGTATCCTATGGTTTAACGTTTGACATATTTTTTTTCAGTTTTCGAGACGATAGCATCGTTGATAGCTATATTGACTGTGAATGGTCCAGAACAGATATTCTCAAATCGCACACCCTCGATATTCCAGATGATTCTGATCTGATAATAGGTTATTTATTCACGGTAAGCTACTTCCCCTCCTAAATCTCATCCAATCTTATAATCAACTGAATTATTTATATGCGATTCTTTTGGGTTGCTTGCAGGGTGATTTGGAGCAACTATCGATAGTAGCAGATCCAAAATTGGTGAGTCTACAGTGCGATCCTCTTATAGTACCAATTATCGATCCACAAGTATCTGATACGAATGAGGTACCCAGGAAGCACAGCAAACATATAAGGAAACGGCTTGATGCAGACGAATACAAATTGAAAGATTAATTCTATCAATATGTTTCATATGGAGGGAGTTTTTATACAAACCACTTTTATTTATTATTCAATCAATGAGAGGATATTTTCGTAAGAATTGATAACCCTTCGAACTGGTACATTTGGGTATAAATTTGTTGAGAAGAATCAAAAGTAAATGTTTTCTATTTCTGAAACATGTCTTCAAAAATTCACATCGTCTGATTACTATAAGGTGAACACCAAATGTGAAACATACGATATAGGCCATTTCCTGAGAACCATTTTATTGGTGCACATTCAATTTTTAAATAAAACTGACATTTACTTTTAGCACAATAACATCCTATAGATATCAAACAGGCATCTCGTCAGGAAATTCGGGACGTCCATAGGACATCTATGGGGGGTACAAATGTACCACTTGTGGATTAACTAGTACATCCATTCTGAATATCCTTAGGACATTCTTTCGGGACATCCTTAAGACGTCATAACGATACAACTTATTCATTCTTCATGAAAGATACCTTATCATTTCGAAATGGAATTTAATTTTTTAAATACATTAATTGAATCAGAAATAATCGAGATTCTTTCATGGTGAATCATATTATAGTATAGTATTTCTATAGATCGAAGATATATATGGATTCATGAACCTAGGAAATTTTGTTGGTATTGATGAAATACGTTTATAAAATATATTTTGAGAACATCAATTGATAGATGATGGACAGAAGGTTTCAGAGAAGGGAACATTTGATCTAGCCACAAATTATTCTTTGAGAAATATGAATGAAGAATCTCAGGGTTTTCCTTGAAATAAGCCGATTAATATGAATTTTCCGTTACATTTGGTGTTTACTAGGTATAGTTTTCGATTTTTTTTTATTTATGATGGATGTGGAACTGCAATTTTTGATGACTACCGAACTACCAATTGATTCAATCAAATATATTACAGATCCTTTGTATCTTGTACCTGCAAGACAATATTTAACACAAATTAATCACTCGTTATTTGTAACACAGCTACAGAATTTATATTTATTCTCTCTGAGTAAAACAGACAATAAGTTCTATTTTATGCTGATAACTGTGTATCATTGCATTTGTGAACGTTATAATCAAATAAACCCGCGAAAGTATCGTATATTTTATTTCAATTCATTAAATAGGTAGATAGATAAAACACATAATCGTACTATTGTGGTGCGTGCGTAAAATTCATAATTGGTGGATTCTGCACATTTGATACGAACTAATGTTTCAGCTGAAAATCACGAACACTTGATACAATGCACGAAATTTTAAATATCAAGTATTCGTAATTTATCGTTTGGATAAAGGTTCAATAAAATGACAATTTCGAAACTAATTTGTTGTATTTTGGTATTACATAGCATCTGTAACTAGATGTTCTGTTTTTTCACTTTTTTTTTTCATTCTATTCAAACTAATGTTATTTGCTTGTAGCTTGACTTTTTTTGAGCCTGTGTATATTTTTGTTTTCCCTTGAATAATGTCATTAATGGTTTTCCTTGCTTGGTCTCTAGGTGTTTTCTTCATCTTCATCAGGTTGTGTAGAACAACTTGGAAATTTGTCGCAATTGTTTGAAATATCTTGGATAAATTGAGCGGAGTCAATTGAAGGTATACCTAAATAATCGGATTAATTCAAGTTTCACGGTAATTTTATTTACTTACAAGGAAGGTTCAGAGTTGGAATAGCATGCATCAATAATTTGATAGACATACTGGAAACATATTTAGCTTCAAAATGTTGGTGACACAGCTTTTTGCGTTTGTAAACCATTATAGGATCCATTTCCTTCAAATCCGAATTATTGATAACAGTTATCCATTTTTTGAACCTATCCAAATCTTTTTCTGGATTTGGAAATGAATGTCTTATTTTACAATCGCTTTCACAATCAGGAACGCAGCATTTATTATGGAAAACCATTTTAACAATCAGTCTACAACACGTGCACACACAAACAATACAGAGTTGAAGTG